>NC_051169.1:15806169-16406169 GCF_013339725.1 Rhipicephalus microplus | reverse complement strand
CATGCGCAGGTTCAGTACTCGCGACGAATAAGCTGGTGCGTATCAAGCAAAAATGTTACAGATACACTCCATATCTGTCATGTGCCACTCATGTTCTTTATTAAGAGAGACTACAAAATTGAGATTTTCAGGTTTTTCTTTATTGATACAGTGCCTATTAGGCTTTTTTTTTGCATGTGGGTAACGCCCAAACGGAAGAAGGTATATTGGGTGATTTGGAAGGTCTTCAAGAGGGCGGTTGGCATTCCTGTCGACACGAGCACCAATACGTTCTTTGAGATGGGCCTGTGCAGCACCATGGGCGAACTGATGGAGGCACGCAACATTGCACAGCACGAGCGATTGTACAAGTCCAAGACGGGCAGGAGCATCCTCGAGTGTTTAGGCATAACATACCACACACAATGCGGAGAGAAGACAATTGATGGTTGCCAGTCATGGTTCGCGACCGTCTCATCATCCCACCGCTGCCCGAAAACAGTGTACCTGACGCACCACGTCGGGCTCCATAACAAAAGAGCGATGGGCTTTGCAAATAGTGTATGGCAACAGCTACGAGGCGGTGTACGTAGAGGCCGCGCGATACCCAGAGGGAAGGCTTGCTCACGTGATCGCAGTTTTGAATCACACAGGGCAAATGCATCGCGAGCGCCTCGGTGCGTACGGAATACACAGAGGTGTCTGAAGAGCCAGCGATTGTTCTTGCACTGGTGGCGGCACCGGAAGGTGCGGTTGTCATCATCGACTCCCCAGGTGCCGTCCGTGGCTTCGTCTTTGCGCGTGGCCGAATCTCGTGGTAGGCGGCCTGGATACTTCAATCGAGTTATGACAGCAAGGACGGCGGCGAGCTTCAAGGAGCGATGGTGCCGACATCGACGTCATCGCATTTAAAAACTGAAACTGTGACAGTGTTCCTCCTGTAGACTCCAGCTCACACAACTGTCCTACTTGCAGGCGAGCAGGTGGCCCACAACGCGGCTCAAGGTCTCACTCACCGAACTGGGGCCGATTCGGTGGGCACCCCCACCTCCGAGAGCGGGGTGATGACACCATTATTAGCACAACAGCAGCAACCGCAATAGTCGTGGGGTGATCCTCTGACCACATTCAAAGACTATATACAGACTAAACAGACGCAAATACCTACCACCACACACCAAATTAAACAAAAGACAGGCCGTCACTTTCAGGTTATTACAAACAGATACGTACCCTAGCCCGGCGATCCTACGCCTGTGTTGTCCATGCGTATACCCTATGGAGGCGTGTAAAGTGTGTTAGTACAGGGCCAGACTGCGGTACATGCTTTAGGAGCGTGCCGGAAAAAGTAATGTCGCTACCGCCACTCACTTCGCGGCGCATGTTGGGCAGGGAGAAGCTCTGAGGCGAATTGTGGCTGCTGCCACCACGTGAGGGCAAAGGCCAGCCGCCACGTCGTCAGTGTCGTAGCCGCTGGAAGACGGCACTCTCCAGTGATGAGCAGGCAGACCAGCTCCGGGCCGTCCAGCAAGCCCACAAGTCAAGGACTTCAAGCGGTCACTTGAGGCACCCCCATCTTCACCGGCGGAGGGTGGGAAGGGACAGGGGTTAATCCCCTCTTCCGACCGCCTCGCTTGAAGGAAACTGCTGGACTTGAAATAAAGTTAATTCAGTCATTCATTTGCGTGCAGTGTACTTTTTGAAATAAGATATTTATTAAACTTATGGTTTATATCTCTCGCTTACAAAGAAGATTAGCTGAAAACATGTCCTGGGAATAGTTTTTGTTATGCAATAGCAAAGTGACATAGAATTCTCTTTCAACTCAAGACAGCGAAACGTACACAAGTAACAAAGGTGGGTATGAGTGTCATGTTTCATGTTTGGATATGCTGTCAGGTATGACGCGCACCAAAAATACGTGAAGGAACACAGAATAAACATTCTGTTTTAATATTTTCGGTTCGTACCATAACTGGCAGCCCATCGCAACAAGAACACGTAACTGCTAGCCCCTGTTGCAGCTTTAATAGATTTTCACAGGATAGGTACGATTATTCTTTCGCCATTTTGGTATAAACTGGCAAGATTTATTGAGCTCCAGTATTTCTTTTGTGATATCGTGTTCCCAGATGACGGTTGGTGTGTTCAAGGCATTGTAGAGCAATGACTTAATTGATCATTGCTTTCTATATTGGCTCATATATCTAAGCAAGAGCAATTATTGAACCCGTAATTAAAGTTCGGGAATTCTGCGACATTTCCGGTTCTGATAACTTCGAGCCTCCACCTTTTTCCGAACATCTTTCTTGGTTTGATTAGCACGAAAAAAAAAGAAAGAAACCCGTATTCAACCAACCTGCCGAAAACAACAAAAAATCATTCCGTTGTGCCCACATCATTATTGCTAAGTGTGTGGAATCCGGCTTTCCTTCCTGTTTATTTTTATTGCACGCAGAACTCTCGCTCATTTTCGAGTACCGGGTACGAGTGTGACTGTAAGTTTGATACCTGTTCGAAAATAGCTTGCGTACAGTGCAGACTAAGACGAAAGGACAAAAATAACGACAAAGACGAGCGCTCAATTCTAGCTCTCGTTTCAATTGCAAAAAAAATATGTGCACATAATTATGTATGCAGGGTAGTGAACGCCCTAAATCATAACACGAGAACCAACACCATTGTGCAACATCATCAAACAGTATTTAAGCGAATGTAGCTGTCATACTAACACGATTGAGAGCACACGTGGGATTTCAAGAACTCCGATTCTTTGTATGTTAGTGCAAATGACGACTTGATGAGCTGCCATTCTTGATTGTTGTTGCTTCAGTAATGATTCTCGTAGTATCACTGGGATGCCTTGTCAATTTAATTGATACGAAGTCATTTTTTGCAGTCTCGTTTTATTATTAGTAATAAATGTGCTTAAAATAGAAGACCGATTTTCTCATACTCAAACACTGCTTCATAAAAAGTGCCGTTGATTGTCAGTGAACATGGGAGTTGTTTTCTCATCAGTATGTAAGAAGAGGGGGGGGGGGGGAGGTCCTCCTGGCGTCACAGGATATAGACACAACAACTTCGGTGCGTGAATTGGTGTGTTTCTTGGACACATGGCGCAAAGTGATGGCCGTGGGAGTGTCCAGGGCTCGTTCATTGTCTAAAAAAATTCGTCGAGTAAAGTTTTCTTCTCTCTTATCCTCGTTCATTCGCGGTGTCATACGTTCACAAGCTTACGCAAAAAAAAAACCTAACCACCAACAATTTTTAGCTTGTGCAATGACTTCAGATCTAGTGTTCTGAGTGCACAGGAACTAGGATTTGAAAGTTTAAGTTTCTACAGGCAAAAAATAAATAATTAAATGTTCCTACGATCTTTTCAGGTGGTACAGAGAGCTCGGCGGGCGGCTTCTGGACCTAACCCGAGACCTCAGGACAACGCAGACTGATGGGTCCTCATGCTGTCAGCGCCACTTGTCAGAGACAGCGGCAAGTATTTCTGCGTCGTTAATAACAGCGTCGGCGAGGAACAAGTGCGTACTACGCTTTCCGTTACCGGTGAGTTCAGTTCTTCTTCGCCCCTTGGTTCAGAAGTTCAGTATTCTCATTAGAATAGCTCGCCATGCCTTTGCATGTAGCTTCGTGCTGTTCGGAAGAATCCGCTGTGTGGCTAGTTGGTGAATTTCTTAGTATGAAGTATATGCAGTGCGAAGAAGCGATGATAAATAAACGAGTATTTCCTCAGTGCCAGTTTACAGAATGTCTTCTATTTCACATAATAATAATAATAATAATAATAATAATAATAATAATAATAATAATAATAATAATAATAATAATAATAATAATAATAATAATGTTTATTTTTCATCAATAGTTTGATGAAGGACAGCTGCAGGTAAAAGCTGCTCTTCAAAAGAGGCAGCTTGACAAAGACCCACAGCTACCTTTTAGCATGACAGCAGTGGCAAACAATCAGCAATGTGAAGTCAACAACGATAACAACAACACCAAATAGATAAAAAATAAAAAAAAGATAAAAATCAAGTCCAAATTACAAAAATAAATATAGCAACCATGATAATACAGCAACTGCAAAGAAATCTTAAAAACTAAACATGTGTTTATCGCGCAATTGAATCTGTGTACAGTGTAAAAAATCGATGCCAGCTTTCAAATATTTATTAAGTAACGTAGGAACTATGTAGGATAACTTATCTGTGGAGTAGTTTGTTCTCGAAGTTTTTATTTTCCGTGTTTTTTTTTATTTCGTAATTCAAACAATGTAATATTTGGCTGCAGTTTTGAGAGGTCATACAAAAAATGTCGACTTTCTTTCAATTCACGCCTGATTGCCAATGCTAACTTATGCTGCAAATAATAAGCATGTAATCAGGTCATGTGCTGTTTACGCTGTGAGCTGATGAAATGATAAATGGTGGTACCAAATTAATGATGCGAGAACAATTGGTAGCCTACGTTTCTTGCTAGACTGAAAGGTTCTTCTCTGGCTTCAGTAGAGCATCTGCGCCTTTTGCCACTCATTCCAAAAAATAGAGTGATAACATCGACGAAGACGGGATTTCAGAACCCCTAAATATAGTTCGAGCAATAAACTACGTTTTTCAAACATTTAAACGCCGTCTGCGTTTCGTAAATATAAAATCAGGAAACTTTGTAGGTTTCGCGGAATTCGCTGACGACCGCAATTTGCTAAAAGCGCCGAGACAGCGATAATGAATATGGAAGCTGACGCACGTGAAGACAAATGCACCTGTTCTGTCACCCTAAATAAGGGTTGGCACGTTTATCCAATAACCAGTTTTATTGCATTAGCAATAGGACCACTAGCTCAGAAAAAATTCACAGATAAGATCAGGAGCCGACGTCATGCGCGCAACTACGGATGTTGGCTGATCTGAAAGGTTGTAAAGGACATGGAGGTAAGATAATGGGGACAACACGCTCGTGAAGTTTGCATCCAAACGAATAATAAGATTTTTTTTTACGGCAGGATCATAAATCGGGGTTTATAGTGCCACAACCCATCGATCTAAACACTACGCCAAATCAGCAATCCTCATAGGGCAAATTATAGCATCTTTTAAAATCACACGCTAGTAGGCCGAGAGTTCTTACAACGTGATGCCGGTACGAGCCAACAGGAATAGGTTCATTATTCTTCTGGAAAAGATAGCTTTACTTATACATTTGTCAGGTTCACATGCTTTCGCATAACTATCAAGCACTGAACTTTTACGTATCAGGGTTTGCTGAAGCCGGTGTAGTTGGCTTATTTATAAAAATAAAACATCCCATTAAAAAAAAATTCCGCATATTTCACGTACCTAGGAATCGACATGATGCGTAGCATGCGGAAATAAGGTAACCGCGTTGCATTTTTTCTAATTGAGCGACACGTCGTAAAATCACGCCAAATATATGTACGAATGTTGCACGTAGAGACATATGTTGGAGAGTTGCAGATGTTCATATGACCAGTTGTTTGCACTTGCACAACGATGCCAACTGTAACACGCGTATTAGCTACAGCAGAAGCTGATACGAAGCGCTGATGCTCGCGAAGGTGCTGGCCCTGGACACTGGTACATGAATCAACTTCAGCGAATGGCAACTATCCACACAATTGAAATTGACCCGACGTAACGGCTATATCAAAGGAGTGCATATGTAATATTTATAAAATTGGTGGGCAGCGCTGCAACCACTATTGACGTTTCACGAAGATTAGCGTACATTTGAAAAGTAATTCCGAGGCCTGGTGTAGCTCTGAGGTAAAATGCTTCATTGCCACGCAGAATGCTTGGGTTCGATTCTAGCTGAGATCCTGACATTTATTCTTTGCATTCGTTGGGTCGATGCTACCGACGTCAGGTATTTCTTAACGCTTGCGCGTTGAAATTGCCCATGTGTGTTGTCGTTGTGCCTAGGTCGATACTAAGTGTCAATCACCTGTGGCGCATACCCACATGTCAGCGGCACATACCCAGCCCTGGGTATGTGCCACTGTCTGGCGGGAAGTGTTTGACGACGTACGCGACGGGATTGTGACACTATTCGTGTCTTGACCAGCACGTCACATTCGTCTGAGGATCTTACCCTCACATGCTAATTTTGGTTCACGCCACGTTAAGGGGGTGACCACGAGAGCACCCAAACGTAAGCGGCTAGATAGATAGATAGATAGATAGATGGATGGATGGACGGACGGATGGATGGATGGATGGATACGCTCAAAGTCGCCGAAGTTCACCAAGAAATGTTTCGCGTTTAATAGCAAGGCATAACTAATAAAAGAAATAGTATGCTGTGTTTAGCCTGTAAACATAACGCTATAAGAACGTATTATCGCAGGCCGAAATGACGATATGATTACGAGGAACGCCGTAGTGAAGGGCTCTGGAAGTTTCAAACATTCAAAGTTCTCTAATGTGCACTGGCATTGCAAAGGTCCTCGTATTATTTCGCCCCCATCACAATGTGACCATTCACTTTGGGATCAGACCTGTGGCAGTTTGGTCAGCAGCGGAGCACCATAACCACTGTTCCAGAAAGGCGAACTATGAGGAGACATATAGTTTATTGTGAAGACATCCATGTTTGACACAAGCCAACTCGATCACGCTACAGGCATGCCGGTGATTTTAGAAGAAAAATACGAGAGTGACTACGGCGTTTCGGTAGGATACTACTCCTACTCCTGTGTTGTATCCACCAAAAGTCATGCATTCTGATCATTGTACTGCTACACGCGATTTTTTTACGTGAAAATATTTTAACTTATCTTTTCCATTGCATTTGCGAACAGCACCGTTGAAAGTCGAGTTGTTTCCGGCGGTTCAGACGGCCGACGTTGGTCAGCCAGCGGTATTCAACTGCACGGTGACTGGACACCCTGTGCGGTCGTTGTCGTGGTACAAGGACCAACAACCTCTGGAGGCCAGCGCCCGGGTTTCTTTTCTTGCCACGGGCATGCTGCGCATAAGTTCTGTGCTCCGAGAGGACGCCGGCATGTACCAGTGCTACGCACATAACGAGGCCGACTCAGCGCAGGGGTCAGCTGAACTGCGACTTGGGGGTAAGCAGGACGTTTCCATTACTACTTCTTTAGAGCTAGGAATGACAAAGCACAAGAAGTGGCTGTGTACTTATGATGAGGTTAGTTTCAGAGATGGGTACAGAGCGAGTATAAACTGGAAGGATTTACGTAAAAATGTTGTGAGCTGCAATATTGCAGAATAATTTTTACTAACGGTTCGATCGTTCATTTCTTTTCATGGCTGCATGTTGGTTGTTGGCTCTGCAACCTCTTCTGCAAGGACGGTCGAAGCATGTATGGTGAAGTAAAAAAAAGGGAGAAGTATGTAAGAAAACCATTGTTGAGACTAATTAAACCTAATAGGAAGTAATTATTTTCAAACAAGCTATTCATTGTGTACGATTAATTAATTGGCAAAATATATTGATAACCTAAACACTTTAATCATGATTGAAATGAAGACTCAAGTAGGTTAATTACAGTCCGCAAGTCCATCGTCTATAACCACAAGCGATCAACCGTATATTGTTAAACGAGAAGTCCGAACCGAAAAAGGACATACGGGATGTGTTAAGTGAAGATGAAAAGTGAGCGTGGCGATTGTAAAGCAGATGAAGACGAAAATTAGGTACCCGGAGGTTACATGGAAGACTGGAGAGTTTGACGATAAAATGGGTCTAAATTGGCAGTTGATTCTGACAAGATGAAAAAATTGGTCGCATTGATAACGCGTTATTTCGTATTTGTCGCTAAGGGACAACAGATTTATATGTCTATTATGCTTTTATAGTGTAAATAAGTTTTACAATCAAAATTTTAGAAAACCGTGTGGTTCTGTGCCCCAATATTTATCCCGTTCACAATAATATGTAAACGACAATATTTTCGGTGTGTCTCTAGGGTCAAGTTCAAAAGCCTCTTCTACTTTTCAGAAAGGAGTGTATGTAACTGTGAAAGGGAACACTCCGATTGAGCTCGGAAGTAGACAATAGAATAGAAACATACACAGATCGTACATAGATTGTCAGGGCGTTTGCCTCAGTCTCCAAGGCTTTTTGAAAAAAAGATGGTGATTTTCTTAAGAACAAGGCCATAATGATCACATGATCACTTAGTTTCTCGCGCACTTGGGCCAAAGGTTTGATTCTCTAAACAACGTCACTGGATTTCTAGGACGTCGCCAGTGCCAAGAGGCCAGTCGAAGCCAGAGGGTTCCTGGACTAGGGAACCCTCCCACCTTAGGTGACACCGGGCCTCGCTCGGAACACTGTTTCTAAATAAACGCTTATTTCTCTCTCTCTCTCTCTCTCTCTCTCTCTCTCTCTCTCTAAACAACGTCAACGCCGTTGCCTAATACGAGGCGGGCATACTAAGTATATGCGTGGGAGTTAAGAGTTTGGCGTCCAAACATTTCCGGGACATTTGATCAGTTTTCGTGAATTCTCAATACACTACGATCTGGAAGGGAGACTATTTATCCCACTAGGGAAAAGCTCACAAGACCACACATTATGACCCTTAATATGCTACAGACTAACAGCTAGCCTAATCTTGTTTTACTACACTGCCTATTATGTGCGCTTAACGTCTCCTGCCAAGATGTAACATTTAATATCTGCATAATTTTATAGCGCTTGATACCTGCAACAGCGCGTGCTATCTGCATTTTTTCTGTGAGCGTTGAAACAGCATGGCTCCGCTAGCACCTCAGTGTACATGAGCCCTTTTCAGTGGAATACTGATCAGTTTCGTGTTCGGAATAATTTAGAACTGCGAATAACATTCATTTTGAACTCATAAAATACCTTGCGAACTTGTGCCTGTAAAGCGTGCTTTGCTTCACTTATAAACTTATTGCGGCGAAGCAGTTAGAAGGTGTCTTTTTTTTTACTGTTGTTTCGCCGCAAGAACCAAGTCTATCAGGCAAAGCACTCTTCACAGGTGCAGGTTGGCAAAGTACGCCACAAATTCGAGATGGCCGGTGGAGAAGGCTGATCATCGTGGTCCTCTGTTATGCAACCCACTCCTTCTTCAAACTTCCAATCAATTATGGTAGAGGGGGACAGTGGGAGAAAATAGTACGGGCTTTTCATAGACTCTGTATCGTACCCTAATGATCTTTAACACAACGAAAACAATATTTTAAAAATCAATTTCACGTCTGTCCGATAGATGTCCGTGTTCTCAGTTTATAATGCCTCAAAGCATTGTTTCACTCTTGCATATTTCAACACGTAATATTCCTGCCTCCTTATTCTCATGAAGTATAATTATGTTCAAGGGGCAGGGTCCTTCATTGTGTAATGAAACTTGCAATTTTTGTTAGGCCACTTGCGGCATTGCTCTATTTCGAATAGAACATTGCTCTATTGTCTCACAATCGCTGAAAAATTTGTTGTCTCAAAATGTATTGCCCTGTGCACTGTTGCAATGTTATTTAAAAAATGAATTTTCTTCACTATACGTCTACGTACCAATCGATT
Source organism: Rhipicephalus microplus (assembly GCF_013339725.1). NCBI lineage: Eukaryota > Metazoa > Arthropoda > Arachnida > Ixodida > Ixodidae > Rhipicephalus > Rhipicephalus microplus. The sequence goes on along the minus strand of NC_051169.1, from coordinate 16,396,644 downwards.
TCGCTCGACAAATCACCATGGAAACTTGTACGTGCAGTCCAGTCGAAGGTATATGTATAATTGATTTCCTTTCATTGCTTCGTTCAAGAAGGACACGGACCATCTCTGCGCAACCTATATGATAAGTCATGCGAAGCACATGATGCATGTGCAAATACACTATCGCTCTGTTTTGTCAGACTATGAAAGTTTACGACATGTCACGTGTCCCGATGCGCGTAAGTGTGGGAGGAAAGCGAAGCAGGCCGACGATAAATTTCTGAATATCAACGTTCATTCATCTGGTAGTTGGCTGCAAGTACAGCAGGGAAGCTTGCCGCCGCTACTTACATTCGTTCACAAAGGCGACCATATTCTTGGCAGCGAAAATAACGTCATCCGTAAGTTATGTTGCTCTTCTACAAAAAAAGCAACGTTGGCGCTTTAAAAATAACGCTACGCTAACTTATTTTGCTCATTAGGATACAAGTGTAGAGGCAAAACTCTTAGGTACTTATAAAATAGTAGAGATTCTCATCTTGCTACATTGCTTACACCATCCTACGTTTTCGTTTACTGGTTACTCGTTGCAAAACTAAGATAGTTTCCAGAACAGTATGATTTCAATAATATCAATAAAAATGTCTGCTCATATCGCCCTGTCTGGAGGTTATGTACGATCTCTCAGCAGTGACCAGCAGTTTTGCTTCGCTTTTAAATTGTCAATTATAGCGCCATTAAGTCTTTCGCCGTTCGCTGTATCGCTCTGTAAGTCATCGAGGCTTGTTCACTGTATAATGCAGCAAATAATTTCTGCACCATGCCTTTAGGCCGGGCACCGCGTTGCGACATTTCGAAGTGAAGCCCCTACATTTGTTGGGCAATATTCGCTACCAGGTTAATATCTCATTAGTCGTAGCTATTAATCGCTTCGTTTTACAATTTACACAATGCTATTACACAACCGTCCACATCTGATACTTAATGCCATAACATCCTATACTTCATGCTGTCTGGCCAAGATAGACACTTTCAAGCGCAAAGAAAAGTAAGATGAATTAATGATCAGCTTTAAACTAAACAGCATGGTGTCGCGATTCCGGTTAACAAGCACTCGTGAAGTTTTCTATCTTTTTTTTTTGCAATTATACCTCCTTCTCCCCCCCTCAAAATGTAGAGTACCCAGCTGAGTCAAAGCTTGGTTAAGCTTCCCGACTTTCGTTTTTATTTTACTTCTGTCTTTTTCTTTTAAGCACCGTGGTATAAACCCAGACACTAACTCATTTTTTTTCTTTTCCTATGTCCGTTTCTGTTGCACTTTACTGTTAACCATATGACAGCACATTATTTTTAGCAAAACATTGACAGATTATGTGATTTTATTAAACATTCAGGATGAACGCCCAGCCGAGTTACTAATCTTTAAAATAAAATTATAAGTATAATAACCATGAGGTGGACAGAGCTTCTAGCCAAGAAAGTGTCCTTCCCTGGCGTTTACGTAAGCACACGGATGATAAAGATGGATGTCCGTGATAACTTTGGCGTAACAGAGTAATTAACTACGCTCTAGCTCTTTAGTTTGCAATTTTCTGAGAGTGTTGCGGCGCCGGCACGCTTAAAATGGTAACTGTAATCCCGGATCAAATTTCAAGTCATTTCCCCCGAGTGTATCTGCAACAGTACCGTGTCCGCCGCCTGAGTACTTAGGAGCAGCCATGAGTCTGCGTCTGACTGCTTTAAACAGAGCTGTGAAACACAAAAAGTGAAACATATATTTAATGAACGCCGGGTGCAAGCGGTGTGAGTTGGCCGGTTCATGTTTAACGCAATAGCGTTAAAGAGCTAGTGTCGCAGAAATCTCGCCGTCGCTGTCGGCCCCGTTGGTTGTGAGCGAAAAATCGTCTGTGCGTCTTTGACCGAAAAGTCAAGTTACCGAGATAGCCGCGGGAGCGCGCTACTTGTACGCGCGTGCGTGCGCGATCACACCGAAAAAGCCACGCATTCGAAGAAAAAAAATGCTCAAGGCCACGAGGCTCGGTAGTTTCTTTTCTTTTTCGCAGATGGACTTAGAATCAAGTTATAAGCTTCTAAGTGCAATGCTGGAGAGATCTGGTTGATTAATTTGGATTTGCGAGATGAACAAATTGTGCGATTGCTATTTGCGTAACTTAGCTGATGAACATTGTCAATACTGAGTTCTCGCAAGATATAGAATACCGCTGTGGAAGGTCACTTGAAGAAGTTGTTTCATTTACGTCAGTCATTGAGAGAAAATGCCCCTAGGAACAATGTTACCAAGGCAGAGCGGACGTTGTTTGAGGGAAGATTAAAACATAAAAGAGATTAAGACAAAAACCAAGTATAAAGAAGCAACCAAATAAAAAGTTCGAGACAGATAAAATAATGACACTGAAGTACATTCTTATTTAAAGCCAAATGCGTCTAGTATCTCTCGTACAACTTCATTTTGCAACATGTTTTTCAGCATGCCGTGCTACACACCTATAATGTCTAACTTCACGTCACAGCAATACTTAGTTAGAACCTCGATGCTTGGTAGTTCAACTTGCTGCAGATTTTAAACTGCTCTTTGGACATTGTTATTATTACTCCAATCAGTGTTCCGGAGAATAATGGAGATATTTAACAAACATGCAACGCGAATTACACCACGTAAAAGGAAAAATATAGAAAAAAAGTAAATATAATATTTATAACAACTTTGTCCTGTCGTGGAGTGGAGTACATCACTAATAATAGGTTTGCAATCTCATTCGCATTGCATTTTTTTTTCATATTTAAAGCTACGTGAGTTTGCAGGGTATAGTCGTGGGTATTGCCTAGTTAAACTAGGAAACACTCGGCAGCTTTATTAAACTCAATTGTCCTTATAATTTAGGTGCAAACTAAAATTTAAGAACATTCTACGTTATTACATATCTTCATTCATGCAACCAAGGCAATGCTGTTATATCGGGTGCCTTCCGATACAATTCAAGATGTATTACGAGTAGACTCCACCAAGAATCTCTTGGAATACTTGCCAAGAGTGCATGATTGGCACACATCAGGGAGCTTGAGTTCTGTTTCACGGACATTTCTATGTGAGGCCTATATTTTTATCGCACGACACGATGTTTCACTACCACAATAAAAGTTACATTGTTACACTGAGGTACTGCTGCTCTGTTCTCTCTTTCGTCACAGTAGCAAACGTATGCAATTCCCGAACTTGCATTTAAGGAAGTTCATTGTAAGTCGAATATTTACATGACTATTATCAAGTTTCAAAATATAGTGCACCTACCCACTAATAGTGCGATGACTGTAGAAACATCAAAGATTGTGGAATTTCTTTTTTTTTTTCTCTCATCCTTATCATCACTTACTTTTCCTACTCACTTGCTGTAGTGTACTATGCAAGGCTTTAACCTCTATTCTCTTCTTTCCCTCTTCCTCACCTTCAATGACGTTTCAAAAACCTCCTCTCCCATCACTGTCCATTAGTATGTTTCGCCCCGCTTTCTCCCTGCTTTGCGTTCACCCCTCTCGCACTTGCTGTATTTGACCCCCCAATTTTTGTGGTGCTTACCAGCCCGAACTTTAGCATGCACTACGTAAGCTTACCCCATGCTTAATTAGATACTCTGTCAAAATTATTTGATTCACAGTGTTTAACCTCTTAATGTTGAAAAATTATTAGAAATGTCCTTGAGAAGAGCTTCGGGTTATTTTTGAATAGCGTAAGCTGCTTACCGAGCAAATAAATATTAACAATTGTTGATGTTATGCGTCTAAAGTACCATAACCGCGATATGATTATAAATTTATGAGTGGTGTTACAGTAACGGGTTCCGAGAATGTCTACCACGTGCGTTCTTTTATCGTGACCTGAATCTAAACAACGGGTTTCAAGCATTTCCTTCTTCATAGAAAGTGTGGCTGCCGCGGCCAGTATTAGATCCCGTGACCTGCGGGTGAGCACTAGATTACCACAGTCACTAGATCACCATGACCGGTGACGTGCGCTTAAAAGAAAAAGCGTGAGTGCTTTGCATTTCACTCGCATTGGCATGCCTTCAGTGGCTGTAGCCGGGAATTCAATCAGCGACATATTTAGTAACCCGAAGTTCCAGTTACTGAGACACCTTGGTGTGTAACGATTACAAGAGACGGTGTATGGGGCCGGCTTTGTACTCGCTGAACTTGTATATCTTAGCCAGCGCAATACAATATACACGAGGACGAGACAAGTAAATTGAATGGGTGCTAGGCATTTCCTGAGAGTTTACCAAACGAGTCTACTGAAAGTGATCTTTCACTTAATGTCTAGAGCACATCCTGGTTACGTGTCTACTCGTGGTGCGTTTGTTTCCCTCTTGTTGCGATATATCAGTTAGGCTGCCACGAACTAGCCCAAACTTTAGCATTGAATAATTTGTGTTCACCTACAGACGTGGCACCCTTCCTGACGTCCGTCTTCGAGGAGCAGACGCTGCAGCCCGGTGCGTCGGTGTCGCTTCGGTGTTCGGCGGCCGGAAACCCGCTGCCGCAGGTCACCTGGACTCTGGACGACGCGCCGGTGCCGGACTTCCACCGTTTCCGCGTGGGCGACTTCGTGACTGCCGACTCTGTGGTCGTGAGCTTCGTGAACGTCACCGAGCTGAGAGTCGAGGACGGCGGCCTGTACGCCTGCGCGGCGGCGAATGCCGTCGGTGAAGCTCGCCACGGCGCCCGAGTGAACGTGCACGGTCCACCCGTCATCCGGCCCATGGGAAACGTCTCCGTTGTCGCCGGCACTACGCTAAGGGTGGTCTGCCCCGTCGCGGGCTACCCTATACACAGCGTCGTGTGGTTCAAAGGTGGGAAAGGAAGCGGTACCACCCTTGTATGAGTGGTTGGTTGTCCTTCTCTAACTTGTCGCAGCAGAGCGCGGAGTATCGGCCATGAAACGAATGGTACCTTGTTTTAGAAATCGAATTCTTGTACGTTCTAAGTATACTTCGTTTTAGTAAACCAATGTCATTGAAAATCAAGCTGAAATACGATAACCCTGACATTCAATTCATCTTGTCTCGCATAGGAAATAACGTTCGACGTCGCAAACGTTCCTGTGGCGAGAACCAAGAATGGTAGCACCAAGTGTATGATACGGTGTTGATTACACATGAGAAAGCTGACAATCAAACCTGCCATTAAGACTGATCATAAATTTGTGGCAGGCTTTGTGATCACATGCAGCGAGAGTTTACGCTGGCATGTCATTTGGCTGCTATTTTTATTTTCATTATCCTACTCTGTCCACCTTTTTCGTTACGGAGTACAAAATATTTTATACCGTCGACCTACTAGTTTGTCGTATTGAAACAGTTAGTTTTTTATGAGCGGCTAAACTATTTCTTTGTGGTTGAAACGTTACTTTTTCCTGTGGGAATTGGCCTTTACGCCAACACATTGTGTATAGGGAGCACTCTAGTGCACAAAGTTGTCGTTAATTAGTAGTTAATCAGTATGTATCTTAGCGAATACGTTAAAATTATTTTATGTTAACGTTGTCTTGAAGCAAAGGTGTCTGTGAAGTGCCAGTTCATAGCTTCTTCACTTTCTCTTTACGTTCAATATATGTGGCCACATTTATGAGTCTCGCAATTCTTTGACGCTATGTACAATTACACAAGAAGTCAAACATTAATATAAACAAAACAATGGTGACAGCATTATTCGCTAATCATTCCTCTATAAACGTTGTAGTGAATAGGAGGATAGCGACGTGTATCTTTCAAGAATCACCCAACAGCCAGCGCATACATTAAACGCAGGATTACACCGAAAACTGTTCTCACTAACAAAGCTGACCTGGTTACATGCGACTTGTTTGCGTCATGTTGTTTTCTCTTTCGTGTTGGTGTTTGCACGATCAGTTTTCGTGAATACCTAATGGTATTTACCTTAAGATGTGTCCTGTGCTTTAAGTATGCATCTGGGTCTAGTTAATTAGTGGACGCGTTATGTAAGTGTCTACATGATCAGTGCAACATTGATGGGGGCAGGAATGGATGAAGAAGTAGCCTATCATGAGATTTAGGGCAGACAAGACATGAAAAACGTGAGGTTATACGACACAGGCGCTGTCTGTCATCTGAAAGTTTAACTAAAAAAAGTGGCATATTTTAACAGAAAGACTGGCACTTGTAAAGTTTTATCACTACGCATAAAGTTGTGTTACTTGAAAATCTGCCCCCGTTGTTTTTGTCCTAATTAGGCAGTGCTCCTCTGCACATAACACGACTGTACGTCATCTAGCTCCGCTCTCTAGTTATGCAACACGTAGGTTCCTGTTAACGCAGGTTAACCTTTGCCTCCCAAAATCCACCAACTTTCGGTTTATTTCCCTTTTTTCTTCGTGTTCACGCCCGCAGCCTTTTCGGGTGAAGCTCCTTTGCACGTTTTTTCCCGTTCGCAGGCGACTCCCAGCTGCCGACCAACCACCGACAGCAGATAGCGCAGAGCTCGCTCAGCGTGCACAACGTTCAGCGAGCCTCTGACGAGGGCGAGTACTCGTGCCTGGCACGCAGCGGGAACCTCAGCGCTCGTGGCAACACCTTCGTCAGGGTTCGAGGTAATTACGCTCTGTACGGGCACCTCCGTCGGCCAGGTTGAGGGTGTCCCTTCCCTCTCGGTAAACCACGAACACGCAGAAAAAAAAAGTGAGAGAGAGAGAGAAATATAGATAGATAGATAGATAGATAGATAGATAGATAGATAGATAGATAGATAGATAGATAGATAGACAGATAGATAGATAGATAGATAGATAGATAGATAGATAGATAGATAGATAGATAGATAGATAGATAGATAGATAGATAGATAGATAGATAGATAGATAGATAGATAGATAGATAGATAGATAGATAGATAGATAGATAGATAGATAGATAGATAGATAGATAGATAGATAGATAGATAGATAGATAGATAGATAGATAGATAGATAGATAGATAGATAGATAGATAGATAAAGAGAGAGAGAGAGAAAGACGTAAAAGTTGCCCGTGGCTCATTGTCTACCACGATGCATCTCTGTGAACGTACCTACGGAGAAGGTTCTGTCTTCCCTTGTAACTGCCCCTGCATACGTTGCGGGTCGACGAGAATGAAAAAAAAAGAAGAAGAGAAATGAATTTCGAAGTAGCGCCGGCACTCCGTAAATTATTCATTCCACGTGATTTGACAAAGGGGGCTAAGAATGTCCTGCTTGTTCCGTGCTTTATTTTTAATGGGATTAACGCTGTATGTCTCTCCTTTCCGAAATTGCTCTCATCAACTAACAGAAGCAAAAAAAAAAGCAGGCCAGGCGCCCTCGCTTTGATATGACGCAGGTGCCCCAATTTATTGCGAAGGTGTCGTGGCTTCCCTTCCTCCCGGATGTTGTATGACTCGCATAGTGGTAACAGATGTGGATTTTAGCCTTTCCGGACAGGAAGGTAAAATGCTAATGCACGGTATACATTTTTGTGCTGTTCCGTGAATGTGAGAGGAAGAGGTGCCTTTTTTAAAATCCCAGCTACTTTGTTTTCATTGTCGGGCACGCTTTTATGACTCCGCTTTATCTTCCTATACGCCCAATGACGTCAGTCGTCTATATACATCAAACCTATTTGCATACGAGAAGAGGAAGGATTGTGCAAGTTTTTCGCGCTCCTTTCTGACGCTAACTCTGATTTACTATGAGAACTTCTTATTAAGGTAGACTGGAGGTGGCACACAATGTAAAAATAATAATTTCAAACTCATAGAAGACAATTTGTTTAAGAGCAAAGTGCTCTTTTTCATAGCAGGTTGGAGACACATCTGCCAACAGTATATGATCGGAGAATTATTGATAACAGCGCTCTTTCTTATGTTCCAGAAATCACTATTGAGCAGCTGAGCTACCTCGTTTATCTATATTTATGTCTAAGAGCGCGTGGCATAAGCGTTGCTATAGTGCTCAGTTTCCGCAAAGCCTAATTCAACGCAGACATATCTAAATTCATATTTGCTTTCTCGGAGCAACAGCAGGATCGGCAACACGTTACTAGCGTGTGAATGAGCCTAAATTCCATCGCCTTTTTTTTTTGGTTGATTGTCGCCTTGAAGCTGCAGATTTAGATATTAGTAACGTCTGACGCAACGTGTAGGGCTGAGGATTAATTTTACGCCCTTCGCGTTCTCTAACATACAATCTTGTATATGTATATGAGCGCTATTGTGTTATGTTAGTGGAGATAACCAGTTCTGACAGCTAGAAATAGAACGCGAGACAGCGGGTAATCTGACGTCTTTGTCAGCTGGTACTGTGCTTCCCCTTTATATAGAGAAGACGTTGGCTTGGGCATTTGCGGAAAATAATGACTCAGCTTTGCATTATTGCTGTTGGTCTGCAGTGTTGGATTAAGTGAAGTTTGTGAGAGAATAAATATAATCTATTTATGTCAGTTTGCTGTTGCCGTATATAGATTGCATTTATCTTGATGCTGAGGCTCTAAGAAAATCATCGACACACTAATTGATCCGAACATGCAGAGCTTGAATAAAAAAAGACTAGATGTGAATTAAGTCTGGTAGAGTGATCAACGGGAAAAGGCGTTGGTCTCGGGTTGGACCACCGGACCAATGTGAATTTTGTCAACTAAACGGCTTCCTACAGTGGAAAGGTGTATAGATTTCTTTGCAGATTGGTGCTCCAGAAAGGTGACTCCCAACTTTCCATTTCGTGCATAGGCATCTGTAGAAAGCCTAAATTTTGCGTCGGATATCTGAGTCATTGTTGTGAATATACTCGTTAAACAGGCACCTAATCTTTTTCCGCTGTGCTAACTTCAATGTTTCTTTCAAATCGGTGCTCTCAAAATACTCCTGGGTCATCTGAGCTGCAGCACTTTGGTAGCGAACGTTTGTGAATGAGACCGAACTATTTACTGGCGCAAAACATAATGCTCGTTTCTGCATTCTTTTAAGTTAACCCTGATGTGCCACTCCCATGACAGTCTGCACTTTTGCTTTGCCTCAGTTTGCGTCCATTTCGGCCCTTTTTCTGTAGGCCCCTTCCCATTGCTCGTTACATAAGCAAGCAAACTGGCCGTTCGTTGGTTTAGGCTCCATGTCTCTCCCATGTTTGCTTCCACATTCTCTCTTAGCTCGGCATTCGCGTCTTGGATGTATTCTTTTATGCTTTCAGAAATTGCCCAGTTTGTAGTTCTTTAAGCTAACGCTCACCGTCTTTTTCTATAGTTTACACATTATGCAAGGCCGCTTCGAGAAAACGCGTTCGATGCATACGTGCCCGCATTGGCTTTCAACAGGGCACTGTGTATAGGCGCCACGTTAGCGGCAGCAAAGCCTGCCAGCTGCTTGGATACGCCGGATTTTCCTAGACAGAATCTCGACAAAAGACGTGCCAACCCTGACTTGCACGCATCCCAGCTTCCCGACGTTCCCCATAAAACATCACTGGGATGTTTTCTTATCCCGACTTTTTTTTCCACGTCGAAACCTTATCTGCGAGCGAACCGTGGCGATTAAAAAAAATATAGGCATAAGTTGCAAAGGAGTATGCGCCCTGGCAAAACCTCCCTATGCTCCGGATCTGTGCACACGCTTGCGATTCCGGGCGCTCGGCACGGTTAGTATACAGCAACCGCTCAGTATTCCGGTGCGGGTCAGCCTTAAACGACGGGAGGAATGGGGGCTTAATGCCACCGCTGCCACACAAGCAAGTAGAAGACGGGTTTCGAGTCATCGAGGAGGATGGGGTTGCATAGAAAGGGGGTACGAGGTTCCACAAGTTCTTTAAGAGGTTTGGTTCCTGTGGGAAAAAGAGAGGCCGTTTTGCCGCTCCGTTTGCCCGTTTCTTCTGCATTTACAGCAGCGCCCCCTGGAGGGCGCCTCGAGGCTTCTACGACGCCCCGTGGCTTGGGGATTTCGAAGGAAGCTTCGGACGAAACGTGAAGGCGTTGTCCCTCACTATCCCCGACCATCCCCACATTCCCTCCACACACCCACCCCCCTAGTGTTCACTCGTTGAATTACTCCTCTCCGTCAGGCCCCTTCCGGAATTCTTCCCATATTCCCTTTTCATCCTGCCACTCTTCCACGAGCCTCATCGCTCTTCAAACGGCACTGTTTCTTTTCCTTCCTTTTTTTTTTTCTATACCTTGGTGCGAGTTAAGATCGGTTTCGAAGTCACGTTTCTCGTACGTGCGCGTGCTTTCGAACGATTCCCGAGCGAGATCCGAAGAAAAAAAAAACAAGCTGGTGTGATTTGCTCGGCGAAAGCGCTACGGCAGCTGTTGGACTAGACTGGCCATGTGTATCAAGCCTACTTCGATCTGTTTGTAGAATGATCGAGTCAGCGTGGTAATGTTGTTTCAAGGGAGATGAATAACCGGTGTGGAGAAGAACACTTCACTGTTTCGTCCGAAAGACATTGAAAGAAGGCACAAGAACTGATAGCGATACCAGTGTATTACACAACTGCATCAATCCGGGTCATTAGTTTTATCGGCCCCGCAAATCCCACCGAGCATCAGGGTTGAGATTATTGGCTGTCATGACCCGCCATGGCGGTCTAGTGGCTCAGGCAGTCGGCTGCTGACCTGTAGGTCGCAGGATCGAATCCTGGCCGCAGCGGCTGCACTTTTTATGGAGGCGAAAATGCTTGAGGCCCGTGTGCTTAGATTTAGGTGCACGTTAAAGAATCCCACGTGGTCTAAATTTATGGAGCCCTCCACTACGGCGTCTCTCATATATTCATATGATGGTTTTTTACGCTAAATCTCAACAATTATTACTTTACAGCTTACTGTCCAGAGCAAGCTTAATACGTACACTCACGCGTGACCTGGACTAGTTTGAGTGAAGCGAGCGGTGAAGCGCTGGGTGCTTTTGCCGAAATAGTATTTCGACACGCTTGAATAGTATGTCGGCATGCATGGGTAACAGAATCCAAAGCTACATGGCCCTAGTACCGATCAAACTGTTTGAGGACACACTGCTAAGCGTTTATATTAGGTTTTCTGACGACTGGACGTATATAATTTAACAAGCGTGGGTTCACGCGCACACAGGAAACCACGAAGATAAGTCACTCGCTCATTTGAGAAACAATATTTGGCGGTAGTGACAGTTAGCTGGCTCTGATGCGCACTGTCTTATCAGGCTCTTTCCATGTGATGAAGAGACTTTTTCTTTATTTCAGTGCCTCCGGTTATTGACAGCCAGATGCTTCCTGACGTGCTGACGGCGAACGAAGGCATGAACGTGAAAATGCTTTGCAGCGTGGTCCAAGGGGACCCGCCCATCACTTTACGATGGACACGGGGTGGTCACACCGTGGCGCGCAGTGCGTCCGTGTCTCTGCAGAGCCTCGAGGACTCCTCGGTGCTGACGATGAAAGGCGTGTCCATGCGGGACTCCGGAAACTACACGTGCGAGGCGTCCAACAGGGCATTGACTGTCAACAGAACCGTTTCCCTCGTCGTCAACGGTATGTATTCACTGGGCGCAACTACCTCTGTACGAACGTTGTACCTCAGGTGCTTGTTGCGATTCTTGATTAAGGTACACGTTCCTGATAAATAACTGAATCACGCTTGTCACTGTCGTGAATGAAGTACGAGAAACTTATTTTGAGGCACTTTTTTTTGCTTGACAAAACTTAGGCGAAGAAGTGGTTATAAGAGGAAAAAGCAGAGAAAGTGAGTCCCGTAACTGTCTGCATCAGCGTGTGACACCTCAACAGTATCTCACAAGGGATGGGGTGAGGAGGGATTAAAAAGATAGAATTAAAGGTATATGAAGAGAGAGAGAGAGATGCGCTGGGACAGCGAGCGAGGACATATGAGGGGATAGGAGAGATAGGAAAGATGGAAACACGGTCACAGGAGTCCGAGGACGGGGCACCACTTGCGAGGAGATGGCGTAGGGCAAGTCCAGTAGGTCAGAGCTATGCTGACGTAGGAGATCGCGAGAGCACAACCGGTCAGCATGGAATCCAGCGACACAGAGAAACACCCGTCAAAGTGGACAGAGAATCGTCTACCATCGTACATCGAATGAAAGAGCATTGAACGCGTCTTTTATTATTGTGAGTTCGGATCCCACTGACGGAAAAATGCGACCTTTTATCTTGTTTTAGTTGTCTTTAATTTATCTTACAGTTTCTGCAATACGGTCAAAAACAATATTTGACGTTTTCTACACTTTTGCCAGCTTACTTGACTGTTGTATCGCCTAAAACTTAGGCGATACAACAGTCAACTAATCTGGCAAAAGTGTAGAAAACGTCAGCGATACAACAGTCAAGTAGCTGGAAAAAGTATGGAAAACGCCAATTATTGCTATTTGAACATATTGCAGTAATTGTAAGATAATCTAAAACAATTAAAACAAAATAAAAAGTCGCATTTTTCGTCAGTGGGATCGGAACCCACAATATTAAAAGACGCGTCCAATGCCCTTCCATTCGATGTACGACGGCAGACCAATCCCCGTCCACTTTGATGGGTATTTCTCAGTATGTAATCCCGGGAAGTGCTAGTGTAGGATTTTGTTTCGAATAATCAATGCCGCTACGATTTCATGATCCACTGTTTAAGCCTAAAGAGAGCTTGAACAGTGGACCGGGTTTTCCAACAGTGATCTAGTCGCTGCGGCAACTGACTCCTCATCCGAATGACGCGGGTCCAATCCTGACCGCAGCAGTGGCATTTTAAAAAGGTGAAATGCTAGACACCCATGTATGGTGTGATGTAAGTGCAAGTTAAAGAACTCTATAGATTGTCCTGAATTTCTTAGGCCTTCCACGCTACGTCCCACGTCTTGACCTTATAATGGTTCTCGGACATGAATCTTCAGAACGTTTTCTATTAGGAATGAACTGTACTGCTATACTAATTTGTACAAAACTCATCGATAGCATTATTCGCGTGTTTAATTGTATTTAACCTAACGTTTGAGCCCAATTATGGCGGTTCATATACAAGTTCCCTCTATCTCCATCAGTCGTACCCTACTTCTCTCTAAACTAGCGATATAGGATCAACGCCCTCAGCCAAAAAGTAGCCGCAACCAGTGAAATGAGACGGCGTTTTCGAGTCGTCGCTCCTACGTCCCAGCGTATTTTTCTTTATCGATTCGCGCTGCCGCCTTTTTCACGCGTATATGTATGCCCCGCAGTTCTTCGCAACTTCGGCTGACCGAGCAAGTGACGCGTCAAGATGCCCAGACAGATAGCGCTCGTCGCGACTCTAGGACCAACGACTCACGGCGGGTCCTAGCCAAAGCTGAGCCCTACAAGAACAGCGTTTGTCCCTTCCCGCTTCCGAGCAGCTTCCCGGTCGTGGTCCGTTGGGCGGCCAGTGTGGCGGACCGTAGAGAATGGAGGAGGCGAAGGCGGCGGGGCTAGCTATCCTTCGGAGAGCCCGGCGAGGAGACACGTGGTTTGCAAAAGTGCGGTGATTTATCGACACAAATCTGAGCGCGTTCGTGCGAGACATGCCACCGTCTGTGCGTAGGTGGTGCGACCAAGACTGCCGGTCTTCTTCGCTCTCCTCTTCTTCCACATTCTCTTCTCCTCCCCTTTCGCGCCGCTGTCTCGCTTATTCTCCCATATTTCCTTGCATCGTTCATCGCAATTTGTTTCCCCATTTTCCCGACCCTCTCCCACCGTTTGTTGCGCAAACTCTGCACGTATACTTGAAGCTTTCCCGACTACTTCATTCCAGTCCCCTCTTCGTGCAGTGGTCCTTTTGTTCTCCCTAATCTTCTCTCACTTTTCCTAATCTTCCAGACTTGCCTAAACACCTCTGGCTTTCATTTCTCTCTCTCTCTCTCTCTCTCTCTATACCACATTGCCAAATTTCCTGGTCTTCAGTGGCGTTAAACCCCCTTTCCGCCCACCTCTGCACTCCCCGACCCTTTTACAGTTCACCCTTTCTCGTAGCGTTCCCTATAGTATCCCTCCTCCTGTTCCCCTGCAAAGCATTCGGTGTTGGTGGTTCGGGGCGACGAGCTTTTGTGGCCACGCAATCGATTGGAGCGCCAAAGTGGACGGCGGCGAGTTGTGCTCGGCGGCCGCCTGGCTCGCTCGATCTGTTCGCGTGTGCATGTGTGTGTGCGTGCGTGCAGCAGGACGCCAACAGCGTTCGCTCACTCGGCCGGAGCCGAGATAATGGTTCCTGGATGCCGTCAGATAAACAAGGATGGACGAACGAATGCCACGCGGCAAAGGCTCCTCCCCGAGTGGCATTGCATGCGGCCGGCCTATTTGCCTCCTTTCCTTTCACCTCTGACTTTTTTTGGCGTCGTCTATTTGTTCTCAGCACCCTTCTCATTTCCCTTCGTCGCTCGCCTGTCGGAATGTCTTTTATTTTCTTCCGTGTCTTTTTTTTTCTTCTTTCACTGTGGCGTCTTAGACGAAGAATAGTGTCCTCCATCTTCGCGGGGATGTAATGAGAAACGTTCGATTGGTGCTTACGAGATTAGGACGAAGGCCGGACAGAATTTATGGCTTGTCCAAGGCGGTTTTGACTAAGAATAATGAACTTGAGTCCGAGAAAGAGTTATCAGTTTACACACAAGCGAGCAAAAAAAAAAGTTGGAGTGAAGAAGCCTTTTTTTATATTTATGCTATATTCAGCTGCGATAGAAAAGTGTATTCGCTTATAAACACTGACGATGATGTGACTGCTACGTGCGCGTCTATGTGTGCCTTTTTTTCATGCGTTCATGAATTTTTAGTAAAGGAGTATAAAATATGAACGAGCTGTGATAGCATACCGCGGCACTCAATCGGATTACAACAGCGCCGAGCTCTCCAACAAGACTTCACTGGAAGCCTTCGACAAATTTCTCGTCCTTTAGTAATGAGTTTTATAAGTTAGGCGTATGTCTCTACGTCATACACAAGTATCCGTTTAAATTGATTAGAAGTGTGTTACGGCAATGATATATTTCACGATCTCGTTTGTAAGCCGCATAAGGACGGACTGGTCTTCTTTTGGACCGGACTTGTTTTTTATGATCATGCTTTATTTTAGAGTACCATGGTAAAGAAGCCTTCGAAGCCTTGAATTCTATTCAAATACCACTAGTTTGAGTTTGAGAGAGCAAGAATGTCTTCGTAGGTTTCTGCTGTTCGTACTGCTAGCTCAATGCATGACTGCTCTTTCTAACTGGTGTACTAAGTTATTTGTGTATGCTTATTAAATGTTTCAGCCGACAGTGCAGTGTGTAGATATAATTTTGGTCTTATATAAATAAGAATAACAAATATTGTAAGGAATTGAGAATGAGATTGAGAAAAGCAAGATAATGTACAAGTGTGGCACCTACACGTGAGGTAAAGGTATGGTGTTCATACCACCAGCTGCTGTACAATAGCACAGCTCAGTATTCAGCGTAGTATGTGTTTCGCAAATTGCTACCGAACAGAGACACATTTTTTTGTAATAAAGGAATGATAGTACTTTGTAATGATATCCTGAAAAAGGTATATGTTAGACGACAAATAATTTTTCTCGCGAGCGTGTTTGTGACGAATGGAGTTAGAGCATAATGACCACAGGTATTGCGAAACGATGACTGTTATAACTTGAAGAAATTACGTTGATTTCGTGGGACGGAGAGGAAGTACTGCCGAGGAATTTGTTTTTTTATTTCAATAGTTCAGTCATCAGGACAAATATTTATACTTCAATCTATGGCCATTACTGGCACATAAGACAGAAGGTCAATCTGTAGGCCTCAATGAGTCCGCCTTTTGAGTAATGAGCCATCAGTTGGTTCTCTTCACGGCAATAAGACCCACTGTTTGAAGGTAGTGTCATCGAGTCTGCTTTATGCAAGGGTAGAACCACAAAATATGTGTAATGATCTCAGAAAATGCTGAAGCCGGACTTCGTAAGCAGCTTACGATTCGTTCTTTTACAACCTTGAGCAGTCGGGATGGTGGCAATATTTTCTATAGTGGTGGCAATATTTTACGCAGTGGGCTGTTGTGAATGGCTCTGGCTAATGTTGCGCCAGTTCTCTCCCAGTGCCGCCCATGTGGACAACCGAGCCGTCGAATGGTAAGGTGGTCCTCGGAGGCATCGCAGCACTTCACTGCGCCGCTGATGGATTCCCGACGCCTCGCATCGACTGGAAGAGGGCCCAAGGTGAGCTTGGCGCTAAACACGCTGTAGAGACGTTGTGATACAAGAACAGACTGAAAGCGCGGCAGGAACAATATATAAGGAAAGACAAGCCACGTAGAGACACAGATATGAACGCCTATTTTCGAAACAAGGTTCCGAGCGATGCCCGGTATCTCCCAAAAGCGAGAGGGCTCCCATAGTACGGGAACCCTTTGTTTTTTTTTTTTATGCCCCATTTCATGTATCAGTTGAAATGCTGCGGAGGCTATGCAAAAAAAGTTCAGTCAGCAATATTTGAGAGTACATGCGTCACACGCTTGGCTTTCGATGCTGTTGTTGGTAGTGCCAGCCGAGCCATATAGAGAGAGGAGCTTCCGGCTTTGGTGGGTTGCTTTCCCCGACTTGTTCTCGGCGGCATTTCTCACTTGTCACGTGATCTTATAGGGTCGTGTAGAAGTCTACAGCTCTCGATGCAGAGGTTCTTTGGCACCTGCACTATTAAGTGTCCACAGAGCCCTTCGTAATTATAAACAAGCAAATTTAGCGTAAAGGTGCAGTACATATTGATGCGCTCTCTACTTTCTATGTAGATTGTTTGAGAAATAAGAAAAAAAATGCAGTTTCATATCGGTTGTCATCCTGTTTCAACTTCATCGCCTACCAAGTCACTGGTAGTGATGTCACTTATATTTTTCGCAGTCTCAAGGTAGATCGTTTTTTTTTATCATACCAGCGAGATTACAAATACTGAGTGAAGGGAATGGTGGCTCATAGTTACTTGTCTCCAATGGTGTAAGGAGCTCGCGCGAACTCAATGCAAGACGCAGTGTGCACGACTCTGAAGCGCAATGACGAGATGGTATGTTAGCGAACCAATACATTATCATCACATTCAACTCTTCACGGATTGTTTTTCCGTAGTAACTCCTAAATTTTCGCCCGCCCACACTCATCTGGTAACCGCTGGGTAAAAAACTGTGCTTCATTGAGCCTGGCAGGAAATGAGATCTCCGCGTCGTATCATCCGACAGAGTATATATTTTAATCACGTCATCTGGCTACCGATTCATAACCAACATCCGAGACGTTTAGTCAGTGAAGTTATGAATCGGGTTTGGTTACTTGTTCTATTGTCAGCGTGAGCCTGTTAGATACGTTCAGATGAATCGGCCTTTGAATGCCGATTGCATTTACGAGGCTGCCATAATTAAAAATCTCGTTGTTAGGCTCAAGCGCACCTGAAACGTGTGCTTTAATAGCGTACAGTCTCTAAGTCGCGCAAGGATGGGCCATGGCATAGTATGCTCTAAGTCGCGCAAGGATGGGCCATGGCGTAATATGCTCTAAGTCGCGGCGCAAGAATGGGCCATGGCATAGCCATGGCCCATTCTTGCGCGACTTAGCTATGTTTAGCATGGCTATGCTTTTACCTCTCCGTCCTCTTTCTCACATTTGTATTTGTATGTGTGTATATTTGTATACACACACACAAATAAAATGTGTATATTAGTATTTGTATTTCTCACTGTTTCTACGCTTGTTTCTCTTGCTTCTCGTTCACCACGGTGGCATAGCGGTTATGGTGCTCGGCTGCTGACCCGGAAGTCTTGGGTTCGACCCCCGCCACGGCGGTCGCAATTCGATAGAGGTGACATGGCAGGGGCGCATGCATTGTGAGATTTCAATGCACATTAGAGAACACCAGGTGGTCAAAATTTTCGGAATCCTCGACTACGGAGTCCCTCGTAATAATATCGTGGCTTTTGGGATAAAAACCCAGGTATTATCATCATCATCATTATCATCATCTGTCTTTCCTTCTCCTTTTTTCTATACAATGGTTTACTCTCTCTCCTCCCCACCAGCCCTTGCCTTTCGCACCCCCCTTCCTATATTACACAATACATGGCTATCCTAAGCTGTTCTAGCTAACCTGGATAGCCGATCGGTTACGGCGCTCGCTTTCAGATCGCGTGTACGTGGGTTTGAATTTCGCTTCACCAATAGATTTTTCCCGCCAAAAATGTCTGCTTTTTTCTGTCGCTTTCTCTCTCTCTCTCTCTATCGTTATTTCTTTCTCTTACTGTCCCCTTTCTCTCACTCATGGATATTGCACCCCACACCGGAGAAACCGGAGCATGGAAGCGAAGCAAAGAGGAAGAAGAAAGTGCGTGCCGGCTGATGACGATAATTTTTCTATTTACCACACAAGGTGAAATTCCACCACATTAGATGTGCTGTGAAAATGTGGACAACATGAGCGTGCACCGAAATTACCGTCTGCGCCGTCTGCTGTCGACGGCATAGCTATGGCCGCGCATTCGTCGCCAGGACAATGGTGTATAGGCAAAAGGCAGCTCGCGACTAAACGGCAATTACGGCATGACCTTGCGTGACCCATATTATTTTGCGACCGACTGTACATATTTATCTGTGTCGTCTGTAATTTCATATAGCCGCACAGTGTCGAGTCGTCGGAATAACACCTTAGTTGATTAGTGGAGAAGGACATTCTCCCAAAGTAATGATTTCTAGCCTTCGGACCTGTTCCTTGATGATTCCTGCTCCGTACAGCGTAAATCGTAACTTCCCTACTGCAATTCATGACGTACACTTGTGCGCCTTCATGTTGTGATGCAGCACTCTCCCATGTATTGTCCATGTATTCAGCTTATGTAGAGTGGCAGATGACCTGCACGCTGCTACAGCGTGAAGGTTATCATGCCTTGTAATCGCCGTGAACTGCGCATGATTTTTTTTATCTTTCATCGTTTCAACCTTAACATTGAATCACAGCGTTAGCGCGGTAAGTACTGGCTATGTGCACTAGCTTAATTTTGCTTGCTGCGAGACCACAACCAATAACAACGACCATTGAATTCTGACCTCCGATCATGCTCCATTTACGTCTGGGAAGGCGGCATTTTCATTGAAATGGCATAGATAGCAACTGCACAAAAGTACACCAAAATGCATTTATTTCAAGGACCTCTCATAATGTGCTGATGGCATTGAGACAATCATTGAGACAAGTTCAGTGAGACAATCTGCTTACCGTTCTAGAAGCATTTTCATTTTTCATTACGCGCCTTCAAACTAGGCCCTCCAAATCCTTAATTAGCATGACTAAATTCGTACACAGCTGCTGGTATTGACAACTTAGTTGTTAGAAGTTATAGTGATAGTTTACTTTCCATATCAACTCGTTGGCACTCTCACACTGAAATACGCAAGCTTGCACTTTTACAACAACTTTTCCTGCTTGTACCCTTCGTCTACTGAACTTGAATTGCAAATCGATTGAGTTCACCGAATGCTGAGCAAACCGCTTACGCAAGCTTTCTTTTTTTTTGCGAGTAATCGGTAAAACTTCCTAAAAAGATTTGCGGGAGTAAACCTAACGTATTATAAATATTTTTGAATCAGGAATATCTTTCCCGTTTTTTTTATGAGCTTGCAATAAAGATCAGCACAGAGATCTTCCAGCGGCGAGCTCACATAATTTTCCGAGCTGCCTCACGCGCCTTCAACCATTAATCATTCACAATATTTAGGCGAACTTCCAATCGCTCCCTGTATATCACACTCGAGAGAAAAGTATTACAGGCATCGGGAAATCAAGCTCTCGTTCTTTTCTTTTTTTCTTTCTGTTCGAGATATTTCATACCTCGGAATCAAACATCCTCGAGAAAGGGGACGTCATGCTACACTCGCTGAGCGAAACGCAATATGTGGCCTCCTTTCCTTTTTCCTTCTTTCTTTTTTTCACTTCTACTCACTTTTGACGCTCTCCATCGGTATTAATATGTAGTATTTATCTATCTCTCCGTCTTTTTGTTTCTCTGGGAGCCACCTCATGTTTTTCCCACCCCTTCATTTTCTTTTCCCTCCGAGAAAAGCGAGGGCGTAAGCGTTTCTTTGACGGTTCCGGTCGCTTGATTAGAGGAGCCGGAAAGATAGGGAAGGTAGCCAGGAAAAGAGCAGTTGTGTGAGCGCACGCACAGCAAACGAGCCCTCCCTCTCTAGGTGCCAGGATGTTCGCTGGATCAATGACTGAAAGGAGGAGGAGGAGGAGGTAAGGGGATGCAAGTGAGATAGGAAGGAAACAAGGAACGAGGGTTCGAAGTCAAGAAACACGAAAAGGAAGATGCGAGAAAAGTATGGTAGCGACGACGATATCTCGCGCTCCGCACGCCTTCCTCGCCTTGAAACTTCAATGTTTGGGGCCCCTCCCCGTCTTCCGCTGTAGCCGTGCTTGAGGCGTGAAAGATCAAGCGAATTACGGGTGTGGCGTGTATGAATGTCGGTTTGCAGCATCGGACGGCGTTGGCGCGATCGATGGTTTCCGGCAAGTATGCTCCTCCCGCCCTCCCTATTACCCTACCCCCGATTCCCTCCAATATACGGACGTAGCACTCAAGCTAGGCACTCAGTTGAAGCCTTCGGCGCTTGCCAGACATTTACTAACACAAACGCATGCCTTCTTCACCACACACACACTCACTCGATGTACGCACACACGCAGATTAGCTATAGCTCTCTGAAGGACAGATCGATCACGTTGTGCTACCTATTATCTGTTCGTGCCTTTCGATGCGTATTGAGAAATTCGTGCCACTCTGATAAGCGACGATGCGGGCGGGCGTGGGTCGCGCATGTATACCGGAGTGCGAGTTGCGCAGGGGGAAAGAGGAGAGCACAGGGAGAAGGGGCTGGCATCGTCGGCTCGAGAGCTGACTGCTTTTCTCGGTAAAATCTATATTGTCTAGGGTGTTAAATGAATGCGAATGCGCGCCAATCGATGGAAGCTCGGACGAAAGAACGAAGAAAATGTTCTGAGAAGACACGAAGCGCCGGGTAGTATAAAACGAGCTTTGGAGGTTTTGTTTCACTTTGTATTGGGTTCATCGTTGGGATCGATGTATTCAGAACGGCGTTGCCACCCTTTCCTCTCCAGTATGCACCCAAGCAGTGCTGCCTCGTCTATACTTGTGAAATGTGTAGGCTCGCCAGAATGAGATTGAAAAATTTCATTCGGGAGGTAAGCATGCTCCATGAAAAAAAAAAAAAAGAAGGCAATGTCAGTTGTTGTGATCCAAGCCCGCCGGAGGTTTGTGCTCATTCATTTTCGTCATTTCGCTAAGTACTAGGTGTAACATTGCCCTCAGTTTCGTCTAATTTTAGACCGATATTGTTGTTTTTACTTATGACTGTCGCGCGGCAAAAAATTGCAGGAAGCGAAGGACGTACACATCGATTCTTTGACTTTGTATATAAGTGACAATCGCATGAGCCGATATCAAAAACCAAGAGCACCTCGGGCGGGATATTGTTTATCTTCATTTGGTAATAATCACAGGTAGGATGAATACATTTACCCTGACAGGCAGATTGAGATTGGGCCCAAGCGCTTACTAAATTGCGCGTGCCACGCCAGTAGCGACGCCCATTCCAGTCAATATGACAAGCCGATCAGGGCTTTTTGGTTGGCACATAGGTTTTCTAACTGAAGTACAAAAGTTCTGAATTAATTATTACTTGAAAGTGTAAGATTTATTTTTGATGCACAGACGCTGAAAATTTAACCCTGCGTTTCGCTTTTTGATGCGTGTCACTTATTAACAACGAATGCAGCAAGAATTTTTCGGTTGTAATTCAGCATTTATCTCTGACAATTACTTTGATGGGATTATCAACAATTATGTGTACCTATCTGCGATGACTTCGTGAGCTTGTTCATATTGTTACGTGGAAAATAACAGTAGTCAGTACGCAGCCACAACGCAGCTAACCGACAACGTCCACTTATTCACTCTCAGTCTGAGGCACCCTTTTTGGGTATGTCCCAGTATGTCCTGTTTATTACATGCATTCAAACTAGACACTCGAAATTCTTGATTAGCATAACTAAATTTGTACAAAGCTGCTGGTATTGACGAAGGAGTTATTGGAAATTATAGTGGTAGTTTACTTCTTTATTGTAGCAGCTCATACAGAAATCTCGAGACTACTCAGAATGTGATTTGTACGTGGTCAAACTGTACTTCTCCACGTCTGACTCGAAAGAAGCCATGCCTTCAGTCAATGATAGCAAAAAAAAAAAAAAACAAACGGCAGTAAACGCACAAAGAGCGGTAGGGACATTACAGAGCAAACATCGTTGGGCCGTGTCTAAACAGCACAGCGTCAGCGTCGTGTCTCCTAATCTGGAAGCCTTGTAGCCGGGGGAATTACTTCGAGAGTTCCTGCCTGCGAGAACGCTGAGCCGCTTATGACGCCCGCAACGGCCTGTTGCCGGGTGACGTACGGTGGGCCATTCGCGCGCGCCTCCTGTACCACAACGAGTCCGTGGTAACTTCCAGATTTGCGCGTTATGCTTCTCCATGTCGTCGCCTCCGTGTTGTCCAAGCCCCACGCTGGGAAGGTGTGCGCTCGCAACAACGTCGGCCGTGTCCGCATGCCGCTCGAATTAGGTGCTGGCGCGCAATAACCGACGCTGTAGATGGTCTCCATTAGTGACACTATAAACGTGCGCATAGCCGGCAGGCAAGGCAGGATGGCGGGCCGCCGGAACGTGTGGACACGAACAACGAGGAACGCGTGATGACGAGCAGCCCGGGGGGGTCGACCGGCTTAGGAAGGGCCTTCCTCTTCCCCCTCTCATTACGCGACGCACATTTGCAAATCGTTAACGAAAACAATGCGCGCCCTCGCCCCCCCACCCAACTGCCGAGACAGTTTTAATTAAAGAAGCTGTTCGCGCTGTCTCGTCCCATAGCCATGCAGTTGCGTGTGCCACTGCGTGCTTCGAGCGACGCATACGAGAAAGAAAATGCCGTCTGCTTCTTGTTTGCATTGCTCATGCGCAGGCGTGGATGGTGAATTCAGAGGTGTCCAAAGCGGAGAGGGAAAGCGTGCTGACCGACCACGGTTCGTATAAGAGCGAAGGTGGCGCTAAGGCAATGGAGGGGGGGGGGGGGGCGTGATGTCGAGCGAAGTGAGGCATCATCGTATAATCAAGATAAGCAAAAAAGGTGTGAGAAAATTCGCGTTTATGCATGCGGACGGGTCCGTTGTTTACCTAACGTGGCTCTGAATCAGCATCTGGCTTCTGCAGCCCACCGCGTCTTCTCTTCGCCGTACCGCTCGGATGTCGTGTCCGCTTCGCCCCTTTCCGTTCTCATACCTTTCTCTACCGACCTCCTATCTTGGGCTCTTTTATGTTTGGCTCTTATCGTAGCTGTAGTGTGTAGATTCTGTTTAGCGAAGCGCGTACTCTGAACCAGCTGGACAAGGGAGCCCGCTTCATGCGCGAATGCGCGGTCACCGGAAAGACGCTCCTATACCTTTCGACAAGCAAACAAAGTTTACTTTTTTTTGGCTGTCAATAAAAGGCCTTCTCGAAGTCTGCTCATCTCTAGCGACCCTCTGTTGTGTTTGTAGCCTCGTGATATTTCATACAGTGCTTGCCAGTATCCTCATGTAAATGTTGTTTTAGCGTTGAGCGTACAGAAGAAACAGTGTGAGCTATGTAGAAACCACTCAAACCTTGAACAAATTACCCGCTGATTACGTTGTCCTTGTGAGGGCTGGTTCTACCTACAAAGAGGGTGTTCAACAGGCATCCTAATTTGTTTCCCAACGGTAGGCTACGTTAGCATGCATGGGAGTTTCTAAAGTAGGAGCTTGTTTCGCAAGCATGAATGGATGCAAATAGGACTGCAGCTTTCTTTCTCCGGTTGAGCAGCCTTGCAAGAAGAAAGTTTGACGGAGGCGGAGGCATAATCAGCGCTGTGCGCGCTGGGCTTGTTTAGTTACATATACAAGGAAAATCGTGTACTACAAGCAGACTTTCATTAAAGCGCGCTTAAGAACTATGAAATTGTACTCATTCTGCCACATCTTCACAGGCAATGCAAAGTAAGGGACCGTTCTTGTGCGAGACCATCTCATTGTGAGTCATCACAAGCGCCAACGTCAACAGCCGGAAAAACAACTTTCGGTGCAGTACGCATGCGTGAGCAACGTCATTACAGCGGTGTCTGGCCGCCTTGCAGCGCCTCCTAACAAGGCTGTTGTTTCGTGAGTTAGCCCATGGCTGTTAGTTTACGAACTGTGTAAATAATAAAAAGACCTATTGCTAACGAAAAACGTAGTTGTTGCGAAAATAGCTCATACATTATCTACCGACCTACACTGTTTGTGCATTTAGCTTCTCCATCATGCAGTGCAGCAAGTCGTGCAGAAAGATAAAAATTATCGAGTAATGAAGATCTCAGAATATGCAGACGGACTGTCACGTCTCTCAATGCACAACCACTGCATTTACATTTTTTACTTATCTAAAGGCTGAACTTGTCTGACATCAAGTGCAAGCACCATTCGTAGAGGTGCTACCACCCCTCTATAAAGTCGTTTGCGCATCGTGGCGCACTCGTGTACCGCGAGTAGGCCGTGGTCAGAGTTAACAGCCGTCGACCGATAGGTGGTACTGGGCTCGCGAGCGTCTACCACCACCTTCATCATCATGCTTAGCGCGGTAGCGCCAGCAGTGATGCCTGGCGTCGAAGTTATGTGGCGTTCAGGAGATGATTGGCTAGTCTTTTTGGCGGTTGACTCGAATGATTGTCTCCTGCGGTGAGTTTATAGGTGGCGAGTAAAGCGTTGGTGGCGCCACCTTCGCGGTACCTTGTGTTTGTTCTTATGTTTAATGTAGTGTATTAGAATACCGTGTAAGGTTGCTTTAGCGTGGTGATCGCTAGCGATGTAATCGTTCGGCTGGCGATATAGTCATTGTGGAATTAGTCCGATAAATGTGTTTGTTTGACTTGGGTCCGACCGGGTCTACTCCGTCCGCTTGTTCCGAGAGCGTGCCTCATTTCTAGATGCCACACATTCAAGCAGAAGAAAAATAGCTTTCGTTAAAGAACGAAGGCAGCTTCGTACTAGAACTACCAAGCCTGAACAAGAAGTGCTGAGCTGGGAAGCCTTATTTTGCTACTGTTGATGATAATTATGATGATTATCATAGCCTATATACATAGGGCTCACACCCACTATGGAGGATTCACAAGGAAAGAAATATTTATAAATAAAAGTGATAATATATGAGTGCTAATGAATTATTGTATAGTTAGAGTAAATTATTAACACTAATTTATATACCTAAGATTTCTCTTCGTTTATTCTATTTCTTCCTGTCATTTTTTCATCTTTTGAGCTATCATTTTCTATAGAGAACTTGGTTTCTATCTTGCACTTCTACCTATTTCTTCCTCTCTACTATGCTCTTTCTCGTTTTTCATATTTTGTGCTTTCTCTTTTTTGTATTTGGTGTTTGCCTCTTCAATGTTTTTTGTATTTTCATACATGGTTTCACCTACGTTACGCCAAGTGCAATTGGCTGCTGTTTGCTGATGATGAAAGGTGATCATCATCAAGGCGCTTGAAGAAAAAGAAGAAGACGTGTCTTTGGCGCTAGCGCGTGCTCAATATGTTACACATTGAGTGTTACGCCAAGAAACAACGACAGCACACGGCAGCATAGATCACTGTTCCCTAAAGTGCTGCGTAGTTACATGTCGCGAAGCCCTCGTGACTCTGAGAGGAACTGATTGCTTTAGGTGCATGTGTGCTTTCCATCAATATTGAGCACATGAGCTTGAGGTCGAATGCAGCTGAGTTTTTACATGCATATGCTGATTCTCTGCGGTGTGTATTCCGAGCTCAACTGCGTTTAGAAAACAGCACCGAAAAGTTCGGGGAATGAGCTCATCTCCGTCACCGAGTGGAGCGGCTAGAACTGTACTTGTGCTAGTGACGCTTCGGGAACTAAAATGTTCGTAGGCGTGGCTTACAAACCATGCCTTTCGCAGCCGTGTTTCAATGTAAGCTTTATTCACTTGTCACGTCATCTTGTTTATTTATGATGGTCAACCACTCACTTGTTTTTGTATCGTATCTGCGTTCCTGGCGGATCTCAACCTCCTGAATGAGAACAGCTCTCTTGTTGAGCAGTCAGTTATTGTTCATTATATATATATATATATATATATATATATATATATATATATATATATATATATATATATATATATAGAAAGAGAGAGAGAGAGAGTAAGAGAGAGAGAGAGAGAGAGAGATAATAAACCAACATTGGTAAGAATAATGGGCATTAATAACCTGGACCTCGTTACGCCGTCGCACTTTTAAACCCGTAGCCACATATTCAATCCTGGCAAAGCGAGCGCAATAAAAGAACTTGATTCCTGCAGCAAGATTTCTGTGAATGTCAACAAACTCTCATGGTTAGGAAGAAATGTTTGCTTAGTTACTTGGTAATTTTTTTTCTAACAAACTGTGCTGAACAATCTAAACATGAAACTAGGCGGTAAAAATTATTTTCTTCTCTCCCACTGCGGTGTATCTCATACAAAGACGGCACACAAAATCTGGTCATTTATTTTTTTAATGATTGAGAAAAATGGCATAGTCATGCTGTTTTAGGGGATAAATACGTGATGAGCATATTTTATCGCGAATGTCTTTCGCTTATATTCTGCTATTTTTCAAAATCCCTGAATATATTTTGTTACTCCCCAACTTGTCAGATGAACAGATGCACTTTGTATTTGAATATCGATTATTTCGCTGTATTTTACTCGTACTTGCGTAATATAACGCACACTGTGCCACTGTGGACACTTTAAGTTCTCGAGCGACAAAAAACAAATGGTTCTCGCGCTTGTGAGGCATACTAACTGCGCACGTATCTAAAACACCTGAAATATCTTTCAGGCAGCGAACCACGCAACTTCCGTCTCGTCTCCGGGAGCTACCGAATTCACGTACACACCAACGGTACATTGGTCGTCCAAGACGCTGAGCTGGCAGATGGCGGATACTACCTCTGTGAGGCGCACAATGGCATTGGCGTTGGCCTCAGCCGAGTCGTGACGCTAGCCGTGAACGGTAAGAGCGCCATCCTACATACCTGTTTCGTGAACAAACTATACCAACGCTGATTATTTAGTCGCGTAGGCGTTTTTTGCGATGCAACTATTACCGATGACGATGCTGATTATGATGACAGTGTTTATGACGAGGATGACGATATCCTTCAGGCATATCCCACACCCAATATGGCATATTGACCAAGAAGGAAAGAATGAAAAGAAAATGAAGAGCCGCAGCAAATTAGATGGCATGAAGAAATGAAAATGATCGCAGAGATAAAATGGAAGGAGCTATCGTGCAAGTAAAGTAATTATAGAGCTCCATTTGGAGAAGATTTCATACCTGAGTGGGTATCCAAAAATAAAGTGAAAATTATTATGACAATGACCCCTTCATCCTTAACATACTAAAGGCCCCCTCCTTCTGATAATATATATATATATATATATATATATATATATATATATATATATATATATATATATATATATATATATATATAACGAGATCTAACAGACAATAATGCCAAGGAAAGTATAGGGGAAGATATTCGACCAAATTGTAATGTAAATATGAAGAAAAGTGGTTGAAAAGATAACTTGCCTTGGGCAGGATCCGAACCTGCGACCTTCGAATGACGCGCTCGATGCTCTACCACTGAGCTACCACGACAGCTATCCCCCCAGCCACTTTATGGGGTTTATATGTGAATTAAACATGGGAGTGTCAGTCAGCGCCACCAGTAGCCATGGCGGCGAGCGTATCACACTCTTATGAGCCTATTTGGCGTCACGTAGCACGTGAACCTATTACGAGTGGGCAGCTGACCAATAGTCCCTCGTATACAACCCAAAGGCACTAAGTCTGCCAGTACGAGACCCTCGTTAATGAATTAAGGAAAGAAGTGTATACTTAAGGGCTCGTTTTTCTGTGTTTTTACACAATAATAATGAGATCTAACAGACAATAATGCCAAGGAAAGTATAGGGGAAGATATTAGACCAAATTGTAATGTAAATATGAAGAAAACTGGGTGAAAAGATACCTTGCCGTGGGCAGGATCCGAACCTGCGACCTTCGAATGACGCGCTCGATGCTCTACCACTGAGCTACCACGACAGCTATCCCCCCAGCCACTTTATGGGGTTTATATGTGAATTAAACATGGGAGTGTCAGTCAGCGCCACCAGTAGCCATGGCGGCGAGTGTAGCACACTCTTATGAGCCTATTTGGCGTCACGTAGCACGTGAACCTATTACGAGTGGGCAGCTGACCAATAGTCCCTCGTATACAACCTAAAGGCACTAAGTCTGCCAGTACGAGACCCTCGTTAATGAATTAAGGAAAGAAGTGTATACTTAAGGGCTCGTTTTTCTGTGTTTTTACACAATAATAATGAGATCTAACAGACAATAATGCCAAGGAAAGTATAGGGGAAGATATTAGACCAAATTGTAATGTAAATATGAAGAAAACTGGGTGAAAAGATAACTTGCCGTGGGCAGGATCCGAACCTGCGACCTTCGAATGACGCGCTCGATGCTCTACCACTGAGCTACCACGACAGCTATCCCCCCAGCCACTTTATGGGGTTTATATGTGAATTAAACATGGGAGTGTCAGTCAGCGCCACCAGTAGCCATGGCGGCGAGCGTATCACACTCTTATGAGCCTATTTGGCGTCACGTAGCACGTGAACCTATTACGAGTGGGCAGCTGACCAATAGTCCCTCGTATACAACCCAAAGGCACTAAGTCTGCCAGTACGAGACCCTCGTTAATGAATTAGGAAAAGAAGTGTATACTTAAGGGCTCGTTTTTCTGTGTTTTTACACAATAATAATGAGATCTAACAGACAATAATGCCAAGGAAAGTATAGGGGAAGATATTAGACCAAATTGTAATGTAAATATGAAGAAAACTGGGTGAAAAGATACCTTGCCGTGGGCAGGATCCGAACCTGCGACCTTCGAATGACGCGCTCGATGCTCTACCACTGAGCTACCACGACAGCTATCCCCCCAGCCACTTTATGGGGTTTATATGTGAATTAAACATGGGAGTGTCAGTCAGCGCCACCAGTAGCCATGGCGGCGAGTGTAGCACACTCTTATGAGCCTATTTGGCGTCACGTAGCACGTGAACCTATTACGAGTGGGCAGCTGACCAATAGTCCCTCGTATACAACCTAAAGGCACTAAGTCTGCCAGTACGAGACCCTCGTTAATGAATTAAGGAAAGAAGTGTATACTTAAGGGCTCGTTTTTCTGTGTTTTTACACAATAATAATGAGATCTAACAGACAATAATGCCAAGGAAAGTATAGGGGAAGATATTAGACCAAATTGTAATGTAAATATGAAGAAAACTGGGTGAAAAGATAACTTGCCGTGGGCAGGATCCGAACCTGCGACCTTCGAATGACGCGCTCGATGCTCTACCACTGAGCTACCACGACAGCTATCCCCCCAGCCACTTTATGGGGTTTATATGTGAATTAAACATGGGAGTGTCAGTCAGCGCCACCAGTAGCCATGGCGGCGAGTGTAGCACACTCTTATGAGCCTATTTGGCGTCACGTAGCACGTGAACCTATTACGAGTGGGCAGCTGACCAATAGTCCCTCGTATACAACCTAAAGGCACTAAGTCTGCCAGTACGAGATCCTCGTTAATGAATTAGGGAAAGAAGTGTATACTTAAGGGCTCGTTTTTCTGCGTTTTTACACAATAATAATGAGATCTAACAGACAATAATGCCAAGGAAAGTATAGGGGAAGATATTAGACCGAATTGTAATGTAAATATGAAGAAAAGTGGGTGAAAAGATAACTTGCCGTGGGCAGGATCCGAACCTGCGACCTTCGAATGACGCGCTCGATGCTCTACCACTGAGCTACCACGACAGCTATCCCCCCAGCCACTTTATGGGGTTTATATGTGAATTAAACATGGGAGTGTCAGTCAGCGCCACCAGTAGCCATGGCGGCGAGTGTAGCACACTCTTATGAGCCTATTTGGCGTCACGTAGCACGTGAACCTATTACGAGTGGGCAGCTGACCAATAGTCCCTCGTATACAACCTAAAGGCACTAAGTCTGCCAGTACGAGACCCTCGTTAATGAATTAGGGAAAGAAGTGTATACTTAAGGGCTCGTTTTTCTGCGTTTTTACACAATAATAATGAGATCTAACAGACAATAATGCCAAGGAAAGTATAGGGCAAGATATTAGACCGAATTGTAATGTAAATATGAAGAAAAGTGGGTGAAAAGATAACTTGCCGTGGGCAGGATCCGAACCTGCGACCTTCGAATGACGCGCTCGATGCTCTACCACTGAGCTACCACGACAGCTATCCCCCCAGCCACTTTATGGGGTTTATATGTGAATTAAACAAGGGAGTGTCAGTCAGCGCCACCAGTAGCCATGGCGGCGAGTGTAGCACACTCTTATGAGCCTATTTGGCGTCACGTAGCACGTGAACCTATTACGAGTGGGCAGCTGACCAATAGTCCCTCGTATACAACCTAAAGGCACTAAGTCTGCCAGTACGAGACCCTCGTTAATGAATTAGGGAAAGAAGTGTATACTTAAGGGCTCGTTTTTCTGCGTTTTTACACAATAATAATGAGATCTAACCGACAATAATGCCAAGGAAAGTATAGGGGAAGATATTAGACCGAATTGTAATGTAAATATGAAGAAAAGTGGGTGAAAAGATAACTTGCCGTGGGCAGGATCCGAACCTGCGACCTTCGAATGACGCGCTCGATGCTCTACCACTGAGCTACCACGACAGCTATCCCCCAGCCACTTTATGGGGTTTATATGTGAATTAAACATGGGAGTGTCAGTCAGCGCCACCAGTAGCCATGGCGGCGAGTGTAGCACACTCTTATGAGCCTATTTGGCGTCACGTAGCACGTGAACCTATTACGAGTGGGCAGCTGACCAATAGTCCCTCGTATACAACCTAAAGGCACTAAGTCTGCCAGTACGAGACCCTCGTTAATGAATTAGGGAAAGAAGTGTATACTTAAGGGCTCGTTTTTCTGCGTTTTTACACAATAATAATGAGATCTAACAGACAATAATGCCAAGGAAAGTATAGGGGAAGATATTAGACCGAATTGTAATGTAAATATGAAGAAAACTGGGTGAAAAGATAACTTGCCGTGGGCAGGATCCGAACCTGCGACCTTCGAATGACGCGCTCGATGCTCTACCACTGAGCTACCACGACAGCTATCCCCCCAGCCACTTTATGGGGTTTATATGTGAATTAAACATGGGAGTGTCAGTCAGCGCCACCAGTAGCCATGGCGGCGAGTGTAGCACACTCTTATGAGCCTATTTGGCGTCACGTAGCACGTGAACCTATTACGAGTGGGCAGCTGACCAATAGTCCCTCGTATACAACGTAAAGGCACTAAGTCTGCCAGTACGAGACCCTCGTTAATGAATTAGGAAAGAAGTGTATACTTAAGGGCTCGTTTTCTGCGTTTTTACACAATAATAATGAGATCTAACAGACAATAATGCCAAGGAAAGTATAGGGGAAGATATTAGACCGAATTGTAATGTAAATATGAAGAAAAGTGGGTGAAAAGATAACTTGCCGTGGGCAGGATCCGAACCTGCGACCTTCGAATGACGCGCTCGATGCTCTACCACTGAGCTACCACGACAGCTATCCCCCCAGCCACTTTATGGGGTTTATATGTGAATTAAACATGGGAGTGTCAGTCAGCGCCACCAGTAGCCATGGCGGCGAGTGTAGCACACTCTTATGAGCCTATTTGGCGTCACGTAGCACGTGAACCTATTACGAGTGGGCAGCTGACCAATAGTCCCTCGTATACAACGTAAAGGCACTAAGTCTGCCAGTACGAGACCCTCGTTAATGAATTAAGGAAAGAAGTGTATACTTAAGGGCTCGTTTTTCTGTGTTTTTACACAATAATAATGAGATATAACAGACAATAATGCCAAGGAAAGTATAGGGGAAGATATTAGACCGAATTGTAATGTAAATATGAAGAAAAGTGGGTGAAAAGATAACTTGCCGTGGGCAGGATCCGAACCTGCGACCTTCGAATGACGCGCTCGATGCTCTACCACTGAGCTACCACGACAGCTATCCCCCCAGCCACTTTATGGGGTTTATATGTGAATTAAACATGGGAGTGTCAGTCAGCGCCACCAGTAGCCATGGCGGCGAGTGTAGCACACTCTTATGAGCCTATTTGGCGTCACGTAGCACGTGAACCTATTACGAGTGGGCAGCTGACCAATAGTCCCTCGTATACAACCTAAAGGCACTAAGTCTGCCAGTACGAGACCCTCGTTAATGAATTAGGGAAAGAAGTGTATACTTAAGGGCTCGTTTTTCTGCTGTTTTTACACAATAATAATGAGATCTAACAGACAATAATGCCAAGGAAAGTATAGGGGAAGATATTAGACCAAATTGTAATGTAAATATGAAGAAAACTGGGTGAAAAGATAACTTGCCGTGGGCAGGATCCGAACCTGCGACCTTCGAATGACGCGCTCGATGCTCTACCACTGAGCTACCACGACAGCTATCCCCCCAGCCACTTTATGGGGTTTATATGTGAATTAAACATGGGAGTGTCAGTCAGCGCCACCAGTAGCCATGGCGGCGAGTGTAGCACACTCTTATGAGCCTATTTGGCGTCACGTAGCACGTGAACCTATTACGAGTGGGCAGCTGACCAATAGTCGCTCGTATACAACGTAAAGGCACTAAGTCTGCCAGTACGAGACCCTCGTTAATGAATTAAGGAAAGAAGTGTATACTTAAGGGCTCGTTTTTCTGTGTTTTTACACAATAATAATGTGATCTAACAGACAATAATGCCAAGGAAAGTATAGAAGAAGATATTAGACCGAAATGTAATGTAAATATGAAGAAAAGTGGGTGAAAAGATAACTTGCCGTGGGCAGGATTCGAACCTGCAACCTTCGAATGGCGCGCTCGATGGATAGCTCTCGTGGTACCACTGAGCTACCACGAGAGCTATCCCTCAGCCATTTTAAGGGGTTTATATGTGAATTAAACATGGAAGTGTCAGTCAGCGCAACCAGTAGCCATGGCGGCGAGTGTAGCACACTCTTATGAGCCTATTTGGCGTCACGTAGCACGTGAACCTATTACGAGTGGGCAGCTGACCAATAGTCGCTCGTATACAACGTAAAGGCACTAAGTCTGCCAGTACGAGACCCTCGTTAATGAATTAAGGAAAGAAGTGTATACTTAAGGGCTCGTTTTTCTGCGTTTTTACACAATAATAATGAGATATAACAGACAATAATGCCAAGGAAAGTATAGGGGAAGATATTAGACCGAATTGTGATGTAAATATGAAGAAAGTGGGTGAAAAGATAACTTGCCGTGGGCAGGATCCGAACCTGCGACCTTCGAATGACGCGCTCGATGCTCTACCACTGAGCTACCACGACAGCTATCCCCCCAGCCACTTTATGGGGTTTATATGTGAATTAAACATGGGAGTGTCAGTCAGCGCCACCAGTAGCCATGGCGGCGAGTGTAGCACACTCTTATGAGCCTATTTGGCGTCACGTAGCACGTGAACCTATTACGAGTGGGCAGCTGACCGATAGTCGCTCGTATACAACGTAAAGGCACTAAGTCTGCCAGTACGAGACCCTCGTTAATGAATTAAGGAAAGAAGTGTATACTTAAGGGCTCGTTTTTCTGTGTTTTTACACAATATTAATGAGATCTAACAGACAATAATGCCAAGGAAAGTATAGGGGAAGATATTAGACCGAATTGTGATGTAAATATGAAGAAAAGTGGGTGAAAAGATAACTTGCCGTGGGCAGGATCCGAACCTGTGACCTTCGAATGACGCGCTCGATGCTCTACCACTGAGCTACCACGACAGCTATCCCCCCAGCCACTTTATGGGGTTTATATGTGAATTAAACATGGGAGTGTCAGTAAGCGCCACCAGTAGCCATGGCGGCGAGTGTAGCACACTCTTATGAGCCTATTTGGCGTCACGTAGCACGTGAACCTATTACGAGTGGGCAGCTGACCAATAGTCCCTCGTATACAACCTAAAGGCACTAAGTCTGCCAGTACGAGACCCTCGTTAATGAATTAAGGAAAGAAGTGTATACTTAAGGGCTCGTTTTCTGTGTTTTTACACAATAATAATGAGATCTAACAGACAATAATGCCAAGGAAAAAAACACAGAAAAACGAGCCCTTAAGTATACACTTCTTTCCCTAAATCATTAACGAGGGTCTCGTACTGGCAGACTTAGTGCCTTTAGGTTGTATACGAGGGACTATTGGTCAGCTGCCCACTCGTAATAGGTTCACGTGCTACGTGACGCCAAATAGGCTCATAAGAGTGTGCTACACTCGCCGCCATGGCTACTGGTGGCGCTGACTGACACTCCCATGTTTAATTGACATATAAACCCCATAAAGTGGCTGGGGGGATAGCTGTCGCGGTAGCTCAGTGGTAGAGCATCGAGCGCGTCATTCGAAGGTTGCAGGTTCGGATCCTGCCCACGGCAAGTTATCTTTTCACCCACTTTTCTTCATATTTACATTACAATTCGGTCTAATATCTTCCCCTATACTTTCCTTGGCATTATTGTCTGTTAGATCTCATTATTATTGTGTAAAAACACAGAAAAATGAGCCCTTAAGTATACACTTCTTTCCTTAATATGTATATATATGTGTGTGTGTGTGTGTGTGTGTGTGTGCGTGTGTGTGTGTGTGTGTCTGTGTGTGTTATATCTTCCAAAGAAAAATACATTAAAAGAGGCCTTGGTTGCGCAACCTTTATATACACTCTACACTTAACTTGTTGAGCTGGTATCTCGTAAAACTTTCTTGCCTCTTTTTTTTTTAGCTCGCGTAAGTTTTATGAAGCGTTGCATTTCCTTCTTTCATCACCAGTACAGGATAGCCTACTGGGCTCGGGCCTGGGTTAACTCCCTGCCATCAGAAGCGTCGGGGTGCGTGCTGGCTGATATACGTTCATATCAATAGTGTAAAATCGGACGGAACAAAAAGAAAAAAAGAGAGGGAAGCTACAATACGAGTGCTTCAGTTTTCTTCGCTTCTCTCTTTTATTGCAATTTACAGAACTGATCGTTCCACCTATTCATGTACATTGTCGTACAAAATGGACATTACCAGCGTGAGTAATTGCGACCCACAGAAAGTTGGTAGAAGAAGTCCGCATATTAGCTTTTAGTTTATATATTTAAAACACATGCTGATATTCTCGAACCTGAAGCCTAGCTTAAGGGTCCCAAGTATCACATAGCACTTTTTTTTTTCTTTGTGCAAATGAACCAACCATAACAGCCAGTATGCGGCTTACAAACTTTCGAACCTTCAAACTTTCTTCTTTGCATAGTGCTCTTCAGTTATCAGCAGCTTAAGCGGGGCGGGGATGTAGTTGCCAAGCTTTTCATCGCGTGTATTGCATGATAGAAATGTCTGAAACTTCCTGTCTAAGGGTGTTATTCAAACTCAATTCAAACTTTCTTGCTTCGTATTCAATGAAACTGGCATTTGATATTCTATTTATTACAACAATCGGAGTGAGAAATAGTTCTTGCTTTTTAAAGACTAGATCAGGATTAAAATTTTCGACTGAATGGTTTGTAAGGCGTTTCGTTATATGGTTCTAACGCTCCTCCTAGATGCCAGGCTCTTAGTCAACCAATGCATATCCTAATCCAGTATGGTATTGATCAGTGCGGGTAACTTCCAATTGCCTCTATCTATTTTTCATTGACCGTAGTGCCTCCAAGTTTTCCTTCGAAGTTCACAAGTCAGAATGTCAAGAGGGGCCAGGAAACGGTGCTGCGCTGTGAAGCCACAGGTGACCCCGTCATGACCATCACGTGGGAGAAGGACAAACACCCGCTGGACCTCACCGCCGAAAAGAGGTACGCTCACCACTTTCGGCCTTCTTTGGAAATCAATGTTTTAGTAGAGGTTTATATTAATAGCTTAGGCTAGTTGGTTAATCCAGAAAGAGCTCGAAAGAAGAAAAGAGAGGCTACAAACACAGCTCTTCTTTTTTTTTTTGTCTTCGTTTCTCCGCAGAATGATGAATATTGGCATAGTGAGTGCTTCTCTACCTTAAAAAAAGTATGACATGACGTATTGGGTACTTTGCAAGTGTACGTGTAGTAGCAGTCCTAACGGAGTTTGCAACAGGCTCTAAAGGAAGGCCGCTCTTTCTCGTTTTGCTAAGACTGTCCATCGTTTTCAGCGCATGCGTATAGTATTTTCTAAAGCGACATTCGCACGACTCGGCCTGAAGCCTCGTCATCATTCGTGAGCGCTGTCGTTAGGGATGCACGTGTTTCACATTTGTTTCATCTTTCCGGTCTTTCAGTGATTAAGGAAGATAACAAAAGGAAACTAGCGTTCATGTATCTCCCAATTCGTCCCTGCGAGAGCATGAAATCGAGGCGATTGAAAAAAGATAAAACAAGCAAGCAATACACCGGCGCAGCAGACGACAGGGTATGGTTGACAGTCGTGAAAATCTTTCGTGAATCGGTGCTTGCTGGTTGAAAAGTATAAAAAGAGCACCTCTTGTGTGCCTTGGCCTGCTAATATCTCGGAAAACGAAAGCCATGCAACAGCAAGTGAAACTGTGGTTGCGCATATATACAATGATAATCGAAGTAGATAAGTGAGCAGTGAGTTAAATATTGTCGATTAGAAAAACGTAATAAAAAGTTGATTGTATGATGATAGATAAAAAATTAGGGCCAGTATTGAGATAGCGAGCATTCCAGGGTAAGGGGGTAATTGTGACAGATAAATAGTGGAAAATATTTCGCCACGTTCCCGAGTTGAAGCAAAGTACTCAGTTAATTAGCTATATTGAATTGCTTTCATGTTCGAGCCGTTTTTGGCGACTTTTGAATTTTTCATGTCTTTTTTTCTGTCAAACAACGCATGGCTTTTTACACGGGAAATAGAGAGAAAGGCGAAGCGCGCTTCGCGTTATTTTCTCCAGGCTCTGACCTAGGTGGCAAGAATATTCTAAAATAAAAATAACTAAACTACGGTACAGCAGAGAACGTAGATGCCACAGAATTTGCCTCCTATCCATGTTCCCTGCACATAAGACAATAGGCACAAAACACACGCGTAGCGTAGAACTAGACCATAAGACTTATCGTTGTGTTTAGTATAGTGGTTCAGTAAAACTCAAAATCCCTATCAGAGGTATCGCCGTTTGTAAAATAAAACATGATGGAAAGCGATACATTATACACCTTGACACATAGGTCGCAAAATGCGTGTAAAGCATTGATAAGCCTGATGTCCTCGTGAATAGTTTTGAAGCTGGCTTTCTCGGTATCTATTATCCGCACAAAACACTACGTTTCCCACGCTAATAAGTGGACACAAAAAGTTAACAGTGAATGAATGATAAGTATAGAAACAAATGAAACAATGACTTTATCGACGACATGACATGACTACATTTTCTAAAGCGGGCGCATTGTGTAGATGGCCCAGGAAACATGCAGGTGCCTTATTAATTTAAGATACCTTCTGAACAGTGCCTCTTCAAATCACAATATTTGTAACGTAAAATATTTCAAGAGAAAACAGATGGTGTAATATTGTGACCAGTCATGCATTCAGCGAACACGCTCAGCAGCATGAAATTGAACGCACCATAGCAACGTAATTCCGGTCGTGAAACTCGCGCTCATTTGTCTCGGTGCCCGAAAACTGCGCGCTTTTACTCTTCACAACTTTTGTGTTAACAAACTTTTTTCTGACGCTCAAAGCAACCTTCAGTTCCCTTTTAATATACACTATTCTACACTGCAGCCCAAACATTCACCTCTTAGGCAGTTAGCTTTGTATCTTAGAATATTCAAAGGTTTTTTGTTCTGAGCTGAACTTTGCCACGCTTTTTTTCACACTCATTACGATGAAATTAACATAGCTTTCCTAGAAACACTTTGCAAACTTATCAGCCCTTTCAGCGTCATTGTTCGAAGACTTTTGGCAATGAAGTAAAAGAAAAAAGAAAACTTTTAACTGCCAGTGCACATTAGGGTGCGTTAATTTGCCTTATGTGTCATTGTTTTGTTATGGATTCAAGGCTCAGGTGAGTCATAGAAGAACTTTGCTATTATTCTACGCCAGCTACACGTGGTCAGTCAACTAGGCTAGTTTTGCTTTTTTATGTATAAAAATCACAAACAAATGACTATGGAACGACTAACAAAAATGCGCTTTTCAGGATTTGCTAATGTATATGCATATTTCAGAGAAAATACTAGCAACAATGAGCACTGGTTTCGGAACGAAACTCAGGCCATTTTGTTTTCCGATGATGTGAGGGAAGTGGACAGATTAGCTGTGTTAAGTAGATCTGAGTTAATTAGTTAACTTGTTATTTATTGGTACTTTAAGACTGAATTCAAAACTCCCTCTAAGCGTAGATTATGTATAGTACGGTCTTAAAACATCACGAGCCTATTGTTAACAGCGAGCTGCGTTAAACTCTGCGAAAATGTATATAGATATAAAAAAAAGAAATAAAAAACGCACCTTGCACCATTATAGGCCTTAAACGAACAAAAAAAAATTCTAAAGAAAGGAAATGGTAAGCACACTTCGTTAAAAATTATAAGTAATGCTGAAGTTTTTTGAATAGACGGTACAGGATGAATTCGCATACACGAGAATATGACTGCAAGAATAAGAATGAGCAAATAACAACGTCCTATAATAATGAGCAAATAACAGAAGATCCTATAAAAAAAGAAACAAAAAACAATGGGACGTGCACCATGGTACTATTTTTTTTTGTCTTTTTGTGCAACTTGCACATCACTTGATATCAGTTCTTGAACAACGTGATTCAGACTTTTTTTTTACTTCGACTCCATTCCACCAGCAGTAAATGGCATCAGCCTCCAAGGAGGTTATACTAAAGCTATAACTTTCTTGTCAGACTCCGAGCTACTGGCGCCACCCAACGGAACTGCGCGCAGACGCCAAGTGGGTGTGCCATTCGCGCTCCTCGCTAGGAGGCGCTGTAGCGGGAGCGATTATCCGGATTCAAACCGTCCTTGCTCCTGTCCACCTGCGGGGAATGCCCACTCTGGGGATTAGGCCAAAAGTTGAGTGGTTTTATGAAAAAAATGTGCATTTTTAGAATAATGGAGCTTATATCATAGAAAGATTACAGATTGCCTAGGAAATTAGGGTGCTCGGTCTAATGCATATAAATATTTAAATAGAGAAAATAATTTATTCTTTAACGAAAGCAATACCCTGATTTTTATACATATCTTATGTTGTAGACACGTTAGGATAGTAGCAGTGATTAATTAGTCAACCGATTAATTTCAATTATATTGTACCTGACAGCCGCGCATGCCTTCACACTGGAGAACCCAGAAAAAGAGGCTCCAGAAACAAAATTACAGGCACTGACATTACATATGACTATCACTTAAAGGTAACTCTAAATTATTTTTTCGAATTGCAGTAAACCGCCTGCAGGTGAAAAATAATTAATAGATTGTTTCCGGTTCACCACAGAAGGTGCCCAGTGGCGAAGGTGCCTGAGCAGACCTGTGTTTGTAAAAATTTAGATTCGGTACCCGGCAGCGCAGCCCCTTGATAGCTACTTCTAGTTTATGAGTTTGAAAAAATTATCTTCGCCAGAGACATAATAAATGGCGATGTTTGGTGAAGATTGTCAGTGCTCTGCCTCCAAAGACTTCCATAAGCGCACGCCCGGGGAATCGAGCAGCAGTCACATAAGCGGATGATGGAAAGTATGGTAGAATCGGCCCACTTGTTGACGACCTAGCTAGGTAATTGGCCATTTCATTGAGAAACGAGCCTTTATGTCTAAGCACCCAAACTAGTCGGATGTTTCTCAAATGCACAGGTACTAGTGCACGGAACGCCTTTATTACTTAAGATTCAGCACCAACAGAAAGGGCCGCACACAGAGACAGAGAATCTGTTATTACAATAGCGGATGAAATTGCCGTATCGAACTCGCGTAAGGCAAGCACTACTGCTAGAAACTCAGCTAGAAAAACGGGTATGAAATCGGTAGTCGAAGGGAATAATACCAATCTAAATTCGGGCTAAATATACCAAACCTTGGCTTTTCGTCACATTGTGATGCGTCTGTAGCAGTAACAACATTTGCTGTAATACTGCGCAGGTGATCTTGTAATAAATCATGTAACAGTCTTCTCGGTCTGTTTTCTATTTCTTTCTCCTCACCTCACGCTATTTTATTTGTGAAGCACACTAAGCCAGTACACAGGCAGTATTTGTTCCTAAATCTGTTGGCAAAAGCTCCATATATTTTTCTAAACGCCAACAGTTGCTTGCTTAATCTACTTCCACCCGATTGCCATCGTTCAACAGCTACATATTTTTTTTTTGCAAAACGCAGAAGTAATTACAGAAATTTAAACCCAACTTCTCAATCATGATAATCTGCATTTCCTTAGCGGACGTTTTAAAGTGTCATCCTATTTTTGGTAATCAACCCAACGAGGCATAAAAACTTTTCATTCGGTGTAACTGTTTCAGTGATACTGTTTTGATAATAGTTGCTTTATGTCATTAAATATTTTTGTTGTTTGGTTACTCATGTATATAGTATCATTTATGTGTTGGTGTAACAGCGTTATATTTATTATGCTAATTAACTTGGATTGCAGGTGTTTTTTTAAAAGATATGTCCCAAAATGTTGAGATTGGTAGCTATCTGTACGTTTGCATGGCCTTAATGTCTAATAATATTATTTGCAATAAACTGACACTAAATTCTCAATGAGGCTACCTCTGCTCTAGCACTGATAAAGTGTCGAGATTTTTCAGGGGTTACAATCTTCTCACTCCCGGAAATGGGGCTTTAGAAAAGAGATCCTAAAACAATACCTCTTTCGTCTCATTACCTTTTATATGTTTCGCTGACTTATACAGTAAACAATAAATGAAACACGTGCATCATGTCATATGTTCTCCTATATTGGTTTGAACATTTAAAACTATAACAAATACTTGATGATTACAATTTGTTTATACTGTATATGCCACAGTGGTAAGCATAGTGATATTTTTCTTATCACTCTTCACGAGCTCTTTTGTGTCGATTAACTATTCTGGAACAATTTGTGTTTACGTGTATAAAGTGGTTAGTGTAGCCCCTTCAGTCACAAATTATGATGCGTGGTCAGAAACTCGTCAAATTCGCGTGGAATAATTCAAAGGCACTTAGTATTACATTCGAAATAAGAAAATAAAAAAGCGTTGCTCCGCCTGAGCTTTGGTTAATAAAGTTAATGAACGTGTAACTCAGTAAGTCAAAAAACTTTATTAGGCCTTAAGGAACTACAGAGTCGTAGTTACGGCCACGCCAACGTTGGGTCTTGAAGACCATGGTCCTTCGCTCATTCGCAGGCCCTTTGAACAACTCCTAGTTGTTTCTGGGGATCGTGGCTTCTGGGGGTCACAAAATAGTGAAATTGTATAAGATTGAATGTGTACATAACTAATTATCCAATGATTCTCCCACCAGTGGGCTTCAGCACGTGCATGAAAAATCCTCTAAAAGGCCCGAAATTCGTGCACAGTTTTTTTGTTTCATTTGTTTTGAGTGAAGAAAAAAATATTTTTCACGTTGGTCGTAGAACGCGTCACGTAGAGCAATCGTCGAACAAGGTAGCGAGTCCAGCAAAGCGATACTATGCAGCAATACGGAGCATAATGAAGTTAAATGATCACCATTTGTCCACTCAGGAGGCCTGCACAAATGTACACACCAAGTTTCAAGGCATTTTTTGTAACACGCGGTGTGTGACGTGCCATTTAAGTTGGCGTCTTCATTTCTACATGCCGTGACTCAAAAGATAGGGTTAGTTCTCAATGAATTCAAAGCAGCCGTCACTTCTTTTTACAATAACCCTGGTTGTATAAAGCTTAGCTTTTGTTGTCGAAGCCTTTCTCATTGTCTCCATTCACGCTCAACCTGGTGCGCATTTAAGCAGAATGAGAGAGAGTACAAAGGCGAGGCACTCAGACGTGTCCTATCGTATGCTTTGTATTCGCTAGGCAGAATGCATCTTCTCTGATAAGAAGTGTAATAATAAAAAAGCCAGCTTCACAGGAAGCTTACGCGAAAGGAAGAAATTCACAGGTGGTGTACGTCATTTTCAACTAGTTCAAATTTTACGCACACTAATGTGAATTCTTATAACAGGGATAGGCAGGCAAGGGTAAATTTGCCATAATGATTTACTGATAAAAGAGGAATTGGAATAATAATTTGTTTTGTGGCTTTCTCACTCATATTTGTTGTTTAGTGGAGTGACAAGATTGGTTCTCAAGCTTTTGAACTCGGACTGCGAACTTTTGGGCTTATTTGTTAAGGCTCAGGAAGTACTTACAGCAACTTGGTTTTGTGTGCATTTTGGTATCGGTGTTGCTTTCTTCCGCTAAGGGCTTGATTGGTTTTTTTTTTAGTTTTTATTGTATGTCAGAACAGAAAAGTAGCGTGCAACATTGCAAGACTTGCACGTGTTCTGGCATGCATGACTTAAAATTCACGTTAACCGCACTTTAAGTGAAAAAACAACACATGATTGCGATAACGCCATATTGAGGCGTAACTTAGCCGACACGTTTAATTGATGGTGGATGGTTAAGTATATATTATATAATAACGTACTCTAAGAGGCAGTGCAGACTTGTAGTGATGTTTGTGTGCTACTTTTGTAAAAGGAGCCAATTCTTTTTTGCTTTTTCAGATGAGTGTCTAACCGTTCAGTTATTTTCCACCAGGTACACCCTACTGACTGACTCATCAACAGGAAAAATGATTTCAACGCTCACGATTAAGTCAGCAGAAAGACGAGACGGGGCTCTGTATACCTGCATAGTGAGGAACCCATACGGATCGGACGAGACAAATGTACAACTACTTGTGCAAGGTAAAGGTTGCCTTGTTTTTGCGCTTTTTTTCCTTGATGACAAATTTTTTTTTTCGCTGTTGTAATACTGATGTCTTTCTTTATATACGCTATATAGCACTCAAAGTTCCGGCTGAGAAATTCGCGCTGCTAAGCCACCTCGAGCTTGACTTCTGAGAAGAAAGTCGCGGGTGCTATTCTAGCCACGGCGGCTGCATCTTGATGAAGGCAGAATGCTGGATACACGCTTACCTAAATTTGGGTACACCAAAATTCTGGCAGTGAAAAAGTCTGGAGATCTCCTCAACGGCATGCTTCATAATTGTATTGTGGTCTTGTCTTGTGAACACCCAAAATGATTCCTAATTATATTACGAGCCGCCCTGAGCTCAGTCACCAAGCTGGCGTCTTCCAGGCAACCCTGTCATAGTGAGTGTTCCTGTCATGCATTAAAACCTATACATCAGTTTCTGTAACTTTATGAAGTAAAAAAGAAAAAGAGAGAGAGAGCTCATCTAGAGAGGCATCCACTCTAGTAATAAGCTCAGTGGAACAAAGGAGCGTAAAGTGTTAATCAAGTGGGAAAAAATTATTGTTGCAGGTTCGCTTTACCTTTTGGTCGATAAAAATTGTGAATCATCACATCATGGAAAGCGACTTGGCATAGCCCAATGTGATAGTGTATACATCAGAAATTTATATCATATGGACCTATTTGTTTTCGAATCAGGCTCTTCTTCCTGAACATCGTGAAACGCAGCGCAACAGCGTCAATATATGTAAAAAGAGCATAGAATGCATCAAAACAACCACTAACTAGTGAATTTTATTCGAATTACTTCTGCAGTTACATCCTACGACCTATAACCCATTTGACAAGTGCTTCAATAAAGATGACAAAAACATGCATATGGACTACGAGACGATTCGAATGAAATATAGTCTCAAGTCAAGTGCTCTGATCTGTCTTATTCTCATGTCATTTTTTTTTTCGATGTTTCACGACGTTTCAAATCAGTCCCCTACTGTTCTAGTTGTGAACCTTTCGATGGTGTATTTCGTTCTCTATTATTGTCATCTTTGGTGAAAGCTCATGAACACTTCGTTTGACTTTATTTTGCAATAACACGTATAGGGCCTTT
Organism: Rhipicephalus microplus; assembly: GCF_013339725.1. Classification (NCBI taxonomy): domain Eukaryota; kingdom Metazoa; phylum Arthropoda; class Arachnida; order Ixodida; family Ixodidae; genus Rhipicephalus; species Rhipicephalus microplus. The sequence goes on along the minus strand of NC_051169.1, from coordinate 16,352,362 downwards.
ACACTACTCGAGTGAAACATAATCATTTTGAAACAAACTGTTTGTTTGCTTTGTGAATATTAATAACTCGTATAAGGCCTGTACACTCCCCAAATAAAACATAAGCACTTCGAAATAATATTTTCAGGGTGAAATACAAACTGCAACATAAATTATTGTGCAGAGCCTCCATCATCGCCTGCAGATGTCCGCGCCATGAAGATATCAAGCCGGTCGATAGAGATATCTTGGTCTCCTTCATACAATGGAAACAGCCCCATTCGGAAGTACCACGTGCACTTCACAAACACTACAAGTGAGTTCGTTTGGTTATCTACCTTATCTTCAAAGGTATCAGAAACAAATATTCAAGGTACCTGTTTTCTTAAGCGCTACAAAAGCCTGCCGATTAGAACACCAAATCGCTAAATGATAACGCGGAACACAGGGCGAAACATTTACGATCAAAATGTTTTGACCTGTGGGGTCTGTGTATTCGTCTACATACAGCGCATGCTGTAAGCCCTGATAGGCTAACGCGAGAGCAGCTAGTGTTTGTGCGCGGTGGTTCGTGGCGCATGCGCCATGAGTCGACACGTTCCACTAGTTGCTGGGAAAACGGCGCTGCTTCTCAGCGTGCAACTCTTTTTACCTCGTAACTAGCAAACAATGGAGCTGGGATGGACGATAACAAACATGCTTTACATTTAGCAATGAATATGGGTCGAATGAAAGCGTCATCACACTACGTAAGCAAAAATGAACGAGTTCATATCTCATCCTCAAGGCTCTTTTTACAGGCGGAGCGGCGTACCTGTGTGTACCCCGCGCCGCCTGTGTGAACCTCTGTGTACCTCTGTGTACCTGTGTGTGTGTGTGCGTGTGTGTGTGTGTGTGTGTGTGTGTGTGTGTGTGTGTGTGTGTGTGTGTGTGTGTGTGTGTGTGTGTGTGTGTGTGTGTGTGTGAGTGAGAGAGAGAGAGAGAGGGACAGATACTTTATACGTTATTTATAATTATGAAACCTAGTGAGATCGCGAAGGAGATGCTTGAGTCTGCCACCATAACCCATGGTCTCTTCGCTTCCACCAGTGACCAATCACACGTTCGGGCCATTAGTTTGTCCCTTTAATGTTCCGCATGATACAATAAGTTGTAGCTTTCATGCACGTCGATGCTGCTCTCTCTCCAGACAGCTCAAGTTCCGCGTCTGCAGATTAGTCCTATAGAGTGCGTTTTCTCAAATGGACGCTGCACTCGGCCAATGAAATCTCATTAGCCGTAACACAAGGGGCCTCAGAGTGGAGCTCGCGAAATCTGATAACGCTTTTGTCTGTGCAGGCTGGGACATTCCCGGCGCGACCTCGCACCTTTCGGTTCCCGGCACCGAGAATAGGGGCATTGTTTACAAGCTGCTGCCGATGACAACCGTACAGGATAAAAGTGGTCGCCTGAAAATGCCTTGGGCCACAGTGCGCCCAGTGATACACTCGAAGTGACCACCAGTGAAGAAGGTACGGAACACATCATTTAGTATTTTATTGTAATGAAGGCTTCATAAGTTATAAATTTGGAGCTCATTCAGGGCTATAGTATAACACGCTTTGTACGAGGTGACTGAAGTTTTCGTGGTTTCACTGTGCAGGGGCTGTTCATTGAACAAAACTCGTTGTAGCAGCAACAGCATTGTGAAAGCTCTATAATGAGTTTAATTGCCACCATACCGCTTATTCATGATGAAATACCTGAAATGAAACTGCACGTTTGGGACTGTAATTAAATGATAACAAGACGTCCGGCTATAATAAACCCAGAACATATAAAATGATAGAAAAAACAATAGTTCTGTAGTTTTGAATATTTTTTTTATAATGTTGTATAGGGTTATGAAGAAGTGAATGAGGTAGCGCCATTTTCCGCCCCAATTTTCTGGCTATTCTTATTTATATATATATATACTTATCTGTTTGTGTCCTCTTCTGCAGCCCCCGGCGGTCCACCGCTACACGTAAAAGTTGAAGCCACTGGTTCACAATCATTAAAAGTGACGTGGGAGGTATGTTCACATTGATCATTCTAACACACTCGTCGATATTTCGATCACTTATTCTTCTCTTGATAACTTTTGCAGTCAATCAATTGATCGATTGATCATTCACTCAATAATCAAGTCTCTATTAAAGTTTCTACTTACAAGTATAGCGAGGATGCTGAGAAAAAAACAAGAAAGTGTGTGCCTACGATATTAATAAAAATACCATAAATTTGCATTAAAACGCTGTTATCAAGTCATACAATGAATAAACTACCTAAATAATTTTCTTGCAAGAAGAAAAAGAGTTCATTGTGAAGTAATGGGGCGAATCGCGCCAGTTGGGACATACTCATGACGATCAGTGCAAAAAATAACACAAAAAAGTACACGATACAAGCGCTGTCTAACAAGTCAAAACGTCATGGGAAAACCTGTCATTTATACAGGCATAAAGGAAGGCACTAAACATCTTATCAGCACTAGGGTTGACAAACTTTTTTAGTGCTTTGTCCAACGTGATTTTCTTGCGCCTTTTCAGAAACATACAGCAAACATTTGAACTAAAGCCAATCGAGCTCATGCGAAAATATTGTGAAATAATATATTATAACTTATTCAATAAAAGTGGCACTTCTAGATTCTGTTTCTTCGTAAATGAATCATATCGTGTGGTGAACTGTTCACACTAGCTCAGTTTACCCTGTTATTTAACTGGATGATATAACAAACTTCAAGTTTCAGTCTGAGTTCCAATCACGCTAGGGAGCATCTTTGTTTCACGTTGTGTTACAATACGTAAGCACACTTATGGTGGTAGCTTCGCACGTGGCGTCATGTATTTCTTCAAAGCTCGTGGTTACGCTAAAACCACTAGCAAATCAGTATAAGGTAAAACTTCTGAGAAACATGGAACCTTGAAGAGATGAAAAATTCTATGAACATCTCATATTCTATAGAGTGCATTTTCCTCAAGATAGTTGCATTCCTTAAGACGGTGTCCGCTTGCGGAAACGTTGCTGAAGTGGCACCCCATATTCCAAAAATTTTTGAGCGAATCAGCGCTCCCTTGTTAGAAGTAATCGGTCACCTTCTCTAATAAGGTGTACTTCACCCAAGTTCAGTAATCGTTACGTTGCTATTTTCACTTAAATTTCTTCGAAGGTGTTAACAATAACCCAAAAAACTTAATCTTGCTACTTTCATATCTTGTAATTCACTGGATGACAACATTTTGTTTGTTGTTGTTTTCATGTTTTTTTAGCAGCGATGCTATTTTTAGTTTAGGCTTGCATGTGTGGGAACCATTTATCTTCGATCACAGTGAGATTGACCCACAGAAGAGGGGTAAATCTCCCTGCAGACATATGCCACTCTTCTCGCCGCTCCCACAACTCACCACTACGCCCACAACGGCCCCACCACTCCTTCCACTTAATTTACACACTTCCTTTTCACTTAATTCTAACTTCATTCCCACTGCATATCGTTTCATTCCTACTTCACTCTCAGTTCATTCAACCCACTTCACTCAACGGGCCTCTTTCCACTTCATTCGATTCCACTGGATGCCTCCAGCTTCGCTGTTTCATTGGTATCCCCAAGCGGGGCTCGCTGAATTTTTCCACGCATCTCCAACTTTCCCATTTAATTCTCTACGAACTTTCTTTTATTTCATTCATGCGCATAGCCGCCTCGCAAGGAGCTCCAGCACGGCAAAGTGCAGGGCTACTACATCGGCTACAAGGAGCAAGACCGCGACGACACCGAGTTCCAGTACAAGAACGTCGAAGCCCTGGAGACAGGCGGGTCGCGACGTCACCACATGAGTCACCTGACCAACCTCAAGCGCAAGACCACCTACGTGGTCAAGGTGCAGGCCTACAACAGTGAAGGGGCTGGGCCTATGTCTGACGACACCAGTGCCACCACGCTCGAAGCAGGTGAGGTGTACCGCTTTCTCGAGCGTAATACAAGCGCTGAAGTTCAAATGTATTAGTTTTCACCATCAACGCAATACTAACCGTGATTTAGTTTCGCCCAGTATTTAGAACGCTATAAATATTTTACAAGAAAGCTGTTATCTTCGAAACGGGAGAACAATGCTTGTTAAGAATAATGTTCAATATTTCAACTAAATATAAAAGTTTGGTGCAAAGTGATTAACAGAAAACGAGAACGGGCTAAAAAAAGTGCATACGAATGAGGAAATAACCTTGACTGTGTAAATTCTGTTAGTATCCGATGCTTTAGTACTCGTTTTGCTTTGTTCTTGTTTAAAAAATATTACAGAGTACTTTTATGTTCACACCAAACACTACTTTGTTTACTGTACCATAAATTTCTCGGTTATGTGCTTTTTGTTCTACTGTATAGGTTTTTATGCGGCTTAAATTAGTTTAGGTATATAAGCACACCATCCGCTACGTATTTCCTTTTGCTTTCATAATATAGCCAAGATGTAATGCTCACATCAGCCGGCAGTCATAACAAAAACATATATCGTATTTGCTTTCAAAGCTTTCTGGGCTGAGGATGGGCTACGCTTTTTGCGGACAACTGGCCTCAGAGACAGACTTTAGTGTCTTATACTCTTTGATGTTGCCTGTCCTCTGTCGCAATTTTTTTGTATTTTCTCTCTCTCTTCGCAACATTTCTTTTTACCATCTTTCATTCCCCTCACCCCGTTCCCCAGCACAGGGTAGCCAGCTAGTCCAAAAACTGGCTAACCTCCCTGTCTTTCCGCTTAAACTTTCTTCCTTATATCGTATTTGGTTATTTTACTTAAAATAAGATAGAATGTTTACTGGATTATGGCGTGAAGAATACTTGCAGCAGAAGCACAGGTAAATTTAGACCGTCAATGTCTGTCAAAAGTTATTTCTTCCTTACGAGTGGCCATCGCTACCATAATAACATGCATAGTTGTACTATCAGGTTCAAGTTCAAACACTTCAAGTCTAACGCGAAGTCAGTACTGTGCCCTCAGTGACACCTTATATATGAATTAAATATCATGGAGTGTAACCGTAAAATTTCCAATAATAATAATAATAATAATAATAATAATAATAATAATAATAATAATAATAATAATATCTGAATTTTTACGTTCCAAAACGATGATATGAATATGAGCGACGTCTGAGTGGAGGGTGGAAATTTCGATAATTTGGCATTCTTTAGCGTGCACAGACATAGAAAATATATTGATGCTTTGACATATGACACTGGCGCCACCACCTCGGGCAGATGAATGTTTTCCTACTTTCGTGCATCCCAACGGGAATAATAAGGTGACGAACCCAATTGTCTTGTAAAATGCGCAACCCGATTGTCTTTTAAAAGATACAAAAACTGCAAAACTACCTTCTGTTGTGGTGGCACCGAAGCTCATCTGTAAAATAGTGTATGCAGATTACGGGGCTTGTCAAGATGGGTATTTTTTAAGGGCAGCAATGTGTGCATTTAGGTTCACTTCATTTTTACTTGAGAGAGAGAATAAAGTGAGAGAAAAGCAGCGAGGTTAACCAGAAATCTGAGCACCCCGTTTGCTACCCTGCACTAAGGGAAGGGAGAATGGGGAATAAAGATGGGAAAGAAAGGGAAGAGCGAAATAGACGCGCGAAAGAGAAAAGAAAAAAAAAAGTGAGCTGGGGTGCTATAGCCTATTCAATAGGCCACTACCATGCAAAAAGTTCAATAAGGCCTTCACTGATTTGCTGTGCAAAGACAGATTATGTCGCCTTTCAAGCACTGACTATTCTGACAAAGGTCTGTCATCAAGGCGAGCTAACGCAGCATGTAGGTGCTGTCTTTGTACGCTATAACGAGGGCAGTAACAGAGAACGTGCTCTATCGTTTCATCGCTGCTGCAATGATCACAAGCAGCACTGTCTTCCATGCCGATTCGGAAGGTGAAAACTTTGGTGAAAAAGCGACACCAAGCCACAGTCGGCAAAGCACCGTTGTCTCAAGTCGAGATATTCGGACGGAGGCCGAAGTTGAATAGACGTGTCCAGCCTATGCAGTCGCGTGTGGCGTAAGCATTCAGCGTTCGACTGGGATTTTACTTCTTCATTGGCGATGTGTCAGATTTTCATTGCAGCATCAGTCTTAGAAAATGGAATGAATTCTTCTTCACCATTATCACTTGAGCTTAGCAGGCCACTCAGCACGTTAGCTGAACTAGTTACTGACTGTTTTCAATCTCCTACACAGCAGCATGATACTAATGAAACACTTACAGTGTGTTTCCTATGCAATATGTCTTGTCAATGAGAAAGTTACTGTGTCAATCGTACCACTTCAATCATCGACATGTGTGAACTCTCTGAAGAGCAATGACGTCTCTCGAAATATTTTTATCTCGAGATGACAGCAATATACAAGCAACCCAATGTCTTCAAAAACGCTTCCTTCCTTATCGCCTTATTACAACGAAGGTATGATGACCGGGAATGAAAACCATAACCTCGCACTCAAGAACATAATTTGATATTCGCCCCTTTGCCATTACCAATTGCAGGGCAGCAAACCAGTTACTTCCTGTGGTTAACCTCGTGGTATTCCCTTTATTTCTCTCTGATAATCAATGAAGAGTTGTCGCGGGCGTCCAGTGCAAAATGTGAGGCCCTTCATACGTGTTATTGCAGAGTTTCTGTGAGCGAAACATGCTCAGCATCGTGTAGATACGGACATTGTTCGCCCAACACTAATTTTTTGTTATGTTTTCTGTGCTGAGCACTGTTTTGTTTTTTTCTGAGAAGACGAGTCATTTCTTATTGGCATGTGTTACTGGCCTTCTTATAGCTTCGTTTTTTTTTTTCTTTATACTTTTTATCACGCCGTTGTGTGTGAAGTTCAGAAATATTTTGCATGCTTTTTTCATACTCTGCCAGTGCCACCGACATCGCCGGCGCTGATATTCAAGACAAGCACAACCAATTCGGTCACCGTTGAATGGGAACGTTATCCGGATGACATGACTGTAAGAGGTGAGTCATGCGCGTGTTATCAGAGATGAAAGGACGCGAGAGCTTAATGTCTTTTCTCAGAACACTCTGATTCTTGTAAGAAAACGAGGACATAGTTCCAACCATACGCCGGCACACGAAAGTGGAGCTTACTCAAGCTTACTCACTAAATATATTTTGCGCTTGGAGATCACTCCGACTCACCAATATTTACTGCAAGCGCACTCACTCAACTCAGGTTCATGGCCAGATCTGAGTCTGAGTAAGTCAACTTATGAGCGAGTTTGCCTATCTATGCTAACTCTTTAGTCGGTTAGAGATACTGAATATGCCAGGAGCGTTAAAGAGTAACAAGTAGCATAGCTATCACAAGTAATACAAATTCAAGTTTTCGTAATGGGGTAGCAGTATAGAGTATTGAGTACTGGTGAGTGTTTTAGTCATTTTGGTGCCTGAGGTACCTATTAAAAAAGATCAAAACTCAACATGTGACGTTGTTAAAAAAAAAGGGGGGGGGGGGGGCTGTCCTTGTAGGACGAGTGGGTTCAGCTCGCTCACACCAGCATTAATTCTTTGTTTCGGTGTGGTAATTTTAAGCCGCATTTTACCTCAATACTTGTCCACGTTTCCGATAAAAACAGCAAAACTGAGTAGTAACCACCAATACTGCTCTGTTATGAAAACGTGCTAGAGGCGGTGATCATGCACGAACAACCACTTGAGAGTATATAATTAGCTTAAAAACATTGGTACGCTTACACGCAGCAGGTATAATCAAGTTTGTTTCAAGTTTTTTTTTTCATTTTCGTATTTAGCGCGTGCACGAAAGTTGGACTTTTCTGTCCCGCAATCGAACTAGATGTCACTTTCATCGCGGAGTTCATTGATCGATTTTAGGTGGAAGCTTTCACCCACATCATGTAGGTGGCGGCACTAGTCATTCACGCCATCTGCACTGCCTCTCCCCCACCCCCTCTTTTTTTTCCCGCGCGGTTCTTTCTAAATAGGACACGCGACGTTATAAATTCTATTTTCTTGTATTTTTAACGGTGTTTATTATGCACGCGTGATAATATCATAAGGCAACAAATTTAATTTACTCGCTGCAATAAATTCTACATCAGCACTCTTACGCTAGTGGTTTTCTGCCGAACTAGATGACGCCCTAGTCAGTATCCTTATTGATTACCTCACTACATGGCATTGCTAGTAGATGGCACCTCCAATCCCTTGCGGGGACTTCCTGCGTTCGTACTAATATCCGGAACATACGTGCACTTTGCAGCAAATTAGACAATTATAATTGCCTATTATACAGAACAACTAACTCGTCATGTAACTGGTCATGAAAAAACAAAACAAAATGTCTTGAAAATTGTCTATATGGCACCAGGAAGCTGAAAAATCGTCAGTATGGCAATCATGCTGAAAAATGTCCTCACAAAGGATTTCTGTTCGAAGTACAACATTAAGTGATATCAACAAGAGCCTTTTTATTAGCTCATTTTCTGCAACTAGAGATTTGTGATTATACACAGGTCATTAAATTTTTGTACCGAAAAAAAATTCGGTCTACTTTTTGTGGTTTGAAGCTCCGGCTGTTTCGCTGGTTTGAGGCAGCCTGGATCTATACCTAAGCTAATTTGACAAAGAGAAAATGGCGACTAGCATTGCACTCAGAGCCCTAGAGTAATGAAATTTTACGCTATACAAATACTGACCTGCGCATGGAAAGGCCTTCTTCACCCTTCAACTGCGATGTCATATTTTAAGCTTGTAATTTCGCTTCTTAGGAAATTACCATATCTGCTACATGATAACACTGGACATCACTTCATTAAAAACACGCCTGTTACCACACGTTCATTCTGCTCCAAGAGTCACTGCTTGACATATGAAATAACAATGTTGCAGAAAATAAAACGTTACGCCACATGTGATAATGAGCTGGGAAAAACGTTGATTTCGTCATTCAACAGGGAGGGTAGGGCGTGCTTATTGCAGATAACTGATGACCCCGACACGCCTCTTTAAAAATTACCATTCCGGTTGTAAAATGACACTTTGCGAAACTTCTGCCATTACTATTAAAATTTTCTGCCCTAAGCAGGCCTCCTCTCTGAAACATGTTCCTAGATCCTATATTGTAATGATTGGATGGTTGTATTGTTTAGGTTTCTTTATTGACAAAATACGTCGAATCATCTTTTCCAACGTGTTGGGTGATGTATTGTAATATCCGCTTCAGCTGCGCAATTATATGGCGGACTGCGAAAAAGCAGGTGCATTACAACGTCATTACATAGCACTGAAACTCTTTTATTATATAACATCATATGGCACTAAATATATTTTTTCGGCATATTTTTTAAACAGTCACAGTTATTATCACAACTGAACATAGTTTAGCGTATGGTTATTCATCTCCTTTGTTTTACGAAAAGTAACTGAAACAACTCCTATGAAGCACGTTTCACAGTTACTCTTCACAGAGGCACTATAAAAGGCAAAGGCCAATTTCTTGAGAGAATTTATTCTTGAAAAAAATTCTGCTCTTAGAAATGACGTCTGGCACATGGATGCATAGACCTGCGACAGAAACTCTGTATAATAACTACTCGTCGCACTGAATGTGTATTGAAGCCGCATTGGAGAAAACACGGGGGTTAAATATATCTTACAGTGTTTGTGTTTTTTTTTGTTTTTCTTCAGAAGAGTATTCTGCATAACCGCGGTCGAAACAAGTCGGGTACAAACTGCCCGTGCGACTCAAGTTTCTGTGGTGTCTTCAACTAAAACACTTCATCGTGCTTGTCTCTCTCTCTTGTTTGCTATTTCCGTGCAGATTACGTGCTCCACTACCAAGCCGAAGGTGGCGAGTGGCAGCAAAAGGCCATCAGCACTAGCTCGAACAAGTTCACCCTGGAGGGACTCAAATGCGGCTCTCTCTACAGTTTCTACATGACGGCAACCAATAGCCTTGGTACTGCCGAGCCACGTGATATCATTTACGGCAGAACCAGAGGCGCAGGTCTGTATTTACCCATCTGCAGTATTGCATGCATGCATGTAGCATAGTACTATTTCTCGGTAACCATAAGGCGACTTCCCTGTTCCTTGGGATGGTTTTTGTTTTTCGGGTCGAATACCTCAAAACAATAACCAGAGGTTGACCGTTTCAGATTGCCACGACATAAAACCTTCCGACGCATCTTAATTTTACCTGCAACTGGGGAATGAGAACTAAGAAGTAAGAATTTTATTAAGAATAAAAAACATGCAAATATCAAGTTTAAGAAATATATTTAAATTTAGTTGCGAGTCAGCTCCATGGGGCTTTGCGCATTCTTTTTTCTACGCCCTCGTCCCCCAGTGGGCTGCTAGAATTAAGATGAATACGTGCCACCTTGCTCAAGTTTCATATTTCGTGCAACTCTCTGATGCGTTACGTAGCCTTGATAATCACCCTCTTCCGAAAGAAAGGGTTCTGGTACACTGGCCAAGTTCGCCCCCAGCACAGAAGGCTTTGAAGGCATTGTTGCGTTTTTTTGCAGACAACCGGTCTTAGGACAGAATTTAAGCGTTGTCTCACTCTTTCTTAATTATTTATTTTATTCTCGCTCTTCTTTTTTGTAACTTTTTCTTTTTGTCATTTTTACCCCTCTTAACTTTTTCACTTGTGCAGGTACACAGCCGGCACAAAAACTAAATAACCTGAATGTCTTGCCACTTGTTTCTTGCTTTCTTCTCAGAAAGGCACATCCAACTAGTCACGCACGACTATCTTCTCATTTAAACATATTACTTCATCTTTTTACGTTATTAAATGATATCAGTATATTTTTGTGTTTTCGCTCGCCTTGATGTCCGTGAACTGCATGAATGTCTTTATTAGCAAATACAGCATCCATGTTTCGCGTAGCTTTCAAACCACTGTGCGAGCTAATGTATTCAAACCTGGCTTTCGTAGCAGCATTCGATAAAGTACTTTACTTTTATGTTGGCGCTTGTGACGTACAGCTTTACTACAATAGCTAAAGAGCCTGTATATTTATTGTTTTTATGCAATTTTCCAGCGCCTGTATCTTCCAAGCGAGAGAACTTCATCGACGTGAACGCCACATCTGCGACACTGAAGCTGGACATGTGGCAATCTGGAGGCTGCCCGATCCTCCAATACGCTGTGCAGCTTAGGCCAATTGCCCCTGCTGGACAACCTCAGCAGCAGCAGCAGGCCTGGAAGCTCGTGTCGGACGTCATACCCGGACACCAGAGGCATTTCGAGCTGCGCCACCTATCTCCCGGCAGGGAGTACGAGGTTCGAGTCAGCGCTCACTCTGACGCCGGAACCACCGAGGCCGACTACTCAATAAGGACGCTCAACAGGTCGCACATGGGTCAGTGTCATCATCGTAATCATCATCGTAATCATCATCATCTCTTTCAGCTCTGCCAGTACAAGAGAAAGAGAGGAACATCATTTATTGGAAAGATGGAGGTGTTGGCCTAGCCATTCACCTTAAAAGCAACATACTTCAAGTGCTATAGGTGATGAATATGATATGGTATACATCAAGGGTGTATGCAGAATTTTTTTTTTTTTGAGGGGGCGGTGTGCAGGCCCCTTTCTGATCTAGTGGAGGCCGGGCAGCAGTTACATAGGGATTTTGCCCTATGTATGTTATGGATGAATGGATGAACGAACTTTTTTTTGGGCCCTCGGAACGCACTTTGGCACGTTGCGGCGCGCTCTGAAAAAGAAAAAATTCTGGGAGGTGGGCACAGGACCGGTGTTCCACGACCTGGCTTATCCACTGGTGTACATTGACAGAAAATTGTGAAACAACGCATTAGCTCAACAAACTTCCTTCGGAGCGTCAGCCTCGGTTATTGTAAAATTGCGTCGTATCGAAGTAAAAGCAATCAATGAGCAAGTGTTTCTTGATATTGTTATTCTATTCAGTCCCGGATATTGTGTACTGAAGCTGGTTATTTTTGCGCGTCATTACACATGCGACTTTTATGCGCGTGTTTTTTAAGTGTGTTTTATTTCTATTAGGCAGATTTGAAAACTGTCACAAAAGAGGAATATGCCAGCGCAGTTTTTCATACTTCAGCGCTTATTACTTTCATACTGCTTTCGAAAGTGCAAGAATTTGCTGTTTGTAACTTGGTGCATGTGCTCAGCGCTGTTTGCCATGTTACAACCTAGCACAAATGAGCCCGGCTGACGGCCATTTTTGCGCAATATTGAATGCGAAGCCTTTTATTGTGAACCGAAGGCACTTTGACCTCTTTTATCTACATCTAGCCACCAACGTTCGGACACCATCATAGTCGTCTCCTCAACATGGTATACACAAACATCGGCAGAGAAGTACACGAGTGCATAACGAGCACGATTCACAAGTCATCACATCTATAACCTGAGTTGCCCATGGCTTGCGTCGTAAAGTCATTTCCACCAGTCACATGTAACCAACACTGTGACCCGTGTTATTCGGGTATGCACTACAGGTGATTCAAAATATACATTGTGCCCGAGATACCTTCAGCCAAAGTTTAAAAATATGCCGACAGACGCAATTGCGGCGCGACCAAATGCATGTTGATGACCGTTGCCTGGAGTTATTCCGACTATTTTTTGTATTTTAAAACATTGTTTAACCACATCTGTTTACTTAACTAACTCTTGAATGAACGAAGATGGTTAAAAAATTTAAATGAGAAAGTTGTAGATCTGTTTGCAAAATGTCTGATGAGACAGTTTTGAATTTTACATCTGTTAATTATTAGTCTTTTTCTCCCAACTACAAATGTCCACGAACTACAGAAAAAAATACCACGTGATGAACCGGCTCGCGTGCCAGTTCACACGATGATTCTAGTGCTCCATAACGTTCCGCATATGAACGACCATAGCATTTGCCCGATTGTGCTGGCTCGACAGGGCTTCGCTATCGGCAGCAAAAGTGATAACCGCTTTGGCTGCTTATCGCTGTCATGAACTTGTGTGACGGAAGCGTATCATTCGTACGCGGAACGTTAGAGAGAACCAGAATCACGGCGCGCGAAGGCGCGCCAAGGAGTTTGTCACGTGGTATTTTTTATAAACGATAGTCTTTCTTGGGGACCTTCCACGCAAAAATTTTGTTCTCTCTGTCTGTCTTTCTGTCTGTCTGTACATTTGTCTATTTGTCCGCCCTTAACGGTACCCCAAACGGCACCAATGTGACCAAACGATACTCCAAACAGCCGACCCATTCCGCAGCGCCCACCAATATTGCTCAAGATTCAGCGTTCATACTTGTGCGATTGTCAATTAAAAAAAGCAATTATTGCGCATAATTGAGGCGCCGTAACAGTGGGTTAATGTTATGTATGTGTATTTTTTTTACTAGAAAAGGCATACATAAGTAATTCTAAGGACCATAGCGTTTATCACGCTGCGCTGACATTGCAACGCTTGCACGAAAAGGCAAGTGTTTCCAACGCTTTGCTAAGACTAGGGTGCCTACTTGCTTCATCTAGGGACCTTCGCTAAGACTACACGGCGGTGGCACCTACTCGTCACCTTGCGTTCTACACCTTATCACCTCCGAGACGGGCGCGCACGCCGCGCGCTTTGGTTTTCAAGATAACTGCCAGATAGCGCTCATGTCTCACGTGTGACGGGACTTGATGCGCTCGTTCGTCTCCGCTGCACGCTCGAGGCACTCTAACGCAGTGCCAGCGCCTCCAGAATACCATTCACCAATTTTCTTGCGCAGAACATCAAATAAACGTTTTGTTCACTCTGTCCAGACGCGACTATCGTTCTTCGACGACATTTGCAGTGTAACATGCAGATACGGGGCCAATTTTTTTTTTCATTTCGCGGGCATTTGTAGTTACCATAAAAACACTAATAATTAGCAGATGTTTTGTTTGAAACTATCTAATCGGACGCTTTCCGAACCGATCTACGAATTTCTCATTGAATTGTTTTAGCCATCACCGTTCCTTTAAAAGTTGGTTAATTAAATATATCTAACTAAACAATAGTTTTGAACACAAATATATCATGTAGCATATCCACGGAGTGAATGATGATGAGTGGGGCGGAGTGTCCGTCAGCCCGTCCGTGCTTCCGTCCGTCCGTTCGTTCTTGCTTCCGTCCGTCCACGCGACGATCCGTGCATCATTCCTTGCCTCCGTCCGTTTGCCCATGCGTCCATCCGTGAGTCCGTCAATTCATCTGTGCGTCCGCGCGTCCATCCGCCCTACGTACGCGCGTCCATCCATCCGTTCGTTCGTATACTAGTCTGTCTGTCCGTCCATCCGTCCATGCGTCTTTCCGTGCATCGATCTAGTGAACACACCAAGTACCGCGGCATTTTTTGGGTAATTTCTCTCTCTCTCTTCGAAACGTTTCTTTTTATGATCGTTTATTCCCCTCACCCCTTTCCCCAGCACAGGGTAGCCATCTTTGCAACATTTCTTTTTATCATCTTTTATTCCCCTTACCCCTTTCCCCAGCACAGGGTAGCCAACTTTGCAACATTTCTTTTTATCATGTTTTATTCCCCTCGCCCCTTTCCCCAGCACAGGGTAGCCATCTTTGCAACATTTCTTTTTATCATATTTTATTCCCCTCACCCCTTTCCCCAGCACAGGTTAGCCAGCCGGTCTAAGAACTGTCTAACCTCTCTGTCTTTCCACTTAGACTTTCCTCCTTTCTTCAAAGTATCGCCATCTCCCATGTCGCAACCCTTGTGGCACATACATACATACATACATACATACATACATACATACATACATACATACATACATACATACATACATACATACATACATACATACATACATACACACACACACACACACACACACACACATACATACATACATACATACATACATACATACATACATACATACATACATACATACATACATACATACATACATACATACATACGAAGGAGGAGGAGGAGCGACAGACCCGCGCTATAAAGGGCTTCGCCCCTAAAAAATAATCTAACTTTAGGCAAGGGTCAGCAAAATGCATTTGGTCGCGTAGTAATTGCGTGTGTCGGCATATTTTTATAATTAAGATAACTCGGGCACCCTGTATATCAACCCAAGAGCAGCGAGAATACGCTAAGAATTCTAAAGGGAGATTGAAAACGAGCCTGAGCCGGAGAAAATGCGGTGCCGGCGTCGGCGGCGTAATTCGTGCTGGGAGGATTCATATGAATAAAAAATTAAAAACCTAAATCAAGGATCAAGCGGAAATTGAACCCGAACTTTCAGCTTGGCAGTCAAGTATTCTAACACACAGCCCCGGCATCGCTTTCAAGAACTTCGTAAGAGGACCATATGCAAGAGAGAGAGAAACGAGAAAAAAGGAAGGCAGGGAGGTTAACCAGATGCTAGTATCCGGTACGCTACCCTACACTGGGGTTGGGGAATAGGGGGTTGAAAGAGAAAGAGAGAGTTAAAAATAAATAAGAGAAAAACACCGACACACACGCGCACACAAAATCAGTCCACTCAGAGGCGTTCCGACAGGCCAGTAGTTCGCAAGAAGCACAGTAGCGCTTGCACGGCTTTCTTCTGTGACGATGAGTCATGACGATGGAGCAGTATACTTTCTTCTGACAGCGGCTGGTCATCTAACTTGTTTAGTGTATTAGAAATGTGTTGTCTTTCCAGGTTGTATTCCGGGCAGTCACAGAGGATATGTCGAATTGTTTCTTCATCTCCGCAGTGTGCACAGTCGGCGGTGTCGGTCATCCCTATGCGGAACGCGTACGCACGGGTAAACGCGACTCCCAACCATAGTCTGCACAGAGCAGTAGCGTCACCTCGTCGAATTTTTGTTGGAAGCTGTAAGCTTAAGGTTGGATCAAGGGATCGTAACCTTGCATGCCTAAAGAGAGGCTCATTCCTAAGAGCCATGGAGCGTTGGCGAGCAAGCATGCGGAGCCTTCTAACAGCGTCCGTCCTTGAGAGAGGTATTGACTGGTTGTTGTCTTCTGTGTGGGCTGAACGGGCAGCTTGATCAGCATGTTCGTTACCGATAATTCCACAATGGCTTGAAAACCACTGAAATATAACGTGGCGCCCTTTCTCTGTCATATGGCGCAGCATTTCTGCTGTTTCAAATACCAACTGCTCGTGTGGACCACGGCATAGATTTTACAGAAGTGACTGCTGTGCCGCCTTGCAGTCGCAGAAAATCGTCCACCGTTGCGTGCTTTGGTCGTTAATGAAACGCAGCGCAGCGCGAAGCGCTGTAAGCTCTGATGCCGTTGTTGTGGTTGCATGAGCTGTCCTGAACTTGATGGTTGTGGCGTGCGTTGGAATAACGACCACCGCAGTTGAGCTGTTTGGCAGGACGGAGCCGTCGGTGTAGACGTGGGTGCAGTCTTGGTACTTCTCGTACAGCAGAAGTAAGGCGAGCTGCTTGAGGGCTGGTATTGAGAAATCTCGTTTTTTTCTGGATGCCTGGTATTGTCAGATTGATAAATGGCTGTTTGAGGCACCATGGAGGAATCGAAGGTCTCGCCGCGGGCGTAAATCCAGTTGGTAGGGAGTCACCATGCGTAGTTATTGTTCGACAAAAGGAAGTATAAGGTCTATCCGCTGGTAGAGAGGCTAAGTGGTGATGGGGGGGTCCGGCCCACATGCCTTATGTGTGTCCTCAAGGCTTCAATTTCAATATGGGTCTGCACGAGGTGGTATTTGGCTAAAGCTATAGTCGCCACTGTTGAGGCACCCTGAGGCAGACTTAGACATATTCGAAGCGCTTGTGCCTGAACGCTTTCTATCATGCGTCGACTTGTTTTGCTGGCGTTTGATAATGCAGGCAGAATTTATTGCAAAAAGCCTAGGAAAAACACCTTGTACAGTCGTAACATAGTATTAGGCTGCATTCCCCAAGTCTTTCCAGCGAGAAACTTGAAAAGATGGCATATGCCTGTCAATCGCTTTTTCAAATACGACACATGAGGGCTCCTTGATATGTCTCTGTCGACTAGGACACCCAGAAATTTGTGAGATCAACGATTTGGTATATTTTGACCGTTAATAGACACTCTGTAATTTGACATGGGTTTGCGCGTAAATGCCAGAAGAGCGAACTTTCCGGAGGAAATTTCCAGGCCTCGATTGCGGAGATACAAAGCAGTTGCAGTAGCAGCTCTCTGTATTCTCGCTCGTAACTGCAGGCGAGTTACCGCGGATGTCCATATGCAGATGTTATCAGCGTATGTTGATAGATAAATATTGTTTGGTAGGTGCGTACGGAGAGTAATTAGTGTTATATTGAATAGCACGGGGCTCAGTATACCACCCTGAGGGGAGCCACGACAACTGAAATGTGCAGACGTGTTCCCGGCCTCCGTACTCACAAAAAGGATCACATTTGGAGATAACTGCGTATCCACTTAAACGTTCGGCCACCCACTCCAATCTCTTCTAGTGCGGTAAGGACGGCTTCATGTGTCACGTTATCATAGGCTCCTTTGACGTCAAGGAACAAAGTGGCGCAAAGACGCTTATGGCCTTTCTCGTGTTCAACGTACGTGATTAGGTCGATGACGCTATCGATCGATGACCGACCACGTCGAAAGCCAGCCATGGCATTTAGGTAGATCTCATAATACTCCAAATACCACTCGAGTCGGCCGAGAATCATTCTCTCCATCACTTTACCCACGCAACTAGCCAATGCGATAGGGCCATAGGAGGAGAGTTCCAATGGTGATTTGCCGGGTTTTAGCAGTGGTACGAGACGACTAGTTTTCAACTTAAGGGGACAGTGCCCTCTAGCCAACAATCATTATACAGCTGAAGAAGAGCTATTCTTGCGCGCTCACCCAGATAACACAGGACTCTGTAGGAGATTACGTCAGGTCCTGGTGCGGATGTACATTTGCATGAAGCGAGTACCGCCTTGAGCTCCTGAATGGTGAACGGGAAGTCCATACAGGAATCACGTTGTGGCGGACAACTGCTGAAAAGTGGTGAGCTGCTAAGTGATGTAGTTCGCCCTGATAGTCCGGCGCAGAACTCTTCAGTAACGTCCACATCTGGTCGATTTTGGTAAAGGGCTAAGGCCTTGAATGGTGACTTCTGAATGGGGGATGACCGCTAACCTCTTACCGTTCTCCATATCTGCGATGAAGGCTTACGAGGGTCGAGTGACTCGCAGAAAGTAATCCAGCGTTGGAATTCTAGCTTGTCCGACCGACGTTTGATCTTCTTCTGCATACGTCTAGCAGTCCGTAAATCTTCTATGTCCTTCATGCGCCGGTACCTTCTTTCAGCTCGTCGTCGCAAGGCTCGAAGCCGCTGCAGCTCTACGTCGATGTCCACGATTCTTACAGGGCATGGAATCGTACACACAGTCTCTTTTACAGTGCTCTTGATGGCCTCTTGTAAATCGGATATGTGTTCTTGGCATTGGTCTTCCATACGAGACAGAATTTTTTTTCCTGTCCACACTTTTAACCATGTCGCGCACTTTAGGAGGCGACAATTCTCTGATCTTGACGTATGTTGGTATGTGATCACTCCCATGCGTTCTATATCCGTAAACCATTAAGTATGTTTCACTAGGCTTCGCGAAACAAAAGCCAAGTCGAGACAGCTACTGTATGTGGAGCCACGTAAAAATGTTGGACTGCCATTGTTAAGTAACCAAAGTTTGTTGTCAGAGGCAAAAGACACCAAGTTTCTGCCCTTCATGTTGGTATTCTGACTTGCCCATTATGTATGATGAGCGTTAAGATCCCCGATGATAACACACGGGTCAGGAGTGAACGCTATGATATCTCGTAGTCTTTTCTGATCGAACCGGCTTGATGGTGATAGGTATGCGCCATCCACAGTGATGTTGAGCATCCTCTTTTTCACTCTTAAGCATACGTATTGGTTTCCGTCATGAGGTGGTACCGGTTTAAGGATGTAAGTAAGGTCTCGGCGAATGAACACCAGAACCTTGCTGCTTTCAGTAACAGTAAACGACATCAAAGGTTCGTATCCCGAGAGTCGTATTGCACTCGATAAGTTCGGCTCACAAATGACGATTACGGGAAACATATTGACGTGCACAAATCGACGAAAGTCACCAATGCGCGATCTCAGTCCCTTGGCATTCCACTGCAGTATTGCTGCTTTACTAACCTCATCCCTGAAAGACAGTGGTGGGTTAGCCATGGTCTACTCTAGGGCTGCTAGCGCTGGACTAAGCGCGTCCAGTACTTGAAGGGCACTTTTGGCTTACTGTGTATTCATGTCGCTTAACAACACGCGAATGGTGTCCACTAATGATCTTAGCATCACCATCACGCGATGATCTGGCTTCCCGGCCGTTGCAGCATCTTGTGCTTGTTCTTGAGGCGGCTTCTGTTGAGGCTCAACAGATCGTCTAGGCTGAAGGGGTGGCCATTCCTTTGGTGAGAGAGATCTCTCAGCATCTTCTCTTTCAGCGCAGATGTTTGCCATGCTAGGAGCCGCGCATGTCGATTTCACTTGAGTTTCTGAATTTCTCGTTAGATTTTGTACTGTCCCTCGTGAGAAACTTCAACGATGACGGCGCCTTCGCCTTACTTTTTGCGCAGCTTCTCTGTGAGTCGAGTTGTCTCGCACCATTTGCCTCAGAATATAAATCTCTTTTTTAATCCGAGGACAGTCCTTGGAGGAGGCACTGTGAGCGCCGTGGCAGTTGGGGCATTTCAACGTAGTTCTGTGTGGTGTTCAGTGCATCGGGGGCACACTTCGGAATTTCTGCAAACGCCCTTCACGTGGCCAATCTTCTGGCACTTGAAACACTGCATAGGATTCGGAATAAATGGGCGAACCTGGTGACGAAAATGTCCAACCTTCACGTAAGAGGGAAGACAGTCAGCCTTGAATGTTATTCGCACACCACGAGAGTTGCCTAGGTGACCAGCTTGCACAATGACGTTGTTTTCACTCACTGGTTGTATCAGTACAGGAAAATCTTCATTGGCGATTTCAGTGTTTATATCATAGATAACTTCTGTTACGGTGTCACCATTCGCTGGTATGATGGATCGGACTTTCATGTTTCCCAGCTCCGACACATGCTGTAGCGTGCTCATTGCGCTCGGGCTCATCACGTCGATTGCCAAAATATTCTTTCTCGTGTTTATCCTGATGTCTGTAATCTCGTTAGGCACAATGTTTTCAAGATACAAGGACAGTGCTAGCCTGTTGAGGATGCGTAGATTGGCAGTAGTGGTCTGCGGCACAAACAGAATGGAGTGAGGCCATCGCTGAGGCACTGTCCTCACAGTGGCTGTACTTGATGTCGATGATGTTGTAGCGAGTGAGCGGAAGACGAGACGGCGGCCAACGCGGTCGTGTCTTCTCTCGTCACTTTATTCCACGCCTGAAGCGGAGCCGCGGTCGGCTGTCCACGTCCGAACCGCCAAGTGCGCTAGCTTGTTCTAATCCTCGCGCAGCTCGAGCTAGCATCAGCTGCATGAGAGGCGCGGCGCGGTGATCAAGAAAAGATGATGGTGATGATGGCACTACAATGTGTTCATGATTCTTCGTTTCGCCTTGCGGTAGAGCACAGGTTCGAAGCCGTCTTCCGAGGACTCGTAGTCTGATGCAGAGCACGGCTCGGTGTCCTCGCTCTCACTAGATGCATTACCACGCTTTCTTGAAGCAATGCCCGTGGATGAACTGGTACCGGGTGGGATCTCCGGGGATTGTACATCCATCACCATGGTGTAGGGGGCTGGAGACCCCGCTGTTGCGCGGTGGAACGCAGAAAATACAGCACAGACCGTAAGATGTGTTCCTCAAGAGAAGCACTTCGTCTTCTTTTCTAGGGATCCTTTCCTATGCAAGCTTAGAAAAAGGCGAGGCAGCTGAGTTACCAGTTGGGGCTATCAGATTTTTAAACAATGTTAACAAGCGTTACATATGAATCCATGTGACTCCGCAAGCTATGGTGAGCTGTTACTCGAATACACCGAGAACAGTCACAAGTGACATGCATCTCCCGCAACAGCAGCGTGC
This sequence comes from Rhipicephalus microplus, assembly GCF_013339725.1. Taxonomy (NCBI): domain Eukaryota; kingdom Metazoa; phylum Arthropoda; class Arachnida; order Ixodida; family Ixodidae; genus Rhipicephalus; species Rhipicephalus microplus. Next base: position 16,331,332 of record NC_051169.1, on the reverse strand, counting down.
GCTTTGTTGCGATAAGAGTGACATCTCTGCCTAATGAGAATACCGACGTTACGTCATAGCATTAACCCTCCAGGTGTATATATACATGACTCCTCGATATACATATTGACTTTGACCCACCTCTTACCGCGTGGCATAAAACGAAAAAAAAATCTGGCTTAGACTGCGACTTATTGACTGATTCGCATGAAATCAATTCCCACGATGCGTGGGACGTGCTGAATTTTTTTTTGTCACACTCTGTACCTCGCAGAAGTGGCCACGCATAGCCAAAAGACTTCATGTATACTTCGTGAGATAAGTTCCTTCTTGTTTACGCAGCCGGAGTCAGCTCTACCCATGGATCATCCGGGGTCCAGGCAGGAGAAGGTAGCGATGTGCCGCTCTACCGGAACCTGTCCATTCTACTTCCGGTCAGCGTTTCCGTGCTCGTGGTCATCGTCGTCATCGCATTGGTCATGGTGTGCTTCCGGCGGCAGAATGACGCCTACAGCACCGCCAGTGCCGCCGATGAGAATCACATGGGTGAGCATCTGTTTAGTTAAACATCTTCAAAGCCATATCAGTGTTACCACTCACTACCAGTTGTCTTAAGCCAGCTCTCCTACAAGCGGTGAACAAGCGACAAGTGGTTCTCTGATGTAGGCTACACATGCAAAAGTAAAACTGAAGAATGACAGTCAGCGCTACCACTTTTTTTCAGTGGCGCCCTTCTTTCTGCATGCACTTCTTCATGCCATTTGCTGGCCTCTTCATCGATTACATCCTAGTGACATTACTACACAGGCGTTTTTAAAACCTAATACACAGTCAAAAAATGGCAGTACACAAACGCATAATAGACAAGATCTAGTAATTCACACAAAGGTCAAGCAGTGGTTTGCGTAAATTGCTGCATGCATTCCGACATTGTTTATAGACCGTGTAGCGCATAAACATCATGGTTCCATGATAGTGCACCATGCAAATTATATAATGAAGGGGCAATATTGGATGTCACCTTTGGTTGAAGTGTACTTCAATAGTTACGTTTGATATAGATCACGACATTTATATGTATACGTTAGATAAATTTAGCTTATTTCTATTTCGGTAACGTCTGGCACCAGCTTACATGCGAAGCTGCTAGACATTCACCGAACACTTGATACGAAATTAGATAACGCCAGCACTTTATGACGCGATATACTAGGAGTTGTCCGCCTTTGTCGAACACTGGCTACAGTGCCAGTGCGCTTTAAACAACGCCACATTGTCGAAACCTTCGGAACCCTCCACTGTACGTCGTGCCTAATAGTACTATCATGGTTTTGGTGCGTGGAACACTAGGTATAATTATGTCTTCAACAGTGTGAACCGAGGAAACAGTTACCCTCTAGTAGGATGCAAGCAGGCATGGCGAATGAAAGCAAGAATGAAAAAAAATCTGCTAGCAAACTTCTCCTTCTAAGTTCATTATAGAGTTCAGGGAAAGCATTACCCGTTGCAGAGGAGGCACATTCCTCTGCAACTTAGACGAGTACCGCGCTATACGAAAGAGCGCAATCGAGCAGCACTTCCTTTGCGTGCCAATTTTGCGAAAGCCATCCAGTGAGCTCGACTGCATTGGATGACGTTTATCACAAAGGCTTAAACGTTATTTCTGATCCTTCGTCCTCGGAAAATAGCACGTGCAATTTTTAAATGTTGTATTCTCGGAACAACCCAAAGTACCCTCTCTTCTGAATGCATGACATTGCGAAGCTAACTGGTTAGTACACCACTGCTGAAGGATTGCTCAGATTAAAAAAAAAAGAACAAACCGTCATGCGTAGGCGAAATGTGACTTTCGGTCGCCGTCAGACGTTGCTGTGCCAAGCCGGGCTGAGCGTGTCGGAGTATTTCGCGCATCAAATATTCATGGCACTTCGTTCGAACCGAGCAGCACGTTTCGAAATGGAACGACGATCTCAAGTAGCTCAGTGCGACGGAAACGCGACTCTCAAATATTTAGGGCTACAAGCGTCTCCTCCAAAACTGCATGGCAACAGGCGCAAGGAGACCGAAAAATTCGATACATTACGTACACAACTGCTTAACACGCTTTTCTGTTTTCCATGCCTCACGGCTACACGTCATAAACTTTAACTCACTTTAGACGTTCGTTCAGTGACTTAAGCTGCTTCTCGAGCATAGGAAACAAAAAAAGCCCCGCCTCCTTCGAAGCACTTGGCTCTCTGATTGAAGAAGGCGAACGCGTACTCGTGATCGTATACCAGAGAAAGCTCTCAGGCAAGCGTATAGTAAAAACATCTATAGGAACAATCAGCAAAAAGCATTCGCTGACGCGGCTTTGCTTCTTTCTGGCGCTCAATGCCAGCGACATCTTCGGCAATGTCGCATCCCCAAAAGCCAGTTACGCTCGTTGCAGAGGCTGTGCCGCGGGACACGTCTCGTCTAGTTGACGTGCCCTGTATTCGCTCGCCGAGTTGAGCACGCGAAGAATTTGCAACGCCATTGCGTAAACCACCGCTGCGAGCCTAAATTTGATTCTGCGCTCGCGCTCGCTGCACACAGGAGAACACTGCGGAATGGCTATATAAAAACTGTAGAGCTGAACGTCGGCTGTAAGAATGCCTGCGACTAAAGCATCCAGACAGCTTTGTAGTGAGGATGTTTTTTGTTGTTGCTGTTGTTCTTTAGAACAATGATGGCGTACGAGTCTAGGACAGGTGTAAAACTGGTTTAGGTTCTTTCACTGCTCTCCAACGGAGTTATTGATGTCTCGAGTCACGTGCATGGGGCCAACGCACGCGCAAGTTGGTGCTACTGAAACTTGGGAAAACTTGATAATGTGGTTTTCGGCAGCCTTTGTTCATTACACAGCTTGATTTCATTTTAAGTCCAGCCACAACGTAATGCTACTTCCACTAAATATTCCTTCCACGAAAGTCTGTGTTTCAGTGCACAATTTTTTCTCTTGTTTGAGAAAGAAAATTAGTATATCAAAGTAGTGGCCTTATTGTATTAAAACAGTGCAGTGAAGTTGACTTCACGACCTTCATGCGGCGTCAGAGACTAGTACTATCTATAGTATTACAGCTAGCTGTAAATATCTCAAACTGTTTGTTCAGACATTCAATGATACCTCTATAGAATCTTTATACGACGATATACGAATATTGCTTAATCGGGGTGTTATCATAAGGGTCATTTGACGCGGTATATATAGTCCCATTTACCACCTTATACTTTGTAGATCTCGCAAACCTTCACGTCATACATGCATAATACTGCATATTGCAATACAACAACAACACACGAAAAGCAAAAGTAGGTACACGAAGTTTTCCAGTACCAAATATCTGTAAACGATGTTTCTAGGATACAGGTTGACCCAATATATGTATGCGTACATTGACTTCTTGTTTGACGTTTCACAACAATAAACGTACCGTTATATTTACCAGATCTTCAAAAAAAATTTGTCAGTCATTTTTCCACTGTAAACATCATGCGAATACAAAGCCGCCGTTTTTCCAGCTGTTTTGATGTTCTCTAAAAGGCCACAGCTTCTAGCATCGAACTGCTACGTATCAGTGTATGTGCTATCACGTTCACATGCCGGGTGACCAAGGCTGTGTCCTTGTAGCGAAAGTAACGACGCTCATTCTCCTCTTAAGTAGTGGTATTCTTAATAATAAAATAATATTGAAAAGTTAGCCTTATTTACATTTATTTATTCATTCAATTGCATACACAAAAGAAAGAGGGAAAGTGCGAGTTGGCAACTGCCACCTGGAGAGGCACAATGCTAACTTAGCAAAGGCTTGTTCCTTGTAACAACGTCTCTTGCATCTTCTTCTACTACTTTCTCAGGCTTGAATATCTTTTTGAAATAATTCGAAGGTGATAGGCGACTTCAAAAATATTGCCACCATAATTATGACAACCGTATAATTCAATATTATCTGGGGCTAGGGTTTAATGGTATGACGTAGATATAGTGGGAGAACAGAACGACTGCAAAGGGACAAGAAAGAGAAGAGCGTCCCTTTGGCGTCGTTTCATTCTCGCGCTATCTCTACCGTCATGTCATACCAACTAGCCCGAACCGCCACACTTAGGTTGAACGTCATGGAACCACGATATGGTTATGAGAAACACTGAACTAAATGGGTCTAGAAATTTTGACCTTATGTTGTTCTTCAACGTGAACTGACATCACACAGTACATGGGTTTTCTGCCATTTTGCCTTCATCAAAATGTGACAGCCGCGGCTGGGATAGAACGCACGACGTTCGGATCAGCAGTTGAGCACCGTAACTCTATACCACCATGGTGAGCGGCCGCGTAATTTGCTGATGGTATTGTTTTGTATATTAAAACCATTCTTATTTAGAGGAACATTCTCATTGGCCTAAGTTCACGTGACGGGAGAATGGTTATTCATAAGTGCGCAAATATACAGATTCTGGATAGTGCGCGAAGTGACCTATGAAAACCATTTCTCGTTATGATTCATTCTCATGACAATGGTGTTTGAAAGAACACGACGGCAACATTTCATCTGATATAAACGCTCACGCTTTTAGACCTTCTGCTGGGATTATAGGGGTCGCGGGTTCGAATCCCAGCTGCGGCGGCTGCATTTCCAATGGAGGCGGAAATGTTGTAGGCCCGTGTGCTCAGATTTGGGTTCACGTTAAAGAACCCCAGGTGGTCGAAATTTCCGGAGCCCTCCACTACGGCGTCTCTCATAATCATAGCGTGGTTTTGGGAAGTTAAACCCCACAAATCAATCAATCAATCAATCTGGGAATATAGGGAATTTTCATAATGCTTGCTGTCACACAACAATGGGTGCCTCCAACATTTTGTTTTCCGGGGGGGGGGGGGCACCCTACATACCAAAATCCAAAATTAATCGAAATGATGATATGATTGTGAGAGACGGCTTAGTAGAGTACTCCAGAAATTTCGATCATTTCGGGTACATTAACGCGCATCTAAAATGAAGGACACGGGCCTTTACTCTTGCCCTTCACCCCTGGTGAAATGCGGCTGCTGTGGTCAGGATTCGACCCCTCGACCTTCGGGTCAGCAGTAAGGTACTATTACCTCTAGGACATTTTGGCGGGTAATTATCGTCTCTTAGTGGCAAGAAAAACGTGTCGTGGACTGTTCTCCGTGCATGTGCAGACGACCCGCTCCGCAAGTGCCAAGGCAGCACGGATTCCATGAGCATGACCGAGTTCTGCGCCAAGAAGGAACGACTACAGCAGCAAGACGCCTACGGAAAGGCCACCTCGTACTACGCCTCGCCAACACGGAAACCCGTCCCTGTTGCATCAGGATCGAGGAGAGGTAAATTCTTCAAGTCTTCGTAGCTGGGAGCTTGGTGCACACTCGCCCGGCTGGGGAAATATATATATTCAAATATTCAAAAAAGACGTTTCGGTTCCCACACAGAGCATTGTTCACAATGAAGCATGAGTAGCAAGTTCTCTGAGTTATAAGGTCACCTAGCCACACGTTTCAGGCAGCGCGTATACACAGGCGGAAGATTACCACCGTTTTTGTTCAGCGTATGACCAGTGGTCTGAATGAAAAAATGACACGAGTTCCAGTCATGGAACGAGATTCGTTTCCGTGTTGATGAGAGAAGAATCTTTTGCCAGTGGAACATATGTCTGGTGCATATATACATGTTCTGCAAGTGCATGTGACGCCAACTTCTCGCTTTTCACGGCATTACAGTGTTTGCGTAACCTCCTCTTGAAATGACTGCTTTCGATGATATTAACACCTGTGCAAACCTAACATGAGCATGGTATACCTGGAGGTCGTAGCGACGCTTTTTTTTTTCTTAGTTAAAAAATTGTTTGGTTGAAATGGCCGTGAATGTTGACTATGGTCTGAATTGCTGATTAAGGATTGGTAACCCCATACGACGAGCTCCTGCTGGGCAGTCTCCACGTCTCTACGTGCGCCTTCTTTGTTTGAGTGAGTCCGCGGAGCCCGTTGCAAGTGTGTCAAGACGACAGAACACTTGTGGAAGGAAGAATTCAGCGATCTGAAAATCAATGAAGGGCCAGTATGTGTGCTCTTCTTGTAGACAGAGAGCTTCAAGTGCTGCATGAATACATGGGCGATTGAAACATAGTTGCAATTTTAGCTACCAAGCTTTTAAATATGCAGCACAACACTGCAATTACAAAGTTGATACAGAGCGATTCACTTTTGATCTTTCCTACAATATCACGTAATGAATGTTTTCAGCAGCCGCTTCTTCTCGTTGGCGTTCAAACCTGATATCAACGACACTAAAGTAGAACGACAAAATAAATTGGGTTAATATTAAATCCTTAGTTTGAATGTGACGTTTATTGAAATCACAATTTCTTAGAATGCCTATTAGATTTTTTTATATTGAACTACAAGAAAATATTCAAGTGCACTGCACCGCCCTTTTAGTTTTGATCCTGGCTTCCTCCGTTTTCAATCAGTATGAAAAGTTATTGAATAGAAATGCTCTCATTCGTTTTTGCTTTACGTAACATACCTTAACAAGCCCTATTTCGCAATGTCGCGCGAACGCTGCCAAAGAGCGTAAAGAATTATTGATCCCACTATTTTTTTATCTACGAACACGTAGCGGTGTTTTTTTTTTATTTTACGATTGGAGGCCCAGCTTTTGAAGGTGCCTGAAGGCCTTCATTAGTGTCAAGTCTGAGACCACTTTTATCGATCTCTCTCGCTTTTTCGCTGCTGCTCAGAACGTCCTCTTTCATCTTATAGTGATTTGCACTTTCCGTGTAAAGGTAATGTTCGTTGGAGAAAAGCGTACAAGTGAAAACTTTCCACGAATCATCTTTACGCGATTCACCCTGTGACTGGTTCTGGGTGTTACTCGCAAATGTTAAAAAATAAACTTCCAATAGCAATGATGTATCAAGGACATAAATATGACGTCGCCATCGTGTTTTCACAAAATTACAGTACATAAGTATGTTTATCAATGATTTTATTAGGTGCAATATGTAGTGGGGTCATCTTTTCACTGTGACTTGTTCGGGCATAACATAAACTAAAGAGGATTTCAAAGGACGCAACGGATTCACTACACGCACACTGCCAAATAAAACCTGTGCTTATCGAATCTCCTGATGAAGAAAACGGCTGATAAAATGAAGCTTTGGGGAAGCATTTATTTGAGAGTTCAAGTGTGCTTCACGCCACCGCAAAAGTTTTCTCTTTACACAAAGGTGTTCTATGCCAGAGCCCACCACGGTTCCGCTGACATATTTCCGTGGCCCCTAATCTTCTAAACACATAAAGGTGCCCCCCCCCCCAATCTTCTCGAACGTGCCTTGTAAATGTATCTTCATTGAACACCTGGATACACTATCTTCCATCTCTTCTTCTTCGCAGCGCGCCGAGGGGAGGAGGGCCACGAGTACGCCGAGCCTTACGCCGCTCTTCAGGCGCAACAGCAGCGGCTACTGGCGGATGCCGACTGCGCTGCCGCAGTGGCGATAGCCTACAGGGTGAGGCAGCGCACATTTGCATAACGATGGTTCCTCGCTTTCAAAACCTCGGCAGGTGTTATCCGGCAGACGCCGCCCAGACTGCAATGTGCAATGCAATTACGTACCGTCGATGAATGCTCCCGCAAGGCAGATATAGGCGAGCCACTGCACCGTGTGGCCTTTGTATCGTTTGCAACGCGCACGACGACTTTGCGAATGCATTGAGGTGCATTCGAATGCGCAGAATTCCTTGCGTCCTCTTGCGAGAGGCGCTCTGAATTTGGCCATAAGCACGCTGTTGCATTGTTTCTCGGCAAAAAAACGGATAAAGAGTTCAATGGGCGAAGACATTTCTATATGTCTTGCCAACTTGTTGTGTGGCGCGATGCTTTTGTTCTTTCTGACACGCTGTCAGAATGCGCCGAGTGAACCAGAGGGTTGGCTCGTTGCTGCAGCAACCGAAGCAACAATCGCAGTTGTATCAATTATCTTCACATGAATAAATTCGCGGTGCACGAAACAAAAGGCGCTAATCCTCGCTTTCGTAAGATAAGAAAACATGTCCTAATTATGCCTTCAGTGTGTGGCATTCTTTGGCTACGTCGAAAACGACGACGAAGTGTCTCTTCATAGAACGCTTCTGCTTTCGGCTCCGAGCATTGTTATCAAGTTTTTCGCTTTTTACGGGAGACGCTGCTCCCTGCCCCAAGGCGACGGACGCGGAGTCATCCACTGGTCCGCCCAGCCAGAGGTCTGCTATGGCGAGCTCCTCGGTAAATCAGCGCGCCTGGCCCAGAACCAGTGAGGCCAACGGTGATAGTCACTGCATCATGGCTGTGGACGTGGAGCCTTCTGCGGCTCTGTCCGACCATAGACCACCTTTGGCAAGCTCGTCGCGGAAACGAAGCACCTGTTCGAGCGCCAGCGAGGACACGGAACTGTACTCGGCCACTGGCGACGACTCGTCGGATGACGACTTCGAGACCGTGAGAAGCAGGAAGGCCAAAAGAAGAAGTATCAAGTCGTCTTCACCAGCAGGGACATTAACGTCTCAGTCAAAAGGAGAATGCTGGCCGCACACCATCCTCTTCATGCCCGAGGACTCCACCATCAGCCTTCGAGCAGTAAACAGGCAAGCTCTCTCTATGTACTTTGAGGGGGTAGCACCAAACGACATTAAGGATATCCGGGTGAACACGCGGAAGAATATTCTAGCTGTGGACACAATGACTGCCAGCGCCATAGACAAGCTTCGCAGAGTATCAGATTTGGGAGGCATCAAAGTTCGACCGGTTATTCCAATGGACGGTGCCTGCACGGCGGGAGTAATCTACGACATTGATTTGGCCATAGCAAATTCGGACCTCCCAACTCTCATAAAACCAGCGAACGAAGGAGTTCTCATCGCGAATGTACTTCGCCTCGGAAACACCCGATGTGTAAAGATAATGTTCAAAGGAGATTCCATTCCGTCGCATGTCAAAGTGGGACACTTCCGACATCCTGTTCGACCATTTGTCCCTAAACCACTCCAGTGCCATAACTGCATGAAAATTGGTCACATCAAGAGTGTATGTACAAACACCACAGCATGCCCCCGATGCGCTGAGCCGCACACTGCAGACGCATGTCGGGCAACAAGTCTGAAGTGCAGAAACTGTGATGGTCCGCATGATGCTGCATCCAAGGAATGCCCTCGGATTAAGAAGGAAATCGCCATTATCAAACAAATGGTTAGGGACAATTCAACCCACAGAGAGGCTGCTGAAAGGGTACGGCGGCGACGTAGTCGCCGACGGAGGCGTGTAGGACAGAGTGTTGCGCATAACCCATTTCCTCCGAGCACGAGTGAAGTAGTAAGCACGAAGCGAAATGAAGTGGAGAAGCTCACAGCTGCGGATGAGTGGCCTACGCTTCCGCGTACGCAGCCGGCAAAGGAGCCTCCTGCGAGGCCTCGCCGCCCTACACCTTCCACCGAGTCTACTTCCGTTGAGGATGTGTCAAGGGTCGATCGACAGATCATCCCGATGTTACGATCCCTCGTCGCTGTCATGGCAGACATACTAAGAAGCCTGGGAACTCCAACCGCTCGAAGCGGGTTACAGGTGTTGGACGCGCTGAGCCCAGTCCTCGCCTCCCTCGCGTAGAGTCATGGCAGGAGATCAACAATCGTTCCGCAAAGACGTCAGAGAAGCATCAGTCATCCAGTGGAACGCAAGAGGACTTAGATCACGGATTTCCGATTTTCGTCAGTACGTGTTTTCTAACCGTTTCCCAATCATCGTAATATGCGAACCGAAATTATCAAACCCGATCAGGCTATCCGGCTACGAATCAATCCCGTCCAAAACCCGAAACGAAAGCAGCAAGGTCATTGTGTATATTCGCCGGGAGCTTACCTACATCATTCAACCTGTGTCGCCTCATGATGAGAACCAATATATTTGCCTGACTGTGAAGCAGAAAACCCTCACCTTCACATTAATAGGTGTCTACTTATCTCCCTCAGCCCGTTTTGATTGCCAAAGACTGGATGACATTCTTTCGAGCGTCCCGGATCCGTGGATAATTATAGGAGACTTCAACGCCCACCACCCAATCTGGGGAAGTTCAAAAGTCAATACCACGGGCCGGAGGCTGGCTTCATTTGTATCGACTCATGAACTGTCTCTACTTAATGATGGGAGCCCTACATTTCTGCGAGGATTAACGTACAGCAGCTGTTTGGACTTGACGTTCGTGTCACGTCGCTTCGCCACAAGCGTTAAGTGGTTTTTAGACATCGAGACACATGGTAGCGATCACATCCCCAGTTATCTCACCATCGAAGGCTTTGCTAGCAACCACCCGCCGAAAACCGTACGGAGGATCGATCTTTCAGCATTCACAACCAACATTGAACACGCTTGTGAAAAAGGCTTAACCTCTGGCATTGAGCAAGCGATCAAACAAGCAGCGCAGAGTGCGATGCGCACGCTGGCATATTCTTCAAGGCCCTCAGAAACGGACATGGAGTTAGAGCGACTCCGTGCGATTCGTCGGCGTGCGGAGCGTAGATATCGACGCACAAAATCCATTCAAGATCTACGGATGGCCAGGCGCATGCAAAAGAAGATCCAGCGTCGTATAGACAAACTGGAGTTTCAACGGTGGGCGAAATTTTGCGCGAGTCTAGACCCTCGCAAACCGCTTTCTCAAATATGGCGAACCGTTCGAGGCCTACGCATATTTCCCCAACAACGTTTTCCGTTTAAAGCCTTGGCCCTTTTCCAAAATAGAAGGGATATCGAGGTAGCGGAAGACTTTTGTAGGAAGATTGCGGGCCCGCCAAATTGCACAGAAGCCCTTACTGCTGATTACACGCCACATTCACTGGACCCGCACCTGGACCTGCCTTTTTCAATGGAAGAACTGAATGTGGCTCTTGCTTCATGCAATCGATCGTCATCGCCTGGACCGGATGGCATATCATACCGCCTATTACGCAATCTCGGTGATCGAGCACGAAGTGCTTTGCTGGAAGTATTCAATGAGTCTTGGAGAGATGGAACGGTCCCCAGAGAGTGGAAAACAAGCCGGTTGGTTGCACTTCTCAAACCTGGAAAATCGCCTCTAGAGCTGACATCATACCGCCCAATAGCGCTGGCTAGTTGCGTAGGGAAGCTGATGGAGCGAATGATCCTTGCCAGACTCGAGTGGTTCCTAGAACGCCATAGAATATATCCAGACGCCATGGCCGGTTTTCGTCGTCTTCGGAGCTTCATTGACAATGTCATTGACCTGGTGACCTACGTACAACACCAGAAAATGAGCAGACGGTTATCTGTCGCACTATTTTAGATGTCAAAGGAGCATATGACAATGTTTCTCACGAAGCCATACTTGACGCCCTCGAGTCAGTTGGTTTGGGTGGGCGAGTGTACCGCTGGATCCAATGCTACCTACATATGAGATCATTGTTTATGCAAACTGATGATGGGCCGACTTCTGAACATTATACACACCGTGGTGTTCCTCAAGGTGGTGTATTGAGCCCCACACTGTTCAACCTGGTTCTGATCGGTCTCGTTGAACGCATACCAGATTCCGTGCAGATATCTCTCTATGCAGATGATATTTGTGCCTGGACATCAGGTGTAACACGTCCTCAGGTACGTGCGAGACTCCAGAAAGCAGCGAATTCAATATCGGCGTACCTTAGAGAACAAGGCCTCGAGATTTCTCCTGAGAAATCGGCGCTGGTCGCGTTCACGCGGAAGGCAATGACGTCATATCCCATCGCCATCGATGGACACAGTGTCTGCTACGCCAGGACCCACAGGTTTTTGGGGGTCACGATCGATCGAAATCTCTGCTGGAGTCCCCATGTGGCCACTCTAAAGAAGCGCCTAACGGCCATCGCACAACTTTTCAAGTTCCTCGGAGGCAAAACGTGGGGCACATCAGTGCACGCGATGTTGCATTTGTACAAAACGCTGTTTCTGGGGTACCTGCGGTATAGCTTGCCGGTTCTGACGAACGCTTGCAAAAGCAATATACGCACAATAGAAAACGCCCAGGGCCAGGCACTCAGAGTTTGTCTTGGATTACCACGCTGTACATCAACAGCGGAAACCATCGCAATCGCCAAAGATCATCCGGCCACAGTGCACATTACTTTGGAGGTGCTTAGAGCTCATATTAGACACCTTGCTCGCGCCCCTGCCCACCACCTAGCTTCGCTTCCAGAAGATCGACCGAGTGCCTCCTTCTGTAAGAGAGTATTGACTTTCCGTGAGTGCCTTCCAACAGTCTACACGCCTCCGGAACGGATACTAACACCTCCTTGGTGCTTGGACCGACCAAAACTGCGCTTGACAGTGCCGGGGATTCGCAAGAAGGCGGAGCTCTCGGCGCCAGCTCTAAAGCAGATGATTCTACTCATGCTACACGAAGAATACAAAGATCATGTCAAACTTTACACGGATGGCTCGACAACTGTTGGAGGATCTGCAGGAGCTGTGATCTTCCCAGCAAGAGCCGAAACCATCCAGTTCAGAACGTCACACAAGACGACATCGACAGCCGTGGAGCTCGCGGCACTCCGCAGCGCACTCCGCAGGATTGACCAAGAGACACCACAAAAATGGAGCATTTTTACTGATTCGAAACCAGCTCTCCAATGTCTACAAAATGCTCTACGTCGTGGACCTCAAGACCAATTGGCGCTCGAAATACGACAACTGTACCATCACCTAAAAGACGAAGGACATGACATATCTTTTCAGTGGTTACCAGGCCATTGCGGCATCATCGGTAACGAACATGCCGACAATGCAGCTAAGAATGCACACGAAAATGGAGTGATGGAACCTATTCCACTATCAAGAAGCGACGCAGCAGCAAAGATTAATACGCTTGCGCAGGATGTCGCAAGGTCTATGTGGAATACGCCCGGTTTTCTCCACACCCGTCTTCACCGCCTGGACCCATACCTACGACTTACTATTCCATCTGGCCTACCCCGATCCGAGACGACCCTTCTCTGCCGTATGTGGCTTGGGGTGTCTTTCACGAACGCTTTTACCTGCCGCATCGGAATGAGAGACAGCGCTACATGCGACCATTGCGACAATGACGAAACAATTGAACATATTTTATGTCAGTGCCCCCAGTACAGCTCTCAGCGACAGTCCCTCTCAGCAGTGTTTGCTCGCCTCGACGACCAGCCATTTTCTGAACAGTCAATCTTGGAATGTCGGAAAGATCGAGCTTCACGCCAGAAAGCAACGAAGGCGCTGATGAAGTTTCTGCGAGCGACCCGCCTCGTTGAACGATTGTGACACTACTGTGTGCGAGTGTGTGTGTGTGTGTTTGTGCTTCTCTTCCTCCCTTTCCCCTTTTTTTTTCTTGTCTCCCCTTACCCCTTCCCCAGTGCAGGGTAGCAAACCGGATATGTTTTCTGGTTAACCTCCCTGCCTTTCCGCATTAAATTTTCTCTCTCTCTTGGCTACGTCTTTGGCTTGGTATGTGTACGTCGCGAGAAAGATCAATCCCCTTTTGACGAATTGTCTTAAACCTTCACTTTATTATATTTTTTTTGCAGGCACGCTGTGACGCTGCCCCTTACGCAACAATCAAGCGTAGTCCACCTAGGTCCCATATAGCGGGTTACTGTCAAGGTACGAATAATTTCTGGATGTACTTGTAAAATATTTATGAATAGATGGCACCGGGTTTTATTCTCGAAGTTCGCATATTAAGATGCAATAGAAAAAAATAACACGTTTGTCCATGTTTTGTCATAGTAGGCAATTACCCAAGGATGCTTTTATTTGTTCTTTGGGGAGTCAGGAAAATAGGTCATAGCACTTACTGGCATGGTTGCTGCTAGCATGTTTCAGTAACTTCGAAATGCTCTTTGGAACCAGTCAGTTTTATGCCAAGGTAAAGCTCAATGTAAAAGATTTTACGTTTTCACGTACGACGCAGTTTTTCTTATAGGTTGCAAAACGAATGAAGCGTAACGTTTGCGACATCGCTCGCAGTCCTAGTACGAGAGACGGATGAGTGCTTAAATTGTTTCAACTGAGGTCCACTAAAAGCTGCAGTAAATTATTGGCAGGGTTACATAATAGCTTGTTTCCAGCTGACTATAACGTTAAAACTGACTCGCCTGTGCGTGGAACATGAAAAGTCTAAAAGCTAATGAACTGATGTCCGAAGATTATCAAAGTAGAAAATATATTTGTTATTATAATATTAATAATTATTATCACTAATTGGTCTCATCACACAAGGACGTAGAGAAAATATGAAGCGAAAATGCTGCCAACTGCCACCTGAAGTGGTACAATGCCTGCTGGCACTCCTGCGGGAACGCGAAACACAGAGGAAATGAAGGACAGTAGGCCAGAAAAAGAAGGAAAATAAGATAGTATAACAAATAACACGAACGGGGACAAAAATAACGGGTAATATGACAAAATGTCTATGAACGTGAGGTCAAATAATTTTTGTTCAAAGAAGTGAGCGGGACTTGATGGCTGTGGTCAGGCGGAGCATCGTATCGTCTCGAAAGCAGGAAAACAGAATGGGCCGTGCACTTCAGCCCAATAAGGTCGTATTCATTAAAACTTGCCGCTAGGCAAGTTGATTCATACATTGAAGGAAATATATCTGTGCGTATATAGGGATTGCAAACAAACATAAAATTTGTTGAAAGTTTGTGCTCGTCTGTGTCTTCTGTGTCCTTGTGCAGTTTGTGCGCAGCCATCTTTTCCTTACACGTCCGTATTTCTTGGTGCTGACAAACACACAAAGCAGTCCCACCAGGTTTTGGTTTTTAAGAATTGTCAAACATATGACTTGTTCCGGCTGTGATTACATGATTACATGATTAGACATTTATTGTAGTTCATAGCTGTAGGAAGCAGAGATTCGTATGCCCTTCGGCGATGGTGGCCATAAGGCCTTAAAGGACATGCGCAGCAATATAGATAATGATTGCAGCGATTTCCTTCACGCTGTTAGAAGACAACAGAAACTTTTCCTACAACATGGAAAGCCTGGTGTACCCAGAAGAATATTCTATGATATAAAATAACAGTCACCGTTTCTATTACTTATGATAATACTTATTGCCCATTATTCTGGTCCAGCAGGTACTAATATCATATTTTTTCCGTTTAAAACTTTGATATATAAGTTATACATTGGTGTTTGTGGTGCGCAGAGGTATCTTGACAATGGGACACCTCAAGCAATGGGGCGGTGCAATGCTTGGTCTAAGTCAACTAGGGTGAAGAGACTGGTAAGCAGCATTAAACGATTCACACTGCAATACGATTATTACGTTTCATTACGGTAAAACCGTAATAACGAAGATTGCTGCTTTAACAACATCGAATATGTGTGTATATGGGTGAGGGTAGGAGGCGTAGGGGTGTCACTTTGACGATGAAAAAGTGACAGTTTGATTTGAGCCTTAAGGATTAAGTGTTCCATGCGCTAAGGGATGCTATTTGTACGAATGATTTATTTCATGCCCATGGGCCATTTCAGTCAAGCAAAGCTAAGTACTTCAAAATATCCTGTTAAAAAAAGAGAAAAGAATACAATTTGCTCCTAGAAAAAACAGTTACACATATACATAAATATACATTGATATATCTGCTTATATATGCCTCCACGCACGTAAAATTGCAGTTAAATACCATAACTATGTGTACATATTCACGTGCATATAAATTCAGTCATACTAATGAAGGTAAAAATATAAAGATATATATTCTGCTATAAGAGAATCTAAGTGAGTAAGAGTCGTTATTGATTTTTTGCAAAGGAACATTTCTGTAGTCATAGCACCCAATGTAGGAAAAGTATTACAAGATAGTATTGTATTCTTGAAAAACTTAAAATGTGCCTTATAGCCACATTTCTCGATATCCTTGTCCAGATCGAGCCGTAAGCATCCCGGCCGGTTCTGTTATCGAAAGTACGATGAAGAAGGAAGTGAATACGGGTGGCTTGCTCGTCGCTTTGTTTATCGGCGAGCCACCCCCCGGACACCTCACGCTGTTGGGGACTTGTGTCGACATCTGTGTTACCGACAAAACCTCCTCCCCGTGACGGTACAAAGGACGACGCGTACTGTGTGTCTACGTCAATGTCAGTGGCGTCCCATTATGATGACTGCTACCAGGGGCTCCGAGGATCGGACCAGTGTGCTGTTGTATTTTGGTACGTGAGGCGTAACCCATTAAGTGAGGTTGGTTATCTCTGATATCACTGGTTGTCTATCATTATCATGATCGACATTCCGTTTTTTGCCACTGTTTTCATCATCACTTCTCAGGACTGCTGTTGTGACATATGAGTGTCATGGCATTGCCTGTGGTCGCTACAAATTACAAAAGGTAAATCCACCATTTACTTGGCATTAGCACACAAATAAAGACCGTTAGCACTGAAGATGGTCTGTGCGCTTTCCCACTGTTTGATATCATTAGCGTCTTACTCATACGGGAGTTCTTCAACGTGTGGGAATGCAAGGAGCAGAAAAGACTTGAAATTCTGTGAGTACTAAAATATCAAAATCTGAATACTAGGTGTTGATTTATTGATTTATGGGGTTTAACGTCTCAAAACCACCATACAATAATGAAAGAGGCCGTAGTGAAGGGCTCCGGAAATTTCAACCGCCTGGGGTTCTTTAACGTGCACGCAAATCTGAGCACACGGGACTACAACATTTCCGCCTCCATCGGAAATGCTGCCGCCGCAGCCGAGTACCTTAGCCACTAGACACACGCGGCGGGTCAAACACTAGGTATACAAAAGACGTGACACATTGTAATACGCATACATCTTACGTTCAGGAGTGGTGTTAAGGGCAACAACGCGTAACGCGTCCAGTGGCGAGTCACTGTATTACGACACTTGAGAGAATATGACGTCTTCTCTTACTGTGCGAACGCTGTCATCTTCGAAAACGTGTTTGATCGGTCCCATTTGAAAGAGGGTTAAATATCCTAAGCACTGTTACTGTTACGCAGAATTGTGGCTCTCTTTGTTGTCACTTCGATGAGCTGGTCTTTGCAATGTGGTAGTAAATGAAACGAGGTATGGGCGTCTTTTTTAAAAGAACTTCATTGAGCTGTGATAACGGACTTGTTTCTCGTAAACGCATATATAGAGAGGGTCAATATATGATGTTATCAATAATCCCGCTTTTTGTGACCCTAAAGCAAGAACTTTATGAATTTTTTCATCGGTATATTGCATTTATTGCTATTGGGTTACTACACATGCAAGCGCGAATCGCAGACGGGATGGCGCTAATTTGCTCTGAATATCGTAACCCTGTGTATGAAGTGTAGTTCACTTCAGTCTTGCTGTAAAATGCCGGCAACGACATTTTAAGATGTTGTAAAGTTTTAAATTCACTTCATTCATTTGTTTATTTTCTTAAGTGCCTGGGCAACTGGCTATGAAATGCTGTTGATGTTCGCTGATAGAGCACATGTCTTCGTAACAGCGTATTGCGCCATCAGTTATTAAGAAGAAAAAGGCTAGATTTTCTTGCTAGTTAACACTTGACACTAAATGGTCTGGTGCCCTGCCAATAAATTACGCATAAGTTTTTGTTTCTGAGGGCAAAGAATCTTTGAAAGCTGGAGGAAAACTTACACTGTACTTTGGGTTTCTTGGCCAAAATTATTTATCTGAGTGAAAGATAGCAATTCCAATCGACAGAGGAAAGAAAAAAAAAAGATGAAGAAATAGTACAAGTCAAAGAATATGTTGGCTGTCATGTCATTAGAGAAAATAATTATGCTTGATTATTATTGTAATCTCCTGAGAATAATTTCAGCTTCAATTGTTCAAATTCAATAGAGGCGATCGTACTGGCTTATTTGATAGCATTATTTATCAATAATTTGCGTGTGATTAGGAGAGCAGCGAACTTTTATATGACGCCTGTCTAATAATTAAAGGCTCGGTTAAAAAGTCATC
Organism: Rhipicephalus microplus; assembly: GCF_013339725.1. Classification (NCBI taxonomy): domain Eukaryota; kingdom Metazoa; phylum Arthropoda; class Arachnida; order Ixodida; family Ixodidae; genus Rhipicephalus; species Rhipicephalus microplus. Next base: position 16,313,323 of record NC_051169.1, on the reverse strand, counting down.
ACAAGTCTGGCATGTAGAAGGGTAATTTTATCCAATGTGGCAATTTTAAAAAGCTCTGTTATGTTATCGTTGACAGATATCAGAGTTTTATGAACGAAGCATATTTCGCAAAAGGAAAAACGTTAGTGCTTATGCTTGCGCAAAAATTGATGAACCTTAAACTTAATGCGAAAACTTTGTTTATCTTATTTCAACTTTGTTACAGTATGCGTGGCGAGAAAGTAGACAGAAACAGTTTTCTGAAAAAAAAAAACTTCTTGAATGTAGAAAAAACTATTAGGCTAATAATTTTTTTTTTCATTTGATTTGCTGCTGTTAGTCTTAGCCGGAGCACATAAATGCTACAAAAATGCTTCGTCTTTTCCTAGCAAAGACTAAAATACGTGTCTTTAAAATAGCTGAAGGCCACAAACGTTGCGTGACGTTCACTTCGAGTCAATGTTTTTATGTATGTTCTGGCTCGTATTGAGTATATACTCCATATTGCATGAATAAACAATCACGGGAAACTCGCTTACTGTGAATATGAACAGCTCCTTGAAATTTCTTACTGGAAGACGTGTTTTACTGTGGCAATGAAATTTATGTATGTTTCTGTAATAGTTATCTGCAAACGTTTTTCGGGGAGCTAGGGCAGAGCAACTGCTCATTATTTGGTGTTTTCGTGCCTTGTTGACTCCGACAGAGTTATCAGAACATATTCTGTGTAGACTGTTATTTCATGGTTTGTTCGTTTACCTTGTGCTACAAGGTTGAAACTTCAATCTGTGCGCTTCGTAGGGCACCTAACTGCTGCACATGCTAACAGCACATATCACGAAATGTGTTTTTGTCAACAAAACCTGCAACTGAATTAAATACTGCTGACCCATGCTGGCCCATATATAAGCCAGAGCATGCGTTTCTATGTATTCAGTATGTCGCAAAACTATTTGGGGGGGGGGGGGGGGGGCAGGATAGCAATCTCGCTTGGGCGTGGTACAAGTGCAGCTAATTAGAAAAGAGATAATTACCCAGTAGACATACTTTGCATCTTCGACTTCGCAAAGAACGCCAAGCTTCAACGATATATCAGTGCGCTAATGTTATTCACTTAAAACAGTTCAAGTACTAACACCATTCGCTTAACGGCTCCATCTGTTCGTATTTCACCAGCAAAAGTTGGTAAAGATAGCTGCGTCCAGCCGAATTTCAGTAGTATATTTATTTATTTATTTAGGGACTTATATAAAGATTTATTTTCAGGATAGTTTACAAGCAGCTTAATTTTTCTTTCCTATTGACTTTTGAAATAACACACAATGTCAATTTTTATGAAAAAAAAGTTTGAAGGATTTTAAGAAATGGAAAGATAAGGGACCCAATCTGGCTTTCTCGGGAAACAAGCCATACTTATTAAGACTTTTTTTTCGTTGTTCCATACGAAGTCATGTGGTCATCGAAACTCTAAAGACTTTGCGGACACGATGACGTGATCTTGGTAACGATTTGTTCGTAGCAGTTTCAGCCAGTAAGCGCCCCCGAGAAAAAAGTGAGAAAGTTGGTTTTGACATTCCAATGATTTGATGCAAGCGTTCAGCGACTCTCTCGTGATTATGGTTTTCATATCTGTCACCAGCGTTGCTTTTTTTTTTTGGTACGCGAAACAGGTTGTCCGAACACAAAGATGTACATACATTGATCACAAAGGATCATGACAGTCTGTTTTGTCGCGATCTTGAAATGGGTGCTAGAATTAATAGTAACCCCGAGGAGGAGAAAAAAATCTTGATGCATACTTAGAGGCATGCGTGTACAGTAAAATGTTCGAACGATTTGTCAATAAATAATTTTTTTATCTCAAGACTGGCGTTAGAACATTGTTTCAGATTGTCTTCATTCACCAGATATATATATTAGAGGACAGTGGAAAATAAAAAAAACTGTTTCTTTAAGAACAAGTTGCTCAAAGCCACTGGTGTAAATAGCATGGGGAAGGGGGTAGGACATGTTGTATTGCTGTCCGCACACCCGACGATGATATTACCTTGCACGTGTATTTATGCAAGGACACATACAAGCATAGGCATGAATGTACTTACAAAGTCGCTGAACCCCACCACGCCCTTCTACCAACAAATACTCTGGCCATTCCCCTGCTGGCAGCCAGTCACTGAATAAATATCGCCGTGGTAGTAGTACTTTTTAACACAACAGAAATAAAGACAAACCATGTATGCAATACGCATATAGACATTAGGGTGAATACATAATAAACAGTTGCACTAACAAACTTATTTTGTTAATTCATCGCAACAATCCACGGAGTATGACATTAGCCATGACATTTCGTTGAAATTGACAGCTGCTTCTGCACCAAAGTTTACACATGTTTTCTCTCAATGGCTCTTATCAGATGATTCATTGATTGATATGGGGGTTTAACGTCCCAAAACCATCATATGATTATGAGAGAAGTCGTAGCGGAGGGCTCCTGAAATTTCGACCACTTGGGGTTCTTTGCCGTGCACCAAAATTTGAGCACACGGGCCTAGCTCTTATCAGGTAAGGACTGTGAGTTATCAGGTCCAACATAGCCAGTATAATACATCGCACGTGCTTTATTACTGGCAATACAGTAGAATCCTTTTACGATTAACTGCACTCTGGTGTCGATCATTGATCATTCCTCAGTAAGAGCTTACATGCTGCCGCCTTTTTGCGGACGACGCTGGTGAGACAGTTGTTTAGGCATCTATATAAGTCTGTATCTAAATGCAGTGCTGAACTAGGTGAATAAGCGGATAGCCCGTGAAAAGATCACCTTTGACAAACGCATTTTTAAAGAAGTGTAACCGACATGACTTCTCATTCGGGTTGTTCACACGTCAATCGGATAGTTTTTTATTCTCCGAGTTAATTTTGTTGAATTCCATATGAGCTAATGATATGTTTAGGAATTTGCGAAAAGAAACGATGATGACTTTACTGCCTTGATGGTTAACGGGATTAACACAGCTTCCGTTTTCAAACAAAACGATAGATCACCCTAATAAGTACCTCTCAGCAGCCAAATGTATCGTGAATGAGGAGCATTGATGGCCTCTGTTTTTGGCCGTCCAATTTAACGCTTACATTTTAACAGCAATAGTTGCGCAGTACAGCTGTTACTTACAGTAAACACCACCTAGTACGCTGTGGGATCATGGGAGGTCACGCTTTATAAATAAAACACTGGCCTTCGAAGCAGCAACCAGACCCTCGATCTTGGAGGCCATGGCAAAGGGTTCGTATTGTTTTTTTTAAAGACTCATTGCATCGATTAGATATATAAACAGCATTAGCTACTTTACTCTGGGCATTGAAAGCTCCCCAGTTGCTGCAAATTGCTGCAATTTGATACATTTGTGCACTGTTAAAACAAAAAAAAAGTATTGAGATGTAGGTGCACTTAACCGAGGAGTTTTAGACCGGACGCGAATTTTGTGAATAAATATTCTGCGAATTGTTGGACATCAAAAATTTTTGTGGTTAGGGACAACAATAAAATTCGGAAATTTTCCAAATACTTTTGACACGTGGTCGTCACGTCAATGAAACCAGCAGTCGGTGCGTCAAAAAAAAAAATTCTATTTGGCCAAACTTGTGGCCGGTATATAAATGAAAGGCTCAGATTACGGCGATAAACACTGCCACCGGTAGCGGCGAACGGAGCGTCGGCCGTCGATCAGATGACGTCGGCATTTATACCAGGGCCGTCGAATGTTTCGGCGCTGTCGCTAGCAACCGCGTATGTTCCAGAACAATCCTAACCCCCGTATTCACAAACGCTCCTCGACTCGACTTACACCCTTCACTTGACAGAGTTGAGCACTGCGCCACCACTCGGCTGAAAAGGACGCTACGCTATTCAAGGATCGCAGCAGATATGCAGTGACTTGTCGTGACTAGAGTTGGCGCTCCCATCCGCTTTTTCAAGTGAAGGTGGAGTGATGAGTGAAGGGACGTTCTAGAATACGGGGGTTAATGTTCGCGGGCTGCGCGTGATCGCAACGGAAGGTTCTAAAATTATCTCAGTGGTTTTTAATCTATCGGCGCGGTTTGCGCAAGGCAGCACTCACTCGTGTAATGGGGCTGTGACGAAACTTGACAAGGGGTGTGTCACCATCACGCACCTATTTATCGAACAACTTATTGTGTTTCTAATTATGCATCGATCAAATCTTCCCGCCACGTCAGCTCCAATAAAACTGTTTCGCTTTTATACTTCGGCCTAAAAAAATAAGGCCTTTGAACTCGCTTGTCATTTCAGTGTCAGTCTATCAAAACAAACAGCTTGTTCAAAGCACGGGCGTCTTTTCGTGAACCACCGCCCGCGGCTTACTCAATCATATCAAGCATATGTCAAGCAAGATGCCTGGCTACGTTGCTACAATCTCCTGGTAAGTGTTCGCTTATGTTTTTGTTTGTTCTAGCGCAGCGTGTCACTCTAGCGCAGACTTTCCATCATCATTAAACCAAACCAACTAGGCCATCTATGTGCCCTTTTTAGGTGTGCACATTTCTAGAGATGAATGTATCGAGTTGTGTTTTGCAGCATCGTTTGCAGTGTACCCCGCAAACGTCGAAATACCTTTACAATAGCCTTTTTTTGTGCGTCACTTTGTAGTAAATGATAGAGTTATGAAGCACTTGAGCAGATTTGCGGCTGCGGTCATTCCCTTTTGCATGAGTGCCGAAACAATTCTATGCTCGCAAATACGATTCCGCCCATTGAACGACGTGGCACCTTTCTTGGATTACAGCCAGAGGGACCCTATGACGTGCCTCAGATTATTTCGCGGTAAACTAACATTCAAGGCTTTTCACATATAAAAGAGAGGCAAGAGTTGCATTATTGACATTTGTGTTTCTGTTTTCGTAAGTGAGATTCATTCTCAATAAGCCAGTGGGATTGCATATTGCCGGTGTGGCAGCCCGCATGCGCAAATGGTTGCATTCTTCTGGCATCACTTGTCGAATTAACTGTCGAAGCTTCGCGTTTGACCTTTCTGCTTCCTCTGATTTTTTTCTCGAGTCTTTGTTTCCTAGTTCACGCTAAGATGTGTTCTTGATATCAGCTAAGTCGTCCAGCATCAACTCTTCCTCAAGCAAATATTCCTCCCTGCGCTACTAGGGGCTTAGGTGTCTTATTGTTCGCCTTCGGGGAGCAGTGGTTGCATTTGGCTGTTGACCAGAAGTCATGGGTCAGATCATGGTTTCAGAGGTCACGTTTCGATGCAAATGAAATGCTACCGTTGTACTGTCTCAACGGAAAAAGATTGGCCCAAGCGACCGGTTGACAGAGCGGCAAGATTGTGCCACACCGTGCTCTTGTTTCTGAGCGCGTTGATATTGAAAGTTCCAAGCACATTCTATTTTCTAAAACAGGGGCAACGGACGGAAAACATTCGAGAACAGCTTTTCGCAGGCAACTGCGAAGATTCCGATACTCAAAATTCCATGAAAAAATCGCGTGTACAGCCACATTTGCCAATAAGCAATGCGCAAGCGCTACTCTAAGATATTTTCGCTGGTCCGAACCCCCCCCCCCACCCAACCCCCCACCCCGAAACACACCGTGCTTTAGAAACTGTAATGTTCTTGGCAATCTTGCTATCGGTCTGCTCGTGAGCAACAGCGCCGTTTGTCGCAATTTAGCGGTTCCGGCCACCAGTCACTTGTGCTAATTTTTTTCTGTCGCGAACGTACGTAAAGCAACAGATCGTCAATATTTCTGGAGCCTTCCACGCTAGTGCCAGAAGTACTCTGCACACCTGGCATGCTAAAAGTTATGTGCACAGCCCAGTCAGTTCCGTCAGCCTGTAACGGCACGCCAAGACTACAAAGAACCGCTGGCTCTATGTTGTACTATATTGCTCATTGGTGACCGGTGGCAGCCATCACCCGTCAAGAATGGTCTAGCCATCGTGCTGTACTACAGTGCAACAGTTGACTTCAACCCGCACCCATTGGCAGCGCTCCTTGTACCAGTGCCTGCGTGCTCCCGCTGTCGCATTTCAATCCGTAAGTACTGTATACTGTCGCAATGGTAAAAGATCAGCAGAAGAGGCTGCTGGACGAAGCGGTGAAATTACGAAACACGGCGCTGTCGTGTCCGAGCACGCTGGTAGCGAGAGTGCCAGGGATGAACCAACGGCAAGGCGGGAAGCTTTCTGCCGGCCATCCCTGCTTTGGAAAGCGGAATGTCCTTGCAAGAAGGTCATGACTTTGCAAGAAGGTTAGCTACGGATAACAGTTATGCGGCATCATTGCTTTTGAGGCAGAAACAAGTAGCGGCGGGGGCCGAAGAGCACGTCGCGTTAAAACGTGAGAAATACTTGCGTCCAAACAAAAAACAGGCAGGCGATCGAGTGAAGGAAGGATGCGTCTTGGCCACTGCGCATTTGTGAAACACCGCTGACGTAGCGGAAATGTCGCTAAAAGGCTCCTGGCCATGCGCTCGCATCGTATGGAAATTTTTGTGGTTGGCTGTACAGTCACAACGTAAAAATTATCACCAGTTACTGGGGGCCGGAGTGACAAGATTACGACACGCGGCGTTGTAGTTTACGAGAACACCTTGAGCTTGCGCACCAAGCTCATTCTTTTTTCCAAAGCTGGTGGGGCCGAACAGAAGGACTGTCACAAACATTTTTTACGGAGTAACTGTTACGAGAACACGGTTGCTGGGAACTCCTGCAAAAAGAGAAAAAAAGAAAAAAATGTGAATAGCTGCACCTCTCTCGTAAAGAAAATGCGCAAGCATTCATTTAAGATGTGGGCTTTCGGATGGGCCAACTGCACGGCGGGAAGCTCTCTGCCGGCCATCCCTGCTTTGGAAAGTGGAATGTCCTTGACAAAAAGTTTTGCAAGAAGTCCGCCCTGCCGTGGCCGAGACGCATCCTACCTTCAATCGATTGCCTGTCTGTTTTCTGACTGGACGCAAGTTTTAGGGGCGAAGCTCCTTAGGGCGTGGGCTGTGCGTCCCCTATAGCCTGTATGTAGCCACCTCTAGTTTAGTTCTTGCAGTGTTCACTAGATGGCGCTACCATCCTCTGTATGTAGCCACCTCTAGTTTAGTTCTTGCAGTGTTCACTAGACGGCGGTACCGTCCCCTGTATGTAGCCACCTCTAGTTTAGTTCTTGCAGTGTTCACTAGACGGCGGTACCGTCCCCTGTATGTAGCCACCTCTAGTTTAGTTCTTGCAGTGTTCACTAGATGGCGGTACCGTCTCCTGTATGTAGTCACTTCTCGTTTAGTTGTTTTAGTGTTTACTAGATGGTGGTACTTGTAGCTGATGATGAAAAGATGCAAGATGTTATAAACTAGAAAGCGGTACTTGTAGTTGATGAAAGACGCGAGATCTTATAAAATAGGAATGATGTCGCATATGGCGCGTGTCATTGGTTGAAGGCAATCGTTCGATTTAGTGCGGCGACGTACGCTAGGGGGAGAGTTGTAATAAAATCCGTTCGCTGTTGGCGCGCGCTCGGAGTCGCCGGATAGATAAGGCTGCACAGCGGAGAGAGCGCAAGGCGGCAGCAGCGCGCGCTCGCAGACAGAATCCCGATGTGCGAGCGCGCGAGGCAAGGGACATCGCAAGCCATCCATCGTCTAAGAACAAATAAAAGTTGATTTGTGTATATACACACACAGCGTTTCTCACGTCTTTACATGATGATCGACTGGGCGAATTACACGGAAGATTCACAGTTTACCGATGAATCCCTCCGGAGCTTCGCCCATTCGTCATCATTCACCCCGTGAATATGCCGTAATTTTTTTTTCACAATTTCGACGTGCTCTTTGGCCCCCGCGGTTACTTGGTTCTGTCTCGAGAGCAGTGATCCGGCATAACTGTTATCCGTAGCAAACCTTCTTGCAAAGAAGTGAAACCTTCTTGCAAATAGAGCCATGGATCGGCAAAAAGTGAACAGCTCACTCGGACTCACTCCTGAAATATACTCTGCCCTTCGGATTCACTCGAACTGAGACTCACCAACATATTACTCTCGCGGACTCACTCACGGCTCGAACTGAGTATGCCATATCACCGTAGAGCTGTAATGTTCGAAGTTTTCCGTGTGTCGCAGATAAAATAGGGAGCTTAAGAACAGCGTTAGCAGACATTGTGGGCGTAGCGGGTGCCATTTGGGTTTGAGAATAGCGTTTGCCCTCGACGCAAGCCCCTATGCACGATCGCAGCTACACCATAGCCCCGACACCAGCGCTTTGCGGGCCGCACGGGCCGCCCACTCTTTCGGATTTTCTGCGCGAGTACAGCACGCGCGAACGGCAGCCTCGCGTTACGACGCCTGCGCTGTGCCACCAACTACACCGCAAGGACTTGCGGTGCGCTATTCAAAAACTCTCTTTCCTAAACCTCTCTAATATTATCATCTGTAACTCCCCCTCCCCATCTGCGCGTGCCCAAACATTGCCCTAGCAATCGCTATAGACGGTTTAGAAAAGGCGCTGCAACGTCCGATCCCTATAATCGGTTTTTACCACTTCTGTGTCCTCGTTAATCTTAGTAAATCAGTGTGGTCAGTAATGGGATTCACCAAATTTTTATTTGTAGCGTATTTTTACAGCAGAGATGTTATGGCGGAGAGAGGGAGAGATGGAGAGAAAAAGGAAGGCCGGGAAGTTAACCGGATATTGGCATCTGGTTTGCTACCCAGCGCTGGGGGTGGGAAAATAGGGACAAGAAAGAGGGGTTACGTAGAGAGAGAAGAAAGAAAACGCATGTACACTCGTGAGAAAACGAAAATACACACAGGAAGATCGTTCTGGTTACAACCGTTCAGAAAGACCGGTCGCAAAATGTGCAGTAGCGCTTTCAGGGCTTTCTTCTGTGAAGTTGCATCTTGTCGATATTGTAGAATTCTTTTCTCGGACAGAGGTTGATTATATACTTTGCTGAGTTCCTTGCGAAGGCATAGTCGTTGTCTACTATACTCTAGGCAGTCACAAAGGATACATGTTCGATGGTTTCTTCTTTGCCAGAGTGGCCACAGGCTGCGGTGTCGGCCATCCCAATGTGGAAAGCGTAGGCGTTACGCAACGCCCTACCACAGCCTGCATAAAAAGGTCTGGTCTGCTCGGCAAAGCCTCGACGAGACTAGAAGACTTAACGTAGGGTGAAACGAGTGTAGTCGGGCATGCTTGAAGTGCGGCTGATGGCGGAGATTTGCCTTCTGCCTTAGAGAGGACGGCAATAAAGAAGCAGTGACACCAAATTTCAAACTCGTGGCGTTGATTCGTTTGCTTGATGCGCACATTTTTTTTAAGCGAATCATGTTTGTAATGTAGAAGTTATTCTATTTCGAGCGCAAGAAGCGTTTAAGGCACATCAGGACGTTCCCGGCTATGAGACATTGACAGTAATTTTGACGTGTTCAGCAAGCTCCTAGGCGACGCCTCAGTCGCACCGTGACGATGAGCGAACAGCGATGACGTCGACAATTTTAGTGTTCTCATCAAGGTGCCTACATGTGGTACCATCTGGCGGCGACACCTGGCTGCCTAGCAACTGCTTCACTTAGTTTGTTTCGCTTGCTTCGTGCAGCTCATTCATGTGAATCCTGCGTTTCCGTTGTGCCGGTTCGGGGGATTTGTCGGGGAGCACGAATGCGATCATTTGAAGCTACTGTTATGGCGAACTAGTAGCGCGCACTCAGCTTTCATATGTCTTAGCAGCTAGTGCGGCCAAAGCGTGCTTCTCCAGCTGCCTCGTTGCTGCTCGGTTTAGCGTAAATTTCAGAATCACTGCTCCGAAGAAGATATAACTGAAGATGATTCACCATACCACGAATCGCTGCGATTCTATATTCCTCAGTGTTTTCACCATTCTTTGTGGACTATAATGACGGCGGTGACTGCAATGGAGGGCAAAAAGAGGCCTACACACGTGCGCGCCAAGCAAACGCAATGTCAACTGAAGATTACGTCACCATTTCGTTTTCCATGGGACCAGATGGAACGGGACCACGGGAAAGGATAGCTTGAAAACGCTGGCAGCGTTGAAAATTAGCGGACGTTGCACTCGTTTCAAATAAGCTTTGACACCGGTCATACTAATTGACATTAAACGATTCTCCTTTGATTGGCTCCTCTGTTGCATTATTAGTACCAAATCGTTACTAGGGGATCAATAACTACGCATTGACGCAAAAAACGCAACATGCGTCAAGTGTATGTCATTGCTCCTTAAAAAAAAACATTTAAGGAAAAAAAGACATAGCCATGTATAGCATAGTTTAACAAGGGGCGGGAAAGGTACAAGTGAGAGGATAAAAGCCTAGGCAAGTCAGGACAAAATAGATTTCCGTCAACGCCGATTTGACCCATCCCTGCATGACCAACTGCACGTTGTGTATATTTTAAAGATGATAGTCTTCCTCAGGGACCTTCGACGAAAAAATTTTGGTCTCTCTGTCTGTCTGTACGTTTGTCTTTTCGTCCACACTTAATGGTACCGGGTACCCTGAACGGCATTAGCCGATATCCCGAACAGCCGACCCTATCCGCAGCGCCCACCAATGTTGCTCAAAATTCAGCGTTCATACTTGTGCGATGGTCAACTAAAAAGCCATTATTGCGGATATCTGAGGCACCATAACAACACGTATATATTCTGTATGTGTGTCTTTTACTAGAAAAGGCATACATAACCAATTCTAAAGACCTCAAACAGCGTTTATGACGCTGCGCTGGCCATGCAACGCTTGCACGAAAAGGCGAGTATTTCCAACGCTTTGCTAAGACGAGATTGTGGTTGCACCTACCCGTCGCCTTGCGTTCTACAGCTTATCAGCCACACGCATCGTTCAGAGCCACGCGCATTGTTTTCTAAGAAAACTGCCAGATAGCACTCGTGTCTCACGTGTGGCGTGACTTAATGCGCTCGCTCGCCTCCGCTGCACGCTCGAGGCACTCTAACGTAGCGCCTTCAGAATACCGGTTTCTTGCGCAGAACATCAAATAAATGTTTTGTTCACTCTCTCCACACGCAAGACTATTGTTTTTCGACGACATTTGCAGATTAACGTGCAGATACGGGGCCAATTTTTTTTTATATGCCATAACCTTTTTGGGCCCCCATACCCTCTTTATTTTTCGTTTTGACGTTTGTGCCTTCGCAAGAATTTGTCTAAACCGCAGAGTGGTTTTATCTTGACGTGAGAAAATCCTTACCACGCGCTCATTGTGTAAGCTACACCACGGCTGGGCTAGAGGAGCGGCACGCGCGCACTCTAGATCGGCCGTCGCTACGTGTTGCTTCTTTAATAAATTGCCAGTTGCTAGTTTATACGCCTGGGTCGTCGTATTTTCTTCGTTCATTCCTGTTTGGATGAAAGAAGGGCGTTTTCGAGGGTTCTTTTTCTTAGTTATGCCAAGGAATTATTGTGCGAATGCATTATTGTTGTTCTGAAAATTTTCCTGACGTAATTGTCTGTCAGTTCTCATTAATATTGTTTCTAGCAAAAAAAGGAGCCTTTAAGCGTACACTTCTTTTCCTAATTCACTAACGAGGGCCTCATTCTGGCAGACTTGGTGCCTTCAGGTGGTGCGCAAGGGATTGTTGGTGAGCTGCCAGCTCGTAATACGATCACGTGATACGTGACGCCAATAGGCCAAAATGGGCGTCCAACACTTGCCGCAATAGCAACAGGCGGTGCTGACTGACGTTCCCACGTTTATTGCACATACATGCCCCATAAATGTGGATGGGGGATAGCCACCGTGGTAGCACAGTTGGTTAAGCATCGGACGCGTTATTCGAAGGTCGCAGGTTCCGTCCCTGCCCATACCAAGTTATCTTTTCATCCACTTATCTTTCTTCACATTTACATTAAAATTACTTCATATACTACCCCTATACCTACCTTGGCATAATTGTCTGTCAGTTCTCGTTAATATTCATTTCCGTTTGCTTAGTGCACCACATTTTATGCATTAAAAATAACCCCTTCCAAATGGCCCAATTGGCTGTTTTGGCTCTCTGGCTCTCTTCATCTTTCTATCGTTCTCTGGCTCTCTTCATCTTTCTATCGTTCTCGAGGACGACGACGAAGTTACTTAGTGATAGAACGCGTCTGTCACTACTAACTGTTTTTCGTTATATTTTCCGCGATTCCTGGGACACTCTCTGCGTCCCGCCTTGTGGCGATGGCAGCGGCGACTTCTACAGGCCCACGTGGTCAAATGTCAGCGCCCTCAAGCTCTTCTGTGGCTCAAGGCTCATGGTCCATCACCAGTGACGGCTCAAGAGATGCTCCTGCTCTCGTGCCCATGGACGAAGAACGAACTGCAGGCCCGTCTGGCTACAGCTCAACATTTGTAAGCTCCGCAAGGAAACGAGGCTCTTGGTGCAGCTCCAGTGAAGACACGGACATCTACTCAGTCGACGGCGACGACTCATCAGATGGCAGCTTCGTGTCTGTGGTGAGCCGCAAGGCCAAAAGGAGGCTCATCAATACGTCATCACCAGCAAGCACGTGAACCGTGAAGGCAAGGAGTGAACGCTGGCCGCATACCATTCTCTTCATGCCCGTGTATCCTTCCGCCAGCCTTAGAAAATTGAACAGGCAAGCCATTTCCAATGTTCTTGAGGGAATAGCACAGAATGAAATCAAAGAAAATTGAACAGGCAAGCCATTTCCAATGTTCTTGAGGGAATAGCAGAGAATGAAATCAAGCGGCGACTTCTACAGGCCCACGTGGTCAAATGTCAGCGCCCTCAAGCTCTTCTGTGGCTCAAGGCTCATGGTCCATCACCAGCGACGGCTCAAGAGATGCTCCTGCTCTCGTGCCCATGGACGAAGAACGAACTGCAGGCCCGTCTGGCTACAGCTCAACATTTGTAAGCTCCGCAAGGAAACGAGGCTCTTGGTGCAGCTCCAGTGAAGACACGGACATCTACTCAGTCGCGGCGACGACTCATCAGATGGCAGCTTCGTGTCTGTGATGAGCCGCAAGGCCAAAAGGAGGCTCATCAAGACGTCATCACCAGCAAGCACGTCAACCGTGAAGGCAAGGAGTGAACGCTGGCCGCATACCAATCTCTTCATGCCCGTGGATCCTTCCGCCAGCCTTAGAAAATTGAACAGGCAAGCCATTTCCAATGTTCTTGAGGGAATAGCACAGAATGAAATCAAAGAGGTCCGGCTAAACACACGTAGGAACGTGTTAGTCGTTGACACAACACATGCAGACACGCTGGAGAAGCTTCGAATGATGACAGAGTTTGGAGATGTCAAAGTACGAGCGGTCGTACCGATGACTGGGACCTGCACTGCAGGTGTCATTTACGACATTGACTTGGCAATCCCAAACACGGATCTACCCATTCTGATAAAACCGGCGTACGAAGGAGTGGTCATTAAGCATATAAGCCGCCTCGGGAACAGCCGCTGCGTTAAGATAGTCTTTGAGGGCGACTCAATCCCTACTCACGTCAAGGTGGGACATTTCCGGCATGTGGTACGGCATTTTGTCCCAAAGCCGCTTCAGTGCCACAAGTGTTTCAAGATCGGTCATGTCAAGAGCGTCTGTGCGAACTCCACCGTATGCCCCCGATGCGCGGAGGCGCACGCGGTAGACACCTGTTGTGCAACAACTTATAGGTGCGGCAATTGTCGAGGTACGCATGAGGCCATGTCTAAGGAATGCCCAAGACTCAAGAAAGAAATGGGTATCCTGAAAGAAATGGTCAGGAATAACTCCACCCATAGAAAAGCTTCACAGAAAATCCGGCGTCGACGTCGCCACCGACGGAAGCGCTCCAGTCATGGTGATAATCATGCACCACTTCGGTCTACACCACCGTCAACATCCAGTAGAAAGCCAGAGAGTTAGAGAATACCTCCACCGGCGAAGCCTCTCTCCCCTGAAGACTGGGCGGTGCTTGCGAACGCACGGCCTTCCGAACAGCCTTCCCGCTCTCTGCTGCCAGTGAAAGCCAATGCTGCTGATGACGAGGCTCCAAAAGCAGATCGTCAAATTATTCCTATGCTGCGATCCATTGTGAATGTCATCAGAAGTCTTCTGACAAGCATCGATACGCCAACTGCTAGGAGCGGCCTACAGATGCTGGACGCGTTGAGTCCGGTCCTTGCAAGCCTCCAGTAAAGCCATGGCCGACAATCACAAGTCGTTCCGTCAGGAGGTCAGAGAAGCGTTGATTTTTCAGTGGAACGCAAGAGATCTGACATCTCGCATATCTGATTTTCGCCAGTTTGTTCATCTGTACCGATTTCCTATCATGATTATATGTGAACCGAAATTATCGCACCCAATCAGATTATCTGCCTACGAGTCATTTTTCTCTTCAAGTGACATCGAAAGTAGCAAGGTTGTTGTATTTATTTGCCGGGAGCTTACTTACGTCGTCTAGCCAGTGCAACCTCACGACGGCAATCAGTATGTGTGCTTGTCTGTTAAAAAAGGAAAGGTGACATTCGCACTTCTAGGCGTGTATATATCCCCATCAAGTCATTTCGACGCCACAAACTAGACGGCATATTAAGGGCACATCCGGGTCCGTGGGTTATCACCGGGGATTTCAATGCGCATCATCCCATCTGGGGAAGTTCAAGGCTTAATTCAACGGGACGACGTCTAGCATCATCGGTTTCCAGCCATGGTCTCATCCTTCTGAATGACGCCATCCCTACGTTTTTACGAGGCACTACATATAGCAGCTGCCTTGATTTGTCCTTTGTTTCACGCCTATTTGCTACTCGGGTAAAGTGGTTTTTGGACATTGAAACACACGGAAGCGACCACATCCCCACTTACCTGAAGATTGAAGGTATTTCGAACACGTACTCCTCTACCACAACACAAAGAATAGATTGGAGTGTGTTCAAAACTCAACATGAGGATGCTTGTGAAGAAGGCCTGTCCAATGGTCTTCAGCAAGCTATTAAGGAAACTGCACATGCGACTATGCGCACAATAATATGCTCTTCGAAGTACTCTGAATATGACCTCGAGCTGGAGCGACTTCGTGCGATACGCCGTCGTGCCGAAAGACGATGCCGACGCACCAATTCCACAGACGATCTACGGAGAGCCTGGCGCATCCAAAAGAAGATACAACGGCGCCTTGACAAATTAGACACCCAACGATGGAGGAAAATTTGTGCGTCGCTAGATCCTCATAAACCACTGTCTCAGATATAGAGATATAGGCCTACGTTTTGTTCCAGAGCAGCGTTTTCCCTTCAAAGCCCTTGCACTTTTTCATCGCCGGCATGAAATTGAGGTAGCAGAAGATTTCTGCGCTATGACCGTGGGCCAGACAGCGTACACAAGCCTACATAGAGTGAGTCATATCCCTCACTCACGGGACCCACGCATGGATCTACCGTTTACATCACAGGAGCTCGATGCGGCGCTCGTCTTATGTAATAAGTCGTCGTCAACTGGCCCGGATGACATCTCATACAAGATGCTGTGCAACCTTGGTAAACGGGCACGAGAAGCACTCCTTAACATCTTCAACGATTCCTGGCAAGCTGGCGTCGTTCCGCAAGATTGGAAGATTAGCCGCTTGGTACCGATCCTTAAGCCTGGCAAATCTCCCCTGGACATTGCCTCTTACCGACCTATCGCACTCTCAAATTGCGTAGGAATGGTAATGGAGACAATGATCTTGGCCAGGCTTGAATGGTACCTGGAATACTATGAGATATATCCGAACGCCATGGTTGGTTTTCGCCGTCACCGATGTGCGATCGACAATGTTATAGATCTCGTCACATATGTACAGCAACAAAAGGCAGGTAAACGACTATCTGCAGCCATGTTCCTTGACGTAAAAGGAGCATACGACAACGTTCTACATGACGCCATCCTCGAAGCCATCGAGTCAGTGGGCCTAGGCGGGCAACTGTATTGTTGGACACGCAGTTATTTACAAGGGTGGACCTTGTTTGTGAACACTGCAG
This sequence comes from Rhipicephalus microplus, assembly GCF_013339725.1. Lineage (NCBI taxonomy): Eukaryota > Metazoa > Arthropoda > Arachnida > Ixodida > Ixodidae > Rhipicephalus > Rhipicephalus microplus. The sequence continues at coordinate 16,297,342 of NC_051169.1, read as the reverse complement.
ATGGTCCAACTTCCCAACACCCAACAAATCGTGGAGTCCCGCAAGGTGGCGTCTTGAATCCAACCCTCTTCAACCTCGTTCTCATTGGTCTTGTAGAACGATTACCAAGTGTGGTCAAGTTATCCATGTACGCTGACGACATCTGTGTCTGGACATCTGGCGTGACAAGGCCTCAGGTACGCGCAAGACTTCAGAAAGCTGTGACGTTGGTATCAGTGTACCTCAAGGACCAGGGTCTGAAAATCTCGCCAGCGAAATGTGCATTGATTGCTTTTAGTCGAAAGCCAATGAGACCATACGCTATATCAATCGATGGCCAAGTCATACCATATGTCAGGACGCACAGATTTCTGGGCGTATTCATTGATAGAGACCTCTGCTGGGGCCCACATGTGGCCCACTTGAAGAAGAGGCTGACAGAAATTGCTAACTTATTCAAGTATCTCGGAGGAAAAACCTGGGGGACTTCAGTACATGCAATGATGCAATTGTACAAGACGCTTTTTCTTGGCTATTTGCGCTACAGTTTGCCTATGTTGACCAACACCTGTAGAACCAACATTCGGACTCTCGAAAGCATCCAGGCCATGGCTCTGCGAGTTTGTCTAGGGCTACCGCGATGTTCATCAACAGCTGAGACAATCGAGATCGCTAATGACTACCCGCTAAAGACGCATATTATGATGGAAGTGCTCAGAGCACACGTGAGGCATCTTACTCGTGCCCCTGCCCATCATCTAGCTTCACTGCCAGAAGCCCGACCTCGTGCCTCATTTTGCCAGACAGTCTTGTCATATCGCACACGCATTCCTACGGGATATATAACTCCATCGAGGATTTCAACTCCCCCATGGAGTATGAACTGTGCACATGTTGAACTCACGGTTCCAGGCATAGGGTCAAAAGTCCGGCTCTCGTCTCCAGCGCTAAAGCAGCTTTCTCTTCTCTTGTTATATGAGAAATACAGTGACCATACTCATCTATATACTGACGCTTCAACTAAAGTGGATGGGTCTGCAGGGTCGGTGATCTTTCCTGCAACAGCGACAACGGTGAAGTTTCGTTTATCCCACCAGACATCATCGACAGCTGCGGAACTTGCTGCTCTACGTAGCGCAATTCAAGTCATTAAACACCAAGAAGTCAAGAAATGGAGCGTGTTCACGGACTCTAAGGCAGCACTACAGTGTTTGATATTCGCCTTATGCCGGGGACCTCATGAACAACTAGTGCTGGAAATTAGAGAGCTGCTTCACCACCTCTTCGACGAAGGACACAGAATCACGTTTCAGTGGCTTCCAAGTCACTGCGGCATATTGGGCAACGAACATGCCGATGCAGCTGCCCGATCAGCACACGAAGATGGTGAAGAAAAATTTATACCATTTTCAAGGACTGATGCTGCAATGACCATCCGAAAAATCGCTAATGCAGAATTGAAATCCCTGTGGAACACCGAGTGCTTACGGCACACGCGACTGCGTAGACTGGACACGTCTCGTCGACTCCGGCCTCCGTCTGGACTCTCCCGACTTGAGACAACGGTGCTTTGCCGACTATGGCTTGGTGTCGCTTTCACCAAAGCTTTCGCCTTCAAAATCGGCATGGAAGACAGTGCTGCTTGCGGTCATTGCGGCAGCGATGAAACTATAGAGCACGTTCTCTGTCACTGCCCTCGTTACAGCGTGCAAAGACGGCAACTAGCTGCTGCGTTAGCTCGCCTTGACGACAGACCTTTGTCTGAACAATCGGTGCTGGAAAGACGACATGATTTGTGTGCTCACAGAAAATCAGTGAAGGCCTTACTGAACTTTTTGCGTGGCAGCGGCCTATTGTATAGACTGTAGCACCCCAGCTCCCCCCCCTCCTTTTTTTTTCGCGCACGTCTATTTCCCTCTTCGCTTTCTTTCCAATCTTTCTTCCCCATTCCCCTAGTGCAGGGTAGCAAACCGGATGCTCCATTTTCTGGTTAACCTCCCTGCCTTTCCCTCATTTTATTCTCTCTCTCTCTCTCTATCGTTCTCATTTATCAAATTTTGCACATCGCTAAAAGCTACAGTGACACGCTCCATCAATTCTGCACTGTCATGCTATTTGAAAATAAATAAAACGCACACATCCCGTTCCCTCGTGTATGTTGTTGCGACTCCGGCAAGGCACTTTATTCGGAGCTCTGCGATTGCCCTTGAAGACTGCTGCGGGTATACGCTACGAGGTCATTGCCAGTCGCGCACTGTGTATAGCTCTCGGAGCAGGTGTAACACGCTTAACCTGTCCGTCGCTTCTCTTTCCTCTCATCTGCCTAGTGTTTAGAACTACTTGCGCAACCATTGCTACTACACCTTGGCTCCTGAATAAATGGAACAAAAAAACATTGAAACAATGCTAGGCACCATAATCGAAGAATACCAGGATATTCAACAAAATGTGACACATGCAACATCGCTCGACATCACGTACAAGTTACAATGACTGCTGTACGTCACCAAAAAATTATCTAAAAATATTGCCAATAATCACTCACGAAAGAAACTTTCGAATCAGTGGCTGACACATGCAACGTTGCTTGCCACCATCGTGTAGCACACTCGTTCCTACTTTTTTTCTTATCTCGTGGCTCTTGGTTCATCAAGGCGATACAAACTAGCACATTTCGCAAGGCCCTAGCCCAGACCAACTGCCTGTGTCGCAAATATTTCCCGCGCAATAAGACACTGTGCATAAATCGAGCAGGCTTATAAGTGCACCCTACAGAAGCCTAAATCGGTCACATGGCAGAGCAGAAAGAGTGTCGAAGTTTGTCGCCTGCAGCAAAGGGGATAAGATAACGACAGCCATATGAAACGCCACAAAGGGAGGTGCATTCAATGTTTTTCTTGACACTTCTTTTTCTCAATGCTTTCTGAAGTGCACCGCTGCAAATCTCCGAGACAAAGTGTACCAAGACTGAACGCAACAAGACCATCGTTAGCGATATGCGGCAAGAGCCTCGGCTCGTTTAACCCGTCGGGTCTCTCTTTCTCTATCGCTGATTTCGTTCCTGTTTGCGCATTGTTCCCGGATACGTACCAAACATGGGCACTTGTTCGCGCGCACGCGTTGTGCCACCGAGTTTGATGTCCCGCCCTGTATTTCTGCTTTTACCTTTCTTCCTTCATTTTGGTTCTCGCTGTTAGAGCGTATCAGACTGAGCTGGCGAAGTATGTGGCTGGGGAACGGAGGGAAAGGGTACTCACTCGGTCTTCTGCCATTTCGTTCCACGTCTAAAGGGCGGCCGAAGGGTGGGTGAAACTTAGCGAAAGGAATAGAGAGAGGCTGAGGGAGGACTGGGTTCTCAAGGAGAGACGCATATTTTCGAACGGCGAGGAGAAGTCATGCACCCCTCATTAAACCGACGAGACGCCCCCTGGGTTGGCAGCCAAAATAAAATCGGTGGCGGCATTGTGCGAAGGCACAGACATTCCCAAGAGGAGCAGAGAGAAATGAAAAGAACAAACTAAGAAGCGTGTTCACGATGGCCGGCAGTGTGAAGCTGTGCAGTGTCCCGTTTTTCTTTACGACTAGGGGTCGTTTCTCCGAGACGTCGTCCACGCTCGGTGGTGTTCGGAACGCTGAAACGACGATGGGGCGAAGAGTACGCGGCCTTTCGTTTGACAGCTTCGGCGAGAAGAGTTGCGCGAGGCCGTCTCCCTTTCCAACGAGAAGCTTAGTTTTCTTAGCTCGCCTCCTTCACGTCCCGACGGTACGCCTTTATTTTTTTTCCTTTTTTTGCGTTTATCGTCATCTTATTCTTTTTTTTTCTCGTTATTAAGGAGTTGGACATCTACGCCACAGTTCAAGAACTGGAATGTCTATGCTAGCTGGCATCCACCCCAATTGGTGCTTCTAGAGCTCTTTCCGGTCCCATCGTTTTGTTCCTTATTTTTCGCCTTGTCTTTTGTTCACTGCTTGTTTGTAACATGTCTGTTGAGCTCTCATAATGGACGCATTTCTCTATACCGCGCATTCCGTGCAGTGAAGTAGATACTGCGAACTTGGGAGAACGTTGATGCTTATTCACGAGATAAAATATGGCAGGTGTTTCAACAAGCCTCAGAAATAACATCTTTCAGTCCACTCTTAAGATAATGGGGAAAAAAGCGAGGTAGGCGTTAACGCGACAGTCGGGTGGCTGTGACGCGCAGCTAAACAAGAACAAGCAATGGGGAAGTAGTGTCAGTGTCGCCTGTCGTTTCCATGTGTTCTTCGGTTGTCTTTTAAACGGCGAAGCCGAGTTTTCGGTTGACTGCACTGAATTAGTGGAGGAGAGTATCGGAGGCGAGCGGATCGGTAGTCATTTATTCTCTGGGCGGGAGTGACACGTTGCGTCTTTGCCGCGGGCTACTCAGTTTGGATCTCTCTTATGGCCTCGATGTCAAGACCGTGCGTCACAAATTTTTTGAGATAGCCTTGATGGCGCGACGCCAAGTGTTTTAAGCCAGGACACTCAAGCGAAAGTTACTTTCGCACCAATCATTCATCGCAGGGCGCAAGCCTTGCCATATAGTCTGCTTTTTGGTTCAGAGTGTTCATTCAGACTGACGTCGTCTTGTTTTTTCTGTCTTTTTTTTAAAACATAGGTTGTATCACAGTAGCCTCGTTCTGATGATTGAGAAGAAACTGGAAGTTAATTATATCCTGGTGAATATTGCGATAACCTTCATTATTAAATTATTGGTGTTAAGCGCCCAAAAGTGCCACTTTGCCGAAAAAAAAAGAGGCCTTGATGGTATACAGACAACACACAAAAGGAGCTTTCTGGGTGGTGAATTCAAAATACTTCTAAATAATTGTAACATGACTTTAGCATCATCTAGTTAATATAAGTCAACTGACTTGTGACCGACCATCTCAATTTCTTATTCTTTTATTTTATGATGAAGTAGTACAAGAGATGATGCAAAGTGTGTGATGTCAGTCCTTTTATCTTGCTTGTCAAGCGTAAATATTGGTACAAGCACACAAATATTACCGATACGGTGGGCACTCAATCTTTCAGTATGTCAAGAACGGTGGACATGGTTTTCGTTTTTTATGTATGTTGTACTAAGTAATAAGTTTTGTTCTAACAGACGTCTCTTCAGAGCAAAGGCTCTTCTCAGCATTGTGTCACAAGGTCTTTCATTCTGACACAAAGGCCTTGAACAGTTATAGTGGCAGTAGCGTCACCCTACGTGATAAATAAATAAATAAATAAATAATAATAAATAAATAAATACTAAACCAACAAATACTAAATAAATAAATAATAAATAAGCATCTGCTGCAGAGATGCGTCACCTCTGCCCTCGCAAGGAGCCTTGCCTAAGTGGTATCATTTCACGCTGAAAAGGTTCAACGGCTGCTTCGCCGAAGCTTGGTTGCACAATCTCATCATGGATGGCAGGCCGGTTAAAAAGTCTGTGCATACGCTTGATCATAAGTGTCAAGTTGAATTCAACCATCAATTACATCTAGCTAGATGGCTAGCTGCAAAAATTTCCAGCAAGGGCGAAATTACCTAAATAAGCTAAATTTGCCGTCATGGGTAAATATTCGGCTTACCGTGAGACCATCTTCACCATCATTCCAGAAACGTAAATACAGCGTCGCATTTGAAATAAAGGCCAACTTTAATGAAAGACTGTGCACACGGTCTTTACAAAACCAAGCCCAAAATATGTTTCGCTTGTGGTAACTATATTTACAACAACCAAAGCTAAGCCAATGTTTTGTGTATCTACACTTCGTGTGTCGGAAAAGCCAAGGCACACTGGTGTACAGAGAGAGAGAGAGAGAGACAAATGAAGAAAAATATCACTGCCATATATATCCACAAAGTGAATGATGTTAGAGGAGCTTGCTCGGAAGTGCACGGGGTGTTTCTTGGCGAAGCCACATCTGTAGGAATGCTTGTTAACGAGCCGGCGCATGATGTGCGCGTCAAAGGCATCGTTGTCGGGCACGTTCCGCGGCAGGCACTGCACAGTGTTGGCCACGTCGATGGACACGTTAACCACCTGCCACTTCATGCCATACTGGCCACTGCCGTGAGCCAAATGCCTGACGCTCATAAAAGGTAGACGTGGAGCTATCAGGCGTTCTTCAACGGGGTTGAGAGCAGGTATATAGGCGAGGAGGCTTGGGAGGATATTGATACGCGTGCGTAACACTCACCATATATGAACTTGTCACATGCTGTCGTCGCTAGGAAGCGACAAGAACTAAGTGGACGTAGCCGGGTATCGATGGCGCGGACCATCGAAATGCGACTACTTGAGTAGTGGTGCGTCATCTAATTAACATTATTGGAATACCGGAAAGAGCGCCGTGAGCGGTGACCGGAGAATTGTGCACTGGTGTACACGTCGGCCACCGCCACCGGACAATGCCAGGGAATAAGAAGCTTGCTGAGCAAGCTCCTAAAAGCCGAGTTTAGGAACAGATATCCAGTTTTCTTGAATACACAAGGGCGGGAAGGATGAGACTCCAATATTGGAATGAAAAATACATTGAAAAAGACAGCTAGCACAGACTCATTGTGGTTCACAAGACAATATATGATAGTTCTTTATTTTCTATTTTGTTCTGTCGCAGAAATAGCGCTAGCACATTCGAAGACCTTTACTGAAGTGGCTTCTTCGGAATTGCTCCGAGAACACGCAAACAACAAAATTAGGCGTTCGCAGAACGAGATCGTTAGCGCAAGGAAAAGGCTAAAGGCGGTGTATAGTTACGAAGCACTCGTACCTATAGGCCTCAACGGAACACAAGTGTTTTACATGGTGAACACGAATGTACTATCTAAGCAGCTCGTCAGTGAGGGCCGCAACCGAGGTTGTGTCGAGACGGGTGGATTCGAATGCCTGCGCTCGTGAGATTCCAGGTGCCGCTCTGAAAAGAGCTCTGTTTATGTATACACGTTCGGTGGTTGCTTTTTGCCCTCGCATCACGGCTTGCAGGTTACACTGTTTATGGCTTCAAAAAGTCGCGGTGCGCTAAGGAAGCAAAGGCTAGGCGAGCACCGCTGTAGGCGCCGTTTTATCATCCCTGAAAGGTGCCGAGTGCTTCCCAAGTTACCCCTCGCGTTTCTGACAGTGATGGATCGCTCACGCCAAATTTCCGCGCCACCGCCAAGTGCATGTGATGCCACGGTGGAAGAGCTATTGCACTTGGCAGGCTTCAGCATCCTTAGCCGCGAGAGAGCTTGGCACGCGATATATCGCAATGTCTGGCAGCGACCTGAATTTTGAGAGCGTTTGCGTTGGGATCCTTTTCATGAAAACATCTCCGACACAGCGCCCGCCAATACTACGATGAGAGTATAATCCCTACTTTTCTTCCTTGACGTTCTTACGCCTTGGAAGATAAGAAAATATTGTGATCCGGCAGTGATGCCGCTTGAAAGAAGACACGCATCTATCATCTCTTACAAGCGAACATTCGCTAAGTTTAAATTTAAGCGTCAGAAATTTCGACATATGTCTTACATCTCCGTCTTGCCTTATACATCGTTTAAACAAGATATTTCGGTAGAAAATTCCTTCCCTACTGCATGCGTTCATGTAAAAAAAAAAAACGTCAGTCCAAGAAATGCAAAGAATTTATGATGAGAATGACTCCTGTTCCGTCCTGTTTTATTTTTATCGGGATTTACTTTACCAATATTGTAGTGTAAGCCTTCTAAAGAAATTGAAAGAATTGAGGCCGGCACGACATACCGCATACAGCTCTGTAAACAGCCATCTATTATTTCCCAAGTGTTTGTCCACACTGCTCTCGCATTAGTGCGCGTTTCGGGGCACCATGCACGTGTTAACAGAACTAAGGCTGCTGCCATATATAGGAAGAAGATAGGCAGAAGTGCACACTTCATCAACTCAATTCGCGAAACGAGCTCAACGAACATGCGTTGTTTTGATGTTGAGAAGTAACCTGCTTGGGACTCTCACTACGAGCAAGCGTTGTGTCCGCCGTGGTTTAACCACTTCCCGAAGTTTTAGGAGCGAAACTTCTCATAGTCTAACCTTCGTCAGGCGTAAACGGCAGTATCTCGTGAACAGTATAATAGATGACGCTGTATAGCAGAAGTTTATACAAACTGTAGTTGAGTGTGCATATTCTAGATGGCGCTGTACCACTACTTTCCGATTGGCTGCTGTGCGGACTGCGCCTGGGTGCGCGGGGATACGAGTGTCTCTCACAGTCTCCTGGATCGTCACCGTACGTGTCGGATCGTTGGTGGAGCGTGGACGAAGTGGAAAGGTGGGCGCAGAAGACCGTGGCGGCTCGTGCTCGTCACCAGGCAGACGGGCGGATGCATGAACGCACGCACGGATGGACGGACACTTGGATGGAGGAACGCTTCGCTCCACTCATCATCATTAATTCCATGGATATGCTGTGATATTTAAGGCCTACGCAAGTGTAGCGAAAGGGAATCTCCTTGTGCGATTCGAAACCTGTTTACCAAAATTATATATATATATATATATATATATATAATATATATATATATATATATATATATATATATATATATATATATATATATATATATATATATATATGAGTGGGAAGTTCAGTGGGTCTGGTACGTGTAAGAAAATAAGCTGGTACACTTACGAGAAAGCAAGCAGTTCCTTTATAGATTTATGAAGAAACTGCTTGCTTTCTCATACGTGCACCAGCTTCTTTTCTTATATAGATAGATAGATAGATAGATAGGTAGATAGATAGATAGATAGATAGATAGATAGGTAGATAGATAGATAGATAGATAGATAGATAGATAGATAGATAGATAGATAGATAGATAGATAGATAGATAGATAGATAGATAGGTAGATAGATAGATAGATAGATAGATAGATAGATAGATAGATAGATAGGTAGATAGATAGATAGATAGATAGATAGATAGATAGATAGATAGATAGATAGATAGATAGATAGATAGATAGATAGATAGATAGATAGATAGATAGATAGATAGATAGATAGATAGATAGATAGATAGATAGTATAATGTACAGTAATCTATTTCACTCACACACATTCAGAGCTTCATGATACTCACCGCGCAGTTAGGTACAAGTCGTTATTACTGCAAAGCACTTTTGTGGAAGCCCGCAAGATGACGAAAAGGTTATAACAGGAAGAGCTGACAATTCACCCATTTGTAGCTTGAAGTCACCACTTTTTCAAAAAGAAGCATATTAGTTCAAAAAGCATTATCGTCCGGAGTCCAAGCCCAGGACCAATGCTTTCACGGAGTGGTCAATCTTTTCCGCCACCCTGCACGTTTCCACAGAACTGATTTACAGTGTTCTTCGTCCCCGTGCTTCGAGTTGTCGGTCACTTCCACCTCGCTGGGGCAATTTATAGCTCCTTAGGTTATCTGAATTGGTAGAGGAACCGCCTCGGGAAGGCGCTGGTTCCGTATTCGAATCCCGGGCCAGGACAAATATTTATTTATTCAAGATGCCTTCATATGAGAAATTCATACGAATTCTCTTGTGGATTCTTACTACAAAGAAACCACAAACGGCTGATTGCTAGGCGTTCCTTTCACAAGGCCTTAATTAGTTCTGGCCTTATCGGACACGAGCAGACGCAACAAGATCCTGCAACGTTTTCGCAGAACGTGGACTATTATTGACCCACGGCACCATATAGTTCCTTCCACTTATTTTACTCAGTAGCAATTCATTGAGCTTTCAAGAGCCGCAGGGATATATGTCACTTGAGCACATCTATTTTCGTAACCCCGTCCAGGAGTGTTTTTTGCTGGGTGAAAACAGGTGCGTCATAGTTGTCTTGCTAACTGGAAAGGTGGGTGTGGGGTGGGGGGATCACGATAAGAATACCAGGAAGTTTCGTTGTTGTACTGTTCGCGTCAACGTCGTTCCGCACCAGCGCTTACGTCTAGGTGCGTTTACAACTAGAGCGCTTGAAAGTCAGTTATACTCGATGGCGCCCGTAAACTGTTTCGTCCAGTTGCGTTCCTTGTAGCACGCACTAATGATTCCCCGATAATAACAATAACTCACAGACCAGCGTCGCCGACCGTTTTTCTTACAACCTTCGTTACTCTATAGCAACGCACAGTGAACTGTGAGGATGCATAAAGTTAATGCGATAAAAGCGATTCGTTAAGTAAAGCACATTGTCTGGAGGACTTCCTTGCATTGCCAGACGGCACGCTACCTCATCACGGACTTAGAAAAGCACCAAACGGGAGGTAGCGAGAGCCAGTTAGCGGGCGGCAATATCCTTCGGAGGGGATCTCCCCAAACGAGCTTCCTTCGATTGCCTTCGCTCGCAGAGCGTCCCTAATTATTATATTCGGAGTGCTGCTGATTGCTGGTGAGAAGACAGGTTCGCCTTGTTTCCTAATGACTCCCCCACCATCTTCTGCGGTGGCTACTGCCGCTTGTTAGCGAAACGGATACACAGGCCCGTTCCTAATTTCGGGAGGATCGCTCTACACGGCAATCTATCTTTGCCACGCCGCGCGGTCAGTCTCGTAACAATTTCAGACTCGCCCCGCGATGCCCGTTCGGCTGGTGCTTTATCACCGCATAGCTACGGCTGACGCGAAAACCTGCGTGCCTTCGCGCTATGCAGTCGCTGTAGCTAGACGCCTCCCATTGCTTCTTCGGCGGCTTACAACTTACACGCGCAGAGTGCTTAGATCTGGCTGTATAAGTGAGCGTTGAATGTGTTCATTCTTTTTTGTGGCCTTCTTTTGCATTGCACTCAATCTTGGTCCTCCCTGTCCTGTTCAATGAACATTAACGCGCCGAGAGCAACTGACTGGACGCTGCTTAGTGTAGGGAAATTGAATTATCATGCTCTTGCTTCTTTAGATTAAACTGGTTCGGGTCGTGGTAAGGTGTTTCCTTACAAGCTTCTCAAAACTGTACATACCCTTCTGGTAATGTCTTACAACAAAAGTAGTAATCAGTCTTCCATATGCTTATGCTCTATACTTATCGAAGTTTGTTATTGTATAGTCATGAAGACCCGTAACACTGATCTGAGAGTATATCGAAAGCGCTACGTCAAAGAAATGTAGTGAAATAAACATAGATGATAATTCCCGATGGAAGACTCTAATAGGCGCTTTTTTTTGGAATCTGCACTTTTACCTCTTGTTGTAATGTGATAAAATATGCGGAATGTTAAGCATGATTTATAAAAAATGCATGAAAAAAAAGTGCGGATCGTAATTTTGCCATCCCATTGATGGTATTTTCTTTGCAAATCAAAGCCATAACAAAGGGCAACAGGCAAAGAGCCCGGAAGAGTATAAGGTGTGCTGCTTGTAGAACTCAACTTAAACATGGACGTGACAAGCTAAAATTACATAAAGGGGAACGACTAGCCAGCTTAACCACGATAGACGCCGATTAGCCGACAATCACAGTGCACGCGTGCTGCACACCGCCAACTGTGCTTCGGCCACGTCAACAGCCTTGAGTTTTTATGTACGCATGATAAGATGGCACCTGTTTTTTTAGTATTTGGCTCCTTTAGGCGTTATTCTTAGTATGCCAATATGCCCAATGACAACCTTGTTATCCCCATGTAGTAAACCCGGCAAATGTTAATAATAATATTGACACACCTCGATGGGCGCATGAAGAGGAAGAGGTGGAAGCGGTCTGGCTCACGAGCAGCTCGGTCGCCGGTTTTCTGGCTCTGAGCTGTACCGATCTCAACCATTTCCTGTAAATAAACGCGTTCCTTCGTCACAGTTGTGGTGGAAGGTGCTGGGTAAGCCAGCTACTGTCAAGCGAGACCGGAGAGCAGCCGTCTACTAACGACGGAACCGCAAGAGCACGAGCTTCGCCGCAGCCGTCGACTAGCGGGCTTGCCACCACTACCTCAAGATATGAACTTGGACGGAGACATCCAGCAGCCGGTCGCGAGGGCGCCGTCTTTCCACTACCGAGAGCCACGCACATTTACAGGAAAACCTGGCGATGACGTTGAAGAATGGCTCAGCCACTATCAACGGGTGAGCCGAGCCAATGGCTGGAATGCGGCCAGCCAGTTGTCCCACGTGGGTCTATTTCTCGATGGCAGTGCTTTAGTGTGGTTCGAGAATCACGAAGACACCTTGACAACATGGGACCAGTTTATGGAGGAGATCAAGAAGTGCTTTGGCGACCCTGCGACGAAGAAGAAACGTGCAGAGCAAATGTTGTCGCAGAGAGCTCAAGCTTGTGGTGAGACATGCAGAACCTACATTGAGGAGGTACTGAAACTGTGCAAATGTGTGGACACCAACATGACGGAAGAGGACAAGGTGGGCCACATTCTCAAAGGAATTGCGGAAGACGTCTACCACTTCCTTATCGGCAAGGAGAGTCTTGAGTCTGTGGCCGATGTGATTGGGCACTGCCGAACGTTTGAGGCCCTGAAGACTCGCCGCATCACTACGAAGTTCGGACGCCTTGCCAATGTTACGACCGTCGCCACTGTCGATGTGTGCCAAGACTCCGTGCCTACCGACCTTTCGTCAACGATTCGCCTCATTGTACGTGAGGAACTTCGTCGTCACCTTTACGCGCCCTTGAACGCCCGAGAACCACCGTGCGATACACCGTCCACAAGTATCAATGCTACGAGTTTCGAGGAGCGCAGCTATTCCAACCGCGGCCCTCAGCTAAGGGCTCCACCACCGGCGTCTTCTTATGTAGAGCCGCCTTATGCTCCCCACAGTCGTTACGGCTACAACAGCCATCCACCTCCTTTTGCGTCTCAGTGGGAACAGAGCGCCGCGTACCCTCAACATCCAGCGACGTTCCCTATGCCCCGTGAACGGCCCGTCTGCTACCAGTGCGGTGTTCGTGGACATATCGCCCGATTTTGCCCAATGCGACGTAATCCACGTTCGACATTCCCTCAGAGATCCGCGACGTTTGCACAACGAAGCCAACGGCCTGACTACACCTACTGGCCCCCCAACCCAACTGACGAGCGGCACGCCTACCAGCCGATCAACCGGAGTGATTCGCCCGGATCTGTGCGCAGCTTAACGCCGCCCACCACCCGTCCACCTCGGTCACCATCTCCACGGCGCCGGTCACGAATGTCGTCTCCGCCACCGGGAAACTAGCCAGCGCGGCCGACGGAGGTGAGGTCGCTGGACGTACCGATTTTCATCAAAGAATGCCTCCACCAGTTTCTATGCTTCAGAATAAGGTTCAGGTACTTGTTGACGACGTTCCCACGATGGCATTGATAGACACTGGCGCAAGTGTTTCCGTGATGAGTTTAGTTTTTAAGCAACGACTAGGCCGTAAGGTTATGTTTCACTGGGACAAACCTGCCACATTTCGGGCAGTGAGCGGCGCATTCTTGCGTCCTGTCGGCGTCTGCACTGCGTCTGTTAGTGTTGCCGGTAAAACGTTCAAGGCGGAATTCACAGTACTGGCTCAATCAACGCATGACGTTATACTTGGCATAGACTTTTTGCGAGAGTGTCGTGCGACCGTGGATTGTGGAGCAGGTGAGGTTCTGTTGTCTACTCTCGCCCAGCAGCCTGATTGTGAGAAAGGTAACCTCACTGTAGCTAAAGATGTACTTCTGCCAGCGTGGTCCACGGCCAGCGTACAAGTGACCACTTCGGAAACCAACTCGAGTTTGAATTCACGTGACATAGTGATTGAGCCGTTGCCTGTAGCTTGTCTCAAGAAAAACATCTTTGTACCACGATGCATTGTATCTCTCGCAGACGAGACGGCTCAATTATGGGTGATAAACAGCTCACCCGAGTCGGTTGTACTACCGGCTGGTATGCGCCTTGCCCTGTTCGAAAAGCAGAGCAGCACCTGCATTGGAGCTTTAAGCGATCTTGAAAGGGCGGGTCCGGAAACTTCTGGTATGGAAGCTGAATTTTCAAAAATGGTTAGCAAGTCCATTTCCTCACAGAAGCGCAAAGACCTGGTTGCACTGCTGGCGAGACATGCTAAAGTATTTGATTTTGCACGGAAGGTGCCTAGGGCTCAGATACCGACCACGCGCGCTCGTCACAAGATCGATACTGGCTCTGCTCATCCTCTCCGACAAAAGCCCTATCGCGTGTCCGTGTCCGAACGCAAAGTTATTGCTGAACAAGTTGGCGAGATGCTAGCCACTGGTGTAATTCAAGAATCGTCAAGTCCGTGGGCTGCGCCTGTTATTTTGGTAAAGAAAAAAGACGGGTCCTGGAGGTTCTGTGTTGATTATCGGCGTCTCAATTCTATAACCAAGAAGGACGTGTACCCCCTCCCCCGCATTGATGACGTAATTGACTGCCTTCATTCAGCTTCCTACTTTTCTTCGGTAGACTTGCGATCCGGGTATTGGCAGATTCCCATGGATCCAGTTGATAAAGAGAAGACGGCTTTTGTAACGCCAGACGGTCTATTTGAATTTAATGTTATGCCGTTCGGCTTGTGTAATGCTCCGGCAACATTTGAACGCTATATGGATACCGTCTTGAGAGGCCTTAAATGGGAAATTTGTTTATGTTACCTGGACGATGTGGTTATTTTTGGACGAACTTTTGAAGAACATAATCATCGCCTTGACGTTGTTCTAACATGTTTGGAGAAAGCCGCCTTGACACTGAACTCAAAAAAATGTCGTTTCGGTGAACGGCAAACACTGGTTTTAGGACACCTTGTGGACAAAGCTGGTGTTAGACCGGACCCGCAGAAAGTGGACGCCGTCAGCAAGTTTAAGCAGCCACAGTCTATCCGCGAGCTACGAAGCTTTCTGGGCCTATGCTCTTATTTTCGCCGCTTTGTACCTAATTTTGCTGAAAAGGCCCAGCCACTGACTGACTTGCTGCGCAAGGACGTCCCTTTCCACTGGACACCAAATTGTGAGTCAGCGTTTAAGCAACTAAAGTTCGCTCTCACTTCCGGGCCAATACTATGCCACTTCGATCCCTCTGCTTCCACGGAAATCCACACCGATGCCAGTGGAGTTGGTCTCGGCGCGGTGCTTATTCAACGACACAACAATGCTGAACACGTCGTCGCCTATGCAAGCCGGTCCCTGAGCAAGGCAGAGCGTAATTATACGGTTACCGAATTGGAGTGCCTCGCCGTCGTTTTCGCCGTACACAAGTTTCGCCCCTACATCTACGGTCGTCGTTTCTCAGTTATCACAGATCATCACTCTCTTTGCTGGTTGGTGAGCCTACGTGATCCATCTGGTCGACTTGCGCGATGGGCCATACGGTTACAAGAATTTGACTTCACGGTCCGCTACAAGAGCGGTAATCGCCACGCAGACGCTGACTGCCTGTCACGGCTTCCTCTACCAACGACCGAGTGTGAAGCTGATAATTTTGACGATTTTATCACAGCTATTGACTCTCATTTTCCTGACATCGCGGCTTTCCGGACAGCACAGCACGAGGATCATTGCTTAGATCACCTGTTTGCCTCCGCGAATGACCCGGCCAGTTCAAGCTCTTTTGTAGTCCATGACGCCGTCCTTTACAAGAAGAATTATTCTGGCCAAGGCGCCCGTCTGCTTCTGGTAGTTCCACGCACTCTACGTCCCCAAATTTTTCGGTTCTGCCATGACAACGCAACCAGTGGGCACATGGGCTTCGCCAGAACGTTTCATCGCATCCAGCAAAGGTTTTACTGGCCCAAGATGCGACGCGACACAGAAAAATACGTAGCGGGTTGCGAACAATGTCAACGTCACAAGCGTCCCACGACTACATCACCCGGACTTCTCCATCCCGTACCACCTCCTAGCTCTCCCTTCGAGATTGTTGGTGTCGACCTTCTAGGTCCGTTTCCGCGTTCAGCCAGTGCCAATCGATGGGTCATCGTGTGCGTCGACCACCTGACGCGCTACGCAGAAACTGCGGCTATACCTACTGCAACAGCCTTTCACGTGTCGCAGTTTATGCTTCGGCATATCATTCTCCGTCATGGCCCTCCACGAGTCGTCATTAGCGACCGGGGACGTCAGTTCGTCGCTGACGTCGTTGAAGAGATCCTACGCCTGTCTGCCAGCCAATTCCGCCACGCAACCCCGTATCACCCCCAGACGAATGGCCTCGTAGAGCGGACCAACAGGACGCTAACGAACATGTTGTCAATTTATGTTGATGCCAAGCACAAAAACTGGGACGAAGTACTGCCCTATATCACATACGCCTACAACACCGCGAAACACGAGACAACAGGGTACGCGCCCTTTTTCCTGCTCTACGCCCGCTCCCCCCGCAGTTGCCTCGACACCATTCTGCCTTTTACGTTAGATGTGGAAACATCGGTTGCCGAGTCACTATGCCGCGCTGAAGAAGCCCGTCGCGTCGCACGCCTTCGAACCATTGCATCTCAACAGCGCTCCAAGACCCGGTACGACGCCCACCATCACTCCGTTGCCTACACAAAGGGTGACCTGGTGTGGTTGTGGACACCTGTCCGCAAACGTGGTTTATGCCAAAAGTTTCTGGCCCACTACTCCGGACCATTTGTAGTCATTGACCGTCTCAGTGACGTCACATACGTCATCTCCGGCGTCACAAGCAATGGTCGGCGCTCTAGCAAGACACAGCTGACACACGTCGCGCGCCTCAAGCCATATCACCACCAACCTTCCTATTGACTCGCCCAGTGGGCATCGTCTGCGAACGGGGGAAATGACACACCTCGATGGGCGCATGAAGAGGAAGAGGTGGAAGCGGTCTGGCTCACGAGCAGCTCGGTCGCCGGTTTTCTGGCTCTGAGCTGTACCGATCTCAACCATTTCCTGTAAATAAACGCGTTCCTTCGTCACAATATTATTATGTGGGTTTCAACATCCCAAAAGCATGATATGATTTTTAGAGACGCCATACGAGATTGCTCCGCCTATCTCAACCGTCTGGTTATCTTTAGCGTGCAGTGACACCCCGCAGTAGAGTGGCGTCTAGCACTTTCTCTCCATTGAAATGCGAGTGTTGCGGTCTTGGTCGAAACAGTGATCTTCGGGTGAGCAGCTGAGCGCAGTAAGCTGTTTGATTAGGGCGGGTAACACTGTACAGGTTAGCTAGTACGTTTAATGTATAAGGCGGCAAAAACTGAACGCTCTCTTTGTATTTCATTTTTTGCCTATGCGTCAAGTAATAGGCGAGATTTGTGAGCGTGCACGCGGTTAGCTTATCTGGAAAAAGTCCTTGTATGTTACCCTATAGACGTAAATCATGCCAAAGTCAAGACGGTATTGTCGCACGACGCTATACTGTGCTTGGCTGTAAACTAACGTGGCATATATACGCTTTGTCAGCAAGAAGTGCCCTTAGCGCGAACATATTTTCTTTTTTTCATTCTCGTGGCAAACTGTCCTTCTTCCGTGTCATTATGCAGCTTGATGTTGGATGTTGTTTTCTTTTACAGTGGCCCGTGGTCTTCTCTTCTATACCCAGCATCGGGAAATAACCGTTAAGCCAAGGATAGATATATAATGTAATAAAGAGAGGCTCGGGGAGAGCTCGGAATATATTGCTCCTCGAGAGTGTGAGACTAGGAGGAAGCCTGGCGATATGCCGCTGATTTGCATGCACCATGAAATTAGCCAGCAGGCTCCTATTAACGTGATGTGAGTATCTCGTTCTAGTCAAACGCTGCGCTTGGTGATTCCCGTGGTGTAGTAGCGCGCTGGAAAGGAGGGGAGAAGAGGAAGATGTCTAAAGTAACTAATAAATAACTCATTTGCATAAATAATTGAGCTTCCCGCGCTGCACATGCCCACGCTGTGTGGCCCGGCAACGTAATAGCTGTGCGCAGAAAGATTGTACTTGATTAAGTGCTCGTGCATGGACCGACTACAAGAGTAGTCAAAAGGCGAGGGCAACTAACGTAAAAACAAAAAAGAAACATATGACAGAGAGAAGCAAGAGGGGAAGCCAGCGATTCTTCCTGTCTTGCAGCTGCCGCTTCTCCTTTAGATTTACTGCGCTTCCCAACGAAACAAACGTTCGTTATGGAGAGATAGAGGGAGAAGAGAGAGACGAAATAAACGAAAACACAAGGAGAGAATGATGCGCGGACATACATTCGTACCCAATTAGGCCTGCTGCCGGTCCGCACAGACGCAGCACAGAACCACGCGATAGAGTGCTCCAACTCGCTCGTTTGAAAAACCAAATTTGCACGGTAAAATGCGCATCTAACAGGCTGAGTGCCTGTCTTATTTTGATTGCTCAGCTAGGTGGATTGATGCTCTTTCTTTCTCTCTCTCTCTTCTCACCCCCATATCTCGGACTACACCAGCGTTTCTTTGATTTGGGTGCCGTACAAAGACATAGTTGGCGCGGTTACATAGTTTTTTTTTTTTTTTTTGCGGAGGTAAGAAAATTTTATTAGGAGAAACGAGGGCCTGCAGCGGCCCATCTGGTCGTCTCTGTATGCGAACCCACCAGTGCGGGCGTCCGCAAGAATGCGTTCCAAACGAACACCGACAAACCGAGCGCAGGCTTCCAGGCCTCCGGAAGACGTGGGCACTCAAGAGGCGCAACCGCGCTGTTCTCTCCATTACTTCGAGCTATTTTTACTTTCCCTAAACCAGCTTTAACGGAATGCATAGAAGAAGCCAGTTTTTCTTTTTTTTTTCGTTTCCCACGGGTGTTGTAATATAATTGTTTCCAGCCCTAGTCAGAAGTTCATACTTAATGGTTGGTTTGGCAGAACACTTGTTGCAAGAGAAACATATTGATCTAAAACTAAAAGTGCATATGTGCTTATGTGCAGCGGGAATGGTATAGCGGTAAGTTTAAAAAAAAAACTTTTGTGAGTCGTATTTGATCATAGCACTAAACACAAAGGGTACATTTTTGGCTAATGGATTTTTAATTTCAGAATGCTTTTTTGTCATACAAAGTATTATAAATATTCTGTAGTTTTCTCTCCTCGATTACGTGATCACAGAGTGGCCGTCTTGTGCCGTGTACCCCAAAAGACTGCTGCTCTGCTCTGCTCTGTGACGGTGTGTGTGTGTGTGTGTGTGTGTGTGTGTGTGTGTGTGTGTGTGTGTGTGTGTGTGTGTGTGTGTGTGTGTGTGTGTGTGTGCACGCGGGTGCATTTGCACGTCTTTTTTACTTTCTTTTCTATTAATCTACCAGTTCCTTGACTCTGTGCCGGTTAGTACAGTGGTTATACTACACTAGTCAACACCTTTGCCTTTCTCCTCTTTCACCTTAGTCTTTCAACTCATATTTATTATAAGATGTGGCTCGTTCAGATGGGTTTTCTCGCCTAATTGCGAAAGAGGATGCCATGAATGGGGCTGTTTGGAAGTTCTGAACTTGATTTTAAAAGGCCTAATGCTTGTCTATTCTATTTGCAGTCGGTCACTTGCTGAGGTACACTGTACGCAACAAAGTAATATAAATTACGAAGTCGGTACTTGGCCTCGCTTTCAACAATGGCCAGTTATGCACCATTACCACGACGACCCGTGATAAGACACGTGCTCCTTGTTGTACCAATACTTTATTTCCGGTGGGTTAGCCAGACCTCGCTTGAGCAGCTTCCTTGGGTGGCTCCTGTTGAGATGATGGCATGTTCATCATTCCTGGAAGCCAGAATACCGTACATAAATAGTCATCCACTCTGATTAATTTTTCTTACAAGCGTATAATGCGTGTCTTCTTGGTGCCACACTCTTGTACAACAACAACAGCAACAAGAACACTCTTATATACTAGCACATTCTTTACGAGCCACATACGGTATATGTATACAGTGTTTCTATTTTTTTCAATTTTCCTATTACTTCATTTGTTCTAGTTTGCTTGCCTTTCAGCTTGCATGTTTCCTCAATACTCCTAACACGTTGATGAAATATTGTGCTCTAACGTAGCCCATCTAGCTAGGTTTTTTTTAAATATATAAACAAGAAAAACTTCAAACCCAACATTAACATCAACAACAAATAAAATATAACCACATCCACGGCATTAATCACGTTGTAACTGAAGCGGAAAAACTTGGCATAACTACCATACAATGACAGTACCTATGATGTGGCCTGTACATTATAACACTAACGAATTAGTGTGGGTCACTAGAGATATCTTAGAAAAAATGACGGCTAGAATTAGATACTCTTTTGTGATTTGATGTTAGAATTTATTGCAGTATATATTGTAAAATCTAAGTAAGCAACACGCATATAGTTAGAGTTTTAGGTATCACGTAATTGCTGTTCCTCAAAGGCCTCATGTTACCGTCATATACAGTTTAATATACTATTTATAGGAGGCATTGGTTCCCTAAATCGACATCTACTCCATGCAGTAGTTCTCAGATGCCCACCAAATGACGTGGAAAATAATCGTAAGACTGAACTGAGCCAACTCATAAACATAAGTAAAAAATGCAGTCTTAAAAATTGAAAATCGGAAAATTTGGCACAAAAACAAAACAGCACTGACACATAAAATCGAACAACATTAGAACACGAAAGCTGGGGCTTTTCAGAAAGCTCAACATAAGTTCAAGCAAATGTATTACTTATTGTTGAGTTCTGATGGCAAATTCGTCGTCAACTCGCTGCAAATTTCGTCTCAACTGTTAAACCAACTTGAGACCTTAAGGAAAGTAGGCGAGGAACACTAGTGACCATCAAAGTGTAAAAGCATACACCGTGATCAAGATGCAATGTTGATAACAGTCTCACATCCATAAAATGCATGTCTGGAATTTCACGAGAACCTCGGATTAAACTTGTGCTTTGAAATAGGGCTCCGCAATGTGCGGCCCACAAAGCAGTATTATGTTTCCACCGGAAAAAATTTACAACCTCCCCACGCCACCCTGCCCAACCTTAACTAGTTGATGAAACCCCCTGACCAAGCAACGAACGACATTCTGCATCTGTCAGTGAGAAACCTTGATGCAAAAGAATTTGGGAATTGCGTAAGAATATTCAGCAACAAAAGTCTCATTGAAAGAGTCGATTCTTTGCTTATAATTTGTGTTGATAAATTGCAACCTTATGACGTGCGTGCTGCTAATACACATGACTCTTCTTCCAGTGTGTACAACATTATCGACAATTCGCCTGACATTTCACTTTAGTGCAAAGCCACCCCCCTCCCGTGTGGCCCCCGGCTCAATCAGCTTCATGCCATTTGACCATTCGCCTTAAATCATGGTTGGCGACCCCTGCTTTAAAACATTCGAGTCGGTCATAAACGCGCATTAGGTGTTTATTTTTACAAAGTAGGGCAAAATATCTACACAGAATTAATGTCACCGAAAATTAAAAACATTCACTAAACGTATTCGTGGTTTTCATGCACTGAGTTTCCAAGCTTTGAAGAAAAAGCTGTGTTTAAAGGTCAATGAAAGTTCCTTAAAGTATGGTAATTGAACAGTTATTTACAGATTACGCTCATGCTGACAATATCATTGTACATTTTTTATTGTGTTTAAATGACCGGGTATTTTAATTTTGCAGTTTTTTATGGCTTTCCTTTTTTTCCCAAATAGTATACGTCTTTCAGAGCTGATCGTGATCCGATATTGTAGACATTGCTCGAGAGTTATTGTGAAAAGTAGGTTTTAAAGCTTACCCATAAACTGACGAGGAACTTGCATGAATTCCACTTGAGAATACAGAAGAACAAGTGTGAAAATTGATTATGATAGAAATTGTGCGTTATTCAATAAAGTGGCATACTAGCTGTAGCAGGTCAAGGCGAACAAGGAGCAAAGATGGCAAAAGCTAAGGGATGATATAACATACTATTACATAAAATAAGAACAAAGCAGCTTTAAGCACCATCGAGCATGATACATGCAGAAAAACTAAAGTTCTGTTTCCTCATGCACCTTGCCCGTTTCACGATTTCATGTTATCTCGTCACTTCTGTTGCTGCTCGTTTACAAACATTTAAACAAACCAGTAATTCATGTGCATTGTCTCGGAAAAGCTATCTTGCTTTGTTTCTGTGACTCCAAAATGTTACGAAATAAGTTTCAGTAGTTGCATGCACTCTAGTTTTTTTTTCTGTAGAGAAATAAAATAAGAAATCATATGCCCTCTGTCTTTGCATACCATTTTTTGGTACCCCAAGAAAAACGCTTGGTCGAGTTTCTATGTATCTACGCGGCAACGAGTGATACAAATGAGGTAATTAGGCGCCTAAAGTACGCCATTATGCAGTGTCTCGTCCTAATAAGACAATCGAGGGGTCCGTCCGCTCCGCTCACTGATCGCACAATTCGCTGCCGAGTTGATTAGAGTCTGTGTGCAGCACTTATCCGAAGGTAATTCAGTTTGCGACGCCTGGACTACTTTGAAGTTTACTACAGACGTCGATAATAATTTCCATCTAATTTTACTTCTTTCCTACGGAGAATATCTAGAGGACTTTGTTTTTCTCGGATAAGCGAGGTTCGCGACAAAAAGATAGGGAGAGATTTTGTTAATGAGAATATGGGGCACCTGATTTGTGCGCAGATTACAACTAATTCTTTAAGTAGCCGTGAGCTTGGTGCACTCAGTCTGTAAGTTCATAAATTGATGTCTAATGAATGGAACGAATAAAAATAGACGCATGAGCTATCTTTCGTGGTGCACAAAAGAATAATCAAGGTTGTCTCCTCCGCTTCTTTTTCATGTGAATTTTCTGTCTCTGAAAAGCCGTTCTCCATATTCCCGGCAGCGGCCATCCTAAATCATCGCACTTGTCGACAAATTTTAAATATCTTCTCTCTCTTCTGCTACACGTGCCGCATTAATTATTTGAAAACCTGTCATTTTGTGTGCATGGCAATGTATTGAAGTTCAGTATTAGGCTGCTTTAACTATTATAACACGTGAAATAGGGTTCCAGTACTTACTTGGAATCTTCTGAACTGAAAAAGTTCCAAAAATTATTGTTCGGGAGTGAGTGAGTGTGGAGTGGTACCTGCTGTTCATTTTATTAACTTCGAGTGTATAACACGTCATTTCAAATATACGCATATAACGGTATAGTTAATTTGACGATATTACCGAAAATAGCTTTAGCTATATACATGCAGTGAAGCTCGCAGCAGCCTGAACTGCCGAGCATATTTTTCGACCATTATAACGAATCCCTTCATGTTTCTTTTGCGAGAATACCTTTTATACTATCCTTTACGTTTGAACTTTCTCTATTTTTAGGATGGTGCTGTAAGGCACGACAAATTCCTCGGCAGACCAGTTGAACAAGCTTCACATTTCTTTGACATATTATAAAAAGGGACTATTTATTTTGACGAAAATCTGCAACTGTAAAACGGCAGGTTCTCACTATAGGCTTACCAAGCCTGCATGAAATAAGGAGCTAGACCGCCTTTCATGTTTCTCTATGTTTTTATTTAAAATCACACCATTAACAAGTAATCGCTGGAAACTCGGGTACGCTTTATTAGAGTAAAGCTTCCTGTTAGCCCAAATAAAACCCTATGTTCTCATGCTCAGCGGTATCCCAATTCTGAAGTTCTTAATGTGCTCTTCGTTTTAGAATATTTGGCCAGTTATTTACCAGACTTTTCGTTGAGCCTTTGTTTTGGTATAGTTTAGCATAGATACAGTATGACATAGAGACTGAAGAAAATTAAGGTGAAAGTACAAAAAAAAACATATGGGGTTAGGGTTAAATAACAAGTGTATTTAGAGGCCTCTCTGAGAAAGGCATGACGTGCTGAAGAATATATATATTTCCCGTAATTGCAGCACTCAGTACTATGTTCTCGGAAGAACTATACCAGCAATTGCGGTTCATCAATAACATAAGGTGGTTACCTGAAGAGCTACAAGTACAAAAAGCAACTTTGCTGCAAGTATTTTTTTTTTGTTCCTTATTACTTTTTGGACAAAAACTGCACCGTTAGCATTTAGTGTGGCTTAGTTCTTGAGATTCGCACAAAGGAGGGTGCAAAGCTACGCTGGAAATGAATACAAGTTTTCTGAGAGAACGTTGGTGTATTAGTTGATCGAACGTCGTGTTATTATTCGTTTTGCACAAGTGGGAACACATAGAGCAACAACGCTCATACTTGTGTTGTCCTTTTCACTGTTCGTTAATGTGTCAAAGAATAAAAAAACAAATGGAGAAAATTTTCTCAGTGACATGGAATATGCCAAGAAACACCAGCAAGTACAGCACAAATATTATTAATAATTATTCCGAAATACCAAGCATACAATATCTCTTAATGTAAAATAGCTAATTGAGTAATATTATACCGTAAAAATACATATTTTCAAGACGCTATGTCTTATAAAAAGTTAAACGAAAATAAAAATAACGAAGTGATGCAGTGACGTACATGCTTTCATCGCTTCGCCCAAGCCAGGAATTCCCTGAGCTGCGGACAACTCCGGGATGCATATCACCAATGCGAACACTGAAAAGGCAGCGTGAAGTTCGAAATTATGAGCCTGACATTTTACTGCAACTCTAGTAGAAGATGGGATTTGAGGCCCATGTGCTTAGATTCAGGTGAAAGCTAAAGAACACCAGGTGGTCGAAAATTCTGGTGTTCTTCACTACCCCGTCTCTCATAGTCATATCGTGGTTTTTGGTAGTTAAACACCAGATAATATCATTATTGTAGAAGAGAACAAAAAAATGATGAATGACATATTGCGCTGATACGTTTTCTCTACATCTATTTCCCAAACTTTCCTATCCCTTTCTCTAGTTTAGGGTAGCATACTGGATTTTCTACACAGGTTCACATCCTCGACTTTCTGTTTCCTGTTCCAATCCTGGGTACAAGTGGCCACATGTCACCTGAGTATTTTGTTGCAGTTTTAAGGGGCTAAGCTCTTTAAGGGGTGGGTCTGTACATCCTCTGATTCTGCCGTACGTAGCCACTGGTGGCACATACCCGCTTTAGCGCTTGTATGTGCCACAGGGGATGCGATATGGGAGATGGCGGTACTTGGAGTGTTTACTAGATGGACGCATGAACGCACGGACAGATAGACTAGGAGATGGATGGACGAATGGATGGACGAATGGATGGACGCGCGGAGTGGTTGTGTGCCACAGGGGATGCGAGATGGGAGATGGCGGTACTTGGAGTGTTCACTAGATGGACGCACGGATGGATGGATACACAGACTAGAAAATGCATGGACAGATGGGCGGATGGGCGGACGTAAGGACGGATTGACGCACGCACGAACGAACGACTGAGCGTACAGATAGATGGAGGTACTCACAGACGGGCACACAGACAGACAGATGGACGGACACGTGGATGGACGCACGGGTGGTCGCGCGGACACAAGGAAACAAGAATGAATGGAGGGACGGAAGCACGGACGGGCTTACGGACGCTTCGCCCCACTTATCATCTTTCACTCCGTGGATATGCTGTGATTTTTGTATTGCTTTTCTGTCTTGCAATGTAGCTGAAGTTCACATAAGCTTTTGTAACTTGCAAAGAAGCAATCAAGTTGCACTAAGTTATTGCTGCGGAGTTATCTATAGGCTATAAGCCTATGTGTTACCTGAGGCAGGGGGCATCGAGTGAGATCTTAGAGTAGGAAGTGGGGGGGGGGGGGGGCGAAGGGACTAGGAGGGAACGTTACGTGACAATATTTAAGCGCAGCTATAAAAACACGAAACAGGAGCATGCTGGGAATTGTGACACGAACACGGGGCAGTATATCGGCTCCAGAGGAGGTTACCTTGCGATCGCGAGGGTCACTCTCTCCGCTTTTCTCACCTTTATGACTGATATGTTGTAACACAGCAACATTCACATTATTCCTGGATTAGTGCACATGTTTTTTTCACATTTGTACAAACAATAGTTTCAAAATATTGCACTAATGGCAAATATTTTAATATTGTCTGTGGAAGGTGCAACGCATGGCACTTCAGCCAGCCTGGTTAATACATGAATTTCCCTAAAAATAGTTCCTTCAGCTACGGGTCGCTTTTTTTTTTACATTTAAAAGTGCCTATTATTACCAAACACTAGTGCTGTGTAATTTCATCGTATTCACTTCTCATTTTTTTTCGCAATTTAAACTCTTTACGAGGTTCAGAGTGGGTCTTTTTTTTTTAAAGTAAAAGACAAAACACTACAGTAATCACCACTGCAAGGGTGTTCGAAGCTTCAAGCAGCAAAACAACTGGGAAAAGGCGTTTGCTAAGGATCATTTCCGCAGTGGCTCATCCCCAATGATGGAAGCGCCCTATTCAATTCTAGTAAATATTATACGAAGTTCTGTAGTGCAAACAACTTGTCAGGAACCTGAAAGGCCTCTCTAAAACTCCATCTGTTCATGTTTTGTACACGTAAACTGCTCCATGCTGCTGAGAGTGGTCATTACAAAACTAAAAGTAATCTGCGAGCATTGTCACAATGAATGCTGTTTGGTTGTACAGTGGGCAAACTGCAACGCACTTATTTAGAGCTCGAAATACATGTTTATAAGCAAAACATGCTTACGAACGGCTCGTATAGTTTAAAGAGTTTGTATAATACTGCTTGGCTCTCAGTTCTTATTTTTTGTATCATGCTGTTTTGTAACGACTCTCTCTTGTAATGCATTGGCCCTGGGTGTTCAATAAATAAAATGAAAGACAGCCCATGTTTACGAAAACTTTTGTTCCCTTCTGTGATTTGCGGGAGGCCGAATGCGTGCTGAACGGGCTGACAGAGAGGTCGCACGCACCGATTGAAATGCAGTCACGCTCTCACTTCTGGTGCATTTCTATGAATTTAATCCCTTGAACGACAGAAAAGTGTTAGCCTACCTGTCACGCTTTTAGGTGCGAAGCTCCTTATGGTCTAGGGCAGTCCCACATCCCTTCGTCGTAGACAGCACAGCATATCCACAAACAGACAGACAGACGGAGAAACGGATGGACGAATGGGCGTCCAAACGGATGGACGGACGGAGAGACAGACGCTTCACCCCCACTCATCATCATTCACTCCGTGGATATGCTGTGATTTTTTTTCGTTCTACAGACATGAAGTGTGTTCTTTGACGGCTACACTTTCGAGCTCTAGCACCTGGAAACCATCACGAGTTTAAGTTAGCGCAATCCCGCCACAATCGAACTCAGCTGCGCCGGAGGTAATTAACGTCGATACAAGCTGACGTGAAACACGGTGGAGATTAAGAGAGAAAGAACTGGGGAGGGACTTACGCATCGTCAAAACGGAGTACCTTGCGCAGGATCCAATCGCCATTTTCGCCATCGTTTTCGAGACCTCTCGGCAGCAGCGTAGTCGACTAAAACCCGCGCACGCGTTCGGGATTCGTGTTTAGCTCGAGCAAGTCGGCGGACCGCGCGAATGATCGACGTTCAGCGTGTCGCGCCGCTCGCTGCGCTTTCTCTCATCCGTGCTCTTTATTTCCATGGCAAGGCGTGACGCGATTTCTAGCAGCCATAAGCTTCACCGGAACAGAGCGGTGATCTACGCAGGAGATGTACCGCAGAGAGGGAGGGAGGGAGAAAACACTTCTGTTTCACGCTCTCAATCAGCATACGTTTTCTCGCCAACTGCTTCCGTGATGGGCAGCGCGTCAACGAGAAGGCCAGTTTGGGAGAGGGTATCCACAAGCGTTCCTTAGCACGAACCTTCTCCTGCAATTCCTCCTCTCCGTCTTGCTTTATATATGTTCGTATTGGCCGGACGTTTCCCTCTCGTCGGCCTCCCGTGGTTTCTGTCGGCGGCTCGGCTTTGTGCTGCTCACGGCTGTGATTGCTACAACTCGAATGAACTGAGGAAACCCGTGCGTTCAAGAGGGTCCGAGCATTTCGTGAGGCCCCATGTCAGACGGAAGCCGTTCATTTACCCTTGCGGGGCACGCTTTCTTCTGCGTTTTCTTCTCTCGCCTCTGCCCGTTGTTATTCGCGCGTTTATCAAACTGCATGCCGCGTTTTTGCTTGCGGAATAGAAATCGCTTGTTTTCCTCGCTTCGACAAAAGCTTGACGCGCCAGTTTACCGCCTGATTAACTCGATAAAATACGATATTCGTAAAAAGACGGCCGGCGGACACACGGCCTGAAGTGTGAAGGTGAAGTGGGCGTTTGAATGAAAGAAAAGGGACATAGGGTTGGCTGTTTTTTTTCTTCTTTATTTATGAAATCACGAAGTGATCTCCATACACGTGCTGCGAGGTTAACACGACACTGACGTTGACATGTGTCGCACCTAGTTAGCTCGGCATAATCAGCAGTGGTTGCGTTCAAGTCGCGATGTCTCAATCCCAATGCGAATGATGTCAAACTTGTTTTTCTGTCGGTTTTTTACGCTTATTGTGCGGAAAGGAAATAAGCGTTTAGTTTACTGCCGTAAACAAGAAGTGGGGGTCGTGTTTCGTGTCATAACTGTCATTTTCAATAAAGGTGAATAACAAACGGCACCTGGTCTGTCTTCGAAGAAGGTGTCCAATTCAAAAGTTGCCTAAATTAAGTGCATGGTAGGAGTATACAGATGGAGACGCTACCTTCTTTTTTTAAGTTTTTTATGCTCGGTCAATAGTCCACTGCTGTGGTGCTGGGGTTATGGCGCCTGGCTGCTTGCAACGTATAAATGTGTATTCAAATGGGGGTGAGCAGATTTACGTCGAATTAATAGTTGAATTCAGTTGATTTTATGACTTGCACCATATGTTCGACAGGAAGAAACTCTTTTTTAAGGTGCCTAAAACTAGCATCAATTTTAAGATTTGTGGCTAAACGGAGCATGCCCCTAAGTAATTTCCAAAAAAGCCTTCTTTGGCCACTTAAGTCAGCTTTTACAAATTGTGTTGTAAATGTTCCAACATTCGTGAGATATCAGTGCAGGTGAACACACATGGGAAGAGATCCCCGTTACGCACGCCTGAATTTCAACGACAATAGCATGCTCTGGACGCAATCGGTCGTTTTAAAAACTAGTGGAGTTTCAGATTTGCGCCTTTTCCCATGCACTATCATAACTGCTAGTGTCAGAGTGAAAGAAAACTGGAGCTCATGAAAAATAGTCTTTCGACGTCTGCCTCGAAGAGAAACGAAAAGTGATTACTATTGTCTCAACAGGAGTTAATTAGTTAATCGCACTGTCACGTAGAGAATATTACGCCGACTGCGTCATGTTCTGCTCGAATGGTTAGGTTTGGTAACGTCATAACAGCGGGGTGCAGCATCAAAGAAGCCAGAACGTAACAAGTCGTTGTACCGCTACAACAGAATTGCCGAATAGTTGAACGCAGGACAATTGGTCCAACAAAGAGCCTATTGGGAGCCAGCTAAATCGTAAAACAAGGAGACAAGTGAGAACACTTCCAGTGACTGGCCATCGTGGACAAAGGTTGCAGCAAAAGGCATCGAATGCAGATCTTCATTAATCGCGAGCCACCGTCCTTGAACGGACACGCAATTACGCCGTTGAGAACCTCGGTCGACTAGAACAAGCTTTCGGGACTAAAGGAAGGCGCGAAAGAAAATGTCTTAGCCACGTGCCGTAATTGAGGCGTAAACCGTTCGCTTCTGTTCTCGAGTGTCCGACAAGAAGTTTACGCAAGAGGAGAGGAAATGAACAGAGGGAGTCGCTCTAGATCTGGTGATTTTGTAGGTAACTTCGATTGCGTGGACTTAAGAGATCGCTGTTGGGACGTTAGCTCCCACCTTCTCGTCTGCGCAAACATCTCTGACCTTAATTAGTCGACAGTGCGGCGCACTTCTACCTCGGAGATGGACGAGGCTGTAGCCTAAGGCAACAACTCTTTTTCATTGGTCGGAAATTCCTTTCGTAAGACTTCCAGAAAGCAGGAAATTGTAAGGGTTCATTTATTTGCTGATACAACATAAAGGAAAATCCACAGATAATGAAGGCACGGACGGAGCGTACACAAGCAAAGCCAGTGCAACTTTGGTGCCTGTCGACCAAGTTGTACCATAATGACAACAACCCCTTTTAAATTGCTACAACACAGTTGCTACAATACAATTCCAGCGAATGTTCCACACTCACTCTCATGGCTGTTAGCGGTGCTGGCCAACGCTGGCAGGTTTGCATACACATAAATAAGCGATAGAGGAAACGAAATGACCGCCACCGTTGCTCAATTTGTAGAGCATTGGGCGCGTTACCCGGAGGTCGCAGGTTTGAACCCTGTTGGCAGCAAGTTGTTTTACGTCTGCATTACTTTCTTCTCATACGTACCCTAAACTTTCTTTCCCTTCATTATCCTTTCGTTTCAGTAAGCTTTTATATGTTTTAGACACAACCTAATTTCACTCAAATACAATGAAAAAAGGGGAAACATAGAGTGTATTAGAAACAGTGTTTTAGTTGTAGTACACTAATTATCACATAAATGGAAATCAATTAAAGTACGTGGGAAACGTACTTCCGCTTCGTCACAACCGAACCACCCGTCCAGACCTTCGGATAACACGTTCGATTCTCTAGTCAATTGAGCAAAAGCGGCTGAATATATTCCCATTCACTGTTATTGCGAATGTGCGTCAGCACCTGGAAGTGTTAGCTGCACCGACATTCTTAACCGAAAAGCCCCTGATTCATTTCCTTTTTTCGTGTTAATATAATTGTGAGGAACTGAAACGCAGTCACTGTAAGTTACAGGGCTATTGTGAATACCGAAGATTGTACGCACTGTTACGGAAAAGTGGAACTTGCGTGTAGACAAGACACGCATCCTAAGTACTTTCCTGTGAATGCCTGATTTTCAGGGCATATTCACTGAATGAATACCATTCGCAGCATTACATTCGATGTCTGTCGTTAGACAGGGTGTTAATTTATCGAACAAATCAATTGAAAAAGACAAAACACTGGCAGGTAATTAACGTTTTCGGTGTAAGTCTGCTTACTGAGCGATGCAGCACTGAGGGTGACATAATCACGGACAGTGCCCAAAGCATCGCAGTGAATACATACAGATAAGAGAAAAGTACTCGTCTAGTTAAGTAAGCTACCTGAGAACCGAGCCACAGGCCGTATGAAATTATGAGGTTGAATTTGCGCTAGACTTGGAGCCTACTAAGCAATTTAATGACGGTGTACTCAAGGACAAACGGCCCCGAGATGTTACAGAAACACACGTCATTGTGAAACTTCAAGCAATTTATTTCACCCTTCCCTTCTGTGTTGCTAAACGAGTGGTAGATTTCCAGCTAGCATTTTGCTCTTCTAATGGTCTAAATATATGTCTTAACAATTATTTACGCAATTCAAGGTAAAATGAATCTTAGACTACAAATTTCGCTTCAAAGTGAACAACAATATTTTTCCACGGTAAGCGGCTTTTAAACATATCGCAAAAAACGGGATCATTGCCTCCTGGGCGGAACTATGTGCTGCCGCTGCAAAGCTTGTGAATGCTTATATTATGCAATTGTAAATATTAGAAAATTTATGAGAAAATTCATCATCACCATTATCTATATTACGCCCACTACAGTGCAAATTCCTCTCCCATGTTACGCCAATCGACCTGAGGACTGAGAAAACTAATGAGCGCTTATTAATTGCACTCATACACTTTGCAGGCCTGCGTGAGAGACTTACGTAATCTCCTTTTTTCGGTAAGTGTTATACTCACACGCTGGGATTTTATTGCGTAAGTGAAGCGAAAAGCCTAAGCTGTCACTCCGCATGTCTTTTTTACTGTTTATAAGTGAAACAAAAAAAACACATACACAAAGTGGCCTATCGCAAGGTATTACGGCACAAACGCAAACTATTCATGGGATCGCACTTAAAACCAACAATCACTCAGAATTTACAACAGTAAAACAAAAGAATAGGATTACGGAGAAACATCATGAGCGTTGCGATATAATTAGCTCGTCTTTCAAAGCCATTGGCCCCACCGCGGTGGTCTAGTGGCTAAGGTACTCGGCTGCTGACCCGTAGGTCGCGGGATTGAATCCCGGCTGCGGTGGCTGCATTTCCGATGGAGGAGGAAATGTTGTAGGCCCGTGTGCTCAGATTTGGGTGCACGTTAAAGAACTCCAGGGGGTCGAAATTTCCGGAGCCCTCCACTACGGCGACTCTCATAATCATAGCGTGGTTTTGGGACGTTAAACCCCACAAATCAAATCAATTTCAAAGCCCTTGGAACTTTGAGAGCGTGTCTGCTTTGTTTCTTCTCCAATCTTCTCATTACGACACTTCAAATGAGTGCGGGCGTCTCCACTCCGCGATGCACAAGTGGCTTGACGTAACGCGTAAGACTTTATCTTTCAGAGACAACTTCTGACGAATGCGCGATGGCGCACTACAAGACCACACATGCGATGAGCGTTATGTGTCACACCTTGATTCTACGAAGGTGAAAAAAAAAAGTGACACAAGTTCTGAGCGATTCAGTTGAGAGCAGCATAATTCGGTGTAAAAGAATGAGATCTGAGAGTAGCGCGGAGCAAGCATGATAAAGGCCATATTCTGCAAAGCAGTAAGATTGAACGTGTTTAGTTTTGCTGCTTCGAAGTTTCTTATCTGCGCTGTTATACGCTCCATACCGGGCACCTGAAGGGGAGTTGGACATCATCTTTTTTCGTTTTCTTTTTTGTATACTCATTTTCCTGGAGCTATTTTCTTCCGCCCTGGGGCTTTCATTCTCCATCGAATTCCAGCAGTGATAGCGTTATGCACTCCCTGGTGAGTTTCTGTTTGGGGCAGCTGTCAAAAATGCGGCGGATGCGTCGCGAGCGAAATCAGCAACGGGTTTTTTTTTTTGTATTTTGCCAACTGTGCTGGAACAGCGGTGGTTTTCCACGAAAAAAAGATAAGGATATCTCGCACTGTGGCGCCAACACGCACCAGTGCGGACGCGTGGAGTATATAGGTGACCGCACTGTGTCGATGGTAAACAGGGAACCAACCGAGAACTTCGATCAAGACGCCATCGTATTCTAGAAAAAAGCCGCAACATTTCTTTTCATCGGTAACGTTTTGACGCAGATTCATTTCTCTTTCAGACTTTTGCTGCTTTTTCTTTCCTCGTTCGAACGTGGGCTGATATCTTCGAAGGCCCAACTTTTATTAGCTCCTTTTGTTTGCTTCGGGCCAGTGAGGCGACTTCCTGAGTTGATAGCGATACGCAGTAGGCTCGTCGAAAACTGCCCCGCCCAATGCTCCTACGCCTTGATGGCTCCACTATTTACCTGGCTTGTCGGCAGCTCCCGGACGGTCACTCGCACCTGTCACTTCAACGTTTGGATTCGCTCGGGTGTCTGGTGGCAGGGAGTGTAAATATACGGAGGCTTGCGTCGGAACTGTTTTAGACATATTTTTTTTATCCTCACGTTCAGTCACTGTGAGTGTGAACTTCCAGAACAGCTCTTTCGTAGTCTAGTAGAAGGTGAGGAACTTACTGTGTTTTGCAAATTGAAAGAAAGCTGGCGTGTTGCGGAAAATGATTCGGTGCGCTTTTCTTCTTGCCGCTATTTTCACCGTGTAGATGGTGTAGCAGGAACAGAAAGAAGTTTGTCTGGAGAATCTCTGCTTTGAAAAAAAAACAAATGCAAAAATAAATAATTAAACACGCGCACCCGCATCTCCAATCACCCTCCCCCCCCCAAAAAAAAAGACAAAAAAAAAGCGAACGTCTGTTTTAGTTATCAAAACTCTAGCTTAAAATGAGCATGTACAGTAGGTTGTCATATATTTATGTGAAACACTGCAATAAAATATGCACATTTGCATTCGTTACCTTATTTGTCTGGCGCAGGAAAACGGAAGTTCGGGATGGATAAATGTGGTGCTCGTCTTTCAGTGCACTTAGAATACGCTGGTGATGATCACGTTCACAATGTTTATCAAGCAGAATCCACGTTGAAACACACCAGAGAAGATAACGTAGTCATATATATTTGCCGGCACGAAAATCTTCCTCGTATAAATATTTATTACTGTTAAAAGCATTTGGTACAGTTGCCAGTTCCCAACAAAAATAAATATGGTTACTCTATAAAGGTTTTTATTCCTGCACACAGGGTAGAATAAGTTAAACATTACGTTATGTTCTGACTGGTGTTGCGCAAGCCTGAATAGACCAGAGTTCGACGTACGTGTTTGGGAACATTGTGTTATAGAGCTGCTCTAAAAGTTACCCTTGAAAGAAGATTGCTTTTATTACCTACTTATATTTTTAGCTTCATCCTCCACACTCTCTAGTTCAGAGTAACAAACTCGATTTTCAGATTTTAACATTCCTAGTATGTTACTATTCTTCTTATCTATCTCTGAAGTGATGCATGCATGATACAGATTTATATATATGTAGATACATATATGAACCTTGCTCAGAAGTTATGACACTTCATGCAATATAAGAAATAAAAAAGCAGTGTCTTTTGGGGTCTCACCACTCTTTGATGACAGTGTAAGGATCTCTGAAGAGAGTTCATGTGTCTCTCTAAAACGAGTACGTGGCAAAGTCAAGATTCACAAAAATAGTCAAGAAGTGTGTGTTACCTGAGAGCTCCTTCTGGTTGCAGAAGCACCACCTGAAGGACGCTAGTCACTGAACTTTCACCAACTTCGGGAGCTCCCCATCTTAAACACGACCTCCGAAAAAGATAAATAGTACCAACTTCGAGTGCCATCTACACTCGTGCTTTACTTGTGGAGTTCTCGGGAATCAAAATGATAAAATATCGTCCCTGCAAGCACTCGGTGTGCTCCGTTCTCGGGCGTGTCTGCACCACATTAGAGGAAGAACGAGCGAGATGGGTAGGTGTGAAATAGAATTAGTGAGAAAGAAACCCTACAGGTACGTACCCTTCTTCATTATCGTTATTTTCCCCCACTTTCCCTTATCACTCGCAAGAAACAGTAATGGCGTGAAGGCGATAATATTTCACTCGCGCCTGGTCACCATCTAAAAAGGCAGCGTGCCCGGATTTCGTCGTTTTCTTAAAGTGGTACGGCTTGCGTTCTGGCGGCTGGATAACGCCGAAGCTGCTGCTGCTGCTGATTGCTGCTGCTGCGGCGGGAAAAAAAGCAAGCGTCAGGCCGCGTTGGCTCATTGCCGCAAGAGAGAAGCGCAGTGGCGGCAATAGTGGTTGCGGCTTGCACGCCACGGAAGAACTCGATCCCGGAAATGCTTTGGGGAACGCTTGGTCCCTAAACCACCACCAGAACCGAGCCTGCCTTTACTTCGTGCTAGCTGCATCGCTTTCTTTATTCATTTCTTTCCTATTGCTCATACAGCTATTGCCTTCACCCGCTTTCTTTGCTTGCGCTCGCTTCACATCGCTTTCTGGCTGACCAAGCTCCAGACGTTCCTTCATATCTTTTCTTCATTTTCGCATCGTTGATCCCACGTTATCCATAAAAACACGTTACTTTCGCGCCTCATGCTTTCACTTTCTTATTTCGACCTCTTAAGGTTCATCTTCCCCTACAGCAAGCTTTGCTGATACTTTTGCCAATGCCCTTTACTGCTGTCTTTTCTTTGCAACCCAGGCAGATCCTCTCTATTTTCTTTTTTTTCTTTCTTTCCACCGTATCCTTCTCTCTACGCTGTTTCTTGCCAGCCTCCTGCTATCTCCATGGGCCTTCCGAGCAAGCCACACTACATCCCCCAAAGCTCCTCGGCCTTAGTCCTATCCATGACCATCCCGACACTGCCTTTCACAGCCTCGTGCTGGTTTACGGGGCCTCGTCGATGTGAGCCTGTCGCACTTCTTTGTGCTCTCATAGAGGATTACGACTTTCACTACGTCATGTATTGGCGCTCTCTCTGTTTCTCCCTCTCTCTTTTTTACTATTGCTTTTTTGCTCATCATCTGGCACTGCACCCAGGCTCTGTCGTGTAGCAGAAGCAGTCTCTTTAGCGGCGCTCTGTTTTGGACCTTTCCTTTTTTTCTCGTGTATGTTGTTGCTTTATTTGTTATCCTTCATCTTAAGGACCCAAAAAAAAATAGCACGTGGCTAAACAAGGCACACAAATACATACGCACAAATGTTGCGTCGTAGGCACTTCCCAGTGGATCCTCGGTTGTCTTGGGTATCGTCGTCAATGTCTGAATAAAGAGGCGAAAGGACAAATAAACATGATAGCGTGGGTGGAGAGGAATTTGGGAAGAAATAGAGATCTGAGAAGCTATCGGATAATCAAGGCCTATATGCTTTCTCCTTTTATAGTGTCCCTGCCGGAGAATATAGCGAGGCAGAAAAAAGCGAATAGGGGAGGGCTTCACGAGCTGTCGATCTAACCGGCCCGGTTTTGTCGCATTGATTGATATGTGGGGTTTAACGTCCCAAAACCACCACATGATTATGAGAGACGCCGTAGTGAAGGGCTCCGGAAATTTCGACCACCCGTGGTTCTTTAACGTGCACCCAAATCTGAGCAAACGGGCCTACAACATTTCCGCCTCCATTGGGTTTTGTCGCATTCCACAGAGTCATTCGGTGGGTTTTCTCGAGAATCCAAGCGTTGCGGCTGGTTTTGTCGGAAGTCATTCTATGCGCTATCTATCCCACATTCCTGTCGTGTCTGTCACTGCCTTCTTTTACCTGGAGTCAAAATCATGCGTTATTGCAAACAAATATGTGCACAGTTTTTTATGGTGATTTGGAGAGATAAAAAAAAGCTTTGCTAGAATATCAGTCCACTTCAGGCATTGCCTGTTACCTTTAGCCTTCAGCTGGAATCTCTTGAGACACAACAAGAGCTTGACTGATGACGTCTTGCTGAGCGTTGGATTCTAAGGTTGTGGAGCAGGGCCTCCCACGATTGTATTGTGTGTGAATCATCGTACTTTCTCGGACATGTTCTTACCATGTGGACCAAGACTGCAGCCTTGTCACAGAATTTGCACTGTGACTGCAAAACTTTCGGAAACCATCGGCTGTAAAGCACGAGGCTTTTTAATTCACTGACATTCTCAGTATGTAGACTAGTATTTAAGAAACAAGCTGAAACGTTTGTGTAGCCTGCCTCGCGAAAGTTAGGGTTATGTGGGTCTTACATTTGTTCACAGCTGCCATAAGCACCAGGTCGTACTTCCAAGTTCTGAGTTAAGGGTTATGTGGGTCTTACATTTGTTCACAGCTGCCATAAGCACCAGGTCGTACTTTCAAGTTCTGAGTTAAGGGTTACGCGGGACTCGTATTTAATGCAGGTATTCTTAATGCAAGAAATATTTGCATTTAGACCGAATCATTAATGAAACTGCGTTTTAAAGTTGTATTTTTAGCAATTTTATGGAAGGAGAATACAAACAATATTAGATTTTTGGTTACATGTACTTTAGTAAAGCCATTTAGTATATATACCTTTCAAAATAGAGAAACTGCAATAAAAACCATACCAGCTAGAGGGTTAGCGAATTCCCGGATCCTGCGTAGTATGACATTTCGAAGGAAGGAGGAGGCTAATAATAATATTGCTACATGCATGTTGATATTTTGTGGGACGATGCGCGTGTGTGCCTGACGAAGAGGAAGAAAGGTGCTCTCCGCTCGTTCGCGGCTGAACCGGTCACGTCATTACTGCTTGTTTTAAGTAAATCTCATCCACAGCCTCGTCGATACGGAGTCGTGTCTTATTCGTAACAATATATTACCGCGATAGCGTCAGAGAGCTAATTTCGCAGAAATTCCGACTTAGCTTTCGACGCCGTTGGTTCTGAGCGAAAAATCATCTTTGCGTAGCCAGAAAATCGAGAAGGATGCAAATAAAATAAATATTAAGAATTCTGGGTGTGAGTGGGGAGGCAGTCACAGTCACCCCCTACAAAAAGAACACACGCTACTGCGCACTTAAGGCCACATAGTGGGTGCATAGCAAGTTCGAAAAGATCTCATACCTTAAGTATTTTAAGTATACGCACTAGAAACACAATATCGCCATCGCGTTCAACTCATAAAGTAGAAGCTGAAGGGTCCCCAAATGTGTCCACTTGTGTGTAATTTCTGAGGTTTTTTTAGCACAGTTATTATGTTTTCTGTAGAGACATCATTATTTAAAACACTGAGTGGAAAATTGTTTTAT
Organism: Rhipicephalus microplus; assembly: GCF_013339725.1. NCBI lineage: Eukaryota > Metazoa > Arthropoda > Arachnida > Ixodida > Ixodidae > Rhipicephalus > Rhipicephalus microplus. The sequence continues at coordinate 16,259,340 of NC_051169.1, read as the reverse complement.
TTACATAAATTTAATAAAGTCATTACAGTAGTTTATAGGCCAGCAAAACTTTTGGGGCTCATTCAGACTCAGTCATGAAATAGTTTTTCTGCTTTCGACTCACTCGGAGCCAAACTAAAGAAAAATTTCTTCAGCTGAACTTACTCAGAGTCAAACTCACCGAAACATTTCTCACCTGGATTCGCTCAGGCTCAGACTCATGGCTTGATAGGAGTCTGAATGAAAGCGAGTGAGTAGACTCACGAGTTCATCAGCCTACAAATATCTGCTTCGACAATGATGTCAGGGCTTTTTCACGCCAATATCTCACGTAATCGGGGCTTTACGTGGCGCCTTTTGATGTAGTACTTTCAAATCCGAGCTATGAGTGCACGTAAACTAGTATTATCACGTCACTTTTGTTGAAATAAATGGCAACATAACATATATAAAGAAGCTCATTGAAATTGTTGGCAGAGGGTGGAGGGAACTCAGGGCCTTCCCCTGTGTAATTTGTGCCACTGTTGAATAAATATGGAAATGAAGTATGAAAAACACTGCTTTGCACCACGTGTGAGTGGACGTGAGTATAAACGTGGATCAAGGTAAGGCTGACAGTATTGCTCAAGCTTAGTGGATATGATCATACGACGACGACAAAAGCGGAAGTCGCTAAAACTCGCTCAAGAAATATATCTTGCGCTTTGGACTAATTTGGACTCGGACTCACTGAAATTTTTCCCGAGCCGAACTCACTTGGACTCAAACTCACGAAAATTTTCTTCAATCCGGCTCACCCGGACTCAGTCAGACTCGCAGCTCGATCTGAGCTTCACTGAGTCGATTGAGTCGAGTGATTAGTGAGTGCACTGACCTATGCAATCGTGACATGACAAATGCTGCTAAATATCTATTCAGCTAGCTATAGGTTGTTGTGCGAATGCGCACTCCGGGCACTATTTCACTCAGCTTTATCTAAGAAGGTGTCACTTATAGGTCAAACACTGGAACTCAGACACTGCCGAAAAACACTTTTTCACACCATATTTCTGTAGTATTTCGAAATAAACACTGTTACGGCCCCGCTAGTAGCTATGGCACTCGAATGCTAACCCGAAGGTCATGGGGTCGAATCCCGGCTGAGGCGGCTATATTTTTGAAGGAGGCCAAAATGTTTGAGGCCCGTGTACTTAGATTTAGGTCCACGTTTAAAGAACTCTAGGAGGTGAAATTTTTTGGAGCCCTCCACTACGGCGTCTCTCATATCATGGTTTTGGAACGTTACATTATTAACGATAGTTATAGCGCGAGAACAAAACGACGACACAGAGACAAGAAGGACACGAAAGTCCTTCTTGTCTCTGTGTCATCGTTTTGTTCTCGCGCTATAACTATCGTCATGCCATACCAACTAGCCCAAGCTGCCACACTTCTAAGTTACATTATTATTACACAAATGTTCCCATTACAATCATTGGACCGAATATATGATTCGAAGAACTGTATCGGCTGGGCACATAACCCGTTAGGCCGCCATGGTGGTTCAGGGGTTAAGGTGCTTGATTGCTAACCTGAAGTTCACAGGCTAGACCAATGCCGTGGCGGTCTCACGTTTGAAAGAGGCGAAAGTGACATTAAGCCCCGTGCTAACTTAGATTTAGGTGCACGTTAAGGAGCCCCAGGTGGTCGAAATTTCCGGTGCCTATCCTTACAGCGTGCTTCATGATGACGTCGTGGTTTTGGAGCGTGAAACTCAAAGAACTGTTACTATTATTAGCACTCCAACGCATCTGCATCATTCAGACTGTCCGTCCATCAAAGGAGAACTGACCGGGAGACATTTTGTACTGCAATTTACTAATAGCCTGCTTTGATGAATTGTGGTAAATATTGTTTAACATCTTTCCCCTAATATGTATAAGGTTGGCACTGCCTCGAAGCATTGCGTCGGCGAATTTTTCAACGATTAATGAAACACCGCCAGTGGTTCACCCAATGTATGGTAGAAAAAGCAATCTACCAAAAGCGCAAGCTCTACGCTGTAGGTGCTATTGTTCGCCAAGTCACATCAATCATCGAGCATTGCCAGCGTGGGGCCCTTATCTCCAGCGTATTCAAATCTCATTAAACTGGGCGCCTTACATACGCCGTGCTAAATGGTCGTGCTTGGCGGTAATTAGGCCAGTTCAACTCTTTCTCTTTTTCTTCTAGGCTGAGTGATCTTACTATATCTCGCTTCATGTAATATATTTAATAATTTTCTTGCTTGACCTTGTCTCTTTGCTGACCAAGATTTCTTCCTCAAGAAATTTTTCGCTGCCGTCCAACTTTCACTCCCCGCACGTCTCTCGTTAATATGCTCGTGGCGCCTTTGTAATGCGTCAATACCATCGGCCGCTGTCTTCGGAACTTCTAGGTACCATTAATCATTGCTCTCGCTTCATCGATTTTCGCCGGTCGCCGCACCTTTTTCTGATGATGAAGGTACCGATATATGACAGGTAGAGGCGGGGCCCGCACCCTTTCACCTCGCTTGACCTGTTGTTCGTTCGCAGCGTTCCGGTCTCGCGGTTCGACAATATTAAGGTCTTATATTGTGTTTTCTACCATATCTTATCAGCTCACCATCAACAAAACAAGTGCGTAGGCAAAATAATTGCAATTTATTTGTTTGCAACGTTTTCGCTAGTGGCTTGTTAGCAGTAATAATTAAAAAAATGAAGCGACGATGTTATATGGGGTGAGTGTTAATACTCACAGGGGCGGTGAAGAAGGGTAGCTGGAAGAACAGCTGCAATCTCAAGTCCAATACGCGTTGGTGGGACCATGACAAAAATATGAAGACAGCACAGTAATGAAAAATTGTGTCGGTTACATGGTAGTCCACACAAAATGACAGCTTTGTTGTATTTATTTCTTACTGTTTTTTTTTCGCAGAGCTAGGTTCTATGGCTTATGTTAATAAGAGCGTACATAACCCTGTTTTATTGGTAATGTTCAGGAGTGGCTGGTGCAGAAGTCCATGCGTCCAGCTCCTAACCCTGGTAGTCACCCTGATTGGCCTGTGGGTCCGCGAAGGCGACAGTGGCAGGCGGCGCCAAGGCCCTGAAATCCCCAAGTAAGTGATTCATTTTACTTTAGCCCGGCGGTTTTCAGTAAACACGCCCTCCTCGTTCCTTTTTCAATCTGTGTTTTCTTTTTTTTTTCGTTTAAGATCGAAAGATGCTCCTACTGAGTTCAAAACAGGTATAAAATGCCTATAGCCCAGTCGTTTCTCTTTGTATATTGCACGTTCAAATATTATTTGAAATGCAATCAACTAACTAGCCCTGGCAGTGAATTCTGCCGGACCAAACCAAAGGTGGCAGCATATTGGTACCCCTTAAGGATTGAATTTACTCGCGTGCCACATAACCTGCCCGAAGTTCGCAACCATATCGTGTCATGCAGAACCGATCAAAAGCCATCGTTACTACGTGAAGCTATATAGTTCTCGTCTGGAACTGCTGCCTTCCTTCCTTTGCCTTCTATCGCCAAGAGACCACATGCTAACGCCAGCGCCATGGACCATCCTCTACATGCTCTTTTATTTTAGCACGGCTACACTTTTTCCAACACCTTTAACGGAGGCCGTTACCTTAACGACGTCGGAAAATCCACGGCAGGCTCCAATGTGTAAGAAGGCTTTTCCGACTTGAACCTCAAAGCGTGCTTGTGGTATCCCGCAGGAGAGCTAAAACTGGAAACTAAAGAAAAAGAAACAAAGAAACTTGAAAGACGCGTACCCCCAAGACATTCTTTCGAAGGGGCCTTATCCGGCGTTGAGCTGCCGAAATCCCGAAGTTTCAGACAACGCCGAAGCATGCGTTTGGCATCGTGAGGCAGGCTTTTACGCTGGCGACGTTCTTAGACCAAGCCTATGGCTGGGCTCTGTGTACAGGAAGAAAACTACGACAGGAGGCTTTCAGCGTCATGCTAATGAGGATGCCCGCGTAATGGATGTCGGGATACTGGTAGAGCATGGCCGCAGAACTTAAGCCCAGCTGGCATGGTACGTTTTACGACCGTGGAAAGAATACGTAAACGCTGATGCATACGGCTACTTCCGAAGAAGGGTAGCTCTTCTGGCGTTGCTTATTCGTTTTACAGGTGTGCTTTTGATTACGCAGCCAATTTTCAGCAACTGATGTTTTCGCCTTTGGTAATAAGGAACTTTTACGATTACAGACACTGATGGTGTAAAGGTTGTCGTGGTATTGCTTGTTTGTTCTGTGCTATTCTCAATCGTGCCGACCACGCTAAGAAGAAAAAAAAAACATTTCAAAATGACACTGAAGTTACGGGCACAATTTAGGACTGTTTCCACTAGAATTTTTGTGATCCAAGTTGCTTCTATATCTCACCAGAATTCACACTTCGTCAGTGCTGGAAGTGGCCCTCCACCTGAGTATTTAATGGTGCAGTTTCGAGCTCCTCTTAACAATAAAATAGTGCCTAGAGAAAAGAACTGTCACATTATACTATCCAACGTCGACTTTGCCTTGTTAACAAGTTCTACAGTAATCTTATTTCGTTATCCTAAATATTATAAAACGTCACACAGCAAACCTGACACTTGCGATAGAGATCAATGATTGACAATTCGTAGAGGCGAATCCAAAGTTTGGTGCTTATATTCCCTCTGAGGTTCAGTCAGGCAGGTTGTTCTTGCTTTCCATCTGAAGCTCTTATGTATTGTAAAGTGTTTAGTAAAACGAAAAAGAAAAAGGGTTTCATCTTTTAATGTGAGATAAAAAAAAACTGCTTCATAAAAAAAACACATAACATATGCAGTAGCCTGATGTATAGTGGTCTAGCACCGCATGTGACCAGGGACCAGGTATTTTTTCGGAACGTGGTCTGAACTACAAGGTTTAGGTTAGTCAGTTTTAAAACTCTATTACGACATGGGCATGCCCTGAAGTCGGCGTTTAAATATAGTCATAGATACGTCATAGCCATAGGTATGACTGAGCGTTTCAGTGAAAACATGTGCGCAACAGGAGTTGCAGCCTTCCCCCCCCCCCCCCCACCTACAAAAACACATCTAGGCATTTTTTTTTGCGGCAAATGATATCTAAGCATTTATAAATGTCACCTTCATATGCGAGTGGTTCAACAATATTGCTTTGTATTGGAACAGGCTACTATCAATCTATTTATTGAAGCTGCTCTTGATGTAGTCATCTAAATACCATTGCACCAGCTTGAATTTGTACCTTTGAGTATTTCCTATACCCTTTGTTAAAAGTAGGAAATGTCAAAATATTTGTGTTTTCGTTTTTTCAGAGGATATTTACTAACACAATAAAAAAAAAACAGGAGCAGCCTTGTAATTCAGAGACAGAGTGAAACATCTTATTGCAGCGAGCTGAAAGAAACCAATACAAGACTATTGGTTGAGAAAATCTACAAGTGCTTTTCAGCGAAGGAACTCAGGACGCGCTTTGTAGACATGTGATGGCTGAATGTAATTTTTATTTTTTAAAGTTATAGTTTTTGAAATTTCACTGGTGAGAGTCAATTGTGTATGATTTTCTGTCTACTTGTTCATTGACTTTTTTTTTCATTATTATTTTATTATTTAGATATGGTTTTGTACAATTGTGAGAACATTTACTTTATTTTTAGCTTTATATCAATGTTTCTATTTTTTTTCATACAACTGCCACATATTCCTTGTAACAGACCATCTACCCAGTCAAGCTGTTTGACAACAGATTTTAGCCGATGGTATCCGCCAGAACCTTTGAACCTTTGTAAGGTGGAAATAACTGAGTTGGCAATCTAAGTTAAGTTGTTACAGAAAATACTCCAACAAAAAAATATAGAAGAAAATATTCAACTCCAAAAACATGATATGTATAACGTCCTTTACAAATTTTACAACACAGCCACCAAACTTAAAGTGCCAGGCGTTAACCTTCAGGGTTTTTTTTTTTATATACAATGAGTGCTTTACTGAGTAGAAATGCCTTTTCGGCCCAATTTCACTGCTTTGTGACCTCGCACTTAATGCCGGCCCTCGCAAAAAGAGCCGCGTTCAAGCGCGAACGAAGCAAGGCAGCCGTAACCGCACTCTTATATACAACCGAATCAGGAGCCATCGCGCACGGTACGCCTGAACTTCCCGAAGCTTTAGAAGACCACGCTCCAACCCCTTTCAAGGAACGGCTGATCACAAATAAAGCTGAGCGAGCCCACAAAAGAGAACAACATGACGTCTGAGCAGCGGTGCTTGACTCCGGAGTACATCTTCCCGCTCGCCCGCGGAGTCTCAGTTCGCCGAGAAACAACAGGCGGCCCACCATTTTCTATAACGCAAACAGGCCTTCTTTAGCAAGGAGCACAACTATCGAGGCCATATAGAACAAAATCACAAGCGAACCACAGAAGCACTCGCTGAACCGCCGAAGATGATAATAACAAAAAAAGACAAGCGGTGGCAACACAGCACCGCAATCGGAACGGTGGCAAAAAAAAAAAAAAGGAATGAGCAAACACAGACCTCCGGCGAGCATGAACATCGCGGCTCTCTGTATGGCCGCGAAGTGGCCCTGATTCGAAGAAACCAAGCAGCAGCCACCGCAGCTTTCACGCGAGCATCTCTCGTCTTTTTTGACCGCAAAGAGAGCTCTGCGTGATTGCGATAAGGGCGGAGTAGCCGGAGGGAACTACGGACAATGATAACCGAAGGGAATGCGTTGAAAGAAAGAGTGAAGCTCGAAGTAGGAGAGGGCAATATCGTGTAACGATGCGGAAGGTACAGGGGCGCTCACATGTTTTTGAACGGGTTGTCGCGTTTGGCGCTTCTGGCGGGATGTTTTTCAGCGGCCAGCTCGTCCGAAAGCTCGCGTTCGCACAAAAGTGTTTGCTAAGGCTCTGCGAAAGTTGCCTCCCCGGATCACAGACGTTGCAACTGCGGACTCCTCCAGTATAGCCTGGGAGTCGACGCGCGAAAAGGTCCATCATCCCTGCAGAGAGCCAAGCCGAGAACTCACGGACGTGCGCTCGCTTATACGAGTCTGAATGCATCGCGGAGCACCATCCCCGACCAACCACCTACCTCCGTTCGCAAATTGATTGCGTTACTCCGCTCAAACGCCACCACCACCGCAGCCGCTTCGTGTGCCAGTGCCTCGGATATCCTTGTTGCTTCAGCATACTCCTATGAAGAGCTGGCTCTATTCGGATTTGCGTCGAAAAAAAAGTAAACACCGCGTCTGCAGAAAGGCAGGGACGGCATAAAGGTGCAATTAGTCAACACTGCAGTTGTAAAGAGAAGGAAAGGGAACTGCACACGTAGGCAGCTGATGGAACCGCGTACACCCTCTCCATGTGCATTGTGTTTGTTTACCTAACACGTACGTGTATCACTGTTTCCGCAGCACAGTCAGTTTGCATCTTGTTTCGTTCACCATCGTTTAGCTACTCAACATAACGCATATATTCGTTTGTGTAAACACACCGATAGGTCCGAGGGGGACGAGTTATATGTTCTTATTTGTTCTGTGCCTGTCGGGCTCACTTGAAGCACATTATGTAATACCCCTGTCCCATAACTACGCAAAACCTCTTTTACGTAAGTGTTGAAAAGTTGAAATACCTATAGTGAAGAAGCGTTGGCTCGGAGACATCCCGCACCGATCATTTTTAGTGTTTTCTTCGGATCGCACAACCGAAAGAGTGGCGTTAGCTTTCCAAAAGAAGCCAGGCGAAACAAATTTACGTGTATCAATAAGATACAATGTGCCTATCCGATCAGTGTTGCTGTTTTGTTTTTCTTTGTACCTCCACCGCCCTCTATGGTTCCTGCACTCTATTGCTCCTGCAGATGCGCTGCGCTCGAAGGCAACTTTGCAGCTGCAGTGGCAGTTGTCACGTGACCATAGAGGGTGAGGGATGAGCTTTGGGCTGGGTGGAGCCTACGTGTCACGACGTCGCTACAAGCTTCGCAATATGTCGACGGCACCTACCTCTGTTTACGAACATGGAGTAGGTCTATACTAAGGGGTTGGGAAGTGAGGGGTACGCTCGTGAAAATCTCCGGAAATTTACACATTTATCGACAGGCGCTCTCCTTTGGCGGTACAAGTTTTCTTAGCGTACGAATTTTCTAAGAGGTATGAGTTTTCTGAGCGCTACTAACTTGTTAGCACTCTAAAAATGCTTGGCCTTTTTCTTCGATCGGGTAGATAATTATTGTCAGTCCTTCCAGTTCAGCTTTCGATTGCTTAAAAGCGTGAGGCGATCGCAGCTGTTTGAACAGAACAGCTTTGACTCTAAGGTTGTGCCATAAAAGCTAGTGTGCCTCGATAATTTTTATTGCAAAAAAAAAATGCTTCCATTTTCTGAGGCTTAACTCTCCGCATATTGAAGTGAATTGAATGGAATGTGATAGGAGGTAAAGGGAAATGCCATTTGAATAGCTTGAGGGGGGTTTTTCGTCCCCGTACAAAGACAGCAGCGCAGTTTAAGGCATGTTTGAATATTACGACACTAACACTCACAGCAACACTTTAAAACTTCTACTGTAATATTGTAGCACTTAAAAGGATCTTTTTAGACTGCATTTATAAGGTCAAACTATTTTGGGTGAATACAATAAGTTAAAAAAATCATGTAAATCAGAAAACTTCACATTGCGAATATCAATTTGCTTAATGTTATAGTTATTTATTAAACTCGGAAGTCCTATTATGAGCCATTTGACAATTGCAATCAGTCTGACAAGTGTGAAACATTCCATGTCTTGGTTTTTTGCGTGTTGCGGACACAAGTTTACTGGTACCATCAAAAGAGAACCTGGTGTTCGTAGTGTATTTGATATTCATTGAGGAACCTGTACACCAGCACGTCTTGTGTTTTATTTTTATTTTTTTGAACATTACTAAACAGTTTTTCAGAAAGATGCACAGTTAGTTCACTTGCAATTCTTCTAAAAAATATTTTTGCTTAAGTAATAGCCGCAACAGGTTCGATTCTGTAGTAGTCCCCCAAAACCAAACTGCAGTATTTCAAATACGAGCCGAAAAGGGCATTTTAAATCATTAGTTTCACTGGTTTTGGGATTAGATAGCCATTTCTACTCATAATAGCAGTCATTGCACCCAACTTTTGTAACACCTTACTTACGTGCTCATCCCACTGCAGTGATATTGTGAAATGCTCACCAAGTGCATTAATAGATTCAACCAGTTCTATGTGTGATCCACAATAGACAAGGTTGTTTTTGCGGAAACTTTCTTGCCAACAGAATGAAAAATCACGACCTGTCTTTTTTGTATTTATTTTTAACTGGTTAGTGGCTGCCAATGTGCTTAATTCTTCTAACACGAGGTTAGCTTTGTGAAAGAGATAGTCACCTTATTAAGAAAAAAAACAATATTATGGTGTCGTCAGCTTTATTTACAAGCATAACATTCGAAGAAGTGTAGACTACGGTATTTATGTACAAATTAAAAATTAAAGGTCTGAGAATACTGGCCTACGGCACTCCTGCGATAATTTTCTTTCAGTCTCATACCATTTTGTTCATCAAGAGAACTTGACACTTTTCTGAAAGGTTGCTTTTTAGTAGCGTTAGGGGAATACCACGTATGCCATACTCGTGGATTTTATGAAACAAAATTTTATGATTTATGTGGTCAAAGGCTTGCGTTAAATTGACGAAAATACTGAGGACGAAATGTCTTCTTCGAAGATCTTCAGTATGTACTCCTTCTGGTCGAGAACAGCAAGTTCTGTTCAGCGGTATTTCAAAAATTCATATTGACATTTCGTTAAAAAGCGCACTTGCTACAATAGGTATTCGGCTATAAATAATTTTCCCGTAATTTTTGAAAAATATCAGGAATATTTACAGCTGTCTGTAGTTAGGAAATTTGGTTGGTTTTATCACCCTTTTTTATATGGCGCAACTACACGAGGAACTTGCATTCTGAATGGAAAAACACCAATTGAAATATATATAATATATATATATATATATATATATATATATATATATATATATATATATATATATATATATATATATATATATATATATATATATCATCAGCCTGACTACGTCACTGCAGGACAATGGCCTCTCCCATGTTCCGCCAGTTAACCCGGTCCTGTGCTTGCTGCTGCCAATTTATACCCGCAGACTTCTTAATCTCATCTGCCCACCTAACCTTCTGTCTCCCCCTAACTCGCTTCCCTTCTCTGGGAATACAGTTAGTTACCCTTAATGACCAGCGGTTATCCTGCCTACGCGCTACATGCCCGGCCCATGTCCATTTCCTCTTCTTTATTTCAACAATTATATCCTTAACCCCCGTTTGTCCCCTAATCCACTCTGCTCTCTTCTTGTCTCTTAAGGTTACACCTACCATTTTTCTTTCCATTGCTCGCTGCGTCGTCCTCAATTTAAGCTAAACCCTCTTTGCAAGTCTCCAGGTTTCTGCTCCGTAGCTAAGTACCGGCAAGATACAGCTGTTATATACCTTCCTCTTGAGGGATAGTGGCAATCTACCTGTCATAATTTGAGAGTGCTTGCCGAATGTGCTCCACCCTATTCTTATTCTTCTAGTTACTTCAATCTCGTGGTTCGGCTCTGCGGTTATTACCTGCCCTAAGTAGTTATAGTCTTTTACAACTTCAAGTGCACTATTACCTATCTTGAAGCGCTGCTCTTTTCCGAGGTTGTTGTACATTACTTTCGTTTGCTGCAGATTAACTTTAAGACCCACCTTTCAAGCTGCTATCCTTGTCTAACTCCGTAATCATGAGCTGAAATTCGTCCCCTGAGTTACACAGCAATGCAATGTCGTCGGCGAAGTGCAGGTTACTAAGGTATTCTCCATTAACTCTTATCGCTAACTGTTCCCGTTCTGGGCTTCTGAAAACCTCCTGTAAGCACGCGGTAAATAGCATTGGCGAGATTGCGTCCCCCTGCCTAACACCCTTCTTGATTGGTATTCTGTTGCTTTCTTTATAAGGCACCATGGTAGCAGTTCATCCCCTGTAGATTTCTTCCAGAATCTTTATATATACTTCATCTATGCCCTGATTCCGCAGTGTCTGCAGGACGGCTGATATTTCTACTGAATCAAACGCCTTCTCGTAATCTATGAAGGCTATGTATAGTGGTTGGTTCTACTCTGAGCATTTCTCTATTACCTGATTGATAGTATGAATGTGGTCAATTGTTGAGTAGCCTGTTCGAAATCCTGCTTGTTCCTTTGGTTGATTGAATTCTAATGTTTCCTTTACTCTGTTAGCAATTACCTTTGTAAATAGCTTGTATACTACAGAGAGCATGCTGATCGGCCTGTAATTCTTCAAGTCCTTGTCATCTCCTTTCTTATGTATTAAGATGATGTTAGCGTTCTTCCAAGACTCTGGTGCTCTTCCAGTCAGGAGACACCTCGTAAACAGGATGGCTAGTTTTTGTAACACAATCTGTCCTCCATCTTTCAGCAGATCTGATGTTACCTGATCCTCGCCAGCAGCTTTGCCTCTTTGCATGCTCTCCAAAGCTTTTTTGACTTCTTCTATTATTACTGGCGGGGTGTCATCTGGGTTACTGCTAGTTCTTATAGTATTAAGGTCGTGGTTGTCTCGGCTACTGTACAGATCTCTGTAAAACTCCTCCGCTATTTTAACTATCCTATCCATATTGGTAGTTATTTTGCGTTCTTTGTCCCTTAGTGCATACATCCGACTTTTGCCTATCCCAAGTTTCCTCGTCAATGCTTTGACACTTCCTCCGTTTTTCAGAGCGTGTTCAATTCTCTCCATTTTATACCTTCTTACATCGCATACCTTACGTCTATTAATCAACTTCGAAAGCTCTGCCAGTTCTATTTTGTCTGTTGTACTTGACACTTTCATGATTTGACGCTTCTTAGTGAGATTCTTCGTTTCCTGGGAAAGCTTGCCAGTGTCCTGTCTAACTACCCTGCCTCCAACATCCACTGCACACTCCGTAATGATACTCGTCAGATTATCATTCATTGTATCTACGCTAAGGTTGGTTTCCTCACTAAGAGCCGAGTACCTGTTCTGCAGCGACACTCTGAATTCCTGTACTTTCCCTCTCAGTGCTAGCTCATTGATTTGCTTCTTGCGTATCAGTTTCTGTCGTTCTTTCTTCAAGTCTAGGCGAATTCGAGACCGTACCATTCTATGGTAACTGCATCGTACCTTGCCAACCACTTCCACATCCTGCACGATTCCTGGGTGTGCACTCATTATAAAGTCTATTTCGTTCTTATTTTCGCCATTAGGGCTCCTCCATGTCCCCTTGCGGTTTTCTCGTTTTCGGTAGACGGTATTCAAAATCCGTAAGTTATTGCGTTCTGCGAATTCTACTAGTAGTAGCTCTCCTCTGGCGTTTCTAGTACCATTACATTAATCTCCTACTGCCTGGTCTCCAGCCTGCTTCTTCCCTACCTTTGTATTAAAGTCGCCCATCACTATGGTATACTGTGTTTTTACCTTACTCATTGCCGATTCCACGTCTTCATAGAAGCTTTCAACTGAAGAGTCATCATTGCTGGATTTAGGCGCGTAAGCCTCCCAGTTCGCCCACTCCCAGTTTTCTTCTGTCTGCCAAGCCCCGATAGCAAAGGACGTGCCCATTCTGTAGCACCGTATAGGCCTCATCTGTCCTCCTAACCTCACTGAGCCCTATTATATCCATTTAACACCCTCTAGCTCCTCGAATTGTACAGCTGGACTTCCCTCACTAGATAAGGTTCTAGCGTTAAACGTTGCCAAGTTCAGGTTCCAATGGTGGCCTGTCCGGATCCAGAGATTCTTAGCACCCTCTGCTGCGTTGCAGATCTGACCGCCGCCGTGGTCAGTTGCTTCGCAGCTGCTGGAGACTGAGGGCCGTGAGTTATTTGAAGTATGCATGTGGGAGGTAGTGACCAGATACTGCGCCAGGGTGGCCAGTCCTTCTATGGTGAGGGAGTGCGTTCCCGGCGGTGGTTACCGGTGAGGCTGCACCCCAGGCCTCTTGATGCAGTTCCATCAACAAGGGGATTTTTTTTTAAATCCGGACCTCTTGCATGCGAGGCGGATGCTCTAACCACTACGCCTTTGCCACACCTACTCGCCGCACATATATATATATATATATATATATATATATATATATATATATATATATACGTATATATATATATATATATATATATATATATATATATATATATATATATATATATATATATATATATATGTTTTTAAGCAATCTTTCCAATAACGTTTATTTATAGGTCTTATTTGCAGGCCGTCCTCATCAGAACTGCGACTGTTTTTAAGACTCAGGAAAACTGCTCAAATTTCGTGTTCTACCATTGCTTCTGAAAATAATATGTTTACATTACCAGGCTTTACACTTGTGTAAAACGCACGTGGTCCGATGTCAGTCTCGGTACACAAAACACTCATTGACCAGATTCACCATTGGATTGCCACTGATAGACTCCCCATCATGTGAAATTTCCGTCACCCATTCTTTTATTGCAATATCAATTATATAGACACTCTCGGCTAGATTTCGCTGCTGGCGTCGGTTTCAAGCACCGTATATGTATACGTATATATATATATATATATATATATATATATATATATATATATATATATATATTGTATTTATATGAAAGCGCAAGAAATAAAGAAAAAAACAGAAAGAAGACTCCGGTGCGTGGAATTGAACGTGAGACCTCTGCGTTGTCAATGCAAGGCGTTAACCACTGAGCCACCGAGAAGTACCTTCTCAACGCTTAAACGGCATGGTATTTATATCTAGGAGTTATCGCTGTTGGCAGGCATTTCGAAGGGGGCGGAAATATCGTGTTTTCAGCATTATCAGCAAGATGGAGCAGTGAGCGCGCGGAGACTAATATTTCATACGTACTTTGGCTCGCGTAGAGAATATGGATATGTAACGCTGAATCGCGCGCCCTTATGTTGCAGTTGGGAGGATCGTACATCTTGGCAAGTCTTTCGGTTTCGCCGGATCGATTCTGTTGTAGTTACCGGGCGCAGAAAGGTCACTACAATCGTTGCGCATCCTCTGTTTGCGAAAAGGCACGCTTTTCAGACACAGAGAAGTAACAACTAAGATGCTTATTCGCGTTTATATGTAGCCTGTGAGTACGTTTCGTGTGTCATTCGTGCGTGAGAAACGTGGGGCACGTTTCGATCTGCTTGCCATTCTGCGCGTGGCCTTCCAATTTGTTGCTATCACAATAATTGCTTCGCCTTTGCGGCAAAGTTGTGACTTTTTCCTTCTTCTGTCAAATAAGTGAGTTCAATTTGTTTCATAATACATGTATTTGTTCAGACAAGAAGAAAAAAAAATATTAAAATGCAACCTGGTTCTGTTTAAATATGCGCGCGCATTATTTTCTTATATAAACCATCTTTTGCGAGTTATCCTCAGTTATCTTCACCATTAAGTTACCTTTAAAGAGAGACGTGAACTAAGTCGTTATACTTTCTTTGAAAAGTCGTGGGACCCAAGAGAGGGTTAGGATATCACTTTGAAAACAATCATATACGTGCCTGTAGTGTGCACTCAGCAAAAAAAAAAAAAACGAAAGACAACCTCTTCTCATTTTTCTAAAGAGCGTAAGCTTCGCTTCCTAACTGCTGCGAGAAACATAGGTCCATACTATGCTTTGCTCCAAGAAGTGATAAGTATTGCGATAATCAAACCTTCAGATTGATGAGAAGTTTTTCAGAAGCGACGGGGCGCATCTTGAAAGATTGATGAATAATGTAGCTAGAACAACGCAATAGAAAAATTATACCTGTGTCCCCACTGAAGGGGAAGTAAACAGAGTATTTACAAAAGCGCAACAAAAAATTAAGAGATACTCAAGTGCGAGCCTTGCCATAAAAATTTACGTGAACCGAAACCTGGCTTGCGATGCATTTCCATAGCAAGGTGTTTTACTCGCAAAAATATCGAGTCTATGATAAGCTACCCCTGTGCGCTTTGGCTGCAAGGTAGGTTCAGGTTGTAGTTCGCTTTTGCAAGACGTATGACGGCTGAATGAAAAATGCACTGTTGTCTTATCAGATCGATGGGCTTCATAGAGATCGATGTTTTCCACTCAAGCATATTTTTTATTCTTCCTTTTTTTCCTTCGTGTCAAAAGCAGCTTTACGTGACCACGGCACAAACTCGAGAGCGAGTGCCGCCTTCAGGCGAAACCAAACACGGTAGCTCAAACACTGTCATCTGGGTTCGCGTTCTACGTTCTGTTCACTGATGTCAACACTTCACGCCGACTTTCTGTACAACCACACCACCAATAACACCGCAGTGCTCACTGATGACACCTTATGATGGACGGCCTTTTCAAGAAGATACAAGTCATGTTTGTTTACTTACGACAAAATGATTTTTGATCGATCCTACTCGGAGAACAAAACAAAAAAGCGGTTTATCTGGGTGTGTTTGTTTTTTTAGTGTGTTTCACACCGTACTTTTTATTTTTCATGGTCCTCGTAGCAAGCCGCATCTTCGATGTAAAAGAAAACGGAAAGGAACCTGAGAGAAATGAGAAGGTGGTGACGAAAATTGAGCAATATTAAAATGAATGGAAATTGAAGTTCCGTGGGCAGGAACTGTCGGTTCCTACCGACGGCAAGTTATCTTTTCACCCACATTTCTTTCTTCACATTAACCTTACAATTTGGTCTAATAACCTCTCTATACTTTACTTTCCTTGGCAATATTGTCCGATATATATATATATATATATATATATATATATATATATATATATATATATATATTACAATCTCTGTATATTTAATTTAACAGAATAACAAACAAAACAATTTCAAGTCACTTTCAGCTCAATTTTCACCGTTCGAAACAATCGATATAGGAACGCACCACGTGTATACCTAATAAATAGCTCAGTTCGCGCTCCCTCTTTGAAGCTAAAAATCTATCGACTTTATACCACAGTGCTCTAAACTTTGGACTCCTTCAGCTTGGCATTGTGACTTTATAGACTACTATCAGTTGAATCGATTCATTCCTTATGCAGTTGGTAACTGAACTTGTTCTAACCACTCGCAGACGTAACGACGAAAATTTAACCGCTGCTCGAAACCCAGAAAGTCCTCATCGCCAGTTTTGTTGGTGTGCTTGTATATCGCGTGGCAGTCGTCAGTTTCAACGTACCGCTCGGCTAATGTCAGTCGACGGAAATCAATTCAAGGCCACTCAGTAGAGAACAGAAGATACGGCTTCAAACACCACGCAGATTGTTTTCCAATAACTGGTGCACTCACCATTAATACGTATATTGGAAAAGAAATCCACCATTCTCGCGGCTCTGTCGCATTTGGTCCGCGTGCCCACTGCAGGCAGCATGACAGAAATTGAACAAATTCTCCGTTTTTTTTCATTCACCAAAACTAAATAGATGAAGATTTGGAAAAAAAAAATTGGGGTAATTTTCACAATTTGACGAAGTAGCTACGTAACCTGTGAAAGATATTGGGTATATTGGATTCCTTTCGCAGCGTACTTCATACTACAACCTTATTGTCTGTATGGGCTGTTGGTATTCATTCAAATGAATATAAGTGAGTCACTTCTGTAGGCACGGTAGTGTGGCAGCTGAAAATTGTCTGCCTGCTGAGCTTATCTTGTTAAATGCGAACATATTTGTTTGATTTAATGGCGTGCCTAAGCGAAAATTTATGCACGCCTAACAGGCGGCATTAAACTTTGTTTTATGCTGATAACGTCGATGTTAACATTATTGTACGCTCCTTAAATACAAGCATGCTTTTGTAGCTCTGTCATAGCTGACGTTGATTTTAGAAGTCAACAAAAGACAGGTGCAGGCCGAAGAAAGGACTAGTATGTTCCTCCTTTAGATATTTACCCAGGATTCAGCTGTCACTGAGCCAAGGCAAGCTTTAAGCTTTGTCCGAGCTAAAGCTTGCAAAGTTGCAAACTCTTGATAAGTTTAGCAGATTAGCAACGGAAAAGCAACGATGGCATCGGCACGCCACTGATGTTCTTACGTGCACCCAGAATTTTAGTGCTTTTACACTTTTAAGAGCGTATACAATCAGTCATATTCAAAAAATTAGGTCATATTAGAAATATAGAACTCGTAATTAGCGAAGGCTACCAGCACGGCGTCGTTAAAATAACGAATAACAAATATTTTGAATAGAGCATCTACATTATATGGGCCAGGCCAAACCACTTGGGGAAGAAAGGTCTACGACACCGTATCATATTCCAATGCCCGTATTTGTGTGTTGGACATTAAATTTTTTAAGGAATTGTAGTTTGTGATGTTTACTTTCGAGAATAGTTTACGTTATGTGTCTGAGTGGTTAACAAAAGAAAGTACACGGACTACTTCCTGTAATAAACGGACCATAGGCTCACGTTTCCAGAGAGCCCCATAATTGCACTCAGTAAAGCAAGAAGTGCTTCAAATTCACTTCCGCCAATTTTTCATCATTCACTGTATTGCTATTTTGTTAAAAGGCAATTTTGATCACTGATGTACGAACAATATTTCAAGTTAGCTATACCAATGGCATTAATGTCGAAATTGCATACATAACAATAGTCTGTATTCTCCAAAAATGCTTATTGCACCTGTATAGCTGGGTGTTTATAGTTTTTTTAGATGCGGAGCATCTAATACTCGAGGCTTGTAGTGCGGCGCCGTCCGCAAGCTTCCTCCTCCTTCTTCCACCATCTGTGCATCCCTTCCTCCTCTACACACCACGCGCGCTTCACTCCTCCACCATCTGTGCACCCTTCCTCCTCCACACACCGCGTGCGCTTCTCCTCTTCACGAACATTCGCTAGCTGTATAATGTAGCGTGCATGCGCCGTCACGCTTCGAGAACATCGGCAGCTGACGCGCGCGCATGCGCCGTCGCGCTTCGAGAACATCGGCAGCTGACGCGCGCGCATGCGCCGTTGCGCTTCTCCCCCTTCTCGAACATTCGACAGCTGACAGTGCATGCGCCGTCGCGCTGTATATATACTCAAGGTCGGTGCTCGCTCGCTCAGTTGCCGCTCGTCGGTTGGTTTGTACGGCGCGTCGACGTCCGAGGTCGCAATGATCGACGTCCCTTCGACCAGCGCCGGCCAAAGTGTTGGCGGAACCGCAACCAAGTCGTCGTCCGAAGACAAGGCAGCGCGGAGAAGAGCTCGCGACGCCGAACGTAAACGTCGGCGTCGAGCGGAAGATGCTCAACTTAGAGAACGTGAAGCCGCTGAGAGACGTCAGCGTCGAGCAGCAGCACCGGATTCGGCCGCTTTGAAACGTAAGCGTCGACAAGAGGACCCAGACTTTCGAAAACGGGAAGCCGAGTGCAAGCGTCGGCGACGAGAGGCCGATCCCGATGCTGCCCGCGAGCGCAAGCGCGCCGAGGTAGCGGCGTGGCGCGCCAAGCAGTATGCCACGCCCAACGCTCGCTTCAAGCGCGACTTCCTCGACCGAAGCTTCGGCCACACCTGCAAGGTGTGTGATCGTCTTTGGTTCGATAACAACTTAACTCGGATCGGCAACATTCAGAACAACTCCAAAGCGTTGTCGGTTCTTTGCGATACGTTTGGAAAGGGCACCGACTATGCCGACTACGTCGTGTGTGCTACGTGCAAGCAGTCGTTGATTGCCGGTCGAGTTCCCTCGGCTAGCGTGAGTTACGGCTACCGCTACCCGCCCCGACCCGAACATCTACCTGAGTTGAACGTCGAATACATGGCGTCGCGACACTCGCTGAAACGCGCAACGCACGACGACTGCAAACACCACCAGCCGACCACCAATCGCGGAACCTGCATCGACCACGTCTTTGCAAATTTCGACCTACGACCGCTGCAACCCGATCCACTCACTCTTCACTTTACCGACCAAAAAGCCATCGTGCGCAATGTTCGTCGCAATAAATAAACAACGCCCTTTCGCATACGTGTCGTACGTGTTCACTCATTTAACACCCCTCCCACAACCACGTTAACCAATTTAGCCAGCGACCCAAGTAAGTCGCAATTTAGCACCCCATTTCACAACCACGTTAACCAATTTAGCCATCGACCCAAGTAAGTCACACTTTAACACCCCGTTAACCAATTATATGCTCCGCATCCTCCTCAGTGTTCCCCCGAGGGAAGCTGCGGGCAATTTTTTATTTGCTCTACGGTGTGGCAATGTTACCAAAAATATTTGAAAGCTATAATATAAAGAGCATCGGCATACTATATTCACAGAAATATGACCTTCTCTCTTTAGTAATGTACGTCACCAACCAAATCTTTGTGTAGCGGTTACAATGCTATTTATAAAAAACGTAAATATTATCTACAATAGCTTGGGTAGCGCTATAGCTATTTAAATTATGGCATGTAGCGATTATCCCCATGTACCCTGATTCACTTGAATAAAACAGTAGCTCAGTGCTGTGCCAATTCCGGGCTGCATTCCTAGTTTTAAGGCTAACCAAAGCGTGACTGCCCTAAGCCAAAGATGATTGAGTATCTAACCTCAGCGCATCTAACAACCTCGGTATACAAACTCTTCCGAAAGTAAACGTACCGGTAATGGACAAATATCCTAACGCCATGGCTGCGTGGCCAGCGGTTTGCGGAAGGAAATGAATCAGCGGCATCAGATGACAGCGGAAGCGTGCGTTTTCTTCGAAGCGGAAGTTAGGGTCATCTACTTCCTGTCAGGTATATTTCTCTTATCTGCCTGCCAACGTGCCCACGTTTTTATTCTTTCCTCAGGCACGCTGCAGCGTTCACAACCAACGCCATTCAAAACCCACGAAGCAAAAAACGGCACTTTGGTAGTTTTTATAAAACTAGTTCGTTGCTACTTGTATAGTTGAAGCTTTCTGTTAATTCAAACAGTCATATTTGTGCGCGCAATGCTAGCTATGATAGTGTTGGTTGAAAATTAGCAAAAGCTTTCGCCTGTCTTTCTGTGTTATCTGCATGCTATGGCTGCCCTCCCACAGATTACGAGGGTGCTTACAAGCGTGCAGGTATTTCACGTGCTTTTTTTTTCCTTTTTGCTGCAAACATGCCTTTTCTTACAACAAGCAAACATAAATAACATCACTTAAAACCTGCGAAAATTTCACTTTGTCCAGACGCAATGAGTTTATGAAGCGCAAGTGGTATTGCGTAACACTTAGCTGCTCTGGTGTACTAAATTACCGACCACACGCTAAACAACGCTGGTAAAGTATACTGCGAGCTTGCTCAACATATTCTTTTTTTTTTTACAGACACCGGCTGGTGGCGCTAGAAGCATGGAATGCCCAATGTGGGGCAAAAAAAAAAACACGAGAATTTCTCGCGCGTTTAACTACACTTACCTTCAAGCCATAAATCATCGTCGTAATTATAAACCATAAGTTTGAGAGCACTCAAGAACCTATTGTTAACTTTACTTGCGTCGTGAGCAAGTGTGCTATGTTTCGGCACTTAAAACATCAACATAGGATTGGGAAAACATGTCCTCAAGTGTTTGTGAGCTGTTGCGGCACGTTCAAGCTTTTGTTAATTACCCCAAGTTTCTCAGCCTGCTCCTCAAGGCACAGTTTGTATGATTTTGTATATAAAGCAAATAAATATCCAAGTGCACGCTTTTACTGCGAACTTTGTTACTGCTTCCAAAAGCACATTGGTGTCGTTTCAGCGCTGTAACGATATCAAATTTTCGGCAGTACGACGGTGTTCACAACAAGAAGTGATTTGTCCTGGTGACTTGCAAAATTGAAAAAAGTAAAATTACTTTTCCTTATTTCATTTCTTTAGATAATACAAACAATCGTTATCCTAGTGCATCCAGTGCTGATTGTTCCCCTAAAAAATGCTATAGGCTACAATGAGGCTCTACAAAAAACTTTCAGTATACACATAGCATCGTCTTTAAGAGTAGAACGTGACAGCGTAGTTGCACCTCATACGCATCACCTTCTCCATTGCTACCTTTTCTTCGGTTATAGGTGCATGCTTGAACAATGTATTTATAGAAAACAAACGTTGGTGTGCGTAACATTAACTGTATCAAACTATCCGAGAATGCCTGCTACCAGTACAGTTGAACAGTGCTCACTATGCCACATTTCTTCCTTTTGCAAGTGAGTGAAGGGCACGCTACTCTTCCGCGCACGAAACAACGCAGCCAGTCACTTTATTACGTTTTGCAGCTGATGGGGATCCCACCCGTATTCAAGGATATTCATCTCTTCAAGCCTCTATCTCCTCCTGAACATCTTAATTGTCAAAAGCTTTGACGTTCTACATTCCATCGCATGCAGTTTGTTTACTCTAAACTCTACATTACTGTCAACTACGTAGACAGACAGATATATGTGTCCCCAGGCACCTCTATGATAGTGCTGAAAAGGAACGCAATTATCTTGCTCATAATAGAAAAAAGTTCAGTCTGCGGTAATTTTTTACGATGATAGATATGGTTATAAACGTGCATAAACAAGTTACAGAACCACTCGCAAAACAAAAGAACTGTTGAAGTGAAGACCATACACGATGAAGGAACAAAACGTCACGGGAGCAATTACGCCTTGCTGCGGAATGCGGGCCATTTTTCTCTCGCCATCTTAAACGATGCTTACGAGCACTTTTCGGAACGCGTCCGTGCAGGCATCCATCATGTCAACGAGCGTGGAAAGATAGCACCTTATTTTTTTCCCTTCTTCTTTCTCTTCATTTTTTTGTCTCCCCTATTTATTTTACGTTACGCATTAGCCTCTTGCTCAAGGGTTTGATGCGAGGTTGGCGTGAGGTCTTGAATTATGAACAGCATTTAACAAGCTTAACCCCATTGTTTGGTTAGCAGCAGCAAGTAACGTCAAAACTTTTTTGATGACGTTTCGTTGCGGATGGTTAACAAACGTACATTAATGAGTAGACAAGCTAAGTTGGAATAGGCTGTCGCTAGACCATGTTACGAAAATTTCAGCTTGCTCTCTAGAAATGAACTCGGCAAATCTATAACGCAAAATACTTTTCTATCGAATGTGCTTGTTCAGAAAAGGCATGGCTCATGACCACCTGGCATATATCGTGTATGCCTTTGAAATGTTTACAATCTATCTATCAGCGTTTCGATCGTGATCCACCAGAGGTTTGGGAAATATTTTTTTTATGTGTACAATCTTGAAGTACTTAGGTTCTCGCATCGCTGTGTAAGCCTCACACAGTGCACCTCACTGACTTTGATTTTGGCATTTCAGCATCATCTGCAAGCTCTTCTGATTGTTCGTATTACACATCGCATGACAATGAAGCTATTATTTGTGTGTTGTGAAAAAATAATCTCATTGTGTCACATGTTACATGATATGAAAACGAACATATGTGTTTTCGTCGTTGTTGAATGTATAGGAGCTATCCGCTTCACCAAAGCGCATCATCAGGTCTAAATTGTTGCAGGTGTATTGAATAAGCGTTTTGTATTTAGGTATTTTTGAAACCTACTTTACATCATTTAGGTGCCAGCACTCTTCAGCAAGCTGTTCAGTATATGTAGAATTTGCAGTGTAAGCGCAAACTGAATTTAAAAGTTACTGATGCCACCTAATGTACCTTCTGTGAACGCAACGTAACCATTACTGCGGACATGGAGCTTCTATCAGCATAAAACATAAGATGTAATAGAT
This sequence comes from Rhipicephalus microplus, assembly GCF_013339725.1. NCBI lineage: Eukaryota > Metazoa > Arthropoda > Arachnida > Ixodida > Ixodidae > Rhipicephalus > Rhipicephalus microplus. The sequence continues at coordinate 16,236,615 of NC_051169.1, read as the reverse complement.
GGCGTGCAGATTAGAAAAAGAACCAAAAAAACTATCAGGCTTTGCAATTACCCAGTGTTTACACCAAAATAAGCCACGCGAAAAAAAAGAAAAACGAGGATACTGCAGTATACACGAGGTGAGGAACGATAGTGTTTGTTACTAATGAAACACAAAATCCAATTTCTGATGCAGGCCTCTCTAATATAACTGCGCACTAACAACATTTTTGTCACGATTATAAAACAAAATCTTGTTTTCTGCGTGCCCCGAGCGCTTGAGCATGTGAGAAAAAAAAATCGAACTTTACGCCGCTGCGTCCCCAAAAGGCTGTTTACCCTTTGGCGCGTTTCGCAGGTTTAATGCTTCACTTACAAGCATGGCTTTATAGAGAAAGAAGCTAGGTTTCTGTTACTAAGCAGTTTTATGGTAAGGCGGATAACCATGCTTCTTGCTCATTATTTATTCTGCATGTGAAGAGTGTTTGTAATATCAACATGTCACGTAAAAACGACAAAATCACGTGTATTGCTGCATTTGTTTTGGGTCATAAAACTTAGCAATTAGAATAAGTTTGCGCTCGGCCGTGTAGGGGTTGAAACAGTAAAACTGGGTGATACTGAAGACTAATATGGTTTCTTCTATGTTCTGTCTTAACCTTAGCAAAGTCATGCAATTTGTATCTTGGCCACTTCTAGATTGTTACTACTCTTTAGCTAGGTGATGCTATGGGTTGTTTCAACGTTGATTATATGTGCAGAGATGTTCGAGTTGAACCACAGGCAGTCGCAGACATGACATAAGTTTCAAAAATGCACAGACCAAGAAGGGCTTCAAAATAACTTCAGCCAGTGGGCCACGATCCCACAGTTTCGTTTCGCGAGGGTCAAGACAGTGCAGAAGGTAGAAGTGTGTGTGTGTGTGTGTGTGTGTGTGTGCGTGCGTGTGCGCGTGCGCGCGCGCGCGCGTGTGTGTGTGTGTGTGTGTGTGTGTGTGTGTGTGTGTGTGTGTATGTGTGTGTGTGCGTGTGTGTGTGTGGGTGGGTGGGGTGGGGAGAACTTTTGCAATTTGTTAAAAAACTTTGCCATTTCAAGAAAAGCCTTTCCAAAATTACTAAAATCTGGACGCCGATTCTGAAACATCGCTCCCGTTTGACGCTTATGTTTCTGACATGATAATCCCATGAGGTGCCCCGCCCTGCCACGGTAATCTCGTGGCCAAGGTACTCGGCTGCTGACCTGCAGGTCGCGGGATCAAATCCCGGCAGCGGCGGCTGCATTTTCTATGGAAGCGGAAATGTTGTAGGCCCTTGTGCTCAGATTTGGGTGCGCGTTAAAGAACCCCAGGTGGTCGAAATTTCTGAAGCCCTCCACTATGGCGTCTCTCACAATTATATGGTGGTTTTGGGACGTTAAACTCTACAAATCAATCAAATCATCAGAGCAGCTGAAACGTGTTCACCAGCTTTGTTGTTACCCAGCCTTGGGTGACTCGGTCGAAACTGCGCATGTTTTATTTTCTTTCTACAACAGAGGACGAGGAGGAAGAAAGTTTAAGCGGAAATACAGAGAGGTTAGCTAGTTCTTAGACCAGCTGGCTACACTGTGCTGGGGAAAGGGGTGAGGGGAATAAAAGATGTTAACAAGGAATGTTGTGAAGAGAGAGATAAATTACAAAAAAATGCAACGGAGGAAAGGCAATATCAAAGTATAAGACACTAAAGTCTGTCTCTGAGGCCAGTTGTCTGCAAGTAGCACAGCAAAGGTTTCAAAGCCTTCTGGGCTGAGCATGGGCGTGGTCAATGACCCAGAATCCTATGTTCCGACAAAGGCCGATCATCCAGTCTATCCAGAGCTGCAGTCAGTTCTTGTCTTTGCACGTTGAAATGGGAACATTTTTTTTTGCAGTCCTTGGTTGTAATTTATAAACAGGAAATTAACAGCATTATTAACAAGCCCGTGCTATTTTCGTCCTCTTCGTCATCTTCACCTTCGCTCCCAGAACACGTTCAGCGCTCTATTCGTCCTCTCAATCCTATTCTGCCTCTCCCACCAAATACGCGCACCAATTGGTCCGAGGCACAATTCTGATAACTCTTCTGGACGTGCGCGGTACATGCGCAATTGTGCGTGCTATTGTCAAACTTGTCCTTTCATTCTTTTTCTTCTTATTTATTCTTTTCTTCCCATTTTTCATTCCCCCGTGCAGGGTATCAAACCAGGTGCAGCCTGGTTAACCTCCCTGCATTTCGCTTACTTTTCTCCTAATCTCTTTTTCAAATTATGATTGAGAAAAGGAGTACACAGAGTGAGAGAAAGAAAAGTCAGAAAATGGTATAGAAAGGAAAAGGTAGATATGAATAGGAAGAGAGAAGTTCTCAGCTCTAAATAATTCCAGATGAGACGGATTCGAACTCGGGTACTCCCGATTTGAAGGCGAGCATCATGGCCAGTCGGCTATGCAGACGGGCTAAGAGAGCTTAGCATAGCCTTCTACTGCGAGAGGGTGGGAAAGAAAGTGAAAGTGAGGAGAAGAGTTGGGAGGGGAAAAAATAGGGGCGAGACTAAGGTGGAGGGAAAAACTGTGTTTCGTGCCCGTTGAACCAGGCTGCGCTGATTCTTAAAGAACGAAATAGATTTTAAATAAAAGGACAGAAATGTAGAAAAATTATAGAAAGAGAATAAAAGGAAGAAAGAAAAAAAAGTAAACAGAGACAAAGAAGGCAGCGCAGCTCCACTTTTTTTTTTCAAGCTTGGCACCACTAGTGTGAAGTTGTAAGGTTTATTTTTTTTTAATTGAACTTAATCGTAAATGGTGTCTGCAATTTTCGGCTTCTGTCTTTATACACGATAACTTGCGAAAACGTCCACTGTTCGTTAGCATATTCAAAAGTTGCTTATGCAGCGGAAACTGTGATTGCATAAAGGACATGAAGAATTACGAAAATGCCTCTGGCATACTGAAACGTTGAAGAAAAAGCAAAGTCGTCATTGAGTAAATAGAGTGCACACAAATACCTGTAATGCGTATGGCAAAAACATATTGATAAAAAAATATAGGTGTTAAGGTCTTTTCTCCTCCAAATGATGTTACCTCTTTCGAAACGAGAAAATTAAGCTAATTTAAAAAAAGATCTGAGCCTACGCTTAGCACCAACTTATAAAAGAGTGCAATACAAAAACAGGAATGTTTTTCACATTTTTGTTCTGTTCGCGTTTCTGTCGTACATGGCTAATGAACATTCAGTGCAGCAGATGTTTTTTTTAACAATAATAACTGTACTACACCCTGGCACGGTGTTGAAGGTGTCGCGTGCCTTTACGAAATTAGGACACAAATCAATAGTAGTTTTTTTTTATTCTCCTTGATTTTCACGACCCTGGCACATGCATGAGCTATCGTGCTATCTCGATACTTTTTTCTTTTGTCAGTAAGTTTTCCCCGCTCCTACTTTCACCTGTCACCCTGAGAAAATTAGTCCAATCCATAATTTTTCCAGCTGTCGCTGCCTGTTATGCTTGTGCGTAGTTGTTTTTATCATACTTTGAAAAAGAACGAACGTGAGCCATTGGATTACTTTATCGTTGTTTTTATCATACTTTGAAAAAGAACGAACGTGAGCCATTGGATTACTTTATCATTGTCTTAATGCTGGTGAAAACTTTAATAACGGGTCTGAACGGCTTCGAGTTTAATGAAGTGCAAAGCTGTGGACTCGGAACGCCCCTCGAAAAAAAAGAGGATGGAGGGAACTACTGATTGAGCGAAGCCAACGTTGTACTGTGGAGTTGATTTCCTTCGAGGGGATCCTGGGTGAAATTTTCACGTTCCAGAGTGGAAGCATCAAGACTGTTTTCATGGCAACGACGGGGGTATGCACAGCAAAGCAAGCCGGTGCTCCTTATCTCAAGTTAGGTTCAGCATTCTCAGAATTAGCTGTCGTTGCTATGATAACGCCTGATGGTGTAGTTCTTCAAGATATCCATTTTTGTTACTACAACATTTAACCGAAGAAACGATCTTCTATGAATGGCTCCGGGCAACTTCAGTACTTCTGTCTTATAGACACGGTCCCTTTCTTCGGGAATAACGTCACATGGCAGCCTATATTTTTTTTCATTTCTCAAAGTATAAAACAGAGATACGCATATAAGTTTGTGTTCCATTCCTGGTCCTTGTCAGGGCTCTAAGAAATCACCGATAGACTCAGAATGTTTTTACTTCACAGTAGGCGTAATCAAGAGCGTAGCGCAAATACTTACTCTTGTTTTTTTTTTTTGTAACAACTCTCTCCTATCAACTTTTATTCCCCTTTCTCCTTTTCCACAGCACAGGGTAGCCAGCCGGTCTGAAAACCTGCTAACCTCCTTGTCCTTCTCGTACTTCATCAAAGAAAGAAGGGATCTCAGGCAATTTAGAAATGGTAACATAAATGCTCTCGGACTTAAATATTCAAAGTGACCTGTTTCTCACCGTGTTACTGCTTGGCGAAAAAAAAAAAAACTTAAAGCAAACCAGAAAATTCATCGCTGTTCGCTTTCCAATCTGTTCCTTATTGTCTATCTGGATCTGCAAAGACCAAGTCTCGTCGAAGTCGTCACGTGTTTTCGAGCATTATTCGCCTGAACCAACGCCAAAACGTGGTGCGATTCTTTTTTTTTTACTTCCTCCCTCGGAGGAAGACGTTGAAAGGTGCATAAATTTTCTGCCTACACACGTACCTTGCTCCTGATGAATTGACGGCAAATTGCCGCATGGCAAGTCACCAGCGAATTCACGGAGTGTAGAGAAAAAAGGCTAGAAGATTGCGGAACAAAGAGCAGCAGGCCCTGTCGCTGTCTGACTCGTCGCGTAGCCTCGTTAAATCGAATCCCACCGCCAACCCTACTGCGATTGCCTGCAATAGAAAGGCACCATGAGGTGACGGCAAGACTTCTTTTTGGGAGTCTTTCTGTCACTGTTCAGAAGAAAGACGAACTCGCGAGTGACAGGAGACGCGGATGAAGAATTTATTTCTTTCCTGCGTTATTCTTCACTTGTTTTTTTTTTTCTTCTTCTCTCCACCTTGTCTTTATACCTGTGGCTTTCTAAGAAACCTTGGTTGGCACCGGCAGTGGCAGTGCCATGGGCTTTCTGTTGCCCATTCGCACCACTGCCGTCGCGTCTTCCGACGTACTTCCTCCATCTAATCACGGAAGAAAACCAGCAGTGCCCCATCCTTTCTACTTTCTTAGTTATCGAACCGAAGATAGTGTGAGGGGGTGAAAGAGGGAGAAAGTGTGCGAGCAGCGGGGCGTTCGCTCTCTTCTCCCTGATAGAGCTTCATCTTATATCGCCCTTCGTCTTCTTCCGGCACCCGGCCAGCTCTTTTAGACTCGGCGCTATCCTAGACTTGGTGCTTTTTTCTCTTTTTTTTTGCATGGCTAACCTCCTCACTCTTGTCTCTTCCGTATCCGCTTCCCGTTCTTCTTAGCGGTCCTCGGTTTCGTGCGTAGAGCGTATGTATGTGTCCGTCCGTACAGACACCAAAAGGAGTGCGGTTTCTACGCACATACGTGTAGGCCCCCCCCCTACGGCGTGTCTTTGACGATTTCTAGCGCGTCCGGTCACTCGTCGTTCCCTTCCGCATTGGAATGCTCCCCTTTTCGCCGCAAAGCTCCCTTCCTCTTCCGGTGTCACTTTCCCTGAAGGATCCCTGCGGCCCATCCAAATTATTGGTCTTCTCAGGGATCTGACGTTTATCACGGCATCAAAGGCGCGTGTCTTCCGCTCAGCCATGCCACTCTCACTTTTTCTTTCTCTACGTACCCTCCCGTGTCAGCTGAAGACCTCCTGCCGGCTTTGTGGATCACCTTGGCTCAGGCTGACCGATGGCGACCGTACTAGCTTTGGACGTTTGCTCCCAAGGTAGAAAGGATACAGTGTGCAATAAAGCGATACCTCCCGTTTTCCGCATCTGCCATCTGAAGATGGCAGCTGAATTCTGAGCTCCTTAGAGGTCGCAGAGGTCTCATTTGGTTGCGCTTCTGAATGGATTTACGACCACTAACTTACATATCGTTACACTAAAGCTTGCACGCGGAAGATAAGTACGCAAAAAGGTAAAGCAAGCTCCTCTTGTGCTTCTTGTATAAATGTGGCTAAGTGCTAGAATATGTCATTTAGTAAACATCAGCTTGTGCATTTGCGCGTTCTTTGGTAGTTAATGAAAACGTTATTAGCAATCTATTTGACCTAAATGGTTAATTCAATAGCGTGCCTCAAAAACATAATGTCCATCCTTTTGTTTCTCTTAGAGTTACCCGCCACAGTGTTCTAGATGTCATGGTGCTTAACTGCTGACTTTAAGGTCGCAGAAGCAATGCCGCGGTTAGATAGCGCCAAAATACTAGATGCCTCTGTGCTTGGATATAGGTGCACGTTACATAACTTGAGAGCTGTTAACTTCCTAGAAGCCTGCAGTGAGATGTATCTAATCATATCGTGGTTTAGGAAGCATAAAACCACAACAATGTATATACTCGTGCAATTACCGCATCCAGAACCTTGTTGTTGTATACACCCAAAAATATATTTGAATAAATCCGTCATTTAGCAGTGCCCCTAATATTTTAGGACACCAGCGTTATTCGTCTACGGTGCGATAATTTCGAAGACTTATTTTTATTTTCGGCAGCTAACGCAAGATCGCATGCGGAGTTCTCGGTGCCTCCAGGTAGAAAATGCAGAGCATTTAAATGTACCAACTCTCTCCAAGGTACTGGCGTCTACCAAACAGCGCCAACTGAACAACTTAAAAGGCCATGCATCCCATTGTTATAAGTGCCTTTGGATTTCCTGAAGTGTGGCGTTCGGTTCTGTTGAGGACGGTGAAAAAAGGCCTTGGGTGCACGGTAACATCGAAAAAGTTCGATGAAAAAGGAAGACGACTTCATCTGGGACAGAGCCGATATTGAAGATGCGATAGGTAAAGATGAGGAAGAGAAGTATGATGATGACCAGGACGCGGAATAGCATTCATTTAACCACGTGAAAGTCACAAAGTTTGTTTATCGCTTCTCCCATACAAATCTCACAGAAAAGAGCGTGGCTGAAAACATTCACGCAACGAAAATGTTCTCAATTTTTCACCGTGTAATGTCAGCACCCACGATTTTTATTTCAATTTTCGGGGGAAGAACAAAAAATAATAACAGCGGCTAAATATAAGACGTTTGTGGTGGTGTTTGGCTGCAAACCAACAAGTGGCAGGTTCGACCCCGGGCGCTGCAGTCACATTTCGAGGAAGGCGAAATGCTAAAGCATACTGTGCGCTGTCACTGCACGTTAGAGAATGAAAATTTCCGGAGCCCTACACTGTGGCATGCTTGGTAAGCAGGCCGTAGTTTTGGCATGCGAACGGAGATATTATTAGGCCTACTTAGTCTTGAAACTGTTCTTATAACTCTGAAGTTCCATTGATTCTTATCTCCGCCAACAGTCTATTTAGATTCAGGAGAACTCCAGTGATACACTGCACAATTCATGAAACTGTTTATTTAAGGCGATAACTGCTGACGGCAGCAACGTGCCTACTTTGCAGCTTGAACTCATTGAAGTATGGCGTAGAGAGAATGAACCCTTTGGCGAGTTTGAATGCGCCAAATCTGTATCGCTATGAAGCGCAATGAAAGTGAAGAAATAATGAAGCAATGGATAACGAAGCAAATATGCGCTAAATATTCTGTGTTGTTTGTACTCCTACGCTAAGCAACACGCATCTCACTTGGGCAGCGTTTGAACTCACGATGGGTGCATGTGTTTTATAACATCCCCGATATCCATGCGATTCAGTAGAACAAGCACAAAACCCGGGCGTAGAGTTTCTCTTACTTTGGTACGAGGCTTGCTCACATTACTAATAAGTTAGCGAAATGGCTCATCTGAAGTGCGCTCTGACATGATGTGAAAATGCGCAAAGCCATTACGTCATGGAAACTTAACGAAGTAAGTTTATTTGTAAAAGTAAGCTTCTTTATGCTAGCCAGAAGGTGTCCGGGGAGTTAAGAAACGGATCTCACTTAGCTAATGCGCCTGCGCTAACGAGAAAATTCGCGGGACGAAGCGGCAAAATGCTCGTAACTAACAGAAACCGCGTGAAGGATCGTATATTACATATATTTGGCTTGAAGGATGGGCCTCACCAAAAACAATTCAGCCTTCCTTCGTCGACATAGACTACTGGCTATGCTTTCCTCGGATCATTCGCCGTCATGTGAGACAAACTGCGGCGTATTGGAATTCCCCTGGCGACCACTACATAAGCGCCTCCCATTGAAGCGCACACTCGGTGCTCGAAAGATAACGGGTCGTAAAAAAAAAAAGACGCGGAACGTGCGATGTTGCGCAAGTCCCACTGGAGAAGCGTGTTGAGGGGTGTGGAATGGGGAAGCCTTTCCTACTCTTTAGAGTCAGAGTGTGTGTGTGTGTGTGGGGGTAAGTTCCTGCGTCAACAGTCGATCGCGGTGAGCCCGGCTGGAGAGTGCCGCGAGGTCTTCGGAGACCTTTTGGTAGCCATGTTTCCCCCCCGCAGGGAGCACCGGGTAATTCTCACCTCTGTAATGCCTGGCGCGCGGGATTCCTTTGTTTCCTTGTGCGAGTCGCTCTCCCTGGCCAACGTCGAGCCCTTTGTTGTTGTTTCTTTCCCTATCGCTTACTTCTCCATATACTGTCCGCTGTAATTGTCTCGACTATCTTTTTTTTCTTTTTTTTTTCGAATCTCTCATTTCTTTTCGTTGACCTTTGTGTGTTCCACATTTCTCTTTATTTTTGTTGTTCTCGTGTAGTCTTTGTCCCTTCTATCAATCCTCCTTTCGTATATTTTTCTTTCACGCTGTTTCGTTATATACTCTTCTTTTTAGTGGTATACCTTTGTACACGACTTCTTGATTGATTCCTGATTACATATTTTCTTCTTCTACAATCTATTTTGGCTTCGACATCTGTTTATTTTTGTTTCTAGGATCGATACCATTCGTCATCACTTCGCCCGATCAGGCTCTTGCTTCTCGCCTGTTCGTCCTCATTTTTGTCACTTTATAGCTTGTTCTCACGTACTCCAATCATTTCCTCCCTTTATTCTTCTTGCCAGTATTCTCCTCTATTCACGTGCTTTCTCTCGCACCGTGTAGCCACTGGCTCCTTCCCTCTGGGCTGCATTTGACCTTCTTTGTTCTCTGGACCAAAAGGAACCGAAGGTGAAAGTCGATCTTGTCCACCGACAGACCAGCCTTTCTTTTTTGCCCCGGGCAAAGGCGTTGGACTAGCAGAAACAACAAGAATCTCAAGAACAACACTAAGAAAGTAGGCCAGATCTCTTTTAGCTCAGGTCGCGTCAGGCTTCTACATTACCTGTTAGGCGTCTGACGTTGTCTTAGACTATTCTTTGTGATCATCGTTGGCTGCAACGCCTGCCCGTACACAAAAAGGAATGCGACGTCCAGGATGGATGACGATTCTTCGGGGTCTTCGGCTTTGGGCATTGAGAATCATCTTGTTTTGCGAGCGCTGGATTAAGTAATCAGATCAACCCTCTCGGGGTAGCCTTAGCCATTCCTACCTGCTTGAGCAAATATACCGTACGTAGGGCTTTCTCAGTGGGAGGAAGCCACCTTAGTGTCGCGCCGGTAGTACGAGATAAGTACATATATATGTGAGTGTCATGGCGTCGAGTATATTTTAGCGTTACCAGCTGCGGAAAACAAGGTTGTGACTAAGGACGAGTCAATGAAATATTCATTTGTCGGGCAGCACGCGCTGGTGCTGCCCGAGAAATGAATATTTCATGGCCAAGACAGTAGGCTAGTCTGAATTTGTTATTAGTACTTCGAACTCCCTAACTGTTCTCCTTTAATATGCATGTGCAAGTGCAGCTAGTGGTTCTACATGTAGTTCATACAGCAAATAAGATGAGTGCAAGGCTTGAAAGATTAGGTTCCGTGGAAGAACAACAAGCTGGTGGAGACATGAGGTGAGCTGTTTCGCGAATAACTGAAAGCTAATGTATATTAAGGGTAGGCCTTCATACGAGAGAGACACAATTATGATGATGATGATGACAATTAATCTTCAGGTAGTGGAATTTTAATACTGCATTGTTCTGTAACAATATCACTGAGACAGATGTGATCACGTGGCCGAATGTTACATAAAGAAGACTCAAACAAAGTAGTCGCCGAGCTCAGCCTATCATTTTATCTTATCGACTGGCAACGTATCCGTCAGTATTCTAGAGCATCTACACTGTACTGCAGCATGATTAAAGAACAACTAGGCCAGGGGCAGGAGTATGAAAAATACTTTACACAAATAAAACTTGATGCATATATCTCACAGCACAGTAAAGCAGCTGGCAGCATTTTCTTTGCTAATCGCAAATAGTTAATGTTGAATAAATAATGAATACATAAAAAGTGAGAAACTCTGGAAAACTGAAAATTCTGCAGGTGGAGTGCTTCTTCACGGCGTCTAGAGACGATATTTCCGGCATAGTGCTACTTGCGATTGAATTTAGATTAGCCGAACAAATAGGGGGACAAATCACTTACCCATGTTCACAAGAAGCCTATGATATCAGAACTTTTTTTCCTAATAAATAACAGAGAATCGGAATACTTGAAACGTTAACAACGAAACCTATCAATCAATAGGGGACAGCTGTTACGAAGTGAACGCTTTGGGAGTTCGGGTTTCAATTCGTCGTTCGTGCACCTTTCAGGACCCTTCCTGATATGCTAATACTGTTCGTAAGAGAAATTTTTCGCAAATGTTCACGTTAGACATATCATCATCTAGACTTACCGGCAAGGCACCCAAATCACTTAGACACAAAGGGACACCATGAATTCGACCGCCGACGTGCATATGCGCTGCCTCAAGAGTTGTTTTCTCCCACAACCGGTCAAGATGACTCTTACGAGAGAAGGAAACTTTTTTGTGAATTAGAAGTTTAGAACATTACTCTTTAACCATGCCAATTTATGCTTACTACGAGAAGACGCATGGTGAGTGAAAAATGTTCAAAAATAAAACATGATTGACACACCACTTCGCAATTCACGCATCAATCGTCAATACGTTATAGATTGTGACGGTGTCAACCACAGCTTACGTAGTTTCTAATCACTGAAATCAAAAACGGTAGTCTTCTGACAGGGCCAGAGATTTAGCGTGTAAAGTATCATTAAATTTAAATGACCCAATGTTGTGGCAATACCAAAGATACTTTTTGAAATGTGTAATGGCACACGTGGACATTTTGACATTTTGGCCAGGGATGGAAAAAAATTAAAAATGTGTTTTCGATTTTCTCCGCTATTATTAAAGCTAGGATGGCAAAATAAACAATGACACAGTTCTAGGAATAAAGTTGATCAATATAAACCAACTATTCACATCGCTTTGATGTAATTTGAATGCACTCAATTAAAAGAAGTGTGGCAAGACGAAGGAAAAAACACTGCTTACTGATCCGCAGTTCCACTCTATTTGAACAGAAGCGGCCAAATGCGGTGGACACCGCTATATCAAAATAGCGTGTGCGAGAGAGCGTCACGTCACCGAAGATGCCTGGAAAGAGGCGGCAGTTAACACAAGCGCCTAGTGCGTGCTCGCCGGTGTCAGCCTATCCATCACCGGAAAAGCCAGAACGATTGTAACGTGTCAGGCTTGGGGGGTGGAGGCACCCGTGGCGACAGACATGTCGAACAAGGCTCTTTTCACGTTGAGCCCTAAAGTCTCACGCTCTCTCACAGCGTGGCCTCTTTTCTTCTTTAACCGAAAGCGGTGCTGTTCTCGAAGACGGTGGCGACACGCGGGAAGGTACACTCTGCGGGCGTTCGGTTCTCGCCACCGGAGTGAGCCCCCATTTCTCTCGCTTAGCGAGTCAGTTCGTCGGGACGAGCCGTGAAAACACCGTCGGAATCCTTCGTCCGCCGGACAGGACGTCACGAGAAGAATAAATACAAGGAATAAAGCAACGCTCGTCACGACAAACATCCGAAGAAGGAGGAAGATGCCCGGCGGTGCGGAGGTGAAGAAAGCGTAGGAAGAAGCTTCGTCTCATCAATCTCGATTTGATCCGCTTCGAGGGATTTCAAGAAAAACGCCACTGGCAGCAGTTCTCGGGATTAAGGCACCGCATTTTTTTTATTTCTTCACCTTTCCCAACGGGCTTTCTTTCTTTCACTTGCTTTAGCACTCGATTTGGCTCACGAGCGCTTCCCGCGTTTGGGGTGGAGGGGTAATGAGGAAGGGGAGCCTCAAGACATCACGTTTGCCTCGCTTCCGGTCCTTCCTCTTACCCCTTCGATGCTCTCTACGTTTGATGTCTTCTCCTTTTTGCCGATTCTGTTCGCGTCGTTCGAATTTCTCCTCTACTTACACCTTTCGCCCGTTCCGTCACTGACCGCTCGAAGCACCGACCTGGGAGAGCGCTCTGGTTTGCCATAGACGGCTGCCTTACCCGACGCCCTCGTAGCCGCGCTGGCTTGAAAGTTCGCGGACACATCTATACCACTATCCTTCGCCTACGTGGCACTTTTACACTTTTCGATGCGCGGCTACCGACGAAAGAGCCTCGCTCGTCGAGGAAGGTCTGAGAGGTGTTGAGAGGCCTGAGGTGGCGAAGCAAGAAAGATGGTTTTCTCGTTTGAGCTGCCGAGCGCCTGCCCCCTCTTTCAATGGGCTAAAGCGAACGGTCCGGGATCTCGAAGGTAAGGCTTCATGACATGGCAGGAGTGTCGTGAGAAGAAGCCGACACTGAAAAAAGGCGCAGCTAAAGATCTTCAGAGCAGCCCTCTCAAACGTTTTCAGAATGAGGTTGTACATCGTAGTTAACGGAACGGAGGCTTCCTTGAGCTGGGATTGGTGTGTAGTAGAAGAGCGAAAAGGTGAGAAAGAGAGTACACGGGGTGAGTTGGGTTCGCAGGTGCACCGCGGTGGAGCTTCCACGCTCCTACGTTTCAACCCCGATTGACGCGCTTTGGACTTTCGCGCGTTTTGCTGCTGCTCCTTTGCGAAGATTTTTTGAGCCTCGATTGAACGTGACCAAAAGACTAAGCTTCAAGTGGTGGGTGAGCGGCTCAATAAAAGCGACGACATCGTTCGGAGCATTCGCTCTTTACACTTCGGTTCGCCCATTTGGCGATGGGCCCTCGGTTGAATTGGATGAAGTGCCAGGATTATTTACTTTGCCGATAGGCTTTGAACAGACTCCATGCTGCTTCACGCTCCGTCTTTGCCTCGCTCTTTTCTGGTGCTCTCCAAACAATTTGAGCGGCTTTTCTGAAGTGTTACTAACTAAAGTTACAAGATTATCGGTATTAGTTTTTTTCTAGTCGCGAAACGTGCTTACGCTCTGTTTAAATTTGTGATGAGAAAATGAAATGAATATCTGCATGCTGTTTTGGAACTCGCTTATGCCGGCTTCTAGGTATGATACTTTGTACCTGCAACGAGCAATGTACTTTTTTTCTCTCCAGAAACGTATCACCGTTTCAATCTTGAGAGACGGCACTGTTTCGCGTGGCTCAAGAGGCGATGCATATGGTGACATTATCTTTGGTTATGCGTATGCAATGTAGTTTGTTTCACAACTTATAATCGTTCTTGAATAGAAGTATGCGTTACTCGAGGTCTTTCCATTTTATTGGAATTCACATTCCTCGAAAGTTGAGCGACAGGCTGCGTTTCGTTATTCACGGCAAACATAATCCCTGATAGTCTTACCGTTTTCGATAGATTGCTACACGTGTCCGTCCTACAGCGTGCTTCACAAATTATTCCTCTGCGTTGTCAAAAGAAGCTTGTTATCAAGTGCTCCTTTATTTCTCCTCGATGGCTGTATAAAATATACATAATCTTGGGTCTTATGTCCCGAAGCCATGATATGATTATAAGAGACACCGTAGTGATGGGCTCGAGAATTTTTACTGACTTGTCTTCTTCACCGGGCACGTACATCACACAGTACACGGGCATTTAGCATTTCACTCCCATCTAAATGCGAACGTCACTGCCGGGATCGAACCCACGACCTTCGTGTCAGCAGCCTATTACCAAACCACTGCTCCACCACGGCATACAAAGTTAATTCTTTGGTTACGGCATTCATAACTACAACATGCTTATCTGCACAACTGCTTGCGGCAACTATCACCTTAAAGTGGTAAAAATTGATGCTAATCAATCAATGCTCGTGTATTCTTCGTTTGTGTCTCGTTTTATTACGTTTTTTTTTTTCCTTTTTACATGAATCCACACCAACTAGCCCAACTACCAGCGTTACTGAATGTTAATCATAATCAAAAGTGGCTAATACCTCCGGGAAACAGTTCTGCGAGTGATATAGCAGTGTACACGGCAATGAATAAGAAATAACAGTTTCTTCAACATTAAAAGATTAGTTTCAGATTGAGGACTCGTAGTGCGTGTGAAGTTGAGAGACTTATAGCAACTTCGTGGGTTCTATCACTAGATGTCACAGCAAGCTGACTGCTGCAGGTGGATAACTGATATTGTCTCGTTTCAAAAGGCAATTTTCTTTTTAGAGGCGAAGCATAGGGTGTAGGCTTGTTTGTTGCGCCCTTTCCGTTGTCCGGCACAGCACATGCAAGGTAACCCCTAGTCCTCCACCGTATCTCTATCGCGGCACAGCCCATGAAAGGTACCTTGCATACGCTCATTGTAGCTTTCATGAAGTATAGGGAGCATGTTGGCATACATTATGCCAACATGCCATTCGTCATTCTGCTGATAAGTGAGGTACCCGCTACACATCTGTAAGGCATTGCGTGCACTTTGTTTGTCATGTGGCTGATGACAGCGAAGATTAAGCACGTTCCAGGCTACACACTCACTTTCTGCCGTGGATTAAAACGAACATGAATGTGCTCTCACCCACGAAAGAGAACACCAACACAGAATAAGCCGGAGGCATGGTGTAAAATACAAACAATTGTTTGTTTGTACCCGGGGGCCAAAGTTCGTAAAGTGGCGGTAAAGTGGCAATGCCGGACACAACCTGTTACTCTAGAAATGAGAGCTTGGCATGCGGTGGCGCTCTCTATATATATACGTCTACGCAGACATCAAGCTACAGCCCGCAGCCGAGAGCTTAGGAAGAAGCGATCATTCACTCGGCGATTCCCGTTCATGACTATCAGATGTTTAGGGCATGGAAATGGGCAGTAAGGAATCAAAGGTCAAGGGGATAACGTCCCGACAGACGTTCGGAAAACGGTGCATTGCCTTCCTAGAAGAACACCCGATTGCGCAGCCATATGCGTGCACTTAAAGTGAAAGCTGGTAAGCAAGCCCCCGTTAAAAGTACGGTCGAGTCGAGAAACGTAACATCATGGTTGAAGAATACCTAAAAGACTCAACCCTCTAAAAATACCTAAATGTACTTCGTCTTTGCCGAGTTCAGGCTAGATTCCATTGAAGAACTAGCGGCTCTACACTTCGTGGACCACAAAGCAGTAAGAATGCGGTCAAAGCGGAACGCAGAACTCAATCCAACATGTCACCATTAAAACATTCTATGTGCTGTACACACGCATCATTGCTAATTTACGTGCTCGAGTGGGCGGGTGCTTAAAATCTCCTATGCTTCGCCAACACGTCATGAATCTCTTCATGGAAATGCGTGAATTTTTTTCTTTCCATCTCATATCCTTCCATGTAGAGACACGAAAAGTTTCGTTGAATGCTACACAAGCTATATGTAAAATAACGGTCTTCTTACTTAACGCATCGACATTAATTTACATCAGCGGTATTCTCTATAGTCAGCTTCAGCACCAAAAGTAAGAACTACTCGGGACATCCTCTTAAACTAAACAATTACAGTTTAGCTAACGTGGTTGCTTGAGCGAGTTGGTATGACATTATTCACACAAAAACAGCGCCAATAACGAGGGACAAGAAAACAAGGAGACAGACAGCTTTGTTACAACAGGATAATTTGTTAGAAGAAATCTGGGTAGAAAATAAATTCTTGATGCCATTTTCACAGCAATCGCACCCATATTCTGCCATCATGTATCGTGCGAAATCTTGCATCAAAAGTGTCGTTCTGGTGCAACAACAGCCAGCCAAGTATAACCATGCTAACCCCGCCTGTGGCAACATTACTACCAACAACAATTTTATCTGCAGAAAGAAAAGAACCACTCGAACTAACGATGCTGATGAAAAACTTGGTGGACGCTTGACCTTCGCCTTCTGGAAGAAAAACGTAATAGCGCAATTGAACCCATCTGCATCACATTTCCAGGCCTAGCTTTGTTATGTCGGTAGAATGCCCAAACAGGGCTCCTCGAAAACGAGCGTCTGTGTTTATACCATTCACCGCTGAACCTATCCTTGAATGCCAGCTGCGAGGGATTAGTATGATGATGATGATTTTGATGATGATGAAGTTGACGACGACGACGAAAACGATGATGATGATGATGATGACGACTATGATGACGACGACGATGATGATGATGATATCTTTCATTTTATGGCGCTCACACGAAAACGAATGGACGGCGAGTATTTTTGCGAAAAGCTCACTGCTCCATAATTTTTCCTTTAGCGAATCGCGAAGAGCCCACTGCACCTCCATTACACCAACACGTGAACCTACGCAGCTACTGACCTCGCTGATGAATTTGCTAATGATCGTGATTAACATGTCCAAGTGCTTGATGTTGGTGTGTCTTTAGAACACCCATTAATTGTGCAATACACATGTTTTGAGGCCAGACGAGATTCTACGCTTTTGCCACGCAATCTTACATGTGTAAAGAACACTTCCCCGACTATATGACAATCATATATATATATTTTTCGAAGCAGTTTCAAACAATGGCGTGGCTATAGTAGAGCACCTGCTTGCCATGCAGAACACCAGGGTTTAATTCAACCACGAAGCGAAGATTTTAGTTATTGGTTTTATTTGCATCTTTCTCAATTTTTCTCTCACCTACAACCCCGATATTTAACCCAGTCAACGACGGTGACACCAACGCCAGTGCCGACACCTGTGTTTCTGCTAAACGAGTTTATAACGCTGTCGCGGCAAAACATTATCTTCCGTGGCAATCTGGATATTATTCTGGATATTGAACTGTGATCCCACCACAACTGTAAATGACCTTTGGCTAAGGTTCAAGCACATTGTTCTGCACTGCATGAATGAATTTATACCACTGCGGCGTACACGGCCGCAAAGACATAACCCCTGGTTCACAAGAGAAATTCTACACGCAAAGCGGAAAGTCAAACGACTTCGGAAAGCAGTAAAAAAACAGTGCTGCAGTGCGAATACATCAAAATTAAAAACAGCTATTTCACACTTTAAGGCCAAAACAAAGCAAGCAAAACAACATTATTTTGAAGTAACGCTACCGTCATTCATTACTGGTAACCCACAAAGGTTCTGGAAGCATTTCAGCCGTAGAAAAAACAGCAGTCCTGAACTTTCGTTGCAACAGAAAACGGCGAAATCTAATATGTACAACAACTATTTCCACTCTGTTTTTACAAAAGATGACGGGAAAATTCCACAACTTGCACACATGAATAATATTGGAATCAGCCCTATAGATGTAGTTGATGAAGGAATATTTTCTCTTTTGCTCGACCTAGACCCCAAAAAATCTTCGGGACCAGATGACATCCCCAATCCCTTTCTTAAGCGATATGTTGAATGGTGCAGCAAATACCTTGGTATAGTTTTCCGCAAATCTCTCGCCGTAGCAAAACTTCCAGACGAGTGGAAAAAAGCTAAAATAGTACCAATTCCCAAAGCAGGAAATAGCGATAATCCTTCAAACTTTAGGCCAATATCTTTAACCAGCACGTCATGCAAAATATTAGAACATATAATTTTGAAACACTTAACCGTTCTTTTAGAAAGTAATGGCGTTTTGTCATCTTGCCAGCACGGGTTTCGCAGTGGATTATCGGCTACCACGCAACTAACAGAAGTTGTTCACGATTTAGCATTATCTATTAACAACTGCACGCAAACGGATATTATACTATTAGACTTCGCAAAAGCGTTTGATTCCGTATGCCACAACAAATTAATTGCAAAACTTCGAAGTATTATTGGAGATGGAATATTAACAAATTGGGTTAAGGACTTCTTAACTGATCGTTCACAATATGTCCTGTATGACCAAGTACCATCAGAAAACTTGCCTGTTACGTCCGGAGTACCACAAGGCTCCGTTTTGGGGCCTTTGTTATTTCTTGTTTTAGATGCGGAAGCATCTTATACTCGCGCCTTGTAGTGCGCCGTCCGCGCCGTCCGCACCGCTTCTCGAACATTCGACAGCTGACGCGCGCGCATGCGCCGTCGCGCCGTCGCCCACTCTTCCACCATCTGTGCATCCCTTCCTCCTCTACACACCGCGCGCGCTTCACTCCTCCACCATCTGTGCACCCTTCCTCCTCTACACACCGCGTTCGACATCTACAATTCTCCTGATTCTCCAGTGGACGCGCATGTGGCGTCGCGCTTCGAGAACATTCAACAGCTGACAGTGCATGCGCCGTCGTGCTGTATATATACTCAAGGTCGGCGCTCGCTCGCTCAGTTGCCGCTCGTCGGTTGGTTTGTACGGCGCGTCGACGTCCAAGGTCGCGGTGAAATGAATTCCAACGAATCCACAAACACAATGATCGACGTCCCTTCGACCAGCGCCGCCCTTTCGCATACGTGTGTACGTGTTCACTCATTTAACACCCCCTCCTACAACCACGTTAACCAATTTAGCCATCGACCCAAGTAAGTCGCAATTTAACACCCCATTTCACAACCACGTTAACCAATTTAGCCATCGACCCAAGTAAGTCGCACTTTAACACCCCGTTAACCAATTATATGCTCCGCATCCTCCTCAGTGTTCCCCCGAGGGAAGCTGCGGGCAATTTTTTTATTAACGATATCACAGACAGTATCTCTTGCACCATTAGGCTTTTCGCCGACGACTGCATTATTTACAAAGAAATTAACAGTCATTCAGATCACCTTGCACTAAGCGATTCTTTACACCATCTTTCCAACTGGTGCGACATGTGGCAAATGTCGATTAACCCCAAAAAAACAGTGTGCATGACGATAACCCGAAAAAAAGAAGCTATTCAGTATGACTACAGGATTAAAGGCACCAGGCTTGAAAAAGTGAATGCGCACAAATATTTAGGCGTCACGATAACGTCAAGCCTCAGATGGGATACGCACATTTCTAACATTACTTCGGTTGCTCTGCGCAAGCTCTTTTATCTTCGCAGATGCCTTCGGTTGGCCCCTCACTCAACCAAGCTTTTAGCCTATACTACTTACGTAAGACCGGTATTAGAATATGCTAACACAGTATGGTTTCCTTATACAGTCACTAACATTCAAAAGCTAGAAAATGTACAGAGGAAGGCAGCAAGATTCATCTGCAACAAATATAAGCGCACTGATTCTCCTACAAATATGTTAGCAAGCTCTGGCCTCCAAACACTTGCGATTCGAGCGAAACAAGCGCGCCTTAAATTTCTTTTTCAGCTACTTCACAACCATTATAAAATTGACCCATCATTGTACATCCGTCCGTCAGACTCCCGCGTTATTAGGCACAAACATTCATACACACTGAAAGAGTACTCTTACCGCAATGACACGTTCAAACACTCCTTTTTTCCACTTGCCATAAGGGAATGGAACTGTTTGGATTCCTCCATAACTAGTGCGAAATCGGTATCCGACTTTGCACTAAAATTAGAAAATATGTTCTCTTAATGCGGCAATACTCGCATTACCAGAAGTGAAAGCGTATTAGTGGAGTGTACAAGTGTCAACTGGAGTGTTTGGAGGTTAGCTATTTGTTTGCCTGTGTACCACTGCACTTCATGCAAAATTTGTCTTCTTTTTGGTGATGGTTTCTTTGTCTTTGCAGATGTAAACAATTTGTATATTTTTCGCGCTTGTACTTTGTGATGACTGTCATTTCACTACATTTCTGTTAATGTACCACCTGCATGTACAATCTGTACGCCCACCTGCTATGGTCTCGGAATGAGACTGGCAGTATTGAAAATAAATAAATAAATAAATAAATTCTTCTAACCGACCCAAGCCTGGTCCCCTCGTTTACGACATAAAACCTGATCATCAGTTCTAGTTCTTATATATCCCGGCCTTCTTGCATTGCTCTTGAGTGCGTGTTACCATTCATGCTTAAACATCACACAGTGAGCATTTTAACGTGATAGCGTTAAATAGCTTGTGTCACACAAATTACGGCGTCGCCGTTGTTGGTTGTGAGCGAAAAATCATCTTATGCGTGACCGAAAATTTGAGAACGATGCAAATAAAATAAATGAAAAAAATCGAGAGCAGAGTGGGAATCGATCTAGAGTCAATCAGGTTCGAGAGGGCGTTGAACCCGGGTAGTTTGCGTGGCAAGCGGATGGTCTGCATGTGATGGTCTGCCCGGATGGTCTGCCCGCTTCTGCTTGTGAATACAGTGAAAAGAACTTCATCTGCTTTAAAACGCAGTGAAATGAGTTTTTATGCTTTAAAAACACACGCATCCTGTATACGTGCTTCACAATGAAACATGAAATATTGGTGTAATAATGCGTGAGACAAGCACGCATTGCGAATGGGTGGAAGAACTTTAAAATCGGTCACGACTAGAAAAGGCACACACGCTACTGCGCCTGTTTTCTTAGGGCCACGTAGTGGGTGCACAAGTTCGAAAAGGTTTCACGCACTAAGTGTCTGAATTACGCACTATATATAGGAACAGAATATCGCTATCGCGTTCATCTCCTAAAGGTGAAGTTTTGGGGTTCCCTATTTTTTTGTTTGCTTCTTTAAGAGCCCTGACACATGCAAGAACGCAAAGTGCTTATTCGCGGAAGTAGGACGCACAAGAGCGGCAGCTACGTCCGCATGTAGCTTGAAACACAGTGTCTTCACACTTGTCCTTCGTATTTTTCTTCCTTATCTTGTTTGCACAGTGGACTGTGGAATCATAAAAAAAAATGAGCGTGCGGCCTCTTTGGCGAAT
Organism: Rhipicephalus microplus; assembly: GCF_013339725.1. Taxonomy (NCBI): domain Eukaryota; kingdom Metazoa; phylum Arthropoda; class Arachnida; order Ixodida; family Ixodidae; genus Rhipicephalus; species Rhipicephalus microplus. The sequence goes on along the minus strand of NC_051169.1, from coordinate 16,215,535 downwards.
CCTTCTCTTCGTACAGCACGATTCCAGAAAGCGAAGCGTGCGAAACGAATAAGTACTACCGCCTCCGGTGTATAAGCACCCTCGTTTTCGAGATTTACAACTGGTTCTAGCCGAAGTTCAGGATTTAACAAAAGTTCTTTCACGTATATCTATATCTATATATATGCACACACACACACACACACATATATATATATATATATATATATATATATATATATATATATATATATATATATATATAGAGAGAGAGAGAGAGAGAGAGAGAAAGAAATTGTTGCACGAATAGAAGAAGGAAAACAACCACATAGTAAAGAAACTTGTCAGGTAGAGGGCTCCGAAACTATTCATGTACTTTCACTCGGCATACTTTAGGAGAACTACAGCGGTAAAAAAAATAACACAATATTTTTGCGAGAATGAAGTCGAAGAAGATAAACTGGATAAAATCTTCACGAACGTATTCCAGTCTCAAATTCGAGAAGTAGTGGCTTCGTTACCTTCTCGTTTTCTCGTCAAGGAGCCACTATTGCACACCACGATTCCCATTTACTGGCTACGCCAAAGTGGCCTCTTAAACAGAAAATTGAGGAGGTATAAATTAATCGCTTATTTTCTTTCTTTTCCATTACAAGCCGCGTAACAGGCCGCGAAGAACGATGTGCGATCCATTGTTCGGGAGCCTTAGGCCTAAAATCTCTCGCCTCTATGCGAACGCAGTCGGCAGCCTATTGCATTGTCTACAGTGTATCTCGCATAGTTCGACGTTTTTATCTTGGCTTCGTTCTTTTTTGAACTGACACAAAAAGACTGCTTGCTTTTAAGCTTCCTGAATAGAGGCGAGAAAAATACTTTCGAGACGGCGCCTCTTCTAGAACGACGACCTGCTTTTGGCGAAGCTTCGTGGCAAGCATGCGAAACCCACCCCCGCTTTCACTCTAGTGCAGTAGTTGTCGGCCCATTGAATCGGGAGTGAACGTGCCACGTTCTTTGCCATTGATTCTTTTTTTTTTTTGGAATCCCGGCTATGAATCAAATCATTCAAGTGCGCAGACGGGGCATTCAAAATGCCTGCTGTGATTTTTTTTCCTGTTTCATGAGAACTATCAAGCGAAGAATGAAGAAACGGTGGTTTGGATGTCGTCGTGCCAAGTGAGCTCACTCTGATCTTTGAGCGCTGAGACGGAGTCTGAAAACGGGTGGGATCTTGCAGCATCCATAGAACTCGTGCTGTGAGGTACCCAAGAAAGGAAAATAGAAGGAAAAGAACGCCAGGGACGTTAACCAGCCTATAGGCAGCCGGTTTGCTACCCTGCGCATGGGAGGGGGAGGGGGAGATAAAAGATAGAGGGCCGACAGGTAAGAGAGATAAACACAGCCCATTCGGCTGCACACGCGCGCACACTCATAGTCCAGTCTTTCGCGGTGTGTGACATCGCTGTTAGAGCCGCTTGTTCAAGTCCGTGTCGCGTAGGAATTTCAACACAGTTTTTGTCGCCTTCTGTTGCAATGCCTTCTCTCGGGCACTTGACAGAATAGTGTCTACATACTATTGGCTGTAGTCGATGCGCGCAAAAACGAACGCCAGTGACTGTCTCTGGATGTCATACAACGAGCAGTCGCACGGGATGTGGCGTAGCGTCACTTCGCAATGACAGGCATCGCAGAGTGTGTTATCGGCCATTCATATGACAAAGGAATAAGATTTTGTAAATGCCACTCCTAGCCATAAGCGATGAAGAAGGGTGGCTCCTTTTCGGTCGAGGCCAGTGGGCATGCGGAGAGCCATCAAAGAGGACAGGTGGTGTTGACGATTCGTCTCGTTGCTTGGTGGGCACCATAGTGAAAACGTGATTTCACGCGCAAGTCGTCGAAGATTACTGGCAGCATCGGTCCCTCAAAGTGTTATGGCTTCTTCTCGTGTTCCTTCAAGAGCTGCCCGCGCGGCAGTATCGGCATGTTCGTTCCCTATGACGCAGCAGTGACTTGGCAGCCACTGAAACGACAGTCACATGATGCCCTTTCTCGTGTGAAGTGTGGAGAAGGCAGTGTGAAGTGTGGAGAAGGCATCGAATTTCGAAAACAAGCTGTTCGTACGGCCCGTGACGCAGCTCTGAAAGCACATAATGTAGTACAGCCCCTGAGTCGCTGAAAATCGACCAATGTTGCGGTGGTTCCCGATTAACCACACAAAGTTCAGTGCGCAAAGCAGCTAGTTCCACTGCAGTAGGTGCCGTGGAGTGGTCAGTCCTAAAGCTGGTGGTAACACCTCTTGCTGGGACAACTACTGCACCTGACGAACACTGGCGGTTCGTGAAGCCATCGGTATATATATATATATATATATATATATTGCCACGAGGAATTGCTAAGGCGCAGTACAACGCAGACGTTGTTAAAAGAGGAACGCTGACGGCATCGCTACGACTCATGAAGCCCGCCGGAAGGCACGAGCCGGCCCAGCCTGTGCACGAGCTGCTACCGAGCAGCGGCAAAGAAAAGAGGAGAAGAAGAGGACGACGAGCGTTCGCTGCTTTCTCCCAGCTACTGTGTAGTTCTTTTGGCTTTGGGCACAAGTTCGCCCTTATTAAACCTTGTAAATAGGACGTCCCGGTATAAGGTTGTATGTTGTCATGATCTACTACATGATAGGCGCCTCAGAATTATCAAGTTTGAACCAGTCATATATTTTCGTGATCCATCGAAATCACGTAACACCAAATTTGGTATATGTGAAGTTAGCGAAAGGACCGCGAGCGCATAATGAAGGGCCCAATATACGCCAATGTAGCTTTGACGCGCGCGCACGCTGGGCACAGCAGTGACGCTATGTTATCAACTGCAAGCACTCTTTAGTGTGACGCTAGGCGCGACCGACGCGACCGGCGCGACCAGCGTCCGTCGGCGTGGCCCGACGGTAACCGGCGCGAAATGCGACATGCTGCATTTCGCGCCGATGCGTTACCCAGACAACACTACGTCTCGCTCGTTTAGTGACGCAGGGACGCCCGACGTGCTGCAACGTGCATGCGTCAAAGCAACGCAGCGCGGCGCGCGCCTGCGAGTATATGGCAGGACGGACGGATGTACAGAAAAAAAACTTTATTGAAAAAAAATAAAATACCCTGCAGGGTTACCGTCCCGGATTCAGGCTACCCCCCACGTTTTGTGCATTGAGGCGTAGCCTTTCCACTGCTCTCCGGGCCCGCTGGATTGCCCACAATCGGTCGTGCAGATCTGAGTATATAGTCAGCGCACTTAGCCAACGCTCCTCGAGAAGGTCTAGTTTTATATTGTCTTTTCGGTGACCTGTGTGCATTGCCATAGAAGATGTGCCACATCTGGGTGTTCGTGCTTGTTTGTACAGCTTGTTTGTGGGTATTGTCTGGAATTTACTCTATTCGGGTTTACTGGATTTGAAAAGGTTCTGGTTTGCAATCTTCGCCAATCAGTTTCTTGAGATCTGTCTAGCTGTGTGTGTGTGGTGGTGGGTATTCTTCGCGTTGTCGCTTAGGGTGTTCCAATATGTCATGGTACGTGGCCAGTCTGTCTCTGTCGTGTTATATTGAATATTCATTATTGTCATCACTTCCATCGTCCCCATCGCCTCCACTGGAGTCGTCCCTCTTCTGTGGTGGGTGCGGAGGGATGACACGAAGGCTCGGTCAGCCGTCCGTGTCCGAGCCGTGGTGGGTAAGCTCTCGCATGGTTCGGTGGGCCTTCTCGTTGAGGTTTTGAGGGATGGTCGTGTCTTCGATGTTTATATCTTCCATGTGCGCCGGGATCCACTTGAGGTATTTGGGTACAATTTTGCCGTTCCAGAAGTATTCTGATCTGCGCTTCAGGATTTTGGCTGCTTCGGCGGAGACCCATCCCTTTGTGAAATTCCTAACGGGCATCTTGGTGTCATGTCATATTTTCGTCCATTGACTATGGCCAGTGCAATGGCCATTTCTTCCGCCTCCTCTGACGATTTGGTCCTTACGGGTACCGCGGTCATGGTCTTCCCTTTTGTGTCCATGACTGCTATTGCGATGAAGGAGCCATGCACAACCCTATTTCTGATGTCAATATTGCGGGAATGCCGGGCGGCGTCTACAAAAAGCACACCCTTCTGCGTGCCATGGTTTTTAGGGATCGTTTTTGTGCGGCATTTTCGTCTCTCAACTTTGTGTACAGGGTGCATATTTTTTTAAATATTATTCATGATTATCATGGACTTGACGTCCGGGTGAATTTGCGTCTTGGGACGTTTCATTCCGTGGTAATAATGGAGATCTTCTCCATTATTTCTCAACCCGCCATGGTTCCAGACAATCGTTCGCGTTGCGCTACCTTCTGTGCTTCAGTGATCTCGTCCAGCGTGTTATGTACTCCGAGTTGTAGCAGCTTTTCGTTCTTTGTGTATTGCGGTAGACCCAGCGCAGCTCTGTACGCTTTTCTATGCAGCGCGTCGACTTGGTTTTTTTCGGCTTTGTTCCGGTGGACGAACGTCGCGGCGTACTCGACGTGGCTGATCGCGAAGGCCTGTACGAGTCGTACAACGTTTCTTTCTTCGACGCCCCTTAGTTTATTGGATATTCTTTGTATCAGCCTAACGGCTGCCATGACTGTCATTTCCAGGCGCCTTATACTTTCCTCATGGATTCTCCTGGCTTCGATACAGAGACGCAGGACTCTGATCTTCTGAACCAAGGGTATCGCCATGCCATTTCTAGTGATTATCCTGATTCCTCGCTTGTGCGATTCTGCTACGTTTCTGCAATATATGCCTAGTCCAATCTCTTTGGTAGGTATAGTAGCAGTTCCAATTTGCCCGGTGAGAATTCCAATCCGGTGACATCCGAATGGGTCTCGACTGCATCCACCACCTCTTGAAGTCTATTCTCCATCTTGCCTTCACTGGTGTCTTGCGTGGTCCTAATCGTAGTATCATCTGCATAAATTGTGTAATTAATGCCTTTGATTTGCTCTAATTTTCTGATAATCCAATCATGACGAGGTTAAAGAGCAGAACCGGTGCCTGGCGTGGCAACGCTGGTGTGACCCGACGAAATGAACGCTGGTGAACACGCGCACCGCATCACGTCGAAATTTATTGGCGCCTTCACTATGGCATGTAGTCATGTTCTCACATGACATATATCTCATGATCATCATGTTTGCACCAGTCACATACCTTCGTCTTCCATTGAGATCACGTAATACTAAATTTGGCATATGTAAAGCTAGCGAAACGGCCGCGAGCGCATCGTGAGTGTGGCATGTAGTCATGTTGTTACATGACACGCATGTCGTGACTAGCATGTTTGTATGTGTCATTCACCTGTGTCATTCGTTCGCGTCGCGTAATACAGAGTTTTGTACATGTGAAACTATCGAAACGGGCATATGCACACCATGAGCGTAGCATGTATCATGTTGTTACATGAGACGCATCTTATGTTTATCATGTTTGCACCAGTATCATACCTTCGTCATCCATTGACGTTCCATAATACCGAATTTGGTATTAGTGAAGCTAGCGAAACGGCCGCCGGCGCATTATGACCATGGCACGTAGTCATGTTGTTACATGACACGCATCTCATGAATATAATGTTTGCACCAGTCACATACCTTCGCCATCCATTCACGTATCGTAATACCAAATTTATTATATGTCACGCTAGCGAAACGCCCGCGAGCGCAGCATGGGCTTGGCATGTAGTCAAGTTGTTACATTGCAAGTATGTCATGATTTTCATGTTAGGGTCTGTCACTTGTGTTCGCCATGCAATCATGCCATACAATAACAGTTTTGCAACATGCCATGTGAACGAAACTACCCTAAGAGCTGCAGGACCATGAAAAGTAAATTATAACATTTATGACATACATGTTATGAGTTTAATGTTATGACCAGTCAAATATGTTGTTCATAAAATCATGTTATGCCATACCAAGTTTGGCATTGATGTCATCATCGAAACGGCCAGGAGAGCTAAAAGTCGTAGGTGGCTAGATAGATAGATAGATAGATAGATAGATAGATAGATAGATAGATAGATAGATAGATAGATAGATAGATAGATAGATAGATAGATAGATAGATAGATAGATAGATAGATAGATAGATAGATAGATAGACTCAATTTTAAATGCGAAACATTTCTTAGCAAGCTAAGGAATGCTTTGCATTTAAATCTTCTAACGTCATCACGACTTCACTAGGACGTCGCACAACGAGACGTCACATGAAGACATCATTCCATGACATCGTCTCTGTGAAAGGATCGGTTGATCAGAGAAGGAGTGCAAATGAGGTAATTTGCTGAGCACTTGCAATGAATCCGATCATGGAGGCAGTGCCAAAGCATGTTGGATACGGAAACTTTTGGTAGAGAGCAGAGAAAATCACTACACCGACCGAAGAAAAGTGGTCACATATTTGCCGCAAAGGTGAAGCAATGAATGTGATAGCAACAAATTGGAAGGTCACACTCAGAATGGCAAGCAGACAGGAACGTGCCCCGCGTTTCTCACGCACAAAGGATGAACGAAAAGTACTCGCAGGTAAAGATTAACGCCAATAAGTGCCTCAGTTGTTACTTCGTTGTGTCAGAAAAGCGCGCCCTTTTCGCAAACGGAGGCTGTGGAACGGTTTCAGTCACTTTTGAGCGCCCCGTAACCACAATAAATTCGTTCTGAAGAAACTAAAAGGCTAGCCAAGGCATACGATTTTCCCCACTGCAAGATAAGGGTGCGTGATCGAGTGTACACCCCGTTATTCTCTACGAAGGCCAAACTGCACGTAGGCGATGAAAGCTGCCGCGCACTCACTGCGCCATCTTGCTGATAAGGCTGAAAACAGAATAGCCCCCCCCCCCTCCCCTCCCCGAGATGCTTGCCAACAGCGGTAAGTGGTAGATAAAAATAGCTTGCCGTTTGAACGTTGAAGGTGGTACTTCTCGGTCGCCTCGCATTGACGACGCGGAGGTCCCACGTTCGATTCCGCGCGCAGGAGTCTTTGAGAATTTTTTCGTTTCTTGCTCTAACGAGGTTTACTTCTAAATACCTCACAGCATATATCCAGGAGAATAATTATCACGAGTCGGGCAAAGCAGATGGACTTAACGACGGATGCATGGGCGGACGCACAGATGGACGCATGAATGCACAGACGGACGCTCGGACGGATGAATGAACGCGCGGACCCACGGGCGTACTAAAGGATGCTTCGTGCCAATCATCATCATTCAATCCGTGGATATGCTGTGACACCGTTTTCATTGACATGCAATGCATTTCAACTTGCTACTACGAGGACACTGAACATACCACCCACAGAGTAAAGGACTTCACCCCTAAGATCATTAAACCACCGGTTCAAGCAGCCATGTGTACTCCAGCACTCGGAACCGGTGCCACATCTACTCCAGAAGCTCTTGAGGCTCCTGGGGCACCTCAGGTTCTCTTGCCCGCTAACCAAACTCTCCCTAGCGAAGAGCACACCCCACGCGTAGAGGAACGCCTCACGCGCGTCGAAGCTTCAATTAATCACCTCCTCACCAGCTTCTCGGTCCAACGCATAGTAGTAGAGGTTACCCAGGCTATTCAAGCCTGGGCAATCACCCAGTTTCAACCCAAGGCATCGCGTTCCCGCTCCTGCTCGATGAGCAGTGAGGGTAAAGCTCCACGGCGTCGTCGTAAGGTGGCTACCACCACCCCGCCGTCGGACAATCCGGCCTCCGTGCCCCTCCCTGCCTCTGAGGATTCCGAGCGGGACATGGAGGACCAAATATAAAACCTAGGACAGTCACGATGGCTACCAATCGTACGTCCCGTTCAAACATTGCGTCTAAATTCGAGATCATACAGTGGAACCCTGGAGGCTTCGGGAACAGGCGAAAGCGTTCACATCTTTCCCTTTTCCTCAGCTCACTTGGCTCTCAGCCGGCCGTCTTGGCGCTCCAAGAATCTGGCCCTGCTCCATCCCTATCTGATTACTGCTCCTATGTAGGCGGCACCACCACATGCCTCCTCGTGCATAAAGCTTACACGGCGATACAGATCGACCTCGATCTGGATCTTCCTCACGACTACTGCATGGTATCAGTGCTGTCTCAGCGGAGGGGCCAACCATAAATACATATCTTAAACGTGTACTGTCCCCCTCGCCTTGCAAGGGCTTCGTTTGCGCATCTCTTCCATCGGGCGCTGCGTATAGCGGCCCGACAACCACTGGTGATTGTCGGGGACTTTAATGCCCCCAGCCCTCACGGGGGTTACCACTACGAGAAGGCTCGGGGCAGAGAGCTCAAGGAGCTCATTTCCTCGCTGAGCCTGACGCTTCTTACCGATCCGGCACAACCCGCACGTTCCGGCAACTCGGTCACGCGAGACACATGCCCCGACCTCTCCCTCACCCGCCACATCCGCGATGCTACATGGGAAAATTTAGGCGAAAACCTAGGCAGCGATCACTTTTTACTCCGCATTTCGTTCACACCGCGGCAGAAAATGCGCCAACACTGGGGCCAAGCCCGTCTCACCGATTGGACTCAGATCAGAATGCAACCATTCCCCGCCGGCCTCTCCTCGACCGAATATGCAGCGTGGGCATCATACGCTCTTCATATGAAACAAGCGAACACTCGCACCCTTGCAACCTCTAATTTGACTCCTGCAATCGATCCACACCTCCTACATCTTTGGCACGCTCGCCGCGGGCTCACAAGACGCTGGAAAAGCAAAAAAATTAATCGTAAACTTCGCGCTCGCATTGAGGCAGGCGCTCACTGCAGAGGCGGCCGCATACTCCGCACAACTTTCCGATGCTAACTGGGCAGACACCTGTTCGAAGGCTGCAAACCAGAAGAGCTCTAAAAGTGCGTGGCGACTCTTTAGAAGCCTTCTCGATCCCTCCACCACCAGGGGAGAAACGCAACGCCAGCTCCACCGTGTTCTGCATGCCTTTCAGGGCACTACGGATGAACTCGAACAAGAACTTTGTGACCGCTACATCTGCCGCACAATTGATCCCGCAGGCCCAGCATATACGTATTCCGGCGCCCCTAACACCGACCTCGACGCCCCATACACGCTTTCTGATTTACGATTTGCACTCACGAAAATGCGACGGGGCACGGCCCCTGGACGCGACGGAATCACAGTATCGCTCCTGGCAAATCTTCCCGACCAAGCACACCTCTCGTTACTCCAGCTTATAAATTCGATATCGGACGGTTCTCCGCTTCCAACAACGGAATGGACCACATCTGTCGTGACATTCATTCCCAAATCGGCAAAGTCCGTTAGTATTGAGGCACTGAGACCCATCTCACTTACGTCTTGCGCAGGCAAACTCATGGAAACCATGGTTCGCGAACGCCTTTCCGCCTACTTGGAGGCCAGGAGCACCTTTGCCGACACGATGTTTGGCTTTCGCCCGCATCTGTCGGCGCAGGACGTCCTGCTCCAGCTTCAACACGATATCATAGAGCCGACTACTATGCGCCATAACGATAAAGCCGTGCTCGCTCTCGATCTCCGCGGGGCGTTCGACAACGTCAAACACAGCACTATACTCACTAACCTGTTTGCCACAAACTGCGGGCAGAAGACTTTCAACTACATTCGCGCCTTTCTATCACATCGCACCGCCTTCATTCGCCTTAATTCTACCGAACACGGCCCGTACTTATTAGGCACGCGGGGTACACCTCAAGGGGCAGTCCTGTCTCCTCTGCTTTTTAACCTGACGATGATGAACCTCCCCTCTCTTCTAAGCGAGGTCGAGGGAATACAACACGCACTATATGCGGACGATATCACAATCTGGACCAACACCGGCTCCTTAGCGCAAATCGAAGAACGCCTGCAAAAGGCTGCCCTTCTGGTGGACACCTACGCAGGTTCATGCGGCCTGGAGTGCTCTCCAGCTAAATCGGCTCTTCTTTCAGTCTCTCCGCTACCGCCACCTCAAATTTTTCTTCCGTCTGGGCCCGTCCCGTCAGTCCAAAATATTCGGGTTCTTGGCCTTCACCTCACATCGTCCTTGGATCCAAAGGGCACAATAGCAGGCCTCAGACGCACCAGCGAACAGGTGAGCCGCATGATACGGCGAGTTTCTACCAAGCGCGGCGGCCTCCGCGGGTCTCAGTCCCTCCGATTGGCCCACGCGTTTGTGACCAGTCGCGTCCTCTACGCCTTGCCTTACCTTCGCCTGCGTCGTCGACACGAGCACCAGCTGGACGTCCTTCTTCGTTCAGTATACAAACGCGCTCTGGACCTACCTATTGCAACTTCCAACAGCCGATTCAAGACTCTGGGGGTACACAACACCTTTGCAGAGATGCGCGAAGCTCATCGCGTTAACCAAATCAATCGACTGTCGCAGACGCCTTGAGGGCGCCGTCTTCTACACAGACTTGGCCTTAACCCGATATCTGACCAAGACCCTCTGCAGCCGGTACCAGAGCTCTGGCGTCAAAAGCTATGGGTGGAACCTCTACCCCGTAATATGAACCCTGACCTCCATCCTGGCCGTAGACTAGCACGCGCCGCGGCCCTTCATACGCGACACTCCGATCGTCCTGGTGTTTTCTACGTGGACGTCTCGGGTCCCTCCCCCTCGGGTCACTTCACGGCTGCCGTGATTAGAGAGGGCAAACACGTAGATGGCCTCTCCTTTTGAGCAGACACAGTAACGCACGCTGAAGAGGTTGCCATAGCTTTGGCCGCCTCTCACCCTGCCTCACGCACCATCCTGACGGACTCGCGCTCGGCCTGTTCTCAGTACCTTCAGGGTTCCATTGCTCCGCTGGCGGCTAGCCTACTACAGGCAGCCTCTTGGCGCTTTAACCCTCATCCCATTCATATAGTGTGGACCCCAGGCCACTCGGGCCTGCCCGGCAACGAGGCGGCAATTGCCGCTGCCCGCGCTTCTCCTGTCCGGGCCGTTGCCCCTCCATGTCCCGAGACGGAACCTGGCAATACCAACCTGACGCGCTTTCGCGAAATTTTGGCTTATTACCGGGCTTCGCGCCGCCTCTACCCGAACCCCGCACGCGGTTTGGAGAAAGCGGACGAACGACTGCTACGCCGCCTGCAGACGAACACATTTATCAGTCCGGCGATCGCCAGGCACTTTTTGCCGGAAATCAATGGCACCTGCTCGACCTGTCATGTGCTCGCCGACACATATCACGTCGTAGCATCGTGCCTAGTTAATCCCGTCCCTTTCTCATCCCCTTTTCTTATCCCAACTAGAGAGGCTTGGGAGGAGCACCTGCTCGGCTGCTCTACCTTGGCTGAACAACGCTCCTTGGTGGAGCGCGCACGGGCAGCTTCCAGCTCCACTGGCGTCCCGGAATAGGGTCTTGCCACTCTAGCACGCCGATGGGCCACGTCGGCACTCTCTAGTAGACTTTTTCTGGAATAAATGTTTTTTACCACCACCACCTAAGATATGGCTGTCACCTTCAAGTCGCTTTCGGCCAACACATAAGATACCTTGAAAGTCTCAGGAGCCAAAGCATGCCGTAAAACGATACGAAAAGAACGCGCGACAGAGCGTAGAAACCGTAGGTCAAAGCCCAATTCGCAACGCTTTTCAACTTTCTTCAGAATAGATAGGTTAGAAAACATATGCAATAACGATAATAATCGCGATTGCTCAGGACACGCGTGGCTTAGAAGAATTTCGGGTGGAATATTTGAAGACAACTAGCCTGAGTGCCTGATCCTGATTGCCGTGCCTAGTAACATTTATAAGCTTGTATCTTTAAAGGTGATGATCATTTCTGGTATTCCACTGCTCTTCGAACCGATCGTTCCGAGACCGGGACGGCTTTTTAAATGCGAAGCATTGTACTTGGGAAACTTTGAGCGCTTCTATCTACTAGTCGCCTATGGCTTTTAGCTTACCTGGCCGTATCAGTAATGATGTAGATAACAAACTTGTTATAGCATAACATGACTGCATGATGAACACATTTGACTAGTCACACCATGAAAATTATGACATGTACGTCATGAATGTCATGATTTACATTTCAGTCTTTCAGCTCTTGTGGTGACTTCGTTCACGCGGCATTATGCAAAACTGGTATGGTATGGCATCATTGCATGGCGAACCCAAGCGACAGACCCTAACATAAAGAGCATGACAGTGTGTCATGTAACAGCATGACTACATGCCATGCACATGATGCACTCGCTGCCGTTTCGCTAGCGTCATATATATCAAATTTGGTATTACAGCACGTGAATGGATAACGAAGGTATAATACTAGTGACCACGATAAACATGACATGCGTGTCATGTAACAACATGCCTACATGCTACGCTCATGATGCGCTTGCAGCCTTTTCGCTAGCTTCACATGTACCAAACTCGGAATTACGCTACGCGACGGACGACTTAGGTAAATGACACATCCAAACGAGATAATCACGACATGCGTGTCGTGTAACAACATGACTACTGTCACACTGATGATGCGCTCGCGGCCGTTTGGCTAGCTTCACATATACTAAGTTAGGTATTACGTGATGCCGATGGACGACGAAGGTATGTAACTGGTGCAAACATGATAATCATGAGATGCGTGTCATGTGAGAACATGACTACTTGCCACAGACCAGGCTCCAATACATTTCGACGTGACGTGGTGCACTTGCTCGCCGGCGTTCATTTCATCGCGTCACGCCGGCGTTGCCACGTGAGGCACCAGTCCTGCCATATACTCGCAGGCGCGCGCTACGTTGCTTTGACGCATGCGCGTTTCAGCGCGTCCTGCGTCCATCCGTCCGAAAAAAGAGATACGCAGTGTTGTCTGGGTAACGCATCGGCGTGAAATGCAGCATGTCGCATTTCGCGCTGGTGTCCGTCGGCCCACGCCAACGGACGCTGGTCGCGCCGGTCCCGCCTGGCGCCATACTATAGAGCGCTCGCGTTTCGCTAACCTAGTGTCGCTGTGCCCAGCGTCCGCGCGCGTTAGCGCTAGATTGTAGTATATTGGGCCCTTCATGATACGCTCGCGGCCGTTTCGCTGGCTCCACATATACGAAATTCGGTGTTACGTAACGTCAATGCATGACGAAACATATAACTGGTGCAAACATGAGAATTCTGACACGCGTGTCATGTAAGAACATGACAACATACCACGCCTATAGCGCCCTGACGGCCGTTTCGCTAGATTCACATATACAATATTTGGTATCACGTGACGTGGATAGATGATGAAGGTAAACGACACATCCAAACATAATAATCCTGACACGGAAGTCTTGTACGGCATAATTTACCTCCACCTTGTAACGTTTTGCTGATTTTAAAGTGACATATCAATATTTTTCATTCGTGTTTCTCAAATCATCGATTCCCACTGTATGTGGGATATGCCAATTTTCGATCTCGAATAGTCGAGTACCAAGTACTCTAAATCGTCACCAACTATTTCTAAACACATCAACATTACTTTGGTACCATACGAAAAAGCAGTAACTATGACTGTTGTTCGTTCGCACTCACAGCAGTGTACGTTCCATCACGCGCCCCTACCATCTGGGCGTATAATTTTTCTCGATACGGCCTCTTGAAGTGTGAGACCCATAGTACGGCTTTATGTCCTCCAATGGTATAGCACCGGATATTCTAAATCGTTTACCGCTCTTTTAAAACACATTTCTATTGTGCAGACTGCATATGAGAACGCAGGCTTGTATCGCTTGTACAGGGACTGCTCACTGCTCTCCTATAGTTGAGTACAAAGTACTCGAGATTCTCAAACACTTTTTCTAAACACACATTATCTACTAAGTTTTTGAAACTTGGTCTGCTTGCTGCTCTCCCATAGAAGATTACGTCATACTCCGAATTCTCGAACATTTGTTCAAACAATGAACTCAGACGGCTTTTTGCTCTCCCGTAGTAGAACACAAAGCTCTCTAAATCGCTAAACACTTTTTCTATACAGAATTTATGGGGAAAGCTTAAGGCTTTCCCATAGTAGACTGCGTCAAGTTTTCTGAAGCGTTCACGCTCCATGTTCTAAACACAAAAAAGCGTTTTACACGTGTTGGAGCTACTAGTGCCAAAAACAGCTATCCGCTCTCCATTGTAGAGTATACATATTACTCTAAATCATCCAACATTTTTAAGATTCGAAGCAGCTTATCATGGGGGCTACGTCCATCCCTGTTTGCCTCCCACGGCGTCCACCTCTCCTGCGCATGCACGCTCCCTCTGCTCTCCTACGCTCTCTTGCTCTTTCTCTCTCCTGATCCGGCGGCGAAGGCAACGAAACGCTTCCTCAGTACACGCTATCACTTCGTAGTCGTTATCGCCGGTCTTGTATCGTTCCACGTGTGCGCGAGAGGGAGCACATCTGCTTTAGTCAGGTCAGGATCATGTTCCCTGTCTCTGGCGTGTTCGTTGAGGGACTGGCTGTTTAGCATTGTTATAGCCATGGTCACCGGCAGCGTAGCTCACCAGCAGCATTCACGGCAGCAGTCACCGGCATCAAGCGATGTCGCCGGCAGCATTGGTCAGGTAGAGGTTTTGAATGTTGATGCATCGGTGTTCATGCGTACGTCCATCCGTTTGCTTGTCTGTCTGTCCATCCGAGCATCGATCCATCTATCTAGTGAACACTCGAAATACCACCATCTCGCATTTTTTTCATCATACATTCAGCATAACAAGTATCACCTTCCAGCGGACATTTTAAGGACTAAACGAGAGGTGCCTACCTACTACTACTGCTACTACTAACACTATTACTACTACTACTACTACTACTACTACTACTACTACTACTACTACTACATACATTGGGTTATACTAGCGCAATTCGTAAGTATTTATTGATCCAGTACAAGCAAAAGCTTGAGGCACTATACACTAGACTTGCAGGTTTTAGGAACTCTTGCATACAACCAAGGACAATTAAATAAAAATTGTAGCTCCTTGCATACAGCACTCCTATAGTATAATCAAGTAGGTTTAAACAATCCAGGATTCTTTGCGAGAACGTGATAATAAGGGGGGGGGGCAGGCAAACGAAGCTTTGGTGTGCGTATTTGACCACAACCGGGTAGGAAAGACGCCCGGGTGTTGTTCTTTGCCTTTGGCCACCAGCTGCACCCTTGCCGATTGCTTTTAGAGCGAATCGTTGCCGTTGGAGGATGGTGTCAGAGTAAGATTTATGCCTAGTTCACACTGAAACATCCGCTTTCTACAGCGACCGAAATTGCCCTGCCGCCGAAACACAGCATCGTTCGCACTGGACGCGCCCCGCGCCGCCGAATATGCCATCTACTACAGGGCGAACGCGGAATGGATGCGCTGTCACCTGGTTGTTGTCGCGGCTCGCAAACGTTACTACGTTATCTAGTGGTGCACACCTCGACGATTCTCGTACGCAAGAAGCAAGAAAAGACAGTACTGCTTACTTTGCTGGCAAGTGGCTGGCAAATGCACGAAGAGCAAAAAACCACCGACGCCAGCAGCGTTGGTGGGTTCGTGTTGCTTTGCAAGACCACAACAAGCTCGGTCACGCCAACAGCAAGCTCGGTCACCTCTTTCACGAAATACGGAGGTAGGTTAAACTCCCGTTGGTTTCAACATTCAGTTACGTGCACTGCAGCATAACAAGCGAGTAGGGCTTGGCCGCCATTTTTCAAATTCCTTGACTAGCGCTCCTATTGGTCCGCGGTGACCGATTCGGCGGCAGACGCCGCAAAAATCGGGCCGAGAGCGATCGGCGCCAAAAGAGCCCTTTTGGCGGATCTCGCCGCCGCTGAACCAGATTCGGAGCACTTTCGGCGGCCGGAATGCTCAGTATGAACGCGGCCTTGGAGCAAACGAGCACAAAAGAGAGCGAACGCGGATGAGTCTGTCGTTATCACTAGCCACTGGCCAGTAACCTCAATTTATTCCTCCTTCACATGCGCTGACACCTCGGTCGGAGCTCGTGCGCATGCAGGGCTGGCATGTGCACTGTCGCTGGCTTCGCTTCTCGTAACGGATCTGTCAGCGTTTCACTTTGTTCGCGACAGAGTGGTGTGCTTAGAGCGGCTCGAGGGTCCGTCATCGTCCCACTTCCACTTCATCTCCCACACACCCCATCAGATGATTATTTCGTGAATAAGTAACGTTGCCTGAGCTGCACTCACGCTCGAGGGAAAAGTCCTGCTTCTCTGCGAACACAACAGTCATGTGATCGATTTCATGTTCGAAACGACGCGTTTGTGCACAAGCATGTGCGCGAGGCATTTCAATTCGTGGCGCGAGCGGAAGAGGCCGGACGGGGCGATGATGGGGAGTTCTCAAAATGTGTGCGTCATGTGATGCGCCATCCACTGCAAAAAGTCCCCTCCTTCCGCTCGTGCGAATCCAGCTTTATTTACCCACCAGCACTCCTGTACTGTCACGATCGCTCTGGTTCTTGACGCTCACAATACAGTGTGTGGTTGCGTTTAGATTGCTTAGCACTCGAGCACTGGTAGAGTCTGATTGTTACATTAAGCATTAAACAGTATTTTATTTGGCGGCGAATTCTTTGTTCGTGGCCAACTTTCGTCGGGCGCAATGCTCTTGCTGTTTCCTTCTTTCATTCAGTGAATCGGACGATCATCCATGCATTCAGCAGTGCGAAACTTCATTTGTCACGTGCAACGGCGGCCACTTATTCATATTCACGCAACAATAATATGTGGCAACGTGAAATAACTAAGTGAGCTCGATAAAAGTTCAGATGGTCGTATCCGAAGCGGCCGATCAACGACAAGTCCATGATCTAGAGGGCTTCAATTACTGGAAAATAGCGCGCACAAACACACATGCGACAAACGCACTTTTGAGGGCCGCACTTATTTTCCTCCCCCTCAGCCGAAATTTACACAAATAAAGCGAATTATGTCAGAAGAAACAGGGCCACGAAACTCCGTTGAAGCATCCCCAGGCGCTATAGACGATTTCTCGGACTGTTCTATGAATTTGTGTCGATGTGGCTTTACCAAGTGTGAGGTCCACGGGTCGGCTTTCGGTTCTTCTATATCAGAGTACGAAGTACTCTAAATCATTAACTAATTCTTCTAAATACAAGGCCTAAATTTGGAGGCGATATGTTCCCTGCCTTGAGACGCCTTTGTGTGGTGTCTTGTGCAAAACATAGCTCTCTTTACTCAGAAAGACGGTTTTTGTGTCCATTCATGCATTAGCGCTGCTTGTATTCACCGCTCGCAGCCTTTCGCAGGTGACTCGGACTGCACTCATTTTTATGAAACAGTCTAGAAACCGCACCAAAGTAATTTCTCTCGCGTGTACATGAAGATCGGGAATTTACCAACCGTGAACGTCCCTATCGTTGCGGAGCACACATCTTCAAAGACAGCGTACCATCTTGTTTACCAAGGTCCGCAGCGAATCAGACAGCAGCAATGCTTTCAAGCGAAAAAGGGGACCTAGCAATGATTGTAATGTTGATGAAATAACAGCAAATGACAGTTCTCGTGTGTTTACTACACGAGCTCACGCCGTTTATACTCGCGTCATTCGTTTCTTCTTCCTCTCATGACTGTTCGCTCTTTCGTAAAAGAAGAGTAATAAACAAACGGAGGCGCAGAAAACGTTCCCTTGGCAGAGAATCATGGTATCTTATCCCTAAGAGGTCGTCTAGAAGCTTGCGTAATCGCCAGCACGCCCAGTCAGAGGCGATCATTTATTTTCGCTTACACTGTACACCCTTTCCACCCACCTACGCTTCGTACGCTTCTTCCCTAACAGCTCCCATCCCCATGCTGAGGTCACAGAGCGCTGGCGCAAGAGGTGAGAGCCTCGACGGAACATCTATAGTCGTCTCATACACGAGCCCGCCTAATGGCAAAGCGCCGGGACCCGTTTAGGGATAACAGCGCGGACTGATTCATTCAGCCTCCTGATGAAAGCGAGTCGGCGTTGCTTATGATCTTTCGGTTCTTACCGTTAACCTCCCTGCCTCGCATCACTTACTTTTCCCCATAATTTTTGCGCACACTTCTTTCGGGGGAGGAGAAAGAGAAGGATCTTGTAGGTTGCCTGTAGATTTAAGCATCCTTAAGATATCCGAAAGACTGTAGTATATTTTTCCACTCAGTGAATGAGAAACAGTTAATGGGGTATATGTTGGCGGTAAAAGATAATCCCGTGTCACGCCATGTGAGCATATTCCGTGCAGGCGAAGCGTGGTTTTCTTCCTGGCTCTACGCCAGGCTAATTCACAGGCTTGGTTTCTCGATTTGGTGTGCCACCGATTTATTGCGTGATGTGATTCTCGTGTGGGATAATTAGGCGCGCTGGAAAATTTCCTCAAATTGTTCGTAGTTGGCGGTGGTTTTCACTTTGAAACGCTGTCATTTTATGCACATATGACACCAAATGCCTTGACATCATGCTTTGATATCATGATATTAAACGTCTCTTTCGAAAGCTTCTATTGGCGGCTACTTCTAGCTGGTTTACTTGCCACATTAATGCGTGAGAACACTTGCGACAAACTAAGCCTCAGGACCTCTGACAGAATTAGAGTGAATTAGCCTAAGAGGTGAAGAATCACGTCTTTAATGAGCACTGGATGGTATTTGCAGCTGTTTTAGTCACGCCATCTGACTGAAGCACCACAGTCATTTGAAAGTTTGAAAAGGTATCGGCCGATGAGACGCGGCATTTGAAAACAGTTGTCACAGGACAGTCTTATGTTGCGTCTAGTGTCGAGGACATTAACAGAGATGCGTCTGCAGTCGTACGCTGTTGATACACTCTGTTCACAGTTTTAAATGTGAATACACTTTATAAGCGACCCAAAACCATCCACCGCCGTCGGCGGCGTCCGCAGTCTTCTCTCTATCTTTAAAAGAAAGAGGACTTGGCGGGCCGCAGCGCGACGCTCTACCGAATAAGCCACGGACGCGACGCTGATATCGGTGTCAGTAACGCGCCTGATATCTTTAACGCCGCTGCGCGCGTCCACCTCCCCCTTCGCTCGCTCCTCCGCTCTCCTCGCTCGATGCAGCTGCGCGCGCACCCCTCTCTCTCGCGCGCCCGCCTTCTCTCTCAGTCTCCCGTCGGGAGCGGGTCGTGCGATGGATGTCCCGGAGGCAACGCTACCATCAACAACGAATGCAGTACAACCGAATGCCACCACTGCACCCGTCGTTGGAGGTGACGGTACCGCGGTGGTTTCGCCGACGTTGGAAGACAAGCCGGCGCTGCGAAGGGCTCGTGAGACCGAACGTAAGCGGGCGAAGCGTGCAGCGGATGTCGAACTGCGTGCTCGCGAGGCCGAGTGCAAGCGGGCGAACCGTGCAGCGGATGCCGAACTGCGCGCTCGCGAGGCCGAGGACAAGCGGGCGAAGCATGCAGAGGATGCCGAACTTCGCGCTCGCGAGGCCGAGGACAAGCGGGCGAAGCGTGCAGCGGATGGTGAACTGCGCGCTCGCGATGCCGAGATGAGGCGTCAGCATCGAGCCGCGAACGCGGCCCAAGAAGCGGAACAACGCAAGCGTCAGGCGGAGAAGGGCGATGAAGGCAGGCGTCAAGACACCGCTCGCAATCGTCAACGGCGAGTGGACGTTCCCGAAGCCGTTCGAGCCAGTGAATGTGCCGCGCGGGAGAAGGTGCGAGCCATGGACTTTGCTCGTCCGGACGCGCGTTTCAAACACGACTTTGTGGATCGCAGCTTCGGTCACAGCTGCGCCGTGTGTGACCGGCTGTGGACGAATAGGTGCTAATCTGTAGTGTAGTTTGTGTGTGTGTGTGTGTGACGCGCTCGCGATGTGTGCATTTAATGCATCGTACGAAAATCGTGAAGTGTAAATAAATATTACTTCGTATATAATGTATCTGTGTACAAATGCTTCATGACAAACAACACCTAAATTCATTAATTACACTTTAATCATCATCATCAGTAATAAAACTCCCCTGCATTTCCCCGAGGGTGAACATGGTTAAGTGCGAATGCACGGGGTGATGCTATGAGGGGGAGTAAAGTTAAAATCCGTTGGCATTCGCCAGTGAGTTAACGTAAACTCCCCCGTGTGATCAAATTGCGATTCCCAGGAACCATTACACCATAAAGGCACCATAGTGTGATCAATAAATATAATAGTGCGAATTAATAAATACCCCTCATAGCATCACCCCGTGCATTCGCACTTAACCATGTTCACCCTCGGGGAAATGCTTGGGAGTTTTTGAGTGTAAGCCTTTCGAGGCACACACACAGATGTATAAAATTCATTATCAATATTCTTTGCATAAGCAGGTGTGCCAAGTTTTGAACTTGTTAACAATGAAAAAAAAGACGACGTTTACAATTTCATAAAGCGAAAAGCGAGTCAAGTTTTCTGCATCGTTTCGTAGTACCGAAAAAATGTGTTGTGAAAACAAGAAAATGAGATTCATGTCAAGGACCATTCCAGCATAAAATAACAAAAAAATCGGTACCGTGAAGCTAGTGAGATGGTTGGGGCACTCCATTCGACAGCTGTAGTAATATTACGACTGATATATGTGACATCCTTTATAAAAAGGTCACTTCACTCGTACGTTATTTGAGCTTCTGTGAAGGTGCCTCCGAGGGAGAAAAAAAAAGCGGTGACACATTTTTTAGCCTAGGGGAAAGCAGCGCAAACGACAACCCGGCTAAATTCGATCTTAAACGGGCCCGTCATTTTCAGCACGTGTTTCTCCTTGCTTTGAGGATTGTAATGTGCGAACGACACCAGCGGGTCATTCATTGTGCATTTGTACAAAATTCTAGAAGAAGGCCGCTGTCTTGACATTTCGCCTAAGGGCAACTTGCCTTCAAAACATCGCGGAAGTCAAAGTCACGTGCTATCGCTGATACTTTTTCGGTGCTCATTTTCATAGAGTGAGCAATCAGCAATGACATGCCTGATGCGTTTCCTCCTTGATCCCTTTTGAGCGCACTGCAGTTCTTGAAATAGTACAAAATTTACGCGTGAAACTTTCCAAAACATCTCAAAACTTCTGTTCAGAATTTTCGCCTCACCTGTGTTGTGTAACGCGCAATCTTTGCATCCGATGTCGTGGTACCCAAACAGAACCGCTTAGACTTAATGAAATTGTAACATTCGCAAAGAAGTCAATTTCATGCATGTGTGGGGCTCAGCAGCATCATCTAAATTTTTTGCACTTCAGAACGAAAAAAAAAAAGAATGATATGTAGTCTAAGGTAAAGACGGCTAATTTCTCTAGTTCTACATTCAAGCATTGCAATATCCGGTGAATCAGCCATACTATCTCATCTGGCACACATGGCTTTGCTGCCATTTGTTAAGTAGCGACACAGCTAGCACACATTTGACCATGTCGCCGCCGGCCTTCCCGAAGTATAATATACTTTAGCTTTTATTCGTTCGCGTATTGAAATGAGTGCCAGTGGGATTCGTGGTCTAGTCGCGAAACTATTCTCACGCCTTAGGAAATATGACAAAATATTGAGGCTTCAAATATTCCAACGTTCGTACGAACTAAAGAAAAGGTTCTTTTCATAAAAGTGGCTGAAAACTTATTGGACAAGGTACTGATCGTTATAGAGTCAGCATTGTCGTCTTCAAGGCTTGTCTTCTCTTGTCTTTTTGTCCATCTTCAAAACAGCGAATGCATAGATACAGGTGAGACCCGACTCTACTGCTGCCGCTTATATGGCTGTAATCAGCTGAAGCGCAACGCGGCAAAGCAGAGCTTCATAGCTTCCACATTTCGAACACGCTCGTGTACCAAGCGGTTTGCAAGCAGCAGACGACAGTGCGCTGGCCCGGCTGTTTGCGTAATCTGCTTTAAGGGGGAGGGAAAATCTAATCGAGCAGCTGATTGCATGTCTTCTCTCATGACTGTTCTCTTTTTTTTTCCAATAGATGACGTGAAAATAGGTTGCGGTGGCTCGCAAACCCACTTGAAGGCACGGCACGCAACCGCCGGAGCATGCAGGCCACGCGTTTGCGTGTTCTCTTCTATAAAAATTGCCACTGTACAATGCTAAAGTCACTGTACACTGTACAATGGCTTTAATTGCCACTGTACAGTGACTGTAATTGCCACTGTACAATGCTGCACAGCCTCCTTGGCTGTTATTGCATGGAAACAAACACAACCACTTCTAGTCACGTTGTCTTTAGAGACACAGTGCATTCGAAAACTTTTCCTCTCTTGAGGCTTCGGACGGACTCTGAAGATCCACATGATTCAAATTATTTTTAACGACATTGATTCTGGTGATACTCTGCCACAAAACTTCGGGCAAATACGGCAAACAATTTTTTGCTGTCGTATCTCTCAAAACTGTGCTGAAAAATAGTGAGTGTTAGTGAACCATGAATTGCAAATGGGCTCATTCGCTACTTCAATTTGTCTAACGACCATGCTGACACTGCTTCGTATCTCGGCACCCGTTCTCGAAATCATTATAACAAATTCTGAACACTTTTCTTCTCTAAACAACTTCTGCACTTCTATAAGCCGATCTTAATGAACCATTCAGGAGGCACTCGGATTATCTGCACCTATTGAAATGCAAATGCAGTTCTTTATTGAGCTCTCGCAGTGTTGCCAGGCTTCTCTGAAACAGCGTTGTATGCCTAAAATTACCATTCGCGAATGATTTTAGAATTTACTTTCACACGCTCTTTTGCGCGCCACGTAAGTTCAGGCTTCTACGGTAACGAGCTTAAAGTTTATCTAGGCCACTTCTTTCGTCACGCTCCGTGTTCAGTGACCCGGAATAAAATTAAAAACAAACAAAACCGATAGTTCAATTTAATCTAGTTGTGCAAAATTGGTCAAGTGAATTGATTCGCTGACTGTCAAAACGCAACTTCTAAGAGCTGAGTGCAAGCTGATAGTTGATTAGGCTGATGCTGAATGAAGCTGATTAAGCAAATCATAGAAACATCAGCGCAATATGGCCATGTGGAAACAATGTTTTGCCTAATGCTAGAATATGTTGTTATGCAGTTTTAGGAATTCAGTGTGAACGTCGTAGTCTTACGCCATCTTGAAAAAAGGTGTTCTTATTTCTCTGTGCGTACGTATGACGATGGTTTGGAAGTTAGAACATACACTTTGTTCATCTCTTAGAATATAACACTGGAATATGTCTTAATGATGTCGCTTCATTATGTACTATAGGGACGTTTTTTCGTTACTTTAACGTTAATTATTCGTCAACTAGATTTGAATAAACTCTTAGTTAATAAGTATTGATGGCATATGAAGTGATTATTCATTAACATCGATCACTCACTTGAAAAAACATCCTACCACACATTTCTTTTTCCTTTGTGCAACGTGCCTTGACGGCAATGAGCCAATCTCATAAAGAAGTTGCACCTTAAGAAAAATACTGCACTGCCGTAAGGCCACATCATGGGCATCTGTTCCTCCATAGGTTGTTCTCGGGTGGCTATAGGTGGTTGATGCAGTTACAGAAGTTCATTTTCACATGTTGTTTCTGATTTTTTAATGCACTTCTCTATGAGACACAAAAGTTCGATTAATTAACTGTACGTTGGCGTAATAAACAGACAAAGGTGTTTGCCACGCCGTCGTGTTCGTTGTACACAACGATAGCAATTTTTTTCTCAACTAAGAATACTGCAACATTCAGTGAGGTAAAAATAATGACACAGTGCAAGAGGGAAAAAAGTTCTTTTAGCCAAGGTCCGCTTTTCAGAAAAAAAACTAACCATAGCACAGTTTGAAAAATGTTGCATGTTGCACGTTACACAATTTAACTTACATTGTGAAAAAGTTGTTCAGTAACGATCGAGAACAGCAAAATACATGTGTCGCAACTTTTTTCCCAGTTTCTTCAAACAAGGAATCAATAGGGCTACTAAAGTATGCGTGGGGTTTTTGTCTAACACTCGCCTAATATAATAAAATATGCAACGTATGTTGTTACAAAGAATTAGTAATAAATATAAACTTAGTAAATCGCCCCGCCGCGGTAATCTAGTGGCTAAGATACTAGGCTGCCGAATGCTTGCTGTGGATCGAATGCTTGCTGTGGCGGATGTATTTCCAATGGAGGCGGAAATGTTGTTGGCCCGTGTGCTCAGATTTGGGCGCACGTTAAAGAACCCCAGGTGGTCGAAATTTTCGGAGCCTTCCACTACGGTGTCTCTCATAATCATAAGGTGGTTTTGGGACGTTAAATCCCACATATCAATCCATAAATTTAATAAATCAAGTTTAGCAGGAGAATAAATTGTTCATTTAGTTATAACGAAGGGGCTTAGCAGCTCTCAGTAAACGCTTTGTTTTGTGCATGAAATAAAATCTGTAATAATAGTTCTGATATGATTTATCTCACTGTAATCTAAGAATCTGGGTATTGAGTTTGGGTAACCATCGCGTGCGTTTGTCAAGTGTTTTAATCTTGTGTAGGCGCTTTGAACAATGGGTTCAGTAACCATCTCTGTAGCGCGGTTACGTCTTGAGTTGGCTGCTAAGTACTGATTAAGTCAGCGGGGAGCTTTTGTTAAATACAACTCTGAAGTTTAATTCATACAGTGACTTAGGCACCCACATTAAATACGGTAATGGTTGTGAAAAAAAAACATTAGGCCTGTTAGAACTGCGAACAGCGGTCACAAAGATGACATTCTCGTGATGTTGCAGTTAAATTAAGTCCCGATGACGATGGTGTAAATGCGGGCAACAGCCCGGATGTTGTCTGTAGATCCTATTTCAGCTCAAGCTTTATTCTTAGGAAAGCAATCTTTGTGCCTTTTTCTATTCAAGATACAATGGAACGAGAAACATGTTTCAAGGCCGGTTTCGGTGGGGCACACGTCTCTATAGCACTGCAGTCAAAACGATTTTGACGATGGCGGTAATGGAAACATGGAAGTTGCAGTGAACAGCTCAAAACACCCATCGCCGCGAAAGAAATCTTGGGCGAAATACCATTTGAGGTTATTATGCGTTCGAAAGGAATGCTCTTTCTCGCCCGAAGTTGAAGCGTTTCCAAATGGTCGTGGCAAAGCGAAATGCATGTAATCTAATGGGCATGAAGAACATCCGCGCCCTTTCGAGACGCAAAGGCCAACCCCTCGACCTACTTCGTACTTTGGCACGCCTTACTTTCGCTGCCTACATCAGCCACACCCACACACCACAGACCGTCCTGTTCTCACGAGCTTGATTGAAAAACCATTTGATTCACTGGCTAGCTTGTTTTATTCCCCTTCAAGAGGTCAGTTTCACAAAGAAAGATATTTTTGATCTCAGTGTCGGAGTCAATTTTGGTGACATTCTGTACCACAGACACTCGAGTAAATGTGGTACTTCTCCCAGCTCTCCATTCCCCAACTAAGTCTCGAAACATAAAAAAGTAAGAAATGCAGCACCTCTTAATGTCCTTTTTGTTAATAGTGTCTTGAAACCTGTGTGAAACTAAATACAGTGCCGCAGCCATCGAACAACCTCATTCGATAACAGTGTGTAAAACTTTTGTGCAAATCTCAAAGTCGCATGCGTGTTGTAAAACCTCCCTGCCTCTATATTTCTCTCTCTTTTCTCTAAAGAGGGGTTAGTGAAGTATAAAAAATATATAAGTAAGGCCACTGATGACACGGAGGACGACTATGGAGACAGCGAGAGTGGTACTTACCAAACAGCAAGCAGCATAGAATATTCGTGCGTTTTTTTTTTTTTTGCTTTTGATAGTGAGCTTGTTATGACCACCGTAAAAACTTCATATCGCCATAGAAAGAGAAATAAAGATAGAAAGAAAGAGAGAGAGAGAGAAATAGATAAAATGAGAATACAGGGAGGTTAACCTGGTTGAAGAACCAGTTTGTTACCCTGTACAGACTGAAAGAAGTGGCAACGCGATTGCACCATTTGTGTTGCGCAAGTTAGGTATGCGCTCCAGGAATTCGGCAAGTCCCGCTATTGAGGACAGCTGCTGCGAGCGTTAAGCAATAACTCTGCTAGGTGAATTAGAGCACGTGAATGTAGAGGAAAGATAGAAACAAAGAGAGAGAAAGATAGAGAGGAAGGAAGGGACGCATCACAAATAAAGATGTAGAGAGCGAGAAAGACAAAAAAGATAGAAAAAAGTAGATAGAAGAAAAAAGATAGAAAGCAACATGTATAAAACACATTCAAGGAGCTTGGAGAAAGGAAGAAATATAAAAAAGATATTAAGAACGCCACTCAGCCCTGCTATTTCTTCAGACTTGGCGTGTCTAGTGCAATGATGCCTCCATTTCTTCTCTCGCTTTCTACACTTCTTATACATTTACCAAAACCAGAACTGGTCACACGGAACTTGCTGTTATCGTGAAAAGGCCCCTGGCCGTTCTCTGGTATCTCACAAATCCTGCGCAACGAGGTGTGTTGGCAGTGTAATTGCAGGCTCTGCACTGTTGTGACACACAAGATGAGACTGACGGAAAACCGTGGTTTTTAGTCAGTTCTCACTGAAATACCAGATATTTTCTCTGCTTCATACGCACGGGAGCTTAGCGGGAACGCTAGTGTCGTTTAAGAGGCACTCGCCAAATTTTGCTCAACGCCGCTGCATTGCTTATCATCCATGACTGATTTTTGTGAAGAGTTTTCTGTCAACTGAATGGCTGCTCAATTATATGAATAATACAAAAATTAATTATGTGCGTTCACAATACGTACACATGCAAGCGCTTTCACAGTTTAAGAGCTTCTGAAGAATCCACATTGCATGCAACCAATTTTTCTGAGTGCACGCATGCATTTACTTTTTTTAGATTTTATGCAGCGATATGGAGATGTATGTCTGGAAGGCAGCTTTTTTTTTCACAATTTTCACGCTAGCCTAAATGAAACATTGGCTTGCGCAACTCAAATAGTGCAATCAGGTTACTATTTCTTTTCACCCACACGTAATAGGCTGTGCTCTGCACAGTACGGCTTATTATTTACTATTTATCATTCATGTTTTGTACCAATTACAATATTGACCATTGTAAAGCAGTGTTAACAGCTGAATTATTGCAAGGGTAGCACTGGAAGTTCAGAGGTGCGGTTTATCAGACATCCGGGCTATCACAGCCGTCAAGATAGCATACTCGACGACTTTCACAGTCACTTACTCGGTGCACACGTACAATACACATAGTCCACCACGCTAGTGGAAACTAATTGTTTTGCGGACTTCGTCAACTGTCTTTGGGTCCACCCTCCAATCGTTGGCCCTGAACTTTTTAAATTGGCTTTGCCGCAACAACACCCTTACAGCAGTGAAGCCAACTGTTTTCAAACAAAATAATACTATTTCATTTCCGTACTTCGAAATTGCAAACTATTCGCTCCCTTTTGACAGCTTGGTTGCTGTTGAGACTTACAGGCGAATTATGTAGCCTTAAGTTACAAATTGACTATGTTTTCTCGTGGCCTTTACCCGCAAGCTTACGCACAGTGCTTCCTTTTCTTTTTCAATTCCACTTTATTTTATTCAGAGCATATATTCCCATTTTTGTTAGGCACAATTGAAAGACTCTTTTGTTAAAGTTTCTTGCTTCTTTTAGTACTTCCTTTTTTGCCCGTGACAATAGAGTAGCACGCCGAACCATGAAGCACTGCCAAGACCTGTCTTTCCAATTGCTATGAAGACCTTGCTGCTAGTTTCAATAAGAAAGTGAAACTACGCTAAGGTTCTGGCTCAGTTTAACGGCATTTTATTTTTCGTACCATTTCACCGGCGACCAAAGTTTAACATTGATTTACGTTCGATCATAAAATGTGTCCGTAAGTCGACGCTTTAAACACGGTCGCGAAGAATTTACGCTGCCTCCGCCACTGCCAAGTTAGCGCAGTTTTCATTTTCGTCGAGCGAATTAAATGACCGTGTCTAAGCTCTTGCTTGGACCCGCTGTGCTGCTCTCAGACAGCATCCACTTTCTTTATTTTCTCAATTCTCTCACGAAAAAAAATCCAAAAAGAAGCGTTTGACATCCAAGTCTTTAAGAGAGCCAGCCACTTCATTTTGATCCGTCTTGTTTGCATCGTGATGTCTGATTTTTTTTTTCATCACTTCTCCGTGTTCGCTTTTATGTCTTAACGTGCACCAGAAAGAACCTGATAGCGACGTGCGCTCCTTTTGTACTTGGACTACATCACTAAGCTGAATTCTCGCTCCGACATAGCGAAATTACAAGGCCTCCGCTCCTTTTCATTTTCGCACCGAGCCCAGGTTCCGCCATTTTCGTTCATTCGCCCTCCATTCCCCTTGAAATGCTTGTAAGTACACTTTTTTTTGCACTGGTCTCTTTCCTCTTCAGCGCTTTCGCTGATAGGGCAGGGACACACAGCGCCAACGTTGCCTGTTCCACACAACAACGGGAACCCCCTTGTCCCACTACTCTAGGCTCTTTAGCTATCTCGAAGTTTTCCACCGTGGCGGCCTTCTCCCAGCGCCTCGAGCTCAGCCTCACTCTGGCTCTCACTGCGACTCTTCATTTTGTCTGTCGCTTTTTCGGGTTACATTGGTTCCGCACTCTTCTTACTTTGTGACCACGTGGGATGGTGTTTTCGCTCGCCATTCTTTTCTTACCCCGTAGGGGTATACTCAGTGCTCTTCACTGAAAACCATTTACCCCTCTTTTTAAAATTGTTTCTTTTTTCTGTCACGAGTGGAATCGCTTTCTACGTTTCTACCTCCGGCGTCCTTGGCTTTCAGCATCTTTCTAAACAAGTTGTGCACGACGATTCTATTTTCTGCTCTCCCGTCCTCCGTACTTTATGGTTGGTAAAAAAGCGTAACGTGTGAGTTCTATGATATGTCCGAACAACGTGAGCAAATGAAACCACTGTTGCCTTCTTGGACGCGAAACAGTGAACGTACAAGCCCGTATGACTTTTCTTTCTGATGCCCCGGGATTGCACCCAAAACGACCCGTTCACGAGGTTTAAAAGTGGCGTATCGGGTGAAAATCACACTTTTTCGTTTTTCAAGGAGTAATGCGCCTCAGCCACTTTTCAAACTACGCGGATTGTTCTGACAGGTTTATATAAATTTTTTGTTTATTACTTGAAATTAGAACAACCGGCAATTGTACCTTTATTGAGAGAGAGAGAGAGGGCTCTTTATTGATATCCAGAGAATTTAGCCGGCATATAAAATTCGCTGACTTGCTACTCTGCGTGGGGAAGGAGATTGAGGACTGAAAGTACGAATAGGAAAAGGTAGAGAGAGAGAAAAACACACAAAATGTAAATATAGTTGTTAGAATAAAAAGAAAAAGAAAGGAAAAGGCAAAAGGCCACCTCTTCGACCATCGAATGAGGACGGGCGTTAATAGTTTTTCCGTGGTGTGAAGCTACAGCTACACCTTGTCTAGCTGGCCATGTCTGTACGATTACGCAAACAAAAGTTTCATAGCACGCCTCTGTAAAGTGGGGAAGGCTAAAGGTCCTAATACACTGTCAACGAAAAAAGTTCTTTCAGTTATAGAACGCACGCAACGTTCATAAAGCACACCCTCCTCAGGATACGCTCTATACTCAAACAATATATGTTCCACAGATTCGATGGAGCCACAGTTGTTGCAATACGGACTCGCTGACTGACCGAAGTGGTACCGTAGGCTGTAAATATAGGCACTGTTTAGACGTAGATGATGGTATAGTGTTTCCAGATGGCGAGGAATTTAGAATAAGAGTCTTTTTCTCAGATAGGGGCCAATTGAGTGAAGGAAGTTATAATGGTTTGTCGGAAGGTTGCAACGTCTCTTATTTTCTTCAATCGCAAGTTTTTTGGCCATCTGAGCTGCATCTAATATAGTGAAATATGTTCGTCTGTAATTGTGGTGTCGAAGACCTTTGCGTGCTGCTTCATCTGCTTTTTCGTTGGCGGAAATGCCACAATGAGCCGGTATCCAGCTGAAAGGTTATAGTTCCCTGCGGTAAGCAGCCAGGTGATGTAGATATGCGTTATCGAAGGAAAAGGGTTGAGAATTCGTTTTTTATTTAGGAGGTTGAACAATATCTGTAGTGCTTTCCTGGAGTCAGTGAAAATTACCAATCGGTCCGGCGTTTGGCGCAAGATGTGAAGGACAGCTTCTTTGATGCCATTGAAGTTCTGCTGCTGTCGAGGATGTCTTCCGTTGCAGTCGAGAGGATAGCATTTGTCTTGTAGAAGGGATATAAATCCATAATCGGAAGTCTCCTGAAGGGCTGAGGCGTTCGTGTAAATGTGCGAGTGCTGAGCACAGTTCTCGGCTAAGAGGAGAGTAGTCTGCATCAGCGCAGCCTGGCGCAGTGGTGCAAAGAGACATTTGTCTCTTTGCCCCACTGATGCCAGGTACAACTTTTTTATAGTTAGAGGCAAAAGTGTCCAGAAAGGAAATGTTGCAGGGAATAAATTTTTGCGGCTGATTACCAGGGGATAGTTGAAGTAATCGCACAGCTTGGCCGAACGAAGAATTGCTGTGCGTTAGGTGAAATCGGCTCAGGAAATGCTTTTTACCTCGTAATGCATGTCGAAGATGAGTACGCATGGTTTCTTGGACAGATATTGACATCCAGTGGGAGACATCCTGCTTCCGCTACACTTTCCAATGCTGATCAGCTCTTCGGAAGCCCTGGATGTATTCGTAGGCAGATGTTGCGTGCGGCTTCCGAAATTCTCCTATTTGTTGGGGATAATCGGTGAAGCACCCGTAGACAATAGCGTAATGTTCCTTCAATGTATGCTTTCTGAAGCAGTACCATTGAGTGGAAACTACATGCCCATCGTGTTCCAGCCATGAATTTGAAGAGTTCAGTTGCTGCTACCATTTTAGTTCGAAGTTTCTTCACCTGAGGAGACCAAGCAAGATTTTTGTCGATGATGAATTCCAGAAGTTTTTGAGACCGTACATAGGATAGTGGCCGTCCACTGATGAGCAGTGTATACTTGCTCATTTTCTTTCTCGTGAAAGCAATGGCTGTGCTCTTTTCTGGTGAAAGGTGCATGCCTCGGTATCTTTATTGTGATGACACGCAATCTGTTCAACTGAAACAGTTATACCAAGATGTAGTTATGGCCAGGAACTGGTTGAACCTATTGACATGAAATGGAATTAGATGATTCCTTGAAAACCACCGAAGCGAAAATACCATCCATCTATACAAAAACTATAACACTGAAGCGTACACTTCATGTATTCATTTACTATTAGTGTGAGCGTAAAACCAAACATTTGCTCTGTTCTGTCTGATTTTCTTTTTTTTTCGTTCTTTAACACAAAAGTGGGCTCCACGTTTCTACTTTATGTTTGCGGCAAGCTGAATTAGGCGCTAGCTTTCACTTGCTGAAGTTCTTTTGTTGTTATTACTGAAACATTGCTCACACAATCATCTCAACTTAGTTTTCGAGTCTTTACAATTGATGTTACGGCTTGGAAACAAGGCCACACTAGAATTCACGAAATCAGCACACGTTCTTTTAAGCAAACTGTCTCGCAGGATTTACGCATTTGAATGCAACATAAACTTACTTAACAAGTACCTTACTTTACAAGCAAATTGCATCTCTGTAAGGATCACTAATGGTCTCCCCATCCACCAATGTCCTGTCTTCAATGGGAAGTTCCATGCAAATTTGTCTCGTTTATAACTCAGTACATCAGATAATTTCATCCCCTTTTAATTCTTTTTTAATGCTGCGATAATTTTTGTACCAAAGTTAAAACACTCAAATTATGTCGCTTATATTCTCTTTAGCACGCTTATTTGCTGGTTTCCTTATGCTGTTTGATCAAGAGCGATAATATTGATAATAACCCCAGGATCAATTTCCGTGTTTTCTTGCTTCACACGTACTTTTTCACAGAACTTGCGCCGACTTACGCGCAAGCGAATTGGGAATCTGCGTATTGGTACCTCTGAGAGGAGTTTCAGTGTGATCCGCCGAGAGTCATACAGGAGAAGAAGAAGAAGAGAAAAAAAATAAAAGGAGGAGTTGAGGAAGGAAAACAGTGCTCGCTGGCGCGCTGTGGGGCTCTTTTTCGCCACGAGGGAGCACTCTGGCCGTGTTTCGGAGGACCACGTGACATCGCCTCCGCTTCGCAACGGGAAAGAGAGAGGAGGGTTTCGAGACCGGGGCCTCTCGCAGAAGCAGACGACGTTCGCGGTCGTCTGCCACGGCACGCGGTGTTTGAACTCCAAGGACAGCGAGCACCACGAGTCGCGTGCCACCGGCATCAGCTTTATCAGCCAGCCCGCTCCCGGCCGCGTCGTTCTGAACATGGCATTTACGTGAAGGCTCAAGCCCGTGCTACCCCGCGACTTCTTTCCTTTCCTATATTCCTTTTGATTTTTTTTTTTACTCTCAACATTTTTCTGGCCACATAACTTTCACGTTTCCAGAAGAAAATGCGCAGTGTTTTGCTCAGCATACAGACGGTGACGTGCCGTTCGACGACGCATCTCGCCCACAAATAAATGCTGCGAGTGACTTGAGTACCTCTAGTGGATTAACAGCATCGACGTCATTTGACATTGGACTCAGTGAACAAGCGAAACAAGAGCAAAGCGTGACTGTCAACTTCTGCCCAAGCAAGCTTCGTGATGGCACTTTGCGTGTAAAGTCCTTCAAAAGGAAACAGATTTGTAGCAAGTCTAAGATAATGGGACCACCACTATTCGTCGTCAAGGACTGCGGACCACCATCAAAACTTCTTTATATAGTCTGGTTCTTAGTCGGTGAGTACATCAGTTTTTGCGTGTTTCGAAAGTCCTTTCTGTAATGAATGTTCATGGCGTGAGCATTGCATGTCTCGTTTGTGAACGAGAGCGATGAATTTTACATGTAGAAACCAGTAAAACGAAAGTAGTTTGAGTTACTATATTTTTATAAAAAACTTTAGTTTCAATCTTTGGCAATGCCCGGTAGAGCTTTTGTGGCAAAGGTTTCGCGTGTTAACATGACGACTTATTTGCAGTACGCTTGCTTCAAGCTGACTTTTCTAGCACTCTGTTTTTAACAAAGTATAAAACTATCACCACGTTTTTTTTTATTCTTACAGATGGATTCGCGAATACCGTACTCAACTTTTATACGTAAACAAATGATAAGAGACATGAGCTTGCTCCCTGGATGTACCAAAAGAGTGTCACAGCAATACAAAGCTGCTTGACTCGGTATATAAAGACATTATAGTCGCTGTCATAAGCGCATACCAAACAAGAGTCACGACGAATTGCAAAGCAATGTGGAAATTCGCACTTCGCCCCCGCGTTGTCTTTCTTTGAAGACGCTTCTTGCGGAGGTTTTTTCCGAATAGCTGAAAGGAACACTTTCAAGCGAGAAGTATGATAGAAACAAGTTAGTCATGTGAAGCGAAATATGTAGGACTTTGTATCCATTCACAAGTATTGTCAGAACAGAGAAGAAACGTTCACACAAAAATCTAAAGTTATACATCCCAATTGGTGGATAAACTGCTGGTTAAATGTACACCAAAATCCATAGTACCCTCATCATATTTGGCGAACTTTTCTGCAGCGAAAATAAAGCTTTCCAGGCTGTCTACAAACGTCTGTGTTCTGCAGGCGTATATGTGTTCAATCCAAAAACAAATAGCTTGGTGAATGGCGCTGCTTCAAATAACTCGATGCACAACTGAATAATACGCAAGCTACCAAACTAAGCTAAAAATGCGCGGGTTGCTGATGAATAATTTTAAACTAAGCGATTGATTGACTGATTGCCATGTGGGATTTAGCGTTCCAAAACCACCATATGATTATGAGAGACGCCGTAGTGGAGGGCTCCGGAAATTTCGACCACCTGGGGTTCTTCAATATGCATCCAAGTCTGAGCACACAGGCCTACAGCATTTCCACCTCCATCGAAAACGCAGCCGCTACAGCCGCTATTCGATCCCGTGACCTGCGGGTCAGCAACCGAGTACCTTAGCCACTAGACCACCACGGCGGGGCTAAGCTAAGCGATTGGCTAGTGCAGGCTATGTTGACAAACTCTCACTATATACTTGAAGGTTCAGTGAGTTAATCATTACTATCCTGATTGAGTCGCAAGAAAAATTGAAGTACAAAAGGAAAAGACCTGGACACAGCATACACTAACAGAACTTAGGCCAGACGGGGCGTTGTTAATATTATTGGGACTATCAATCACAAAGCTATTCTAAATTAAGGGACAACCGTGCTCTAACTTATTATTACATTGTAGTGAGTGTAGCTGCACACCCTCGTTTGGTGATACGATAGTAAAAGCTAGATTCAGGGACAAGGTAGCGCGGGAAATCGAACAGGTGCATATGATTAACGAAGTTGGTGTTTCATTTGTCGCGATATCCTCGATTGTGTTACTTGCCGCTGAGGTAGATTTTATGGAAGGGCATCATTATTACAATATGTGTGCTCATCTGATCAGGTCTTTTACTGCATGTGTTCCCGTGACCACTTAGATATGTTTTTTTTAGTTTCAGCTAGTGTGTGCTGTATCCAGGTGTATTTAATTTTGCGCGCAACTCAGTTAAGATAAATTACTAACTCGCCCAGCAGTCCGTGCTTCTCATTACTATACTGTGTTCTACAAGCGACAAATCGACAGAACGCCGCCTAATACGGCTAAGTTCAATTCTCATCTTCGCTCATTGCACTGCTGGCCCTGGTCTCATTTATTTCTCTACTTTACTGCGATTGTATCGTAGGCGTGGTGGTATGATGGTTACAGAGGTTACGATGCTCGGTTGCTGACCCAAAACTCTTTGCAGCGATGGTTGCATTATAGATGATACGAAAAGCTTGAAGGCCATGTAGTGTGCGGTGTCAATGCGCGATCAAGAACACCGTATGTTGTATTTGTCGCATACTGGGAAGCAGCCCCCGCTTCGGGGGAGCGTTAATTGAAAGACTCCGCGGCGAAGAGGGGGAGGAGGGGCAACTCGGAGGGACTCGTTTTCGGGTGGTTCGCGTGACGGGCAATGCGAAAGGAGCGAAGGGCGTCCTTGACATCTGTTTTTACCTACAAGCCCAGCCGTGAAGGGAAAAGGGGGTGAGGGCCACAATGACCCTTCTCGAACACGCGGAAAGCGTTTTGTCCATCTGTCCTCGAAGACCGTCGCACGTGCGGGGTGCGGAGGAAACTCTTTGACAATACTTGTGCTTCTCTGTTTGCTTCTCCTTTTTTTCTTCCCCTCTCTACGACAGCGGTACATAGCGAACGAATAAACCAGTCTTCGTGATGCGTTCAAACTGAAAGGACGTGTTTTTTTCTCTGTCGTCGTCTCACTAGAAAAAGTCTGCCTCCCTGCTATTCCGCTACAACATTTTTTGGTGCCGAAACCCGGGAATTAGGGACCCAAAGATGGACATCGACAGGATGAAGCGCAAAAGGGCCGTGGTGCGAACGTCAACAACAAAGCTGCTCAATGACATCGCTACCATGGAGGACGACGCGTCACTCGGTGAGCTTGAAGAAAAGATCAACCTTCTCACCCTTAAGGAAGACTCACTCAAAGAGCTAGATCGGGAAATTGAGATTGGCGTAGAAGATGATGCATTAGAAGAGGAAATTGCATGCTCCGAGAACTACAAGGAAAAGATCAACGTAGCAAGGACTAAAGTACAGCTCATGCTACGTGAGCTTAGCTGCACTAACGCCGCATCAGTGAGCGCTTCGCTAGATCGCACCTCAAGTTCCTCAGATCAAAGAGAATCTAGCCGTAACATCCCGCAAGTAACCCCCACAGTAAAGCTGCCAAAACTAGAGATAGCAAAGTTCAACGGCGAGCTTCGACAGTGGCAAGGCTTTTGGAGTCAGTTCGACACGACAATAAACGCTAACCACCACCTGTCAAACGTGGACAAGTTCAAGTACCTGAACAGTTACTTAACAGGAAAAGCAGCGGCTGCTGTTGCGGGTCTTGATTTGTCCGACGGAAACTACGAAGTTGCTCTCTCGCTGTTAAAGGAAAGGTTCGGTCGTAAAGAAGCCATAATCGAGGATCACATGTCCAGACTGCTCAATATCAAGTCAGTGCGTGACTCGCGGAACCTCAGCCAACTTCGGAGCCTCGTTGACGAAGTAGAGAGAGGTGTACGGAGCCTCACTTCTCTTGGCGTCGGTGTCAGCACGTACGGAGCTCTGCTCCTGACAGTAGTAAAGAAGGCGGTGCCTGCGGACCTTCATCTCGAATACTGTCGACGAAAGGGCGCTACTACAGGAGGCAGTGAACTGGAGGCATTTGCGCATTTTTTGAGAGTCGAGGTAGAGGCACGGGAGATTATACAGCGGGCCGAAACACCAAGGGGCATGTGTGTAGAATCGTCTGTCGAAAACCGTAACAGCACCTTTAAAGCGGCGAGAATGTCTTCAGCCGCTGCACTGCATACCATGACCAAGGAGAGAAAAGGGTGTCTGTTTTGTTCGTCAGGGTGCCACGAAAGCGGTGACTGCGATGCAGAGATGTCGGCAGCTGATAAAAGAGAGATGCTGAAGCGTGAGAATAGATGTTTCCGCTGCACAGTAAAGGGGCACACGTCAAGAGAGTGCCGTAAGGCCAAATGGCTCAGGTGTGCCAACTGTAGCGGAAAACACCTCACGGCTATGTGTGATCCTGATTTCAGAGAATACCGTGGCAGTGGTGAACAGAATGCATCCTCTCCACCAGCGACAGGACAAGCCACAGTGCTAAAGTCTTCTCTAGGCTCAGAGGAGAAATTTATGTGCATGGAGGGGCATCAGTTTCTTCTGCAAACAGCACGAGCTTGGACAGTGGGACCGCACAAAAGTACGCTTGTCAGGCTTCTCCTAGATGGTGGCAGTCAAAGGACGTTCATCCATCGCAAGTTGTCTGAAAGACTGCAGTTGAACGTGCTTGGGGAAGAGGAACTTAAAATCTATGCCTTCGGCGACAAGTCCGCTATAACCCGCACTAAGGCGCGTCTGGTCGAGCTGTGGCTGCAAAGCCAGTACGACGGGAAAAGGGCGCGAGTGGAGGCCCTCGAAGTTCCCTGCATCTGCGCAGATATAATGGCTGCGCCTTTAAAGTCAGTTCTTCTGGAACTTTCGAAATTTGGCTTGCCAGTCGCGGACGTCGCGCAGGGTGACGGAAGTGAAAACATTGATCTTCTGATCGGCGCTGATCATTATTGGGAAATTGTCACGGGATCCACTAAGCGCCTAACCTCCAAGCTGATGGCAGTAGAAACTGCATTTGGGTGGACAGTCCAGGGCCAGGTAGGCGCAAAAAGGTCACCAGGAGTCTGTCCCTCTGTTGCTGGCGTAATGCGAGTAGCAGTGAGCGAACAAACTAACAAAGAAATATCAGCGCAGTTGAGGTCATTCTGGGAGCTCGAACACATTGGTATCAAGGAACACGAACCAGCTCGCCACCAAGACGCAATCCAACAGCACTACAAAGAAACCGTCAAATTTGAGCATGGGCGGTACACAGTGTCTTTCCCCTGGAAGCCTATGGTTGATGAGCTCGACGACAACTACGAGTGCGCCGCGAAGCGTCTTAGAGCCAACACGACGCGCCTTTTGAAGGGAGATTCCTTGATCGTGGAATATGACGCCTGCATCCGAGAATACATCGAAAAGGGCTATGCAGAGCCAGCCAACAAGCATTGCAGCGCTTCGGAAGGTCCGGTGTATTACATGCCACATCAAGCAGTTGTTCGACAAGAAAGCCTGACAACAAAAGTGAGGGTGGTGTTCGACGCATCATCAAGTGCCAAAGATCGCCTCTCACTGAATGATGTTTTGGAAAGTGGTCCAAAACTTAATCCAGAGCTCATTGATTTGTTGATCAACTTCCGCACTTACAACATCGGCATCGTCGCGGATATTGAAAAGGCATTCCTTCAAATATCTCTGTCAGAGGGTGACCGGAACGCTGTGCGGTTTCTCTGGTATGCTGCCACTCCGAAGAAAGGTGAAGAACTTCCAGCGGTGGCGGCCTACCGGATGACGCGCGTTCCGTTCGGTGTTACATCCAGCCCATTCCTATTAGCCGCAACATTACGACACCATCTTGAAGGACTCCCAGAGCAGTATGCTGAGACTGCGAACATCCTGCGCAGCCATCTCTATGTTGACGACCTTGTGACAGGGGTCGACACCCTCGAACAGGGTAAAGTGCTATGCCAGGAATCAAGCGATATATTATCTCAAGCAGGAATGCGGCTCCACAAGTGGATGTCTAACGACCACGATTTAGTCAACTTCATAGAGGATGGGAACGTGGCGAAGAGGAATGCAAATGCCGAACTTCCTGCAGCCACCAAGGTATTGGGAGTAGGTTGGAATGCTCATACAGATAACTTCGAGTACAATCTGACCTCACTTCTTGAATTCCTCACCACCAGAGCCGACAGCAAGAGATTCGTATTGCAAGTCTCAGCCAGAATTTTCGACCCCTTTGGGTTTATCGCTCCTACAACACTGTACGTAAAGACAATGTTCCAAAGGTTGTGGGAGTTGGGAGCGGGTTGGGACGACCCCTTGCCAGAATTGATGCAAGCGGAGTGGAGGTGCTGGTGTGAAGAGCTTCAATGCATCAAGGCGGTGTCCATTCCGAGGATCATCGCAAGGGATTTCCGAGATGAAAAGACAGAGAAGGTGTTGCACATTTTCTGCGATGCCAGCCCAAAGGCCTACGGTGCTGTCGGATACGTTGCATGCAAGTCTGCTCAAGGAATAATCAATATAAGCCTAATTATGGCCAAATCAAGAGTTGCCCCTTTGAAGCGCCTCTCGTTACCCCGACTAGAGCTGATGGGGGCCCTCATTGGTGCTCGACTGTGCCACTACGTTGCCAAGGCCTTGAACCTCCAGAATGCTGCTGCCATCCTTTGGACCGATTCCACAGTGGCTATGCACTGGATTAAAGGAAACGCTGCCAGATGGAAGCCCTTCGTGGCAAACCGAGTATCAGAGGTTCAGGCGCTGACTGATCCCGAGGATTGGAGGCACTGCCCAGGACTAGACAACCCCGCTGACCTAATCACTCGCGGTATCCTCCCATCAGCCTTGTTAGAAAGCGAATTGTGGTGGAGAGGACCACACTGGCTTCACAAGGATAAGACGCATTGGCCAACGACCGGTGAGCAGAGCCCAGGGGCAGTAGAATGTCACCTGGAAGAGCGAAAAGTGACGGTGATGCCCGTAATATCATCGCCGTTCGAGGCAGTGCTGAAAGTAGAGGAGTTCAGCTCATGCAGCAGAGTCGTGCGCTTAACTGCGTGGGTCCGCCGCTTTGTCAACAATTGCCGCCGCGGGAAAGAAAGGAAAGGTGGTCCGCTACGAGCTGAAGAGGTGATCGATGCTGAGAGGTACTGGTTGACAACAACTCAAGGAGAAGCATTCAGTGACGACATTTCCAACTTGAAAGCCCAAAGACCACTGCACAAAGGCTCTCCTGTTCTGCCACTCAGTCCGTACCTTGACGGGGAAGGTCTCATGCGAGTTGGTGGACGCTTGCAATTCACCGACAACCACGAAGAGACTAAACATCCCATCATTCTACCTAGCACTCATCCCTTCACGCTACTGCTCATAAGGAAAGAGCACGTGAGAATGCTACACTCAGGGGTGCGCGACACCTTGGCGTCATTGCGAGAGTCGTATTGGATCATCCGAGGGCGCCAGGCCGTAAAAAAGGTTATCAAGCAGTGCCTCATCTGTCGCAAACAAAGTTGCCCTCAAGCCACGGAACCAGTGGCACCACTTCCAGCTGACAGAGTAACAGAAGGAAATCCGTTCGACACTGTCGGCATCGATTTCGCAGGACCTTTGATTTGTCAAGAGTCGCGCGGTGCCCGAAAATGTTACATCGCAATTTTAACCTGCGCTGTGACACGTGCCGTCCATCTTGAGCTCGTTAGCGACATGTCGACTACAGCCTTTCTCCTGGCTTTCAAGCGCTTCGTGGCTCGCAGGGGAATCTGCTCGACTATTTATTCGGACAACGCGCTAACCTTCAAGAGAGCAGCAAAAGATCTGAATGCAATGTTCACGCTACTAAAATCAGAGGAAATGCAGTCATACTTCGCCGGAAACCAGATCAGGTGGAAGTTTATTGTTGAAAGGGCAGCTTGGTGGGGCGGATTCTGGGAACGGTTGGTGCGATCGGTGAAGGTAGCGTTGCGCAAGGTGTTAGGTCGGAGCAGTTTAAGCTTTGAAGAACTCACAACTGTCTTGTACGAAGTCGAGGCCGTAATAAACTCACGCCCATTGACTTTCACCTACGATGATGCTCAAGAGCCAGAACCACTGTCGCCGGCGCACTTCCTCGTCGGAAGAAAGCTGACAACCCTTCCTCCACACCACCTGCCAGCCGAAATTCCGGGCGGTGACGCGCATATCTCACGACGCTGGAAGTACCGGTCTGCCATGGCTGAAGGATTCTGGAGACGGTGGCGGAGAGAGTACTTATTGGAGCTTCGATCGGCGCATCTGTCCCGGCCAACGACATCGAGTGACCTAAAGATAGACGATTTAGTTCTTTTAAAGGAAGATCATCTCAAACGACACATGTGGAAGATCGCCAGAATCAAGGAAACGTTCAAGGGCAGGGACGGCAGGGTGCGGGCCTGCAGTTTGAAACTAAGCGGGGGAACGGTGGTGAAACGACCAATACAGCTGCTTTATCCGCTAGAAGTCGACCGACAATGAGCTCAAGAGTTCGCTCATCCGGGGGAGGTTGTTGTATTTGTCGCATACTGGGAAGCAGCCCCCGCTTCGGGGGAGCGTTAATTGAAAGACTCCGCGGCGAAGAGGGGGAGGAGGGGCAACTCGGAGGGACTCGTTTTCGGGTGGTTCGCGTGACGGGCAATGCGAAAGGAGCGAAGGGCGTCCTTGACATCTGTTTTTACCTACAAGCCCAGCCGTGAAGGGAAAAGGGGGTGAGGGCCACAATGACCCTTCTCGAACACGCGGAAAGCGTTTTGTCCATCTGTCCTCGAAGACCGTCGCACGTGCGGGGTGCGGAGGAAACTCTTTGACAATACTTGTGCTTCTCTGTTTGCTTCTCCTTTTTTTCTTCCCCTCTCTACGACAGCGGTACATAGCGAACGAATAAACCAGTCTTCGTGATGCGTTCAAACTGAAAGGACGTGTTTTTTTCTCTGTCGTCGTCTCACTAGAAAAAGTCTGCCTCCCTGCTATTCCGCTACAACACCGTATGGTCAAGACCAACTTTCCAGAGCTTTTCACTACGATCTCCGCCATAGTGGATCAGTGCCTACGATGCTCTGCTATACTGACCTGAATGACACAGGTTTGATCCCGGCCGTGGCCGCCGCATTTTGCTGAAGCAAAATTATTGAAGTCCATGTGCTGTGACTTGTCAGTGCACGTTAGAGAACACCAGATGGTAAAAAGTTCCAAAGCCCTACATTACAGCACCTCTCATAATCGTATCGTGGTTTTGGAACGTAAAACCCTACGTAATGTCATTGTTATCTATACGACAACGCGTCTTATTATCATATTTTGTCTGTGAAATGTAAAACTTCAGATATTATAAGGGGATGCGGGAAAGGTCCTCTTGCTACAGCAGATCCCGTCGAATGAAGCGACGTACGACACCAGTTCAGTTGCCTCACAATTAAAGCAAAACTCAGCTCTTGACTATGAATGATTCTCCATGCACCGAGTGTATTTGCATTTTCAAACGCAGTACATGCAACGATACAATGCTAGTGTCACGGTGAAACTTCAAACCTGCCTCTAACATCCGTATAACTTTTTTTGAAATACAGTATATGAGAAGATACCGTAAATTCTAGCAGAGCTCCTCAAGCTCACCTTGTCACGAAGAAAGAATGTAAGCAAGCAGGCACACGATGCAGTATCGAGGCACTTCGACGAGCACCTTTGCTGCACTCTTTCTTGACTCTAGCAAAGAGGATTAAACTAAGAGCTAGAGAAAAGCGCGCAGCGATCGCAGTGTGCTTCTGTGGTGGCAGGTATGCGCTTGATATTATCATGGATAAAGAATATCGCGAAAGCATAACAAGTCGACTTCAACTTTAAAGTGGACCTATAAAATGCATATAGACAGCAGGTAAGACCTATATACAGACTTTATTCATATACTGGAATTGTTAATAGAGTCGATTATGTGGTTTTTTATCCAGGTATCAGTTGTTAGGTCCAGTATATACAAGTATTATATAGATGCACAAATATGAAATGCGATCCCAAACACATACATCCACAACATAGTAGCTTTTCCTTTGTTGGTTCTTCGCCATTGACCAGTAGCTATGCTTCTAGGTTCAATGTCAGCTTGGACTGAACAGTCATAACATACCAGGATGTTTTCGAAAAGCACGCCAATGTCTTAAGGCGTTCAGCTTGAGTTCGAGTGTAAGAAAGCTATTTAGAGCGAACTAAGTGCCAAGTCACCATAAATGCTGTAGTGTACCGTAATATGAAGTAAATGTGTGACTGATTCTGTTAAACTTCGGGCGAACGATTATTGCATTAATCAACACGATTCGTTTTTATCAATATGAATTCTGTCTCTGGCATGGCAGGTGCTGTTTTTGTGTAAAAGTTTCCATACTCCTCCACTTAATCTGTTTTATCTGAATGACAATCCAACAGGCTTAGTTATTATTACTTGATTACACCTTTCCTCATAGTTTGTTGGAGGACATCCCACTTTATCCGCGCAAACCACTGGAAGCTTCAATAGGGGTCACAAGTCGGATAAATATTATTCAAGTATAAGTTAATTTTTATTGTATGTCTCATCGCAACTGCTCTCACAACTTGAAAGGCGCATAGCACCAATTGTTCAACATTTAACTATGTATGATTTGCAAGGTCGCGAAATCTTTAATAACTTTAACCTTTTTAGATAGCCATACAGACGTCATAAACCAGACATAGCTCCTCTTCTCCCAGCGTGATCACCATGCCACTAATAAGGCGTCATCCTTGGACACCTTTCTTAATTATGTATTATTGCTAAAAAAACATGGGAAGTTTGAAAAGTTTAAACACAGGATACACGTTATGTAGTGATCTTCAATTATGCAATCTCGTGCATGCGTTTAAGATTATTTTATGTACAGATGCCTTCTGGCATCACTGATTTGCTGGTGCGCATCCCGAACAACGTTGTCATTCTCGCACATCACACTGTTTAAGTACATCAGGATGAATCACAGAATAAAGCAAGTTTCATTCGTTTTTTCATTCACGTGTTCACAGCTTTCATTCACGTCCTAAAGTCAGCCTAATCGTTTCATAATGAAAGTTGACTACCTTAATACAGTTGGTTAAGCCACCTAAATGAGTAGCCCGCATGCTCAAACTACCTTTCACCATTTGATGTTTTATTTAGTGCTAAGCGTGACAAAATCCCAATGCGAAGGCTTCCTTCAAGCAAGCGCGTAGAAAAATTGACTGAATAAACACGGCCAAGCTTGTCTCGCAGTTATTCTCTCATTTTCGAAAATGAAAGCATGCTGTGCCTCCCTCTAGGCTTAATCACAGCAGTAGACAAGAGGAAAATATTGGGCTGAATATATTATGGGTAAAGACTGAGTCATCTGCAAGCAGATTTTGCAAAATTAAGTTTTGGTGAGTTCAAACTCTTCTTATATTCACATCGCCATTGATTGGCGTCTGTGTTTTTTTTTTCAGCTTTTACGATTTGTTGTCTTACAAGTATTTTTTATTTGTTTCTTTGACCATTACAATGGTTTAAAAATAAGAAGTGTGAATTTTTTAGAAGCACGAGACTGTTCTGGCTGAGGGGTATTTTACGAAGGTATCTGATACAAGAAAAGCTTTCATATTCAAACATATAATACACATGTACCTGCACCCTTACTATAATGGCAGTAATTTATATCTTCTTGTTTATAATTGCGCTATTTATTTATTATTGACGTACCAAAGACTCTTCTTTCTATTTTGTGACGTCATATTTTGTCGAATAAAAATTCCCAACAATTGCGGCCCTTTGTGGTGCGAAACGTGAGCGCAGCCGTACGCGTGTTTTTTTTTTTCCTTGGCGATTCATAGAGGCAGAAAACTAGAAAGAGATATGCAGGTAAGTAAAGCTGTAATCTACTCATTAGTTTATTTTATTGCAATAGCAAGTACACGCACACTCTCGGCGAAGTTCGCCGTTGTTGTTAAGCTGCTGATGTCCTTATGCGTTTATATATATAAAAAACCACGAAGGAAAAAAATTCTCGAGCACTTTATTGGGGACTCAGCCCTCCAACACTTTGCTCCACAGCAGGCTAGGTCATCTACGCGATATATATATATATATATATATATATATATATATATATATATATATATATATGTATATATATATGTATATATATATATATATGTATATATATGTATATATATATATATATATATATATATATATATATATATATATATATATATTTATCTTATGAGACCACGTCCGGTACGGCAGCAACCAGGTTATCCTTCTTTAATCCAGGCGAACGAGCCAGAGAGCCAGCCCGCGTGACATACGATGATGATCACTACAATGGTTTGGTCATGCAGATGAAGATGAAGTACATAGTCAGCGCTCACACTATTTTCCCCCCCTTCGCGAAAGAGGGCAGCAAGTTAGAAAGGGTTGGGACGCCGAATATATCGTTTCAGTCGAGAGACGTGGGCGATCTCGGTGTGGCGGCGACGACGATCAGAAGCCGCGTTGACAGGAGCAACGCGATAGTTGACTTCAGATGTTCGTTCCAGGACGGTGTATGGACCGAGATACCGGTGAAGGAATTTTTCGCAGAGCCCAGGTACACGAACAGGTGTCCACAAAAG
Source organism: Rhipicephalus microplus (assembly GCF_013339725.1). Taxonomy (NCBI): domain Eukaryota; kingdom Metazoa; phylum Arthropoda; class Arachnida; order Ixodida; family Ixodidae; genus Rhipicephalus; species Rhipicephalus microplus. Next base: position 16,170,704 of record NC_051169.1, on the reverse strand, counting down.
GACTTCGTCGCCTGGGCGGAACACAACAGCTCGACGCTTCGCATCAATGTCGATTTTTCTCTTTTCCTGAATGGTAGCAGTGTTGGCGCGGGCGATTTCACGGCAGCGGGCGACGCGAGCGGCGAACTCTTCCGGGAGAGATGAAGATGGATTGGAAGATGTGGACAAAAAGGTGGTGTCCAGAACAAAAGTCGGTACACGGCCATACACGAGAAAAAAAGGGCTAAAATTTGTTGTACGCTGTATGGCAGTGTTATATGCGAACGTGACAAAAGGAAGTATTGTGTCCCAGTTTTTGTGATCTGGTTGCACGTACATAGAGATCATGTCGGACAAAGTTCGGTGAAAACGCTCAGTCAGACCATTAGTTTCTGGGTGATACGCTGATGTGGTCTTGTGGATGGTGTTAGAGGCCTTTAAGACTTCAGCAAGGACATGTGAAAGAAATGTCTTGCCACGGTCACTAAGGAGCACACGCGGTGCGCCATGTCGTAAAATAATGGCGCGAAGGAAAAAATCGGCTACTTCAGAGGTAGCACCAGATGAAAGAGCTGCCGTCTCCGCGTAGCGAGTAAGGTGGTCTACGGCAGTAACAATCCAGCGGTGACCGGCTGGCGTAAGCGGAAGAGGTCCGTATAAGTCTATGCCCACAAATTCAAAGGGAGTGGACGGGCACGGCAGTGGTTGCAGTGGCCCCGCGGGAAGAGACGTGGTACGTTTTCGGTGCTGGCATGACGCGCAGGAAGCGACGCACTTGGCGACAGAAGTGGAGAGGCCAGGCCAAAAGCAGCGAGTCCTGAGGCGGTCGTAGGTCTTGTGGAACCCTAAGTGGCCAGCTGTCGCATCGTCATGAAACGCTTGTAGAACTTCAAGACGAAGTGAGCGAGGAATGACGGGAACCCATTGGTTACCGAGAGGATGGTAAATTTGCCGACATAATGTTCCCTCTTGAAGCTTGAAACGGGCAAGTTGTCGTCTTAGGCGGCTGTTTGGAGCACGCGATAAGCCAGTGAGCCGATCGATGATTGTGCGGCAGTAGGTATCGGCATGTTGGAGCGAGGCGAGATCTGTGGACGAAAGAAGGTCCGCCGAGGCAACTAACTGTTTCGAAGGAGCAGCCGTCTGTTTGGTCACTTTGGCAGGCGGTGACGAACAGATGGAAGGTGACACTTCGGCGCTTTGCGAGAGCGGGCAACGGGACAAAGCGTCAGCATCTTGGTGCTCTCGGCCCGACCTATATGTGACGCTGTAGTCATACTCTTGCAATCGTAGTACCCAACGGCCAAGGCGTCCCGACAAATTTTTGAGAGACGATAACCAACACAGAGCATGATGGTCAGTCACTATTGTGAAATGCCGGCCGTATAAGTAAGGACGAAACTTTTGGATGGACCACACGATGGCGAGACATTCTTGCTCAGTGATGCTGTAGTTTAGCTCAGCATGTGACAGAGTACGGCTCGCGTAGGCCACGACTTGTTCTTCGGAAGCTTGGTTCCGCTGAAGAAGGACAGCACCGATGCCAAGTCCACTTGCGTCAGTGTGTAGCACAGTAGGTGCTGCAGGGTCGAAATGGCGAAGCACTGGCCGTGATGTGAGGCATCGCTTGAGGGTGTGAAAAGCAGCTTCGCAGTCATCCGACCAGACAAAGGGTGCGCTCGTGGTCAGAAGTTTGTGCAGAGGAGCCGCAATAGTAGCGAAATCACGTACAAAGCGGCGGAAATACGACGCTAAGCCAAGGAAGCTGCGGAGGTCTTTCTGTGTGGTTGGTGTAGGAAAGTGCAGCACCGCGGCAACCTTGTCGGGATCGGGCTCAACGCCATGTTTACTGACGACATGACCTAATACCTTGATGCTGTGACTGGCAAACCGACACTTCTTAGTGTTGAGCTGGAGACCGGCCTTAGCTAAGCACGTGAGGACTTCGTCTAGCCGTTCCAGGTGCTGTGAGAAGCTCGACGAAAAAATGACAATGTCGTCCAGGTAGCAAAGGCAGGTCTTCCATTTTAATCCCCGCAGTACCGTGTCTATCATCCGTTCGAATGTGGCTGGGGCATTGCACAGGCTGAAAGGCATTACATTGAATTCAAAGAGCCCATCTGGCGTAGCAAACGCAGTCTTCTCTTTATCAGACTCGTGCATTGGAATCTGCCGATAACCGGAGCGCAAGTCGAGACTTGAAAAGTACTCGGTGCACCTTGTAAAGTATCAAGAGCGTCGTCAATGCGAGGCATTGGGTAGACGTCCTTACGAGTGATTTTGTTGAGTGATCTGTAATCAATGCAAAACCGTACCGAGCCATCCTTTTTTTTCACTAGTACGACAGGAGAAGACCATGCGCTTGTCGAAGGCCTGATGACGTTGCGCGCGAGCATGTCGTTGACTTGTTCTTCTATAAGCTTGCGCTCAGAAGCCGACACACGGTAAGGGCGGCGGCGAATCACACGGGATCCGTCGGTGTCGATACGATGGGCGGTCACTGTTGTTTGACCCAGACCTTCGGAACAAACGTCAAAGCAAGTTTTGTGCTTCATTAATAACGCTAGCAAGGCATCCGTTTGCGTTGGGTTGAGATGTTCACACAAAGTGGCCTTGAGAGCAGGAAATGCATCTTCCGCTGGCATACACTTTGAGAATGACGAAGCAGATGAACCAGTGACGACACAAAGCGGTGCTTCTTCGGTAATGCTGGCAACAGTGGTTCCCTCAGGCAAAAGAAGCGGTTCTGGCGTCGTGTTGCAGGCCGTGATGCTTGCATAACCACGGGAGAACCGCACTAAACAAGATGCGATGGTGATCCCTCGAAAAATGCAGCGCTGGCAAGGAGCAACCAGAGCGTCACCATCTAGAATTTCACGTGACTTGATCGTAAGGACACGTTCTCGTCCGGGAGGCAGGAGGAAATCCGCAGCTGTCACAAGGTTGGGCGACGAAAGGTCGGCAGCAGAAGAAAGCTCAGTGTCCGTAATACGAATGAGGGGCCGACCACATGAAATTACAGCAGACGCCGCTGACAAGAAGTCCCAGCCTAAGATTATCTGATGAGCGCACGAAGACAGCACAGCCAATTGTATGTGATGACGGATTCCATTGATGAGAATACGAGCAGTGCACAACCCGGTCGGGCGAATGGGACTGTCATTAGCACCGCATAACATGGGACCGGCATAAGGAGTTTGCACTTTACGCAGGCGAAAACACAATTCACGATCAATTACCGAAATTGCGGCTCCAGTGTCTATAAGGGCGTCAACAAAAACACCTTCCACAGAAACAGGCAGTAAATTAGCTGGACGAGACGGAGGAGTTGTAGCGTTCCGACGACAAGCAGTTTCCCCTCAAAAAACTGCACCTTCTAGTTTTCCGAGTCCCGAGAGATCGGAGCGGGACGCAAGGGTGATGACGTACGCCGAAACGGTGACGGAGAACGGCGGCGAGATGAACGAGAAGGATGAGGTCCAGCATGAGACCGTGAAGGGGAGGGCGACTGACGGAAGGTGGATGGATACGGTACGGGATCGTATTCATCGGGTCTCGGGGAAAAGTCTCTCTCGTAAGCTGAGTAACCACGTCGTTCATCCTGCTGACGGCGGCGGCAGAAACGGGATATATGACCCCTTATGCCACAGTAGAAGCAGATGGGGCGGGGAGGACGCCATGTAGAATAGTGGCGTAGCCTTGGCGCTTGCGTTGTCATCGCAGCCACATGGTCGCATCCGACGTCCGCAGGCACGGTTGGAACTGGTGCAGGGACCCGCGATGCAACTTCTGCGTACGAAGGCACTGGGAAGCGCACAGGAGACGGGGCATGTGCAGCGCTTGTCATTGATGCCAGTTCGTCCTTGATTATCTCTCGCAGGTTGGGAGGAGGTGTGTGGACAGACGCAACGGTAGGGTTGCCTGGAATAAGGCCGTGAAGTTCTTCTCTGACAATTGTGCGGATAAGGGCCCGCAATTCATGCTCTTTGGTAAAGCGAGCATCGCAGGAGGCGTGTGGAAGGCGCATGGAATGAAGCGCGTCCAGGCGTTGGCATGTAGTGATGACGTCCCGGACGGTAGTTGGGTTCTGAATCACTAGAGCATTGAAGGCCACAGAGTTGATGCCTTTCAGTAGATGTCGGACGCGATCGGCCTCCATCATGTCATTTTGTGCTCGGCGACAGAGAGCCAGAATATCTTCAATGTAGGACGTATACGATTCGTCGTCCCCTTGAATGCGGGTTGCGAGCTTCTGTTTCGCTACTACAGAACATCCTGCAGATGTGCCAAATACCTGACGGAGATTCCCCGTGAAGGCCGACCAATTGGAGAAGTCGCTCTCGTGGTTGTAATACCAGGTTTTAGCGACGCCATCGAGGTAAAAAGGAACGCCTCGTCCCAGTAATTACAAACGCTGGTTTGATCATAACTGTCGAGCCATTCTTCGACGTCTTCGTTGCGAAGGCCGGAAAATACCGGAGGGTCTCGATGAGAGGTACTCACGGTGTAGTGAAGCCTAAGTGGCTGAGAAGGAGCGGTTGCAGCAGTGGGCGGGTTGGGTTCTGCCATTGCTGTTGCTTGAGGACACAACCGTCGACCAGACCGGAGCTCCAGGGGTGACGGGTAGAGCAGGAGTACGTGGGAACCAAAGCACGCTCCACCACTTATGAGACCACGTCCGGTACGGCAGCAACCAGGTTATCCTTCTTTAATCCAGGCGCACGAGCCAGAGAGCCAGCCCGCGTGACATACGATGATGATCACTACAATGGTTTGGTCATGCAGATGAAGATGAAGTACATAGTCAGCGCTCACAATATATATATATATATATATATATATATATATATATATATATATATATATATATATATATATATATATATATATATATAAATATATATATATATATATATATATATATATATATAAATATATATATATATATATATATATATATCCTGCGCTAGAGATACGCTCAAAAAACGTGTCTGATACCACAATATAGGAATCGGCATAACACAAAAGTTAAACGTGTCTTTACAGAGGTAGTTGAGCATTTATTGTCAATTACGCATTGCTTCACAACAAATCGCAAAGTCACCTTGTAAGAAGGGTAAGCAGCTCAAAACGTGCAGCGAACGCCTCAAGCAGAAAGCACGCACACAACTGGAGTACACAGGACGAGTGCGGACTATTAACTTTCACAGCTCCCCCAGGTGGTCGAAATTCCTGGAGCCCTCCACTACGGCGTCTCTCATAATCTTATGGTGGTTTTGGGACGTTAAACCCCACCCATCAAATCAATCAACTTTCACAGCTCGACACATGAAGCGCGCTGTTCAAGCGGAAAGAAAGAGGCACGAAACGAGCGCACAAGTATACACAGGACAAGCGCGAACAACTATCATAATTCTTTCTGCGTCATGTGTCAGCAGCGCGCTTCTTTCGTAAATGCGACTGTGGCAGCGTGCGAAGTGAGCTTCTTTCTTCATCTAATTGCCGAGTCTGATAAGCGCGTGCGCAGGTGATATGACGCTATAGACGCCTTCAGTTCTTTTTTTTTTTTTGCAATCTCGTAGTAAACATTTTCCAACGTCACTTTCGGGACGGAAGTACGTCAGCAGAGACGTGGTGGACCACGGTATAAAACACTTTCGTGATAAAAATGGCACCTTTCTCTACTTTCATGTTTTTACCCACTCGTGACGTGGAACGGTAAAAAAAAAATAATGGCGTATCTGGGTGCTTCGCTGGCAAGGTCGTCGAAAGGCGAGAGTGTTCTGTTTTCAGTGATAAAATAAATTATTTATTGAACGTTCTGCGCTAGAAAATTGGCGTATGGGTGCTGCGTCACATTTGTGTCATTTAGAAGTAATTTAACGAAACGAAGTTTTTCTAGAACACAAAGTCACTGGTAGTGGGCAGCACCATGTAGTTTTAGTGAAGCGTAGGAAACACTTGTTTTTCTTTTTTAGGTCACAGCGTCATCACATTGCCAGCGCCGCGTAATAAGTACTGTGGTCTCTATAAGTACGTATCTATATGTCACGCACTTCGAGTGAGGCCCCGCCGATCCAACATCGACGTGCGGCAGACTCGCAGGCTTCCACTTTACGCTTCGGCCTGCGACGCCTGAAAGGCCTCGAAGTGGCACATTTCGAATTTATTTGCGGGTTGGTCGACCCGTGCGGGGTTGCACGTGTGGTGATGTGTGAGCCTGACCGACGCACTCATAGAGCAGACACGGAGTTCGATTACACATAAACAAGCATTTAATTGAAACAAGGGCAAAGGCAGGAGTTAACGAAAAATAACAGAGAGGAGTAACACTGATACGCAAAGGAAAGAACAGCTATATAACAAAATATGCTAAAAAACACTACAAAAGATACAGACTAAAGACAAATATGCGGAACATTAATAAAATAACAACAAGATGGAAATCAAAACAGGGTTACAAGGAAATAATTACACAAGGATCATGATGGCGCTTTTGGATTTCAACGTGCGACACAGCGCACACAACTACAAATGTTTAAAGAAAAAAAAAAAGGCTGGTTAAAATAAATTGAAGGTTTAAAAAAAGTCACAATAAAAAGTTCCATACGGACCAGGCCAGCTCTTGGTGCACGTAGGGGAGTTGACGGGTGCCGCTGAAGGTCTCGCCGGCTTGGTAGACGACGAGGGTGCCCGGAATTGCAGCCGTCTCAATACGTTGCACGGGTCACTCCGTGCTCGCCGCCTACGCGAGACTCGCGACACCGACGACCGCACTTGTTGCTGGTTGTACGTCAACTGCTCTTCCGATGCAGTTCAAACCGCCTCAGGGGCGTACACGTGCTCCCGTCTCATCTGGGAGTAATTTCCCTTGTTTAGATCGCCGGTGCCCCTTCCGGTACCGGTGCAGGGAAGACGAGCCGGCGCCACGCTGGGTCGTTATAGTCGCCGGATGTCGTCCCCCAACACAAAAGCGCCCTTCCTTGGTAGGTGTGGCCCGCGGATGCTCCGAAAATTGGAGTCGTTTGTGACATAGCCCCCTTCTTAAGAATATTACTCCGTAATATTCAGGAAAATCACAAACGCACCAGGTTCGGAAGCTTTCAGTGTTCCGGTCGTCCACCACGCGTTTCTTTTTTTTTCGCGCACCATTTCGCTGACGTGGACGACACCGGAGAGACACTTGACACACCACACTTTCACGGTCACTATACGATGAAAGTCAGAACTCGCGCACAACGTCATGGCACCACACATGAAAAGACAATGACAAAAAAACTGCACACTTCAGGAGTAAGACAGGTAAGCATTCCTTGATGCCACATATAAAAAAACTACACGCTTTAAGCGGTATTGAAAAATCACTTACTTACACGCAGCTTCCGACAAGGATGGATGAAAAATTATTCGGCATGATCGCCTGCGCGCAGTTCCTGAACTTACTGTCCACTAAAGCGCTCTATTTTAAAATAATAGTAAAAAGGAAAGTCTTCAATAACATAGCGTCATGTTTATCACACATGCGTGCCGTGATACACTTCGATTGTATGACCAACCAGTCTCTTAAAATGAATAGCCGAACTAATAAAATAACAAAATCCCTAAAACAAGGCTTCCCTAACAGAACGGGTAACAGGTTGAAACAAGAGAACATCGTCTACAAACACACAGTCGACAAAAGCAAACCAAAAGATTAACTAAGCTATTAGTCCTCCCATTCATGGAATGCTCCTAAAATCGAAAAACATAAACGAACATTGTTTCAACCAACAAGTCATTTGCTTTTAAGGTTACCTTTGAGTTCCTATGTACGTAACCTTTATACGTGCTCGAGGTGGTCGCGCTCTTGGGGGAGCCGTTCGAAGAAACCGGGGCGGACAAAAGTGTGTACGGCCGCTACACGGACGCCTGTTTCCCGTTAGTTTGCCCCGTGGCAGCAAGTTATCGTCGACACCGCGTTCTACGGAAATGGGCTTCTCAACCGCGTCGCGTCGTCTAGGCATAATGCGCTCCTTCCCCATGCATTCCGCTCCTCGAACACAAGAATGGAGTGGTGGGGGTTGGATCCTCCGAGCAGCAGGTACAATCGCCTGCCTCACCCTCCTACCCTTCGGACGGTTTGGGGCATGGGGACGTGCTCGCCTCGCGAATGTCACCAAGCGCAAAAAAATCTTTCGTTGCGTTGTGTCACGTTTGGGGCGTCTCATTTGCTTGGGTTTTCTTACCACCTTGGCTGCTTTGTGTACTTTTCGGCGTCTTTTTCGTTTGGCACATTTCCTTGTGCACTTTTTTGGAGCATCTGCTTCCATCAAATCTTGAGCATAACTACTCTGGTTGGTCTGAAATAATACATTGTGAACACAGCCGGGATTATTGCTTCTTGAATCAATGCTATCCTCACTTGAGGACAGCTTAACCGGCTCCTGAACAATGCAAATGGATTCCTCAGGGCTGCGCCGCTTGCACCTGAAAGAACTATCTACAATTGTACTGTCCAGTCTACAATGCACTTCAGCACATGGCTCTGACCCACTGTATTTATAGGGGTTCTCGCCTGTCGATCTGGTAGTACTTGGGAGGCGGACAGTGGGTTCATTCCTGAACCTAATGAGTTAGCTGTAGAAAGCGCTTTTGTGGCAAAAGTGGCCAATGAAAGCTGGAGACATGGTGACGAGGAGCTGTGCCGGCAGGGTTCGAATGGTACAGAAAAACCCTCTGCTGGTGACTCGCCACAGCCACCATGTATGTTCGTCTCTATGGCAGCTGACACTGAAGTCCGCAGTCGCCTCAGGGGCGTACACGTGCTCCCGTCTCATCTGGGAGTAATTTCCCTTGTTTAGATCGCCGGTGCCCCTTCCGGTACCGGTGCAGGGAAGACGAGCCGGCGCCACGCTGGGTCGTTATAGTCGCCGGATGTCGTCCCCCAACACAAAAGCGCCCTTCCTTGGTAGGTGTGGCCCGCGGATGCTCCGAAAATTGGAGTCGTTTGTGACACTATACATTGACGTATTTATGCTAGACAAAGATAGAGAGACAGACAGACGGATGGACGGACGGACGGACAGACGTCTGTCTGTCTCTCTATCTTTGTCACAGACATTTCATCGATTATAACGCTGTCATAATGAAGGGGGAACGGAAGCCATGTCTAGCTATCGTATGCGAATAAAATAAAACTTTTCTTTTGCGTATATATACACATACTGTTCGTCACATCTTTGAAGACGTACTGGGAAAGATGGTAGGAAGATTCATGGTTTTTCCCAGTGTAGCTCCGGAGCATCGCCTACTCATCATCATTCGCTCCATGGATATGCTGTTTTGTCAAGTGTCCTTATTTGTGCTTCTGGCAGCGTGCAACAAGTATCGAGCTGCTCGTCGATCTTGAGTTTGAGTTTCAGTTTAGTTTATTTTACCACGTACAGTTTTACAGTAAGTGGCTGTATATTCTCATGGTAACTCCATATTCTCATGGTAACTGTGGCAACAAAACGGCAAAAGCAAAATAAACACAGGACAGTTTAAACCATCAATGCATACTCTTCGGGTAACATTCCATTTTCTTTCTGTTCTATTCACTGTTTTGTCCTCTCGGTGAAACGATGACTTTTTTCATTACTATCAAAACCATTTCTTACATTTTGTTGTTTTTGATTTTCTTGTTTCATTTGCTCTTTATTTTCTGGTTTGGTAACATGAACTACAATTTCATAAATGTTTATTATCAATTCATATCTCTGCAATTTATTTTTAAGAAGCTTTATGTTATGTTTTGGCGACGAAAGCTTCATAAAATTCTAGCCCTATGACCTCGGCAATAGAACAAGAGCGTAGCGTAACTTGAGGCGCGTGAGACAGGTGGCTACGGTGGACGATGTACAACGCATGACAAGGGGCCTGACACTCTGAACAACAGAAGTGAAGCTTACGGCCCTTCACTCCTCAACACAATTTTGTTCTCTTTCGACGACGAGACATAATACTTTGTCTTTTCAATTCGGTACCCTAACCTCTCGTTCACGATGTTTTGAAGAACAAAGCATGTGTGGCGAGCAGCGGCTGAATGAGGTGGCACGCAGCTGCAGAAGACTGCCTTTCCTCTGATCACCTTAAAATGAGCCTTTCTGCTTCCATCAGAGAAGTCACCAGAACTGTGTTCTTATCGCAATGGATGGTAGAAACTGTCTAAAACGATCATTTGACTTCGGACGTTTGCGGCTGGCCTAAGAAGGCCCACGGTGCACACTAAGTAATCGGATCTTTTTTTTTTTTTGAACGGACAGTCAGCGTTATAATATTGTATAGTTGCGCACTAGGAGTAGAATTTTTGTAAAACTTTTGGATTTTACAGTACCGTGCTCGCCAGTTACCCGCACCATTGATCTACTTTTGAAATTTCGCTTACGGTTGCGAAATTTCAAAGAGATAAAATTTGAATTCTTCCTGTGCTGGAATACTTTGTTCACGTTAAACTTGTGTTGCCGCAGTGAGGCAGTTACTGCGTAGTTGAGCTATCAGGTATTATTATGTCTTCACATAACTCAAAAAAGAAAGATTCACGCTTTTCTTTTTACTCGAACAATGAACGTTCTGTCTTCAAAAACAGTAATAGTTTAATCAAAAGCTCAGCTAGGGCCAAGGGACTGATCTTCAGACGCTTTCCACGATCGTTACAGTATTTGTTAAAAAAAGAAAATTTGATCAAAACCTGGGGAAGTGATTGTGGTGCGAAGCATTGCGCGATCTAACGTTACATGGCACGATACACCGACAAATTTGCAGTTGGTAGGAACAATGCGTCCGTGTCACAAAATCGTTTAGTGGGAATGATGACGAACTACCAGGCGAGATCTGATCGCATATGTGGAAATATTTTATGGGGTCTTAGAACGGTGATTAGACGACGCTGGAGTTGTGCATCGATGTTGGATACAGCGCAGTACTGAACGGCAGTTTATTAGGAAGAAATCCACCGAAGGAGACGCATCAAATAAAAGCAGCGGTATATTTCACAGAGCTACGAACAGCATAAAAAAACAGTTAGGAGAATGAGAAAGAAAATTGAGAAAGCCCACGCATCTTCACGAAGTGTATGATGACGAGTGGGCAAAGCTAGGTCTTAAGGTACAAAATTTTTACGTTGAAGTCAACGACTAGTAATAAGGGTTTGTGCGTCATGGTCTGTTATGTTGTTCTGAAAAATTATAGTTTATATTAGTCTATTGTTAAACAGTTTTGTTTTGTGTGTCTCACACCTGTATGTCAAATACACGAATCTCTGCGTGATGGAGGAGAACGCCGACAAGGCTAGACCCTATGGAGCTTTGCCCCAGTTTCTGCCTTTTGCACCGTAAGCTTGGGTTACTCGCAAAACCCTCTACCTATACTTCCCAAGAAGCATGTCGTGTGACTCTGTTGAACATTTGTTTTTAAATATGTAAGTTCATGTACAGGGACTATGAGTGGATAGATAGATGCGTTGAAGAGCGGCACTTTGATGCTATTCCTAAAATTGAGTGTCCATAGCGTACATGCATTACTAGCGTTGGTCTTATTAGTTTGTATTATGAGAAGAGGGGTAAAATATAGAACAATTATGTTGTGGAGAGATATCTAGTGAAGCCGTGAAGAAGGTGCGCTACAAGCGATGTGTAAAGCTTAATCTGGATATATACCCCGATATGTTACCCCGTAAACGAAATATACCCTATCAATTCGAAGTTGAGTGTACTTCAATTTACAACGCCCTAGAGTTTCACAAAAAGTTCAGTGATGACTTTAGTCGCACTTTAGAGCTCGGCGCTCGTGCAACTGCTCGAGTTCTCATTTTAAAAACACCGGGTGTCACCAGAGACGTTCGTAAAAAAAGTAAGGTGCAAAATAAAGCGTCTTGTAAAAAGTTGAATGACGCAAGCTTGTCTTCCAGGCAAGTGAAGGTGAAAGTCTTCAAAAGCACATCAGACCGCAAGCGTTCGACATTGAAAACTCGGGCGCTTCCGCCCTTCCGCTTAGGGCAGCTATGCGCGGACGGTGCATTAAACGAGTTGTGGCGTTTTGTCGCTTCCAATAGCGGCCACAGCTGCGGGAAACGTACAAGGTGTAAATAATAATAAAAAAAGCACAAGGACTTCGGCTGACTGGTGTATGAGACAAATTTCGTGAACAAAAAACAAAAAACTGAACGAACCCTAGTGCACGTTCACCGTAAAGAAGAGATCCACAAGAGCTGACGCACGTTGCCCCCGCTGGAGCACCGACCACGCCGAAAGAAAAACAAAACCGAAAGGGGTTTGGTGCAGCTGCGTTCGCAAGACCCTTCGCTTGTCAGTGTGCGCTGGAGAATTCGCGCGGCGCTAATCGAAATTAACGAGCGTCCATTGCGCCTGAACGCATGACTGTGGCTAACCAGCCACATATTTAGGACCTCGCTTGCCCCACTCTCTCTCTTCCCTCCTGCTGCCATCATGTCACATATACCTCTGCAGTTTCTTAATATCTACTCGGATGCTCAAGGACTATAGCAAATGCAAACACCGCGGAACAAGCTTGAAAACGAAAAAAAAAGAAGACAGCAGGGTTTTTGGGAGACATCGTGGGAAGAAGACGAACAAAAAAAATGAAACAGCGAGAAAGAGGGGGAGGGGAAAATGACGGACATTAGACGAAGTCACGAGCTGTTGCTTGAGGACATGTAAGTGCTTAAGAGGCGAACGTTGTTATCTTAACTCGCGTCGGCCCTCGGCTAGCGAAGATGTGCGGTCGTCCGCGTAGGGAGAAAAAGCGGTTCGAGAAAGCAAAAGACGCCGACAGCGGAAGCTGCCGTCCTTAGCGCTATTAGTACCAGCGGTGGTGGTTGGGACGAGTCGTTTAGGGAGCGAGCCCACTTCCCTAAATAAAAAAGCACAGATTGAGTTTTCGCACGCCCACTCGCTAATGAAGGAGACACTGGCCCAGATGAAATGCATAATGAAAAGTTTAGCAGACACCCCGAAAACGAATGCCTTACACGTCCAGTCCGAGTGCGTCGTCTCTGAGTCGACTTTAGGTGAAGTTGTGTTGACGTTTCAGTGGGTGCGAGGATTCCCAGCAGTATTGTTCTTGATTTAACACTCACAATATTCTCGTGCTAAGGCGGTGGTCCGCGATGCGCAACTGGTGGATAACAGCACATGGGCCTACACCATTTCCGCCTCTATCGGAAATGCAGCCGCCGCAGCGGGGATTCCATCCCGTGACCTGCGGGTCAGCAGCCGAGTACCTTAGCTACTAGACCACCGCGGTGGGGCATTGCGAACATTATGATCAAGCAATACACGCGAGCTGTTATTCCTCTGCCTCGCTACGCTGAATAGTGTGCGGAATACGACTTTTTGCCTCAGCGAGATATTGCACGAGTACGTACGAGGCATTTTTGTTATTTTAAATGTGAAGCATTTCTTAGCGAACTTCGGCGACTTCGAGCGTATCTATCTATCTATCTATCTATCTATCTATCTATCTATCTATCTATCTATCTATCCGCTTACGTTTGGGTGCTCTCGTGGTCACCCCCTTAACTTGGCGTGAACCGAAATTAGCATGGGAGGGTAAGATGAGTTAACGAATGTGACTCGCTTGCAAGACATGTTTATTGTCACAACCCCGTCGCGTACGTCAATAAACACTTCCCGCCAGGCAGTGGCACATACCAACAGGCAGCTATGTGCCGCTGGAATGTGGGTATGTGCCACAAGTTATTGACACTTAGTATCTACCCAGGAACGACGAGAACATACATGGGCAATTTTAGCGCGCAAGTGTTAATCAATATCCGACATCGGTAGCGTTGACCCGATGAATGCAAAGAATAAATGGCAGGGTTCCAGCTGAAATTGAACCAAAGCATTCTGCGTGGCACTCAAGCATTCTACCACAGAGCTATGCCGGGTCTCGGAACTACATTTCGAATAGACGCCAATCTCCGTGAAACGTCAGTAGTGGTTGCAGTTCTGCTTACCCAATTTTATAATCTTTACACATGTACTTGTTTGATACAGCCGTCACGTCGGATTAACGTCAATTGTGGTTAGTGGCCATGCGGGGGAGATGATTTATGTAGCAGTGTTTAGGTCCAACATCCTCGCGAGCATAAGCGCTTTATATCAGCTTTTGGTGTTGCTAATACGCATGTCCCAGTTGGCATCTTTGCGCAAGTGCAAACAGCTGGTTATATAAACACCCGCAACTCGTCAACATATGTCTGTGCGTGCAGCATTTGTACATAATCTTACGAGTAACGTCTTTACTGATCTACTCACAGCGCACAGAACTCGACGAGCAAGATGGTGCCAGTCCAGCATCAACCAAAAACGAACATTGTCCTCCTCTTTCATGCAGCCGCATTTAGCGGCTGTTATGTATTATGTATTATGTTATTATGTATTATGTTATGTGTTATGTTCTACCCCGGTGCTAGAAGCACCGTCCCGGTGCTAAATCTACGCAGATGATGTCGAAGGGGGGGTAATAGGGCTTTAGCCGAGCCGCGGGAAAGGTGTCCCTCGGAGCTGACGATGACTTTGTTGGCTCGGTTGGGACAATCTCGTACGTGACGTCTGTCACTTGGCGAACGATACGGTATGGTTCAGTGTAGGGCGGCAACAGTTTCTCAGACAGTCACACACGCCGAGTGGGTGACCAGAGGAGCATGAAAGAACCCGGGGAAAAGTGCACGTCCCTATGATGAGAATCGTATAGCTGTTGTTGGTGCACCTTTGAGGCATGTAGACGGTTACGGGCGACTTGGCGTGCGTGGCCGGCGCGGGCGATGGCTTCCCCGGCATATTCAGTGGTCGCAGGTAGCAAAGTGTATTAGGGTAGCGTTGGGTCCCGGCCATATAAGAGATAGAAATGCGAATAGCAGGCAGTGTTGTGGCATGAATAACTGTAGGCGAACGTCACACAAAGCAAATGAATGTCTCAATCCTGGTGGTCTCGCGTAACGTATTTGGCGAGCATGTCGATTATGGTCCTGTTGAGGCGCTCCGTGAGGCCATTTGACTGGGGATAATACGAAGTAGTAAATTTTTGCTTAGTATGACAAGGCCTCAGGATTTCGTGAACGACAGCTGATAGGAACGTGCGGCCACGGTCGGTGAGAACTTGGCGGGGAGCACCGTGCACTAATATTAGGTCGTACAACAGAAAGCCCGCAACGTCGGTAGCGCAACTGGTCGGGAGTGCTCGTGTGATTGCGTGCCGCGTCGCGTAGTCTGTGGCAACAACAATTCATTTATTTGCGGCTGTGGAGAGTGAAAAAGGGCCCAACAGGTCAAGACCAACTCGAAAGAAAGGATCAACGGGAAAGTCGACGGGCTGAAGGTAGCCAGCTGGGAGGGCAGACGGCGTTTTGCGACGCTGGCAGGGCTCACAAGCGGCGACATGGCGTCGAACAGAGCGGGCAAGTCCAGGCTAAAAAAAAAAACCAACGTCGTACCCGATTGTATGTGTGAGAAACGCCCAAATCATCCTTCTTAGCAGCGTCATGAAGTTGGTGCAGGAGAGTGGAACGCAGGTGCAATTGGATTACAGGAAGTAAGTCTGATCCGAAGGAATTAAGGAACTAAAACATTTGTAGGGATGGGTCACGAGGCAATGACTCCAGTTTCTCATTGATGGCTCGTAAATAAGCATCCCGACGTTGCTCTTCGTCAATGTATCAATATATTTAGCGTCATTTTCTGACGTGTCACTCAATAATAAAAAAAATTCGCCCCGTATCTGCATGTTATCTGCAAATGTCGTCGAAAGACGGTAGTCTTGCGTGTGGAGAGAGTGAATAAAACATCTATTTGATGTTCTGCGCAAGAAAATTGGTGAATGGTATTCTGGAGGCGCTGCGTTAGAGTGCCTCGAGCGTGCAGCGAAGGCGAATGAACTCATAGAGGCACGTTAGGCGCGAGCACCATCTGCCAGTTATCCTCGAAAACGAAAGAAGGCATGTGCGCCTGCGGAGAAAGCTGCGTGTCATTCTCGGAGGCGATAAGGTGTACAACGCAAAGCGACGGGTAAGTGCCACTACCGTGTCGTTTCCGCAAAGCGTTGGTAACACTTGCCTTTTTGAGCACCGCGTCGCACTGTCTGCGCAGCGTGTTTAACGCTACGGTCCTTAGAATTACTTGTGTGTGCTTTCTCTAGTATAAAGGCACACATAAAAACATGTACTTGTTGTCATGGTACCTCAGATATGCGCAATGAATGCTTTCTAATTGACAATCGCACAAGTATGAACGCTAAAGCTTGAGCAACAATGGTGGGCGCTGCGGATGGGGTCGGCCGTTTTAAGTACCTGGTGACGTTAAGAATGGACAAACAGAAAAGAGTACAGACAGACAGTAAAATTTTTGCGCGAAGGTCCCCAAGTCGTTTTTAAAAAAAAACTGCAACACAGTTAAGTTTCCTCCGTATACGCTTCGCATAACGTCGATTCCCAGGTACGTGAGATGTGCCGTTTTTTTTAATAGCTTGCTTTTTAGCAATTATTCTTCTGTTTGCGGTTATTTCGAGCATAAAAAATACTTATGATTGTTGAGCCTTTCAGGGGACCTGGCTGTTGTATGCTGTCTTAATCGCTTGGCGCAACGCAGGGGAAACCACGCGTAGCACAGCTATCTGAGCGTTTGCATGCGCCTAAGAGAACCCTTCTGCGAGTGCCTTGAAGATAATATGCAGTTAAAAGCGCTTTAAATAAATTCACGTATAAGTGTTGAAAATAAATAGGAAGTGTTGCGTCGCTATCTGTGTCACAGACTGGCTGTCCGCTGTCCACTGCGCACGCGTGAAGTTCTCTGCTCTGTTCCCTTCCCCCTTTTCCCCCACCACGATCTTTTATTAACACACTACTACAGATAATAAACGTCATTCCTTAGCCTGTTCTCAAAGCGTGGGAACGTGTGTTCCTTTCGTGCCGTGGCCAGTATAGACGGCGCTGACATAACAGTGGTGATAAGTCGCATCGACACCCACGAAGTCAAAGCAGAGCCTGACACCCGCGGACCCTTCAGACAGCCATGCCGATGACGTTCATGGCTTTTCGGATGCTTCCGGGTTTTGTCAACAGCACAGATAAGTGGAACCCGTATTTGATCAAAGCAGAAGCTTATTTCGAAGCAAACGGCATTACGGAATCAAGCAAATGAGAGCACTTGTGGCCCCGCTGAGCACGCAGACCATTCCAATTCTTGCCGGAAGAGTAGCTCCTCAAAAGAAAAATGCCTTGACTTACGACGGAGTTACGAAAACCTTGAATAAATACTATTACCCAAAATGCAACGAAATTGCGGATAGCTAGAAGTTCTTCAGTTGCTCCCACTGGACGGTGAATCGGTTCGCGCGTTTCTCAACGAGATCCACCGCATTGCAGACAGCTGCAATTTTGGCAGCTCCCTTAACAGAATGATCCGGGGCAGGATTGTTTGCGGTGTTCGCTCAAGTGCAGCAAGAAAACAGCTGCTAGTGAAGAAATGGCCCAAGCTTGAAGAAGCCGAAGTGATAGTAACATCTGCCGAAGCCGTGGAAGACGATGCAAAAAGCATTTCAGCTGAAGCAACACATGCCCCGCCGCGGTGGTCTAGTGGCTAAGGTACTCGGCTGCTGACCCGCCGGTCATGGGATCAAATCTCGGATGCGGCGGCTGCATTTCCGATGGAGGCGGAAATGTTGTAGGCCCGTGTGCTCAGATTTGGGTGCACGTTAAGGAACACCAGGTGGTGAAAATTTCCGGAGCCCTCCACTACGGCGTCTCTCATAATCATATGGTGGTTTTGGGACGTTAAACCCCATATATCAATCAATCAACACCGCTCTTAAAACTGCAGGCGCGTCGACAAACACTTTTCAGAGAAAGAGCTGAAATCGGCAGGTGGCCGGGAATGCGGAAGATGTGTAAGTTTTAACACATAGTTTACGCCTGCAGCTGGAACAACTCACGTTGTTATTCGTGTGGTCAACGTGGGCATATTGCAAGAATGTGTTCCAGCCACTGAAGCAGGGTCCGCTGCACCGGGCCTACACGAAAAGCATTAACAGTGAAAGAAACAATCTCGAAAGACCGCAATTCGAGTGCTCATATCTTGACGTTGCTGTCAGAACGAAAGAATGGGCTCGAGACACCGACTCCACACCGGCCCAATCGAGACGCCGACTCACCAGGCGTTCGATTGGGCCGATGTGGAGCTGACAATGAAGGTGGACACCCTGTGTGTGTCGAAGAACATCGTAAGCACTGGCCGAAGTTGAGACCTTCACCGCTTAGCCTTTTGTGCTACGCTGGAAGACTGCTGGTACATGGTGAACTTGAACTCATGATTACGTACCAAGGAGTGTCAGTGAAAAGTAAGTTGGTAGTACTAGATTGCGCTGGACCTAGCCTATGTGAATGAGACCTCATAAAAATGCTGGACAAGGCTGGAGTTTAAGTACTGCAAGTTGGAAGAGGGGTGGCACTGGGCACAGTGCAAGCCATCAGTCACGACAACACTCGCACCAAATACACAGATGGCTTCTTAGAGGAATTGGGACTGATCAAGGGGCCACCAGCTAGCTTGTTGCTGAAGGATGGTGCTGTTCCCAAGTTTTTCAGAGCAAGATCACTTCCGTATGCCCTTCGGGACAAAGTGGCTCAAGAGTTGGAACGGCTGGTGTCCCTGGGCATTATATCACCCGTGAAACAGTCGAACTGGGCAACGTCCATAGTGCCCGTGCTTAAAAAGAAGGGTGCAGTTCGTATTTGCGGGGATTTTAAAGTCACGATGATAGCCATAGCGCGAGAACAGAACGACGACAAAGAGACAAGGACACCAGCGCTCATGTCCTTCTTGTCTCTGTCATTGTTCTGTTCTCGCGCTATAACTATCATCATGTCATAACTATAGCCCAAACTGCCACACTTTAAATTTAAGGTCACGTTGAAGCAAGCTTGTGAGACGGAGCAATATCCTCTTCCGATGATCCAGGACATGTTTGCGTCATTAGGGGGAGAAGAAGTGTTCAGTACACTAGACCTAAAAGATACCTACAACCAGGTGCCATTGGACGAGGGTGCACGCAGGCTGTGCGTAATTAACACGCATCTGGGACTCTTCTGTTACAACAGGCTGCCGTTCGGCATTTCATCGGCTCCGGTGATATTTCAGAGAAAAATGGATACCATGCTGGTCATTCTTCCTGGAGTGTAATGCGTACTTAGACGATGTGTTTGCGTCTGAAAAAGCGGCTGACAATGGAGCCCGGCTGAAAGCAGTTTTGCAGCGCTTTCGCGAACACGGGGTAAAGCTGAGGTACGACAAATGCACTTTCAGCCAAGAATCCGTAACTTAATTATCTGGGACACCGGATAGACAGACGTGGCCTGCATACCACCGAAAGGACGTGGAAGATATCATGAAAGCGCCGAGCCCTAGTAAAGTGAGCGAGTGGCGGTCGTTTGTCGGCATGTTGATATTCTATTCCAGATTCTTACCAAACATGTAAACAACGTTATCGCCGTTGTATCAGTTGCTGGAAAAACACGCGCGGTGGAAGTGGAAGCACCCGCAGGAAACAGCATTTGTCCAAGCCAAACAATGTCTGAAGGACGCAGAAGTACTGGCTCATTCTCATACATTAAAAGAACTGAAATTTAAATGTGATGCTTCACCACAGGCCTTGGTGCAGTGTTGTTCCACGCAGAAGGCACCGCTCATCGACCAATCAGATTTCGCGCAAGAAGTCTAACAAAAGTCCGAAGGAACTATTCGCAATCGAAGCGTGAGGCGCTGGCATTAGCTTTTGGTGTCACTAAGTTCCGGGAAAACCTCTTCGGTTGTGAATTCGCACTAATTACAGACCACCAACCACTCGTTGGACTACTCACATTCGACCACCCAACGCCCGCTATGGCAACAGCCCGCATTCAACGGTGGGCACTTTATCTCGGCGGTTATCGCTACAAGCTTCAGTACAGTCCCGGAAAGCAAATGCTGAATTCAGACGCCTTTAGTAGGCTCCCACTACCATTTTCTGGCCCCGCTCTCGAGCCGCAAGAATATGTCTTTTGTTTGCGAAGCCTGGATGAAGGCACAGGCACGACACGGGAACTGCAACACCTGACAGGCCACAACTCGACACTCGCGCGCATGATGCAATACGTGCTGCACAGTTGGCCCTGAAGAGCTGAAAGTATGGAACCGGACATGGTTTTAATGTAGTGCGCCATCCGCACCGCTTCTCGAACATTCGACAGCTGACGCGCGCGCATGCGCCGTCGCGCCGTCGCCCACTCTTCCACCATCTGTGCATCCCTTCCTCCTCTACACACCGCGCGCGCTTCACTCCTCCACCATCTGTGCACCCTTCCTCCTCTACACACCGCGTTCGACATCTACAATTCTCCTGATTCTCCAGTGGACGCGCATGTGGCGTCGCGCTTCGAGAACATTCAACAGCTGACAGTGCATGCGCCGTCGTGCTGTATATATACTCAAGGTCGGCGCTCACTCGCTCAGTTGCCGCTCGTCGGTTGGTTTGTACGGCGCGTCGACGTCCAAGGTCGCGGTGAAATGAATTCCAACGAATCCACAAACACAATGATCGACGTCCCTTCGACCAGCGCCGCCCTTTCGCATACGTGTGTACGTGTTCACTCATTAACACCCCCTCCTACAACCACTTTAACCAATTTAGCCATCGACCCAAGTAAGTCGTTTAACCTCCGGCTGGAATTGTCCTTGCCACACGAGTTAGTTTATTGGGGCCGCAGAATTTCTGTGCCCACTGGCGGGCGGAAATGTTTACCAGAGCTCCTGCATGAAAATCGCGAAGGGTCGTCGGTGATGAGGTCCGTAGCGCGATCTTTGTTTTGGTTGCCAGGCCTGGACCGAGAAATTAAGATACTGTCGGCAACGTGCAAGAATTATATCGACAAGTTACACTTGCCTCCGATCGCACCACCAGCAAGCTGGCCACAAACACTTGAGAAGTGGTCACGTATTCGCGTGGAGTTTGCCTGACCAATAGAAGGAATGATGGTTCTGGTTGTAATTTATTCCCACACAAAGTAGATAGCAGCAATCCCTCGCAAGCAAGCTACCACGACGGCTACAGTTAGCTGTTTGCGAGACATATTCAGTCGGTCTGGCATGCCCCGAACGATTGTTTTCGATAACAGGACGCAATTCACTAGAGGTTATTTCGCAACGTTCGTCGAGTTAAACAACATTTCGCACGTTAGGACAGCCCCGTTCCGACCCATTTCTAATGGGGCTGCGGAACGAGCCGTACGAATGGTTAAAGCTCGGCTTCGGAAGACGAAGGGAGTAAAATTGGAGCACAGACTGATGCGACTGTTATTAGGCTACAGAAGAACGCCTCAGCAAAAAGGGAAGTCGCCATCAGAAAAAGAAAAGAGCAGATCGCGTCTGGATACCTCTTTTTCATACTACAGTGGAGGAGCACCATATGAAGGGCAGAAACGCGTGCCTCAGGTAAACAGCCTGGTGCACGTACGCAACTATGGGGCCGGAAGCAAATGAATACCAGGACAGGTGATATCTACATCTGAGACTTGACTGCTGACCGTAGAGACACCTGAGGCGATCGTCCGACAGCATGTCGATGAAGTACGCCTGCAGCCTGCGGAAGAGCAGCAATCACAGGTTCAGGCAGATAACGTGTGCTCGGACGATCCACCAGTCAGTCCAGGATAATTGGCACCGCATCCTGACACAAGCCTGAGACGACAGTTGAGTTCTCAAACTTGAGACCCAGATGATCTTGCCCCTGAATTAGAACCGGTACGTCAGTCCACCGAAGCTGAAGTTTCAAGTGAACCAGCACAAGTGCTACGACGCTCCATGCGAACACAGAAGCCAGTTGATCGCTTCCATTTATAGAAGGAAGGAATGTTGTATCAGTATCTGTGTCACAGACTGGCTGTCCGCAGCGCACGCGGGAATTTCTCTGCTATGTTCCCTTCCTCGTCCCCCCCCCCTCCACTATCTTTTATTAACACACTACTGCAGGTAATAAACGTCATTCCTTAGCCTGTTCTCAAAGCGTGTGAACGTGTGTTCCTTTTGTGCTGTGGCCAGTAGGCCACGGCGACATAAGAGGAAGCAAGCGAGAAACAGAAAGAGAGAGAAAGAAAGAGACAAAATAAGAATAAAAAAAGAAAAAAAATATCTAAAAACGGGAAGGAGAACAAAAAAAGAACAGAGGAGGAAAGAAGGAGAAAACTGAAGGCAGTTCGGCTCCGCACTTCCTTCAGGTTTGACACCATCAGTGCGAAGCCACCATATTTCTTAGTTTGATATCCTTGCATCACTTACAGCCACCTTTGTGAGTGCACGAAGCAATTCGAAATCTTCTTCTGCTGATAATTCAATTAATTAGGTTTCTTTTGGAGCCAAGTTCCTTTCGCCGTGAGTGGTATGTCCTGTGTTGTCGTAGTCGTCGTAGTAACCAGTTTCATTGCGTTTCATGTCAATGAAAACGATGTCACAGCATATTCGCGAAGCGATTGATGATTATTGAGGCAAAAAGTCTGTCAGTCCGTCTGTGCATCCGTCCGCCCATGCACCCGTCCATCCGCACATCCGTCCACTTCGCCCCACTCGTCATCATCCACGTAGAGGATATAATGCGATTTTTTAAAGGTTTTTATTTTAGCGATGCATGACTTCACAGCTGCGTCCCCACATAACCAGTAACTTGTTTCTTATCTTCGTCAACACTAATCTCACCGTACTGCTTACCATTTGTCCCTACCTACGTTCCTTGGAGACGTGCACAAAGCACAACACTCGCGCTTCCTTATGACAGACGCGATCTAACCAACTTTCGAGACAACTCCCTTATGGCGGGGCTGCCCGCGAACAAATAGATGCGTGGTCGCGTTAGTGGAGTGCACTTCATCATTCTCAAGCGGCCACTTTGCTTCACTTGGGCGACTCTCCAGCAAGGATACCGGAGACATACTTTTCGTTCTGTCTTCAGAGTACGCCTCGGCGAATCGCGTGCCGACTTGTGTGAATGCATGCGCGTAATGCAGAATGCTTTCCCTAATCGCGTGAGTTCCGTCTCGCATGCATAACATACATGAGTTTGCTCGTACTTCGTCACTATTCGCCCCCGTTTGACTCGCGTTTGCCGTTGACACCTGCGCTGTTCTTCTCCTCACCGGCCGCATATGATAAAGGATGAAGAGGATGATAAAGGATAAAGGATGATAAAGGATAAAGGATGATAAAGGGATGAAGGAAAAAAAACGGAAAGACATAAGGCAAAATGGTTAACCGGAATCACTTCAGGTTGGCTACCCGACATTGCGATAATGGTAAATAGAAATAGAAAATTGAGAAAGAGATAAGAAAAGAAGGAAATCAGTAATGAAGGCAGTGACACGTGCGTGTAGGTTGCACTACGACACTCAAAGGCGCTCACACAGCTTCGTCGTTCTCAAAAATAACAAAAGTTATCTTTCAGGCCCACTAAAAAAACACCGGACTCGAATCGTCTTGATTCGGCAAATAAAGTTTGTGTTTTTCTCTTACCGCCTTGTGGGACGAAGAGCGATAGGGATGTTGCTCCAACAGCACCTGCACGAATAGCAGCCGATCATCAAGTGATTGCAACGTGACAAAAAGGTTTCGTCTTTAAAAGGCAAATAAAGAGCGGTGGTGTTTTTTTTTTTTGACGCCGCAGACCCACATGCCTCACTTCCGGTCACTCGGATTAGTGTTTTGTGTGTCTTCGTTAATGCCACCATTAACCAACACCGACAAAAAAGCGAAGCTTCACGTCGGCTGACGCAATAGCGTGCGGATGAAGCCTCGCGATTACAAACGCAAGAAGCCAACATTTTACAGAAACCTAAATAACAGCGAGTATGACATTAGCGTGACCAGTCAATAATGGGCTGTAAAGCTTAGTGTGCCCTGACCTAATCGTCTTGACCACATCGAGTACTCGAAATCCCCAAAACGGAAATCGTTACCGGGCGTTAGAGCCTAACTGCTCTGCACATCAGTGGAGTTACGGTTTTCTTTCAACATCCTCATTTTTTTATTGTTTTTAGCTTTTGGTACCCGTCTCTGCACTTACCCATTCCCTTGTTGTTGTTTTTTATGCTCTGAAGTTTTTTTTACTTTGCAAAAACCGCACACGTTTCCTTGGTACGCGTTTTTGCTTTACTGAAAGTGTCGGAAATTTTTATGAAATTTGTAAGTAAAATACTCATCTCATTTTGCTGAACAGTGGGAACAGTGATTTCCCTTGCGTACATCGTGCATCTCGCACGACACATTTCTAAATGATTTCCAAATCGATGCTAGGATTTCAAAATTTGAATTTCGGAAAAAAAAACCAAAGCTCATGACTGGCAGTTAGCTCTTAGTTTAGCCTTGCTTAATATGCGCAGGACACCAGAACCAAGAGAAGGAGCTTTTTAGTTAATGAGAAATGGGTTTCGTTTCATACATGTGGCGGACACCACCAAATCATGAAAGCAGCGTACCAATGCCATATGCAATTCATTTATTGTTGGTTCCTTAGGGGAATCAAAACTTCAATGAAACTTCAGGAAATGCCCAATACCGTGCAAGTGGTAATGAAATTAATTGTTGATGAAACTGAAAGTCACAGAACGTTGGGCGGGTTCATACTCCACCGTGAAGATAACTTTGTGCAAAAAATCAGGTACACACACACACACAAAACGTTAGACAAACGCGTGCTTTCAACAGTAAATTTATTCGGGAGGCAATACGTTTCATCTCGACAGAACCCGCTCGTAAATGGATGATACTGTGCGATGCCAAAGCTGCTCTTCAAACCATCGGTGGCTTCATGAGACAAGGTTCATATCATACTTTATCGATTTAAATTGCAGAGCTCCTCGGCATCGCTACAAAAAATGAACACCATGTAATATTTCAATGGATATCTGCTCATTGTGGCATAATGGACAATGAAGAGGCGGACGCTGAAGCTAAGAGAGCTTTAAATAGTGCCCCGGAAGTGTGCATTGCATTTTCCCGACAAGATACTAACATCCTACTTCGACGCGTAAGGCGCAACTCCATCTTAGAGCACTGGCAGAAACCAGAACACCAGCACAAGCGGCTGCACAAATGGGACCCGGAAATGAAGTTCCCTATGCCTCACAAGTTAAAGCGAAGCATCTCATGCATTATCCACCGCATTCGCCTCGGTGTGGCTTACACGAGACGATACACCCACTTGATTGGCTGTAATGACACAGGTCCCAATTGTGGTCACTGTCGGTACCCAGAAACGCTCGAACATATATTTTGTGACTGTCCAGCATATGCAAGCGAACGTCAGCAACTGATATCTTCGATTGGCCGATATATGAGTCGACCATTAACCGATGAGGTTGTGTTAGGTCCTTGGCCTGACTCCAGCAGCACACATGTGGTTATACGAGCCGTCATCGCTTTCTTAGAAGCCACTGGACTGGATGCACGTCTGTAGAGTTACTTAGCCTAATAAGAACATATCAGCTCTCTACCTTACCATCGTCATTCATCACTCTTTCACTCCCCAGTCACCCTTCCCCAGTGTAGAGTAGCAAGCCAGAGCAAACTATAGCTCAAGCCGACCTCTCTACCTTTCTGTAAATAATTTTTTTTCTCTCTCTCATTGTCTCTCTCTTATTTTCAGAAGCATTCGTTTAAATTATAGGACACGTGGTTAGGATTAAAGGTTGGCATTTAGATAATCATTTTAAAGTATACGCAAGCTAACTTATGGCTTTCCCACTTACATTTCACCGCACCTATGAATAAAGGAAGTATCGACAGTCTCTGTTTTGATTCTATCGGTGAGCCTTGATGACGTCGAGATTGATTAGTAAGGTTAGCGTAGACAGCATGAGAAAAGAAAATTGTGGCGGTATAAATAGGATGCAAATAAATATGGTTATCGGACATCTAAAATTCCAGTTGAGACATCAGAAAGCAAGTTATGAAAAGAACTGCACGACAAATTTTGTTCTAAAGATCGCGAAATCGAAGGAAGGCAAACCGAATGGTTCAAATCTTCAGCAACTTTTACTTTTTTATTTAATCAGTATCTGTTCCGCCGTAGGTTATTGCAGCAGAGAGGGGACAGTTATCATACAGAGGCACGCAAAAACACATTCGATTAAGCATGGAAGAAATCCTAAGTTCATTGAATATAGGCACATTATTCCAGACGGAAGGCCTGTTTACTACCTGTGAGCAAGATTTCCGTCTTGGTGCTGGAACGTCAAATTTTTAAGTGTATGTGTACCTATGCCTCCCTTAGCTCAGCTTCTGGCTCTTTTTTTTTTCTTTCAAAAGGAAG
Organism: Rhipicephalus microplus; assembly: GCF_013339725.1. Lineage (NCBI taxonomy): Eukaryota > Metazoa > Arthropoda > Arachnida > Ixodida > Ixodidae > Rhipicephalus > Rhipicephalus microplus. The sequence goes on along the minus strand of NC_051169.1, from coordinate 16,144,361 downwards.
ATGCAGTCTGACAAGTGCAGCAATGCGTAGAAGAGATCAACTTTAGAGCAACGAAACGATGTGTGTCAAGTGTGAGAAATAACGAAGCTAATGGATGTCACTCCCAACAAGACTACCCTGCAACGCCTCCACTGCCCGTCATTTCTTTTTTCTGTTTCGAACATTTGATTACCTCGTGTACTCCTCATGATCTCAGCAGCTCTCCCATTTCGTTTCGCAACGCCGCACTATTCATCCTGGGCTAGATAGCTTGTGGCAACTCGCGTAGGCGGGGATGAAAAAACGAATCTCTCGCGCACTCCTCACCGCTGCTCCAAGCCACGACAGACACGGTTTCATGGGGTATACACAATTGTGCATCAGTGATCACAGCCTCGAGTATGGTTGTGACCGCGGATCCAGCCCAGCTCTGTACGCAGTAAACAACTCGGATCACTTCTACTTGTCCAGCCTCGAGACAAGCAGCAAAAAAAAAACATAAATAGTCGTTCGCAAGTTGGGGGATGCGGGCGCGTCCCCGTGGCTCCCCAACCGATGGCCGGTCGAAGAGTCCCGGCGTATATATATTGGCCCTAATAACGCCCCGAGACAGCACGCATGGGTATGAGGGCCGTCGGGGGTTAAGCGAAAGCAATACGACGTGGATACAAACGATGTGGGTGGTGCAGGCGTGCGCGACCACTGATCTCTGTTTACTTATTTATTTATTCAGCGCATTAAGATTCCGTTCGTTTCCATCCACTCTCTCTTTTCGCGAAACCAAGCGTGGCCGCTCTTCTTGGGGCACCAGCAATATATCTATGTCACTCGATCATACGGCATCGAATCAATGAAATAGAAAACAAACGTTCCTCCTCGCTTCCTGCGTTTAGTTTCTTTTCTTCATTATCTCGACTACTACGCTCTCCCTACAACTCAGTTTTTCCGATAGTCTAAGAAGCACGCAGAAGAACCATGTTACGGTTCCGCGATGGCTCGTTTGAACGGGCCAAACCTATGAACTGCTTCATCTCTTATTGGTAATTAGTTTTTTTTAAATTCATCTGTAGCCCTTGTATTTTTGCTTCGTTTACGTTTTCCTTTGTTCATTACGAAACTTGTTCAAAATTCACCATGTCGCTCCTTCATTAAGAGAGTGATCGTAAAGCAGGCCAAGCAGAGCTCCGACTTTTTTTTGTTTCTTTTTTACGAAACAGCCTTTGGTGTTGCGTATGTTTGTTCGCCTTGCCATCTTTTTGAGCGTTTAACTGTCTGACTCGCCATATTTCAAATGTTTGAGTAACGAGCGAGTACGACATGTATTTCGTGTACGAGAAAGAAAAACAGTCTATCGAAGCACGTGTGTGATATTGGAATATTCAAAATTACTTTATGCTATCTGACACTTTTGTTTCGAATCGACGTATATCGAGTTACTCTAGTATTCGAGCGCGACCGCATGTCGTTATCACCGCCTCAGATTGCCCGTTATGGAAGACGATGGTGTATGCATACGCTGTGCTGGTTGCTTCACGTGTACCAGTCTCCACGAGGGCCAAATGCAATGACGCGTCGTAGTGCGCTCACGTATAGAGTACTTCCACTGCAAATGCACTTCGTGATAGCTTCGCTTGAGTGAAATGAAATACACGAGAGTCATCCTAATGAGATGAACATGAACTTTTTTTGTCCGAACTTTTTTTTGTCATCAAACCACAGAAAGTGATGACGTGTTTCTTATGTGTATTTCTTTGCAGTGGCTGGCACTTTTTTGAAGTTTCCGAAAAGAAAGTCGATCATATTTAACTAACAAACCCATGGTCAGTTTTTTTTAGAGAGAGAAAAAAGTGGGAATGTCAATAAGGCTGAGCAGGGTTTTCACGCTAGAAATAATGAAGAATTAAACATGCGAGAAAAAGAAAATGAAACAAAATTACGCTAACTGAAACCAGCGACTCTCATCATAATACGAGCGCTAAAGTAACGCAAAGGTCATTGTAGACAGCGAGCAGTAGACGTCTGTGCGAAAGAATCGCTACGCTTGTCAGAAGCCGAGATGCGCATTTACGGAAGGCGCGTTTGTTTTCAGTGGTGGTGGTGGGGGGGGGGATAAGGCCTTCGCAGCTTGCCGCTTAAAACACGTTGAAAAACCTCTGTCTACACACGTTCGCGGTGCCGACTGCGCTCATTAATTAAGCTCCACACGCCCCGCGAAATCCCAAAGTTTGCGCTGAGGTCGTAATTTGTAACCGAGGCCTTTAGTGCACTGTCTCGCATCGCGACTGTTTCGCGGCGTCCTTTAATGATTGAGGCAACGCTGAAAAGGTAGTGAGCGGCTGGAGAACTTCTTTTTTTTTTTCCTAACAGACTTGCGTGTTTTCAGCCAACTGATCTTTATCACGGTTATTTTTCCGCTGCGTAATTTATTGAGCATTATTAGCGATTGTAAAGCGGATTACGCCAAGGGGGCACAGTAGGTACGGTGCTCGGCTGGTGAGCCTTGAACTCGTGGGTTCTATCCCAGTCGCGGCCGTCGCGTTTAGATGGAGACGACATGGTGGAGGCCCGTGCACTATGCGATATGAGTGGACGTTAAAGAACACCAGATGGTCAAAATGTTAGGAACCCTCCTCTGCTAAGCCATTCCTCATAATCACATCTTGGTTTGAGTTCAATCGTAATAAATCAAATTGAGTTCATTCCTTCTGTTTACAAGAGAAAGGAAGCAGCAGCTAAAGCCCGTGAAGCTTGACAGCGGTCTTTTCTAAAGGCCTTGTTGCCCGATAATGGACGTCAAACCCTAGATATTATTATAATACAAACCTAAATCTTGCGAGCGTTTGCAGAGCTTACGTAATGGTACTATAGTACTTCAGATCGGGCAAGTTGATGCATTATAATTACGTAATGGTATGTCTCAGCTCAGTTTCAGCATGGAGGACATAAATTGTAGCAAAGAAGCAAATGACAAGCAACAGGGTGGGTGTAAATTATAACTTGTGTTGATTACAGGACCCTGAAGCATATTTATGGCTCGCTTAGTGCACTCTTGACGCCTAACACATGTATGAAAACAACCAAACGTATGACGCAGTACGCGTAACGAAAGAACGCAGTTTATGCCAGTATCATATCTTTCAATTATTAGGCTCAACTCATCATACCTCCTCGTCATCATCACACCTAAATGTAAATTAAGAGATGGTTGTTTTGGTGATAAACATCACCAAAAACTGGCCGGATTAAGTTACACTTTGGGTCGGGTTTTTTTTTTTTAAACTTAAATCCCGCTTATCGCTTTTCTGAAACTGTATGTGCTTTGATTGTGGTTCATCGCTGACATAGGCCTCTTCTAAAGGTCATGTGCGCTTGAAAAAGGACGTCGAACCCTAGATATTATTATATTGCAAAAACTAATGTTGTGAGGGTCCGCAGAATGTATGTATCTGTACTAGAAATTCCTGATGTGATCGCGTCCCAATCCTACATTGATTTCCATGTCGTTTCACATAACTTCTCAGTTGGCTTGCACATTGAGCAGATGTGTCAGGTCTTAACGCGGGACGGCGTTCATGACAGATATATTTTGAAAGACCTTTTTTATATATATACTGGAATCTAGGGACTACTAGGCTATTAATAGTTGACGAAGCCATAGCTATAGTTAAAGATACTGTAATGAAGCGAAAATAACGCCGATTGTCCATTACTTCTTTTAGTACGGCTTCGTTAGTTTGCGTCGATGCATATTATAATCTAAGCCCACGTCGCAGAACACCTTCCCGCTTCTGCGAAGACCGATATGCAAGCCCTTCCTGTTTACCTAAAACTCCGCACTTGTTAACGACTGTATTCGAATCTGCCCCTGACTTCCAACGAGCCATCTTAAAGCAACTCGGCATTCATGAAATCTAGCACCGTATAGAACCACTCAACGAGACTACTGGCACGCGAAAGACGCTCATGCAAGCCCCAGCTACACGCAAAAGTCTAATTTACACCCAGCAGCGCGGAGAAACGAAGAGAAAGTACAAACAACGTCACGTGGACCAAAAAAGAATGGCAATACTTCGCGTGACAGGACTCGCTCACGTGCCGTGCCAGCCCAACACGCAGTCGGCAAGCCAACTAACCAACGGGGCGAGCTTATTAGACGCGCCCATCACGTATTCAGACGTCTCGTCCCAATACCTGAACGTGGTTAGCGGGCGAAGGTCTATAAGCCAGAACAAACAAGCACACTTATGTGGCTCTTTTGCACTAAACGGGTCTGTATTCTTCCCTCAGACACGCTCACTGACGAGCACACACTTGGATAATACACACGTGGCTTACTCTTACAGATAAACACACATACTCATGTATACATGCATACGCTCTCACATAAGGAAAGGTGTGGTCGGTTCAAGAACATTGATTCTATCGTTAGGAGGTGAGAGATTGAAAAGAAGAATAAGAGTAGAAAAAGGAGATGGCCTGATAGGCTACCCTTCACTGGGGATAGGTAAAGGGGAATAAAGTCAAATACGAGGAGAGAAAAGTCACTGTTGCCCACTGACTCAACAATTCCGCGCTTGACTCAACACAATACAAATAATACAGGTGCGTGAACGAACAATATCACTAACACGAAGGCGCAGCACGAGTACACTTGATAGGCTCAAACGAACGTCCACAAAGACTTAACGCACGCAGAAAGAAAAGACAAACACACACAAAAAACACGCATACACGACAAGATGAGACAAGCTAGGACAAAGTCAGGTACCGTCTCACTGACACCCGTAAGTATGGTACATTTGCCGGCGTATTTGCGCAGCGAAGACAACGCATGCAGACGAGAGCCATAATTCTCTCTTTCCCTCTCTTTCTACCAGCTTCCTATTGCATCGAGTGAGGCGCAACTCAATGTGTCACCATTAACATAGCCACGAAGAAATGCCCAGTGCGACCGGACGGCGGGTCCGTTCAGACACGCCCGCCGGCGTATGTATAGCACGCACCGTACACGAACGACGCAGGCTGCGGCTCACAGAAAATGCGTGCGTCGGCGCGACGATGCCACGTCGTGATCCTCGTGGCTTCGTGACGGCTCGAGAGTGAAAAGAGGGTTCGTCCCGCGCACATTACCAGCGGGACAGCCTTCCTGACTGGCAAGCCATTTGGGACTTGCAAGCCGGAGACGTTAATTGCGGATCCATCGGACACAGGCACCTTCCCCTCTACTCTGCAAACTGTCCTTGCATTGGTCTTTAGTGCAATCGATTCGCTCCCCATCCCCACCACGCTTCTCTTCGCTACTGCCGTGCGCACGTGCCATCGCAAGACCTGGTATATGTGTGGTTTGCCTTCTCTTTCTTCTTTGCGTAGCTTTCTCCTCTTTCCTTTTTTCTTTCAACCAACATTTCTTTCACCTCTTACTATGGAAGCCATCCTTAAACACAAACGTGTGAATGCACACAAACAGACTGTCTTCTTGGCGGTGTAGACAGAAAAGACGGCAAGCGGAAGGGTGAGAGCTGTACCACAGAGGGTTCCCGTCGAAGGTGTCAGGCCAGTTCCCTTGTGGTATCGTCCTGCGGGCAAGTTTTCGTTTTTGTGTGGCGTAGAGAAACGAAGGGGGGCCTTCCTTGTGGAAATGAGCTGGGGCGTTTGCCTGCCGAAAGGTCGTAAGGGACTCGCCGAAAGGACCAATTTGGGACTCTCTACGGAATTAGGAGTGATTAGGCCTTCCAGGATGAGGAGGGTCGAAAGGGAGGGCGCTACCACTGCCGGAGGGTCGCAGGACTGGTGGTCTGCCAGTGACGTTGACTAGTGATGAGAATATCTCCTCCGAGAAAAGCCAAGTAGGAAATGTTCTTCGTGCGTTTTTTTTGTGTGTCCTCGTTAGCACTCTCTTTCGCTAATTCGTTATAAACAATTCTTCCACTGTCTGATAAAAGTCAATTGGTGAGTGCTAACGGCAGAGAAAGCGTTAGTTCTTTAAACAGTGCTTATTCAAGGACACATTGGCCTTAGTGCGGTCATATCTTGTTTTAAGCAATATTCGAGTGCACAATTAATAATTAAAAGAGTTTGCTAAGTATCACCACTGAGAGTGCGATGATTGTCACGTCTGAACATGAGCGCACACGTGCGTCATAAACGACCTTGACTCCTCTTACTTCTCGAAGTTACGTTTCTATTTCTAATGCGAAAAAAAAACAAGAAAAGGAATAAGACTGATGTGACACTGCTGAAAGTTCAAGAGCGCTCAGCGCCCGATTTTACTGCTGTACCCATCTACAAGTATAACCTTTTAATTAATAGCAAGTTCTGCTAATTCATTATTATCAGCTTTGAGGTCCTGTGGCAGTGCTCACAATTTTTCGACCTCAGAAGTTAGCTGCTTTCCCCTTCTTATTCTTAACCACTTTTTCGCCCTGTGGTAAATTATAGCAAGAACAAGCAGCAGTTTGGTTAACTCCCCTGCCTTTCCTTATTTTATCTCTTTCTGTCTGTCTTTCTCTAATGCTAGGCTATTTATTTTCTTCACAATATCAACAACAAAATAAATAGTGGAAGAATGTATCGCTTTCAAGATGCTCCATTTATTAACAAAGCGTAGGTGGGATCAAAGAAGCGAGCAAACAGCTAACAGAATAAATGGAAGGCATGGAGTTTAACCATTACTTAGATGACCTGGCTGCACTGAGAAGCAACAAGTCGAATGGGGGAAGAAGAATTGCGAGATGATAAATTCAAGGGACTAGCATTTCTATTGCCGTTGTAAAGAAGGGAATCTTACGTTGTGGCAGTACGTGCGGCTGCTTGTTAACGACTTCGTAGCGCTCTAGCAGAACCACAGGCCACAGCCTGCGTATCAGTGTTTCGCGTCATATCAATGAAACGGACTTTTGAGTGAAAAAATACAGCATTTCCCTTTTAGGGACAAGATGTTCACGTGCCATTTTATCTTTAGTTCTGCCAAGGATTCTTACATCATGGAACTTCAGTTCACAAGAGCAGCTGTTGCAATGCTCAGAAAGGTGCGCAGAATCAGACATACGCCACATTCCAAACAGATCCATGGGAACACGAGACGACCTTTAATTGCTAATTATTGCTTAATACAGAATTTTACACTACGCCACATTCCAAACAGATCCATGGGAACACGAGACGACCTTTAATTGCTAATTATTGCTTAATAATGCACGAATTGACAGGGGAACAAGCCGTGCAGGTACATGAACGCTTGAAACAACAAATACTTATGTATGCCTTTTCTAGTAAAAAATACACATACGTAATATTGCCGTGTTGTCATGGTGCCTCAGATATGCGCAATAACTGCTTTTTAATGGACAATCGCACAAGTGTGAGCGCTGCACATTGAGCGATATTGGTGGGTGCTATTAATGGGGTCGGCCGTTTAGAGAATCCTGTGGTCCCTTTAGTGCCGTTTGGGGGTACCGTTAAGGTTGGACAAATAGGCAAATGTAAAGATAACAGTCTACAATTTTTGCATTGAAGGTCCCCAAGAAAGACTATCGCATTTAAGAAAAGAAAACACGTAGAGTATTTATTTGTGTGGCACAGATAGTGCCTCACCTACACTAAACCAAACACCGGCGCTGCTGAATAGAACCTTCGTTCTTCTTGACCTACAAAATGGACAAATGTCCGAGTGAGTTAGAATGCGCCAATAGGGGGACTCGGTTGGCGCGAACTTGCCATCTCACCGAGAACCCGAGAAAGGTATAATTCCGGTGGTTCTCCGAGTTAGGAGTGATTAGGTGTTTTCTTCGATGGAAGCATCAAGAGGGAGAGAGGGGGGAGAGAGCTGGCTTCCGCTGACACGCCGCTAACGAGGAGTCTGTCTGACCCTGGCTCAGTTCGCGCAGTGTTGGTTGGTGTCGAGATCACCGGCCCATGAAGACGTACCGCGAAAGGGGATTTCGGGTCCCGAAGGGCTCGCTCTACAAGAGCCATTACTGGTGGCAGAGCCAGCCATGCATTATTTCGCTGTCGTCGACTCTTCCCCAGGCAACCCGTGGTATTGTCATGTATGTCCGGGAGCTGCCGCGGAGGCCGTGATAATGTTCCGAAAATCAACGAGTGTGGCGCAACTTGTCGGAGTGAATTACGAGGAAAATGCGACCTCTAAGTATATTTAGGGAGCCGTATAAAAGTTTTGCCGGAACCAGAAAGCACTAAACATAGCACCAAAAAAATAATCGTAAAACATTATTTTCCCTGATGGTGGCGTGCAAAGTAATACCGAAACGCCTGTAGACGTTTCGTGCGTCGTATATATTAAAGGAGCCGAACAAAGCGCAAATAAGCGCACTTTGCTTCATATATCTTTGTTGTCCTCGAACCAAACTCTAAACACAATTTTTTCTAAACGCGACGTTCTGGCAGCGGGACGGCTCAGTGCTCTCCCTAGGTTGAGTATGAAGTATACTCGAAATCGTTAAAAAAATTTCTAAACACAGTGCGCTAAATGTTTCGTCAGTATGGCTTCCTTCATTTTTTCTCTTTCTCATCTTTCTACTCGCATTAGGAATCACCCAGTTTGGACTATAGCAAACCGGAAGTTTTTCTGATTAACCTCTCGGCCTTGCAACTATATTTTCTTCCTTACCAACAGACCAAACAGCAACATTTATGTCACCTGCACAGCCTTGTGTTAGTTAAGCCGAGCTTAAGTTATGTTCTGTAATAATATAATAGTACACAATAAAAAAAATACCTTGGTGGGTACACTGTGCGTTCAAGCAGTGCAGCGATGGTGAGTGCAACTATGGCGCTACCAGAAAAACTATTCAACACATCCTGAGTTGCTGCCCGTTTTACGCAAATGAAAGGCTTCACTTCCGTACTGCCGTACAGCTGGACGGAAACGCTTTCGTCGACGAGAAGTCATTGGCACAATGGGACTGCTAATCACCATTTCGAAAGGTTACGGCACCAATGCATCTCTTTTTTTAAGGATACCGCACTGATGGTTCACCGTCAATTGTAACAAACGCGGAACTGTTGTGACGTCGGCAGCATCAGTGAGTTTTCTCGCCAACACTCCAACTTATTTTACCTTTCCTCCCTGCAAGGCAGCCTATTGAACTAAACCTTCGTTAACACATCTGCGTTTATTTTAGCCTCCTACACTTCCTCCTCCTATGTATACAAGTTCTGGCGTTATGAAGAACATCGGAAGGGGCATTGTTGGCGACGAAGCTCTATCTTGCACCTTATGAGAACAACACAGAACTGTCACAGATTTGTAAGCTTCCTGCTTTTAAGGTATCACTCGCTCTGTACTGCATACTCCATTCTTTACTGTATACTCCACTACTCTAAAGCCTTTATATCTTTCTCGCCTTGGTCTGTAAAAGTCGTAGTTGTGCGGAATACTATCTATCTATCTATCTATCTATCTATCTATCTATCTATCTATCTATCTATCTATCTATCTATCTATCTATCTATCTATCTATCTATCTATCTATCTATCTATCTATCTATCTATCTATCTATCTATCTATCTATCTATCGATTTATCTATCTATCTATCTATCTATCTATCTATCTATCTATTATCTATCTATCTATCTATCTATCTATCTATGTATCTATCTGTCTATCTATCTATCTATCTATCTGTCTGTCTGTCTGTCTGTCTGTCTGCTGTCTGTCTGTCTGTCTGTCTGTCTGTCTGTCCTGTGTGTAGCTAAAAGCGGTTATTTCTTAGAAGTTGCAGAAGAAAGCACTACACTTATTTTTATTTTTTCCCTTGCGATAACCAGTTATCGCTCTTACTTTTTTGTGCATCTCGCTTTTCTTTCTGAAGCATTCGGTAGTCGCGAACACAATAAGGCAAATTCAAGCACTGGCACTCACTTCGTGTATCTTCTCAACGCCGACAGAATGCAACCCACTTTCGTATACCTTTTCTTATTTCACCACTTTACTGCGACGATCTCGACATTTATGTGGCTCTACCTTTAGCACAATCTGAAGAGGGCGCCGTTAGATTGCAATCAATTTAGGGATGATGTGTACTTGGCCTACTTCCCGCCTAGACGTTAATTCAAGTTAGAAGACTACATGGGTTTCACTTTCTTATTACGTCTGACTCTCCAGTATGGTCCAGAACACCGAAACACGACTTCCGGAAGTTCAGTTTTCCAAATACAGCGATAAGGGATGCTGCGATTGGGAACCACCGATAAGAAATCGGGCACAGCACAGATAGAAAAGAAGAAATAGCCGCCGAGGTCCCGAGTGTCGCGCAATCCACAGAAGCCCGAAAGAAGAGGACGGATCGTCTCTACTGGCTGGACCACCCCTCGAAGTACGTAAGAAAAAAAAAACGAGAACAACGAAATGTCTCTGTCCTGCTTTGGGCATAGCACGAACTTTCGTTCGCTCTGCGGCGACGCGCTAAATTTGCTCCGGGCAAAGACTCCGTAATCGCGGTCTCGATGATCTTTGACTCTCGACGACCGTTTATCTTTTGGCCGGAAGTAAAATACATACATTACAAAAGGGTGGGCGGTTGGAAGAGCTTCGTCTTCAGCGCCAGCATCCTATCGTGCTTTTTCAGTACCGCCCTCTTCCCGCTTCTCCTCTAAGAAAAGCACACGCCATTAAGAAATCGAAGACCGACGTTCGCCGTTGCTGCAGTCGCGATTAGCTTTCAGGGAAGCAGCTACGCAGTTTCTTTCACTCTTCTTTCTATCACTCTTTCTTTTTTTCAAACAGCCGGAGGCTTTGTGGAATCTGTTCGCTTCCAGGTTTAGTTGTATTTGCGCCAAGACACTTCATTCTTGAGCACTTTAACGTTCAGCTATATACGCGGTGTCTTCTCGGCTTGCCTTCGGCGACCAGGCTCACGCACTCTAGTTCCCTTTGTCTCCTGGAGAGTTTTGGGAACGAGATTTGGGCTCCCGAATGCGCCCCGCTGAGTGCCGACCGCTTTCTTGGGACTCGAGCTATAGTCGCGGCTTACTTAGTAGAAAAAAGAGGGTGCCGCAGAGAAGCGTCGAGATACAGGAGCTGCAACTAATAGTAAACTCGGAAATGTTATTCGCCCATGGGAGTGTTGTGTGACGGCCACTTCTCTGAAGAGATGCGTCGATAGTGAACGTGGTGGTGCTTTTAGTAACCACGGCACTTTGTTGACGCACCGCACCTACGCGTTTCTAAATGTCAAAAGTTTAGTTGATAGCGCACATATGCAGAAATCAATCTTTGCGGGATATTTTTTTTTTGCTTACATCGTGAAAGATAATAGAAAAGTTAGGATCAAACGGTGCTTATCATGAAAGTGTCCATCGTTAATCAGAAAAAACAGGCATCAATGTAACATTAGTAACGAATATATACGGTACTGTTCATTGGAACGTGGCGCTATCAGTATACAATGTTCCGATGTACGTTCATTGGTGCTTGTTGCTTGTCTTCCAGCAGCCACGTGCGTATTAAGCGAGACGCAATCTTTTTAATACATCGGGCAAAAAAAAATAGCACTGGTACAGCACTCGCAATTTATGGTCTATAGGCTAAAAAGAAATCGCAAAACAGAGTTGCTAGGCAAATAAAAAATAAAAAAGCGCATTTCTGATCATAATTGTTATACTTGTTTCAATACCAGTTGTTTAAGGGTTATTGCAGTTTCTTAGGGACATACCTAGTATACTATAGTTTCAAGTGTATGATGTGACAAAACGTGCCCTTAAAGGAACGGCTGAGTGACAGAGTGAAGACAAATTCGGTGTGGGCCGAGTTTTATTGGGTAACCTCCACTGGTCGTGCTTTTTGTGCACGTCGATGCTGCTGTTAGTCTCATTCACCTGTGTTTCGTGACACGTAACTGATTGTTGTGTCAAACTTACATGTATAATATACCATTTGTTGTTCGCAAGAGACTCGAGTAAATCACTCATACCATCACCCGCCCAACAACAAGCGGGGGATGAGCCACGAACAAAACCTGAGCACCATGTGTAAGTGCTTGGCAAAAATTAAAAGGACAACTGCGGGCAGGCACATAATGTGAGTTATCACGCCTTATAGCGTGAAATACGCAAGTGGCAGTGAAACTCGCGGCTGCCTGAGCATGATGCCCTTCTTAACTGTTCTACAGAGTCAACAACATAGCCGCCTTGTGAAGAGGTATGATGCTCCATCACGTCTCAGGTCTCTGGTGCCCCTCTCTTCTGCCATCTTACGCACTGTATACTCTTGCGTAAAAACCACTCTTGCAATCCCTCCCCCCACCACCACAAAAAGTGACAGCATATCCACGGAGTGAATGATGATGAGCAAGGCAGAGCTTCGCAGACTCTCAGCTCTGGACCCGTCTCGTGCGCGCTTCACCGCAGCCTCTCGGCTCGAGATCCGCGTGCCTTTGTGCACGTTTCGCAGCCGTCGTGATAACCCTTGCCTGCTCTGGATCTTCTTGCCAGTGCTTCCATGTTGCTTCGGCTTCTTGGGCTCTCACTCCGGGTCTTCACGGCAAGCACGTGTTGCAACCGGTTTGCGAGCCCGCCTTTCCACCGTCTTGTCTTCGACGCTCATTTTGGCCAGGGGGAGATGAACAACAAGAGGGAAGGCAGGGAGGTTAACCAGGCACATGCCTGGTTTGCTACCCTACGCTGGAAGAATGGGAAGGGGCATAAAGAAGAGAGGGAGGAAAGAGAAGAGAAAGAGAGAGAAAAAGATAAAGAGGATTGTCAGTCAATCGGCTGGCGCGTATGCAGCGGTGGCACTACACAAAAGTTAAAGGTGGTCACGCAGCCCTGTAGTCCTCAAAAAGCACAAGACAGCTTTGATTGCTTTTTGAGTCGACGAAAGGTGAGGACGGTGTTTCAGTAGCATCTGCACAGAGTGTGGCCGATCGTCCAATTGTCGCAATGCGCCCGAAAGCTTCTGTCTTTCAGAGGCAAATCGAGGGCAATGGCACATCAGATGGTCGATGTCTTCTTTGGTGCAGAAGACGTCGCATTCCGCATTGTCGGTCAATCCGATGAGGGTTCTATATGCTTTTGTGAAGGCAACCCCAAACCAAAGGCGACAAAGAAGCGAAGCTTCACGTCGACGAAGCCTGGATGGAGGTCGAAGTTAATTGCGAAGCGCACAAGCGCAGTGACTGCCAGCTAAAGATGAAGCACGCCAAGCACGTGTCTCCAACGTATCAGAAAGAGCGAGTGCCCCCAGTGCCATCTAATGAGCCCTCCGCGCACTAAGATTGGCTACTACAACGGCGAGGAACTAGCCTGTGCCCCAAGGAGCTTCGTCCCTAAGAATAATAATCAACTTCGCGTATTTTTATGAAGCTGCCTTTTTGCATTGTCGTAAAGCGTGACCAAAGTGTCAAGGCACCCAAAACTCGCGTAAAACACGCGTCCTAACTTTGGCTTCGAATTTTTGATTTATCTTATGCTAGTTACACACCAGTAAGTATAATATGCTCATTTTCGACGCAATGCATTGACCGAGTGAAGGCGTTCCTGTCTTGAGCAGACGGTAAGTATGGCAAACAGCGTTACAGCGATCCCACAGGTTCATAAATGACGGTATCAGGATGACGAAGGGGGCTAGGCTTATTAGTTGGAAAAGCTTGCTGTGGATTTCGTTCTGCTAATACACAATTTACGAAAGGCTATGTTTGATATTTGAGATGATATTAAGCTGCTGGTATTTCTCCTCTTAATTTGGGTGTTTTTGTTGAGGCTTGTTAAACAAGGCTTGATTTTAGTTATTTGTATATTGGGTTATTCGTTTCCATACTTTGTAAACATGCAGTTGCATAATATTGAACAATTAACAAGATAAACATCAATTTTGATTCTCATGTACGCAAAGCACATTCCTTTAAGCCATTACTTATATTCATTGAGAAATAAACCACAATACAGGTACAACAATTTATCATGAGATTATTACGATCGTTACTTAAACACGGTCCCTCAAGTACCCATAATAACGTTACTAAAGCAACACGTACTCTCAAGGACATAAAAGATATACACTGGCGAATAAGGTAAATAAACTGAGAGGTAATTAAACCGGGAGCTCTTCCTGTTTTTCTTGCTTGAAACAATATTCGCCTGAATGGGCTGAACGCCTAAAGATTGCCCATCCTGTTCTTTTCTTCTTGAGACCTTGAAGCGATGGGCATTGTTTCAGTGTTTTCAGTCTTCTATCGCAAATAGAAAAAAATCCTAACACTCAAGCAAGCTGGTTCAGTTGATCGAAGCTACCGTACTGGGCTGAAATAGATTAGAGTGGTCCATGGTTCCCGCCTTGATAATTACCATAGCTTACTAAGAGCTACTTTCCTGGCTTAATATTCAGAGTATAAAGTGAAGAGCATATGTTCGCTCCGGGATTCAATGTTATACAATTTGGTTATACAACCTTGACCATGTTATCTTTCAATGGCCCCAGATAAAAAACAATATTGAATAGCACGCCAAGCGACATTGTTTTCTATACTCAAGCAGTGTATATTGGCATATATATTCAGATGTCCAGTTTGGCGAACGGGTCTATTCAACGCTAGTGCTAAGTACGATGGAATTTATAGTAGACAGCCCAATGTTGCAGCCCTCTCAATCACCGGCTCATCTTTGTCAGTGTCATTTTGATTATAAACCAGATTGTCTCAAATTGAGTCGCCTGTTATATATGGACACAGAATATAAAGTCATGTGTCTAAACCAACCTGCAAACTTGCCGCCATTAAACCTATTGTTTAACTAAGGCTGGTTTCATTCATCAAGGAGCAAGGCCTATTAACGAGCAACATTAAATCACCAGTAGCCACTACAATGAATATACACCTGCACCTCCTATGTAACTCAATGCAGCTGTGCCCGTGAGAACCACCGCTTCTTATCGGTGGCCTTCTGGGCCGGGTTGGTACAGGGCTTGGTTGCTGACCCAAAGGTCACCGTTTTGATCCCGCCTGTGGTGGTGTCATGTTGATGGAGCTTAGATGTCCATATATTGTGCTATGTGAGTGCACGTTATAGAACGCGTGATGGGAAACATTTTTGTAGCCCTTCACTGCGGTGTGTTTCACCAGTATACTGTGGTTCCAGCCTGTAAAGCCTCAAAAGTTAATATTATTGCTACGTAGCTGACATATCAGCAATTAGAAGACAATAACGAAGAAGTGGGATGGTCTGTGGGTAGTGCGTGCTGTCATCTATCTTAGTCGATGCTATACGCATCAGTGTTAATATAGATTCTAAATAGACAAACCTCGTGTGATTTTTACGTAATATCTTTGTGGTGGAAGGGCGGGGTACTTCCCTGTTTTCATCACGAAGCTCCATGACGGCCGCATCATCATAGGTCCAACCATGTGACAGGTTCAACAACCATCGTCTTCACCACCTGACCCTTCCGTGACTTCTACGTACGTCGTTCTACTTCCTGCTCGTAATCGCGGTGTATTTTCCGGTCAGGATGACGTTGACGTTGACAATGGATCAACCGTAACGAATGTGTCAGCGCAAGCTATAGGTAGGACCCGACTCTTTTGCTTGCCAATGTGCTTTTCTACCTCGATGACCCACCGCGGGTGTGGTTCGAGATGCACGAAGCGGAGATTACAAGCTGGGACTCCTTTAAAGAGAAGATGCGCGACCTTTTTGATGACACCGTTGGACAACAAATCACTGCGCGGAATCAACTGGCGGCTCGTGCACAGACGTCGACGGAGTTGTACGTCGCGTACATTCACGATGTCATCGCCCTATGCCGCAAGATTGACAAGCACATGAGTGAGTCTGAGAAACTGGCCCATGTGTTGAAAGGCACAAAAGACGACGCTATTAATCTTCTAGTATACAACGTTGCCACCATTGATGCCATCATTAGAGAGTGCCGGCGATTTGAAGAAGCCAAAACCGCCATATTACTCAGTGATTCCCCCGGCTGCCCAACACGGCTGCAACCTCATCGTGTGAAGCCACCCACCAGTACCCCAAGTATGACAACGTCACGAGCATTGTTCGTTGGGAAATCGAAGCCGTCATTCCGGCTCCTCCTGAGCCACCCGTTTTCTCAACGCTCGCCTCTGATCAACAACAGCTGTCAGTGGCGTTCATACAAAATGTGGTGAGGCAGGAGTTTGCGAACCTCGGCCTTCCACTAGCGTGTTCCTTGACTCGCCCTGAAGTCCCATCTTACTCCCAAGGACACGCTCGCCGTTCACCTCCTACAATGTCCTTTCATAACCCTGCGGAATGGTGAACACCCCACGACCGGCCTATTTGTTTTTCCTGCCACCAGCGTGGGCCCGTTTCTCACTATTACCGCGGCCGTTGGTCAAACAAACCAAGTCAGACCTTCCCTACCTCTGCGCACATGCACCCTACGATGCCTCGGACGTTGAGCCTCCGCACCCTCCAATTTCTCTTCGTCGTCATCTTACGAGCCTCCCACTGACGCCCCTTTGCCCGGTTGTCGCTACACTGACGCCCCTTCATTCGGTCGCCGCTACTCCCACTCACCATCGTCGCTAGCCGCCAATCCCGCTTCCCGCCACCTCAGCGTTTTTCCTCGCCGAGCTTCTCTAGACGATCGCAGCAGGAAAACTAGATATTACAGCTTATGAGAGTGAAGCTGCAATACCAATGACGGTCCTAAATCCTGTACTGACGCTTCCCACGCACCACAGCCTGCTTGAAGTACAAGTCGACCATGTTCCTGTGACTGCCCTCATTGGCACGGGGGCGCACCTGTCTATTATGAGCGCTTCTCAACGCCACCGCTTGCAAAAGATTATGATGCTGTCTACGACGCAGGCAATACGTGTTGCCGATGGCGGTACTGTACCAGTAATCGGAATGTGCACTGCTCGTTCGTGTCAGCATTGCCGGTCATCACGCCGTGGTCCTTTTTGCCGTGCTAGCTTGTTGCCCTCATGACCTTATACTTGGCTTTAATTTTCTTTCGGCACACTCGGCTTTAACTGACTGTTCATCTGGTACCCTCAGCCTCGATCTCCCAATCTTTGTCGACTACTCTGCAAAGCCCACCAGCCGCTTGAGCCCAAACACTTTTGTTCACTTGAGCCATCACGTACGTGTCTTTGTCATCAGCCCCTCCCGTTCCTGAGGGTGATTATATCGCTACGCCGATTACTGACATTCGGCTAACGCACAGTGTTACTGTACCCCATATCATCGCGACCATAGTGGATAGCTGTGTGTTGCTTCCGCTCCTTAACTTTGGTTCCATCCTTCAAGTGCTGCCCTGCAAAAATGCCAACGATAAATGGCATTTATCCAGCGATAAATGCCAACGTAGGAAGCGACCTACTGTGCCCCTGGCTGGACTTCCTCAACTGATCTCCATCCCAACCGAACATTTCTTCCGTGTTGTTATTGGTCTTCTTGGTCTTTTTCCTGAGTAAAAATCAGGCAACAAGTGAGTCACAATTGCTATAGGCTACGCGACAAGGTGTGCCATCACTCAAGCGCTCCCCACCAGCACCGCTACTGACGTTGCAGACTTTTTGCTTGACGATGTCATCTTACACCATGGCGCTTCTCGTCAATTACTTATGGATCGCGGCCACGCATTTTTGTCCCGAGTAATCAACAATCTTCTGCGCTCTTTTTCGACGCAGGAAAAGTTGACCACTTCCTACTATCCATAAACAAATGGCCTTACCGAACGCCTAAATCGCTCCCTCACGCACATGCTCGCGATGTATGTGTCCTCCGACCATCATGACTGGGACCTGGCGCTACCTCACGTGACCTTTGCGTACAATTCTTCGTGCCAGGACACCACTGGTTATTCACCCTTTTATTTGCTCTATGCCCGTGATCCGACGTTACCACTCGACACCCTATTTCCGACCACAACACCGCCATCTACCGAATATTCACGTGATGCTATTTCTCGTGCCAACCACGCACGTCAGATCGCACGCTGACTTTAGGCTTCGCAAGCCACCCAGAAAGCCATCTACGACAGCCGGCATGTCAACGTTCGCCTCTCACGTGGTTTTCTCATTCTTCTGTGGTGCCCAGTTCGTCGAGTTGGCTTATCAGAGAAGTTGTGTTCTCGCCACTTGGGTCCTTACCGTATCATCCGCCAGGTATAACCGACGTCACCTATGAGATCATTCCTGCATGTGAGACCACAACCCTTCAAGCAACCACATCCAGTGATGTGTGCACGTCAGCAGGCTAGAACCTTACCACCTGCCTTCTGAAGACCGTAATAAATGTGCACCGAGACGGTGCTTTTACGGCCGAGGGGTAATGCTGCGTAGCTCACATATAAGCGATCAGATGACGACGACGAAGAAGTGGGATGGTCTGTCGATTGTGTGTGCTGTCCTCCATCTTAGTCGATGCTTTACGCATCAGTGTCAATATAGATTCTAAATAGACACTCCTCGTGTCATTTTCACGTAACAATATTTTATTACCTGAAGACTGAAAGACGAATTCTCTAGAGTTCTCCTTTTCTGTTTGAAAGCGATCGAAATATGCCGGTACAATTCCTATGTTTCCCACATACTAGATTTGTGCAACGTATTTTCGCTCCTATCTAGCCTCTGTATGGTTGGCACCGCTGAAGAAAAATGCGTGCACAAAAAAAAACCAAAAAAACCCTACATCGTACTTTAGCGGTAGCTATGCTGCCGAGCAATTAGCTAATGAGGCGATCGCCTGAGCACGTTATGTCAAATTTTAACCAAGGCCCAAAACCAATCGCCTCCTTGCTGAGGTGGAGGTGAAACTATTTAAGTTTGTTGTCTTCTTAAGAGGGCCACAGGCCTTTGCAATCTAGCTGCAACTTTTTAGCCAGAACGGGAGTTTCGCACGCGATCCTAGTCTGGTAGATACAGTGCAGCTATACTGCGGCCGCTGTTGGCCGCGTCAGGAATGCAGAGCAAGGAGCAAAGTGAAGCTGAAGGCAATGTATCCTCCTTCATCTCTCTCTCTCTCTCTCTCTCTCTCTCTGTTCTTTTTTGCGCAAAAGCACTCTTTGACATAAGCCCTAAGTCGAACATAAGCTTGCCGGCTTCCAATATAAACATACACATCTTGAAGTGAATTCCCAGAGGCACGTCTCTTCTAAAGGCTGTTTCCTATTGGTCAATCACTTTTGCTAATCTAATGTGGAAGTTCCTGATTGGCTCCCACCTGCACTTGTGAAAAGGGTGAGAGGATCCCGTTTTTCCGAATGCCGGCTTTGCTCCACTGCCTCTAATTACATCGCTCGTTCATTTCCTTCTATGTTTATAGAAAGCAGTGAAATCGTACCAGTTTAACCAGAAAAGGGGTGACGTAAGGCAAATGCACTTTCTGTTTCGGATATATAGTAATGTACCGTGTACTTACATCACGCTGATGGCATGCAATGTGAATGGTAAAGACTTTTCAGGCCATGATAGGGATCAGCATCACGTGGCAGCTCGTGATTATGCAACAACTCCAAACAGCTTCGCTATGTCTTAATTTGAGTAGCATGCTTGTCTCTCCCACAATGCGAAGGATTTATTCATGCTTATTCAGAGGTCAGGTTTAATACAGTCCTTACAACGTCTCATTTTCAAGTGCACTAAAGGGCCTCCGCTACGCACAACCGGATCGGTACTTTAAAAGACGTCGCACAATGTCATTTACAAAAAAATTTTGAAATTAAGACAGAGAGAGAGGGGGGAAGAAATGAAGAAAAGGTAGAGAGGTTAACGAGAATGTCGAGTTTAATACCCTACAAGGGGGAAAGGGGAATAAGGGAGTAAAAGAGAGAGAGCAAGAGAGAAACTGATACACATTGCACGCTATACAAACATCGGTGCAGAGTTTCACAGGCTGTCACTCAGTAATGCTGCCTTCAAGCACTGCTGATGCACTGCGAAGCCATGCTGCCGATATCTTTTTTTTTTGTGCGTAAAAAGGCAATCTAGTGTTTTTAAGGACACTCTAGAGAGCCCGATGAATCTTGTTGAAAATTCAAACGGATGCACGAGGCATGGTCAATAGTCTCTAGGCTCTAAGAAAAAATGGAGCATTCGGGAAGTAGTTCTGCTACACAACAATAATCATCATCTGACTTGCTCGAAACGTCTTCTGGCTTGCTTCTTTCTTGAAAACCCGGCGCTGGCCCCTTTCTGGTCGGAAAATGTTATGTCACACTGTTAACGCACGCGCCATCCGTGACTGCAAATTACCGGAACAGTAGTGATAGCGTGAGGAAAGTACTAGAAGTTGATGACGATTATTGTGTGTAGCAGAAACACTCATAAGATACTCTATTTTTTTAGAATGTATATAGTTACAGCAATCGCACTTGGACGAGTAAGCCGTGGCAATCAAATAGAGTGAAAACTACATTTAACGAAATCGAGAGGACTTAGAAAATATTTTGTTAAATTGGGAACTTTATTAAATCGGGAAGCAAAATACGTATGAGTGACAGCGGGGGGACGTCGTTCGTCCAATTGGGGTATTCGTAAAATCGCGCCTCATTAAATCGAGTTTCAACTGTAGCTGAATAGGTCGGTAAACACTACATAAACCAACAGCCGACACATCATTGTTGCGTCACGTTGGGAAATCTTCGATGGCACTTGTAGGTAGGGTAAAAATTCAAGATTCTCTGCGCGATGAGTGGATGATCACGTTTTACATTAAAGAGAAAGATGTGTAATGAAATGCGATAATTGACCATCGGCGTCAATGGCGGGGGAACAAATCAAATGGTTCGAAATATAATTATCACACGAGGACGTCAGAGCTTCCCAAAACTAGTGACGTCACGATCACGTACTTGCGACGTCCATATGCGGTAGTATACAAAGCGAGCTTTCTGCACCTCGCCTAGTTTTGTGAAGTCTCCGTTATCGACACTTCGTTTGCCACACGATGACGTCATCGCTTGGCAAAAAAAGTGTGAATCACGGAGGATGGGCAAAACTACCTAAATGGCAGAAAGCTTGCATTGCCTCCGATTCAAGAGGCAATGCAAACTCACATTAGGTTCAGAAACCTTTTGGAAGAACACGATTGAAGATCAGTACATCGGCGGAGAAGAGAAATAATTAGATGAATTTCAACGCTGAATTGTTTTGGGCAAGCGTATTAGCGAGGCTGTAAAGTTTTTTTGTCTTCTTTTTTTAATGTGGTCAAAGCATATAATGTGGAGGATAACTTAACAGGTTCAGCACGTAGCACAGTTGTGGCGCATAGAAATGAAAATGTTCTGTAGTTATATAAAGATCTTTTATTTCAAATGGGCCAAATCCAGAACCAATACAAGCTCAAAAAAGACTGTAGTGGAACATGCACACTATCAATTTTTTTTCAACAGTAGTAATAAATTACTACTTAGTATATATAACTTAATACTGTTCAAAAGGAAAATAGAGGCTGTGTACGTATGTGCCAATAAAACTTTACTTCAGCTAGTTGCTCATATTGATGCAAGGTAGGTTGGCCAATATCGCCAAACTGGGACGCTACTTTGCCCCTTGCGAAGTTGTGCGCTGCCTCAGTGACGTGAATTACGAGGTTGTTCCCCAAAGTTCTGATACCAGTTTAGGCCGACGGCTTCCACGTTCCAAAATAGTTCATGTAGTACGAATGAATTCATACCATGCCCGCGAGTGATGAACACTTAATTTTTTTTAACCGTCTACAACAGCACGGGGTTATTTTTTTTCGTTTACGTGGCCGTGGCCATCTTCCTCTATAGCCATTTCTGGCGCCTTCGTCAATTGACCGACACTGTTGGTCTTGAGAGGGGGGAATCGACGCAAAGTGGACTGACATCTATACTGGCCAGCCTCTCGACAAACGACAACGAAGTAACTTAGAAGTGTGGCATCTTGGGCTAGTTGGTATGGCAAGACGACAGTTATAGCGCGAGAACAAAACGACGACACAGAGACAGGAAGGACACGAAAGACACGAGCGCTAACTTCCAACTCTGAGTTGGAAGTTAGCGCTCGTGTCCTTCGTGTCCTTCTTGTCTCTGTGTCGTCATTTTGTTCTCGCGCTATGAGATGGAAGTTAGCGCTCGTGTCTTTCGTGTCTTTCTTGTCTCTGTGTCGTCGTTTTGTTCTCGCGCTATAACTATCGTCTAGACAACGAAGTAGTTTTGTGTGCGTGTGCTCTGGTGCTTTTTGGCCTTTTGTGCTGAGAGTAAACGCCCTGTTTTGTATCTGCGTCCCTGCGTCCCTGTGACGATATGTTTTCCTCGTGTAACGTACTACATCCACCATGTTGCTTCCGGGATTAGACAGAAGATTCAAATGCAAACTCGAGCACCAGATTATAATATTCTCGCTCTCATTTTTTCTGTGGTTCATAATTCTAAATCTCTCCCGCCTATTTCATAACGGAGTGTTTAATAGTCAACAAAAGAAAATGCAGTTTTATCGCTTCGTTCCGACTTCCACAAATGAATTTCAAAATGGGAATGTTTAAGCGAACTGGAAAGCGTTATAGTGAGTTCCAGTTGTAACCTTTAGTTCGTTGGCGAATTTCGCTCAATTCATTCGAATCCTCCCGCTGCGAGCAGAAAGCTGACGCTCGGGAAGAAAAACTATGTGATATACTTTCCTTTGATAGATGAATATTTGCCTGTGTAACTCTTCCGTTCTAAAAAAAAGCGTCTTCGCGGCACCGGAGAAGTGGTATATACGTGTATAAGGGAAGGTAGAAAATGTGCCTTTCCGTCCTGCACGGCTTTCGCCACGACGACGAGAAATGTAATTTCGTGGCGGAAGACGAGATGACTATTCTTGCAGCCACTTCCGCAGGCTCGACCTTCTCTTCCTTTCGTTTTTCTCTGCGCCTTTAGAGTTTCCATTCTGCTTTCATCCTCGCTAAAGCCACCCTAGGTTTTCGTCATCGGCTCACAAGGTGAACAGATTGAAAAAAGGAAGACCACCGCCACCGTCTTTCTGCAATAGAAAACCTCGCAACGTTCAGGTCGTTTAATACGACGACATTTGAAGAAATTTCACATGCGACTAGGTGAAGTGGCCTCTGCACATGCGTGTGCGGCTATATATTTCCTGCGTTTCTCCTGCAAATAAATCAGTGGCGAGTTGACGCTCTTTCTCTGTGATTATTTCTTCCTGTGGTGCTTTAGGCGTCTAGAATTACCCCTCAGAATTTCTTTGTTTCCTTCTGTGATATGGTTACGCCTTATTTCGGAGGCATATTTATTTCATCTCCACGAACATCTCCCGGTAAGAAAATTTCAAGAAATTCTGCCGGCTACACGCTAAGAAAGCCAACATACAATGAACATCAAGTGAGTGAGTGTGTGTGAGTGGCAAGCGAGATTATGTGCATCATCATCATCATCATCATTATTATCATCATTTTGAGCAGCATCATCAGCGTCCCAAGCGGAATATTGATAAATAATACTATACTCATTTAGTTTTGTGTATGTCTGCATATACTTCCACAAACCCCTGCTGATCACGTGATCTCCGTGACGATCTACTACTACTACTACTACTACTAGTAGTACGGTGACGACAACGACAACGACAATGACAGTGGCACGGGCACAAGATTGACTTAACCAGCTCCGCTGTAAATGTTACAGCTTTGGTTTGGCACATACGTCTTCGTAACACGTTACCCCGGTGCCTGAGTGGTTACAGTGCCAAGGTGCTGACCCCGACAGATTCGGGTTAAATAACTCGATAAGACGGTTGCACTTTGATGGAAGCGCAATGCTAGAGTCCCTTCTATTGTGTCATTTCAGCTCACGTTGAAGAACCTCAGGCGATTCGAATTATCAGGAACCACCCACCATGACATCTCTCGTAGTCTGAGTCGCTTCAGTACCGTACGTCCCAATAAACGTATCCGTAAATGCGTGGGTGGTATCACTGCTTTAACTAAACGAAGGAAGACACACACACACAAACACACGCACACATACATACGTACATACACACACACACACACACACACACACACACACACACACACACACATATATATATATATATATATATATATATATATATATATATATATATATATATATATATATATATATATATATATATATATATATATATATAACATAAAACTAGATCAAGGGGCTCTTTTTAATGTAGCCATATAAAGCCATGCACTGTATAATTGAGCTAAGGAAAGCATATATGCGCGTCATATGTAGTCTATGTGTTCCGAAATTGGTATGTATGATATAAAGGCGAAGATAATAGAACTGACTTTTTTCGAATCGTATAATTAATAAATTTCAGTTAATGACAAAACATACTACACCCCTTGATGCCTTTTTGAGCAGCATGATTTTCTGTTATAGCAGTTTTGTTGTGGACAGGTTGTGGTCTTTATTAAATCTACTACTTGGTATGAATATGTTCTGCGTCGGATAGAGCACAAACCATAAACTTTTTATCAGAAGTGTGTGTGCGCGCTGTCTAGGCTGAGATTAGCACATGGCTCGAACCATTGGGTGTGTTGTGCTTTATCTCTTACTGCGCGTTAAGGCAACAGACAACACGAAAACCGCTTCGCTTCCTGACGCGGTCATATCACCTATGCGAGTGTTTTGTAGAGTTGCACCAGTAACGCATCTAAAATGCGTTACCTGCTAGCCTTACTTACCGTAAGAAACGATTATTTTTCAATGTTGATTCATTCGCTTTGCTCTTGCAGTAGAACTGTGACTTTTCCTTCGCGTAAACGATGAGGAAAAAAAATGAAGACAAATGAGATCAGTGGTCATTACTACATTTCCAACAAAGCTTTCAGGTTGTCCATGTATGCCTTTACAGAGAAAATTGCACGGTATCTGCGCGATTCTACGTTCTTAAGTACTACGCAGTAGTGCGACGCGAGCTTTTTTTCTTACTCGCTGGCCCTTGCTGTTTTCTGTCTCAACGACCACCAGAGTCAACATTTTAAGTATCTATAAACGTTGAACAGAGTGGCCGGGACAGTATTTCTTCGTACAGACTCTCTGCCCTGACTGACATATTCCCTGTCAGTGGCTACAAAGAACGGCACTGCCATCAAACGGCACTTCTCAGCCCGTAGTCGAACGAAGGCTATAAAGCCGGAGAACAAAGTTGCACCGAGACAACCTCGACTCAGTGATATCTTGCTAGACACACCGCGCTAGTGCCAGGACAAAGGCTGGGCCTGCTTTCTGTAGTCTCGGTAGTTACGTGCAGCGCTAACCTAACGCTCAGTCGAGAAGAGATCACCATTACACTAAACCAAGGGCTAACTCATCTCAATGGTTCGCAGTCTAGATTTGTTTTGTTCACTTGTTTTCTGTCCGTTAAGTCATCGAGAAGGTACAATGTGGCATTGAAAATCTCATCAGGCCGCATAGTAAAAGACAGGCTTGAAACTAACAGCGGTAGCAAAGTACGCTAACAATACGTAGGTTCTCCTCTATGGCTTCAAGCTAATGCTCACAACAGCTGCGTTCTGAATCCCATTGGCAGTCCTGGTCATCTGGTACATGCACAACTGTCAAACAAGAACAGCGACATCTAGGAGCAGGGAGTCCGCCTATTCGAAGCAGCCATTACACACGAACTGGTGAAATGGGCTTTGTTGTGTCACTTCCCATCGACATAATGACTGGCTGTAGCTCCTAGGAAGTAAAGCGTGTAGCCGAAAATACGCGCATGACAAATTAAACATTGGCAGATGCTTACAGCTTTTACATTAAAATTGCGCTTGGTATTTTCCGGTGGTACAAATTTAGAGAAAAAAAGTCGCTTCCGTAAAATTTTCAGGAAGTACAGTGCAGAAAGCAGTAATTTGGTTCATTTTTTTCTCTGAGAGGAAATGCAAACTAATGAGGACATTAGACATGTTATTAGTAAGGCCAGCAGGAAGACTGTGGGAACAGGACTATTTATCAGTTTCAACTTTGTGAACGTTGGCTGGTGTTTCTAGGCCTACACAGTAATGGCTACCCAAGATTTTATGTCGTTCTGAGATGTACGTTTCGTTAAAGAAAGCTTCATTATCCAACGACAACTAAAGACTGCTGTAAACGGTATACGGGAAATGCAATGACGTCTTTCCCGGAGTCATTAGCAGTTGCTGTTTTCGACTCCTTCGCTTTGGCTGTACCTTGGCCTTTCTCGCTACGCTTCGCTGCACGCATTTGGTCGAGGAGACCGGACACGGTCATTGGTCACAGTGGCCGCTGCGCGACCGTACTCCGTATCCGAGCGACTGCTCCCAAAGCAGTACGTGATCGAAGGTTCCGCTAAAGAACACCAGCGACGGTCCCCCCACCGCCTCCAGGGCTGTACCTTCAAGTCCCGAACGCATGCTTCTCTGTCAGCCACTCTCGTGCGCTCGAGGGCAAATAGAAACAGATATGCCACGGGCATTGGATCGAATCCGTCTCACGCACCCGCCAGGCGAAAGACTGCACAGAACAGAAGAACGAGAGCGAGAGAACTGCGACCTAGGTTCTGCTCTGGAAAAACCTCCTGCCATCTTTTTTTTTTTTTTTTTGGCCTCCGCCAGCTTCTCGCTGCTGAAACGCCTCCTGTCTAACGCGGGCACGGAAATCTGTCAGAATTAGGAGTTTCGCCGCCGTTGTGCCGCTTCGCCAAAGCAGGCTCAGAATCGACCACGCGCGAGGGAAGGCTATGCGCGAGAACACCGGCACACACACCAGGACGGACAGACTCGGCAGGCGTACACACGCACGCACATACGCAATTGCTGCTTCCGAACGGAGAATCTCTCGCCCTCCGCGCAAGGTATGCGCAAAAGAAGCAACGTGCGTAAGCCAGGTCAATAATGGCAGCTGCGTTCGCACCAGCCTGTCTATTTATTTTTCTGCGCCTAATTTCATGTCAGAACGTTCAAAGTTTTACCGCTTTCCACCAGTAGAACTAAATGCGTACAGCATCGATTCCTTCCGGCGATGGAGGACAGGTCTTAGCACCGCTATGTATGGATCTACCACGCCAGAAAACGACTCGTATAACGCCGTCATGTCACTGTCTTTTGTCGATAACGGCTAATGTTACAGCGAGGAGCGAAACGGAAATGAGGTGTTTCTTCGACGACCGCCTACCCGGGCTGCTTCATTCGTGGGTGATTGCAACCATCAGTGAGGCTAGGCTGGGCAAGGCCCCGGGATTCGAGGTGCAACAGGTGGTGCACATCGGCGCCAGTTCTGTGCCTGCGAGAGGAAAGGTGACGTGCACAGTTAGAGTTAAACAATTTTCCTAACACGAAATCAGTATAATACTTTTTGTGATAAATAGCAGCTCTTTATTTAGCTTGAGGGCAAACAGCAACACATCTGCCACGCACCTTGGATCAAGACTCTCTCTTTCTAATCTGATATTGCACCACCCCCGTAAACTGCAGCATGCATTCTAGCGTTATATATATATATATATATATATATATATATATATATATATATATATATATATATATATATATATATATATATATATATATATAGGAGAATAAAAGGAGTTTGACTCACAAGTGAAAAGATTTTTTACTTGACGTTTCGACCGTGGGCCCGGCCTTCGTCAGAATGAAACAAAACACAGCAATGGTAACCACTTATATGCCAGTTGGTCACATGGATTGTAGATAGGTACAATCAATACACGTGGAAAAAATGCGTTCAAAATGTATCAACATACTGTTCGTCAGAAACATACTCGCGTAACAAGAAGATTCAACAGCAATTGACAGCTCATGTGGTGACGAAAAAAACACCGATAACAGAAGATTAACACGTGAAAACAGCACCTACACTGTTACGGACAATTTTCAAGGATATAATAATAAAAGGTGATCAATGCGCATGACATATTACTGGCGCAAGAACGTTAAGGTGCCGGGATTTTCGTTGAGACCGAAAGCAATGGTACTGAATTTGTGGATGGTCTCAACGAAAATCCCGGCACCTTAACGTTCTTGCGCCAGTAATATGTCATGCGCATTGATCACCTTTTATTATTATATCCTTGAAAATTGTCCGTAACAGTGTAGGTGCTGTTTTTCACGTGTTAATCTTCTGTTATCGGTGTTTTTTTCGTCACCACATGAGCTGTCAATTGCTGTTGAATCTTCTTGTTACGCGAGTATGTTTCTGACGAACAGTATGTTGATACATTTTGAACGCATTTTTTCCACGTGTATTGATTGTACCTATCTACAATCCATGTGACCAACTGGCATATAAGTGGTTACCATTGCTGTGTTTTGTTTCATTCTGACGAAGGCCGGGCCCACGGTCGAAACGTCAAGTAAAAAATCTTTTCACTTGTGAGTCAAACTCCTTTTATTCTCCTATTATTCCCGGATCCGGCGACAAACGCTCCTCCAATATATATATATATATATATATATGCATCAGGCCATTTGGCTATGAGTAATTGTGCAGAAATGAGAAACAATAGTGTTTGCTTAGCATAACTCTATCTGTGATAACAATGAGAGCTCAAGGTTGTCATCGATATAAATGGGTGATCACAAGCTTCAAAGGTAACACAGTTTACTAAATAACACTCCACAAGAAACACAGATCCATCGTGGTGCTCCGAGCTTCAAATATAGTCATTATAACAGATAGGAGTCGTTAGCACAGAAAGCAATTACTGTTTATTGATTTCATATTCGCATTGGGCGTCCGAAAACCGTTCCACCTATGTTTATAGTTAAACTCGTAGGTACACGACAACAAATAACATTAATTGGCGTTGTCTACGAGTGTTTTATGATCTGGGTGCGAGAAGAAAGTTAGCTCTTCACTCACTCAAAATTTTTATGAGCACGTTGCCAACGTAGTTGGTCGAATTACCGATGCGAATGTTCAAGCCTAAAGTTTCAAATTCGAAGCACTTCTTAGCGTACTGCACGCACTTTTGGTGTCTATCTATCTAGCCGCTTATGTTTGGGCGCTCTTCTGTTCACCCCCTTAACTTGGCGTGAACCAAAATTAGTATGGCAGGGTAAGATGGTTTGACGAATATGACGCGCTGGTCAATATTGTATAATGTCACAAATACGTCGCGTATGTCGCCAAACACTTTCACCAGGCAGAGCCACATATCCGCGGTGGGGTATGTGCAAAAGGTATGCGGATATGTGTCACTTGTTATTGACACCTAGGAATAGCGAGGACACACAGGGGTAGGTTTAACGCCTGACCGTTAAGAAAAAGATGACATCAGCAGCGTAGACCAGATTTACGCAAAGAATAAGTGTAAGGGTCCCAGCAGGAGTCGAACCCCAGCTTTCTGCGTGGCAATAAAGTATTCTACGTTAGAGTCACACCAGATCTCGAACTACTTTTCAAATAGTTTGTAGAACGACAATTGTGCTAGCAGGGCTGGCTATCCAATTTTATATGCATGACATACGTCCTTCTGTGATACAGCCGTCACGTTGGGTTAACTTGAATTATAATTATGTGTCATCCGCTGAAGTTGATTCATGTCCAGGGCTACCATACTCGCGAGCACCAAGTGTTGCTTGTACTCATGTTTCAGTTGGCATGGTTGCGCAAATACAACAACTGGTTAATAAAATATCTGCCACTGTTCAACATATGTCTGCTGGCGCAACATTTGTACACATATTTAGCGTCATTTTTATAACGTTCCACTCAGTAATAAACTTACAACACGGTAACCTTCCCTCTTCATGCTTCGCATAACGTCAATTTCCGAGGTACGTGCGATCTGCTGAATGTTTATTCAAAAATACCCAGTAACATATTGTAATCAGTACACCTACTCTATCAACGTAGCTTAGCGTTGAGGAGCGGCAGGATTGTGGCATGACTGGAAGGCTAAACCTGCATTGTAGATAGATAAAAGCGACGGGACATTGTGACGTAGATCCACAAACAATTACCAGCGCCAACAATGCACTCCTAGGTGGGCCCATAGAGCAGCCATTTTCGAAAAGTATTTTAGGCGTGGATGAGTCCCGAAGTCTAAATCGTATACAGGTCGTGTATATTGATCGATTGTGTAGCTCGTGCAATATGGCTTATGCTAGTGCAGAAGTACAACGTGACAGACTGATACCGTCCGCAGATCGAATGCAGTGGGAGAAGAGCTTTAGAAAAAAAACACGCCTGATACTCTTGCGTAGAAATCAATATAACACGAAAGTTAAAGGTGTCTTCACACAGGTATATCTGTGTGAAGAGCCGTTTCACTTTCGTGTAATAATAATTTGAAGAATAATAAAAATATGCAATAATATAATAATAATAATAATAATAATAATAATATTATTATTATTCACGATGCACAGTAAGCGCTCAACTATAGTTGAGCGCTTATTGTGCATTGTTTTAGCAACAGCAACAAATTTCAACGTCACTGTAAGGAAGGCAAGCAGCTCAAATCTTGCAGCGCACACTACAAGCAGAAAGCACGCACGAAATCAGCATAGACAGCTCGAGCGTGGGCTCGACACTTACGCACGAGCTGCTCAAACAGAAAGACAGGTGCACGAAACGCGCGCACCAGTATAGACGGTTTTAAGGTCACAAGCGTTGTACCCCAGAAAACTTACGGTCACCTCATTTACCAGCTCCTAACGTCGAAAGTGAAAGCATGTTTTCAAGTTTCTTTTAAATGTAAGAAACGCCTCTCTTTAGTTTTTCAGATAGAAGGAACGTGCGTAAAGATTCTGGGAATCTCTTCTGATTTTTATGTAGCTCAAAAGAACATTTCTTTAAATATATTCTGCCAAATAAGGTAAGAAAGTGTAGAAAATCTGCGAGCTATTTTTATAGCCTTTCTTGTCCGCCGATGTTACTTTGGCACATCGGTAAACGAAACCGAATGTCATCAAGGGACTCTGTCTGTAAACAGTGAAAGGAGAAATGCGAACTGTCACAATTCTTCCATCGTCGTTGCGCCAGCAGCGCGCTGCTTTCGTGAACGCGGATGCGGCTGTGAGCGAAGTTACTTTCGTCCTCTCCCGAATCACGAGTCTGATAAGCGCGCGCGCTTGAGAGATAACGTTCCATTGAGGCGGTGCTTCGTAGAGGCAACGACCTCGAGAGCGCTTCAACCGTTAAAGCCTGTCGCGCCATCTAGTACGATGCGGAGTCAAGGAGGATTAGAGAAAAATTGCTATTTTTTGAAATCCTCCTTGTGCGGAGTACATAGATGGCTTGTCGTTAGCATTCCCGACAACGTGCGCTTTGTGGCGTAGTGATTAGCGCCGTGCACTGCGAAGAAAGAGGTTGCTAGTTCGACTGCGTGCGAAAAATTCATGCCTTCTTTTTTTTTCTTTGCAGTTTGTTAGTGTATAATTTACGTCATATCCGTGGCGGAAATACGTCTGCAGAGCCATGGTGGACCCCGGCATAAAACACTTTCGTTTTAAGATATCATGCTAGCTCATGGCAAGGAAACGCAGCCATTGGTCACAGGTGGTAAAGTTATGCAGGGGGTTACAACAATTTAAGTGCTATCAGGCATATAAAGTAATCGGGTGCCAATTTGAGGTAATTATAGGCCCATGTGTGATGCCTTCATCCCACATTACATATATTAAATGATGTTCGTGATCATGGCTTTATTAATAACGAAGTGCCTTCTTTCGCAGGTTTCATTTCATTACCTCCTACGGCATGACTGCGAATCTTCAGCGTTCAACCAGGTCACTCGACACGCTCCCGCAGTTCCCGCGAAAGCTTCGTCTCGTCATTAGCTTTTTTCTCGCACCGAAATGCTCCATCCGCGTCTCATTATAAAGACGTTGGTCGTAGCCTTTTACTTGATTTAAGATGTCACCGTTACTTTCTTCTCCTGCAGTTTTCCCTGATCTTTGGTTCTTAAAGCAACGCAAAAACGCAGCACATTTTGCCATATATGAGATAGCGACCCTGCGCAGTCAGAACGGGCGTCAGTAATAACGCCCCCATCTGCCGCTCTCGCATTATTCACACTCCTCCAATATGCATGAATACGTTCTCTCGCCATCTGTAGGCGACGCCTCTTCGTTTTTCTTTTTCCTCCGCTGTTTTACTGCTGTTTTATTTGTGTTGTAGGCACGGACTATCTACTCGAAGTAAAAGAGTACGTCGAACGCTCACACGACACATTGCTTTACGACTGCAACGCAGTCGCTTCAATTTTATAGTGAAGACGCTCAGAGTTTTGAATTTTATGGGCGAGGCGGGACGGCATACCTTAGGCTAGGCGTTAGCAAAGCCATAATTCAAGAATATTCAGCAATGTCGCATCCTAGGAAGCAGCACGTTAGTTTAGACGGGCTCCGACGCACAATCACCGCAATGCGTCAAATTTAGAATTTTTGGAGTAACGAGAAAAGGACAAAATATTTCATGTACTGTTTCCTTTTTAACTAATAGTACACAGTGGCTATACTTGTCTTGTGTAAGTTGTAAAGTATAGCATTATCAAGTCTTATGAACAATTTTTGGTTGTCTGAAATTTTGACATAATTAAGCTGTGAAGCATATAAGTGACCCCGGCTGATAAGTGAAATATCTACAAGGACGATTTGTTGAAGAGAAAGCTAAAGCTGACCTAAATTCAACGCAAAACTACAGCAGTGCAGGCGTATATATCAATTTCTATGATTAAAAAAAAAGCCAGAATGCATTGTGATTTTTTTTCAGTGTCCGCTGCCTCAGAATCAGTTATTACTACAGAGCACTATCACGTCCAGGGTTTCCCAAGAAAGTGAATAAAAGTTAAATACATAAATAATCATGAAGGTAACCCATGCTGTCATCTCATTGTTTTTCAATGCAGACTGCGGATTCGGTTGTCCAAAAACCTCGTCGGATGCACAGCGCAACAGGTTTTCACGTTCAAAGAATCTATCGTGACGCATCGCGCAGGGTCTCGAGCACTGATTTGCACTTTTTTTTCTTTCCGATACCCCCTAAATATTTATCTCTCATCGTTTCCCTGTTTTACTTAGTTTTGATCATCATCACTACCACACCACTAGCAGCATCATCATTTTGATATTTATCATCACTGTTGTTGTTGTTGTTGTTGTCGTTGTTGTTGTTGTTGTTGTTGTTGTTGTTGTTGTTGTTGTTGTTGTTGTTGTTGTTTTGCTGACGAAAAGCCCCGAGAGGAGGAAACAGGCAAAATGAGTTTTGCATTTTTTCGTAAACATATGAAATACGAGGTCATAAATAACTTAGATAATTTAGGTGTTACTGGCTACAGGAAATGCAAAAGTTGATAATAAAAGGATATTAGGATAATCCGTAGCAGTCATTTGCGAACAACAGTGGCTCCTGTAATGAGCAACCGGGCAGCAAGACTGATATTGTCGGACAAGTGCGGTCTCCAATAATCTATCTTGAGACGTTAGATGCTGCGGGATGTCACTGAAATCGCGTACTGGTAGTGCTTTACGTATACTTAGGATATTGCCACTGATCTGGGCGAAGGTTGGAGTGGGACGGTGCAAGAGCTTATGCTGCGGGGAAGCGATCCACTACAGAGTGTATTGAAGTGGTGATGCGCAGCAATCCAATCAGGGAAGCAGCCCGGATTGCTTGCCGCGAAACGCGGGAACGTCCGTCGCCGCTGTACCCATTGTCCGAAGAAGCGGGATGTTGTCTTCGGACGACATTTATGGTGTTCTCAGAGAGCGAGGGTGCGTTGACTCTCAGTACAACTGCGCGTACCTTCTTTATAAAAGGCGTTTGGGCGTGGCCACCTCTGCGTGTGAAAAAGAGGGTGTGGTGGAGCAAGATTCATGTGCGCACTTTTTTGTTTTCGTCAAAAGTCTTGAATACTGCGCTAAACGCAAAAACCTGCCTTCGTCATTGCCATCCTCCGGCTTTGCGTCAACGGGTGTCATGTAAAAAAACAGCCATCGAGTGATTATGTCCCCATATTACGTCAACATTACGGCACATGTCACTGAGATTTGTGAAGTAATCGTGGCGCAATTATGACATAATTGTGAGTTAGGTTAACATAGCGTGACTTTGAGTGGCGACGTCGTACCACGTGGTCGTCGCTTAGTCAAAAAAGGTAAGCGCATCAATGAGGCCCGTTCACCGAGGCTGTGCAAATCTTCATGAGGTGCATAAATCTTACGTTGCCTTCGAGCCCGGAAGCAATGCGGTTTTACGTTAGGATCAGAACACTGTCGCGGGATGCCGGGGGATGTTTGAAACGTCGACCTAGAAGAAAGAGAAAAGATGGCTTCGGAGTCTGTTTAGGCAAATGTAAAGGTAGCCAGTTAGTTTATCTTTTTTAATTTATTTAGAAGTCTAAGCCTGATAACGTAGGCTGCGTTATAATGCCAGCTGTCCTAAAACCGGTGAATTGTTATTGAACTAATGAGCATGAGGGAATAGGGGAAAACGCAGGGGATACAAATCGATATTTTCACATAACACCGCCAACAAACGTGAGTACACAAGAGCAGAGAACAATGCGGACAATGTCCATAAAAAGTGCCTTTTATGTGTCAAAGACAGGATTATCACTACATCGGTTCCTGCCGGCGGCACCTAATAGTGTGTATAATCGATTTCCACGTGTGATTCAAGCGTAATACCCTTCCGGTCACTCCCTAACCTTAACAAAACCAGCAGATACTTAAGCCACTGGATGTGTAGCAAATGTTCATTGTGCTGCTTTGCATGTAATGTAATAGCTGTGAATTAGATTTGAACTAAGAAAAGTGTACCAAAAGACAACGTGCTGCTGGCGGGGACCACACCTGCGACCTCTGAAAGTCACCCGTTAAGGCCCTGCCAGGGGCAAGTAATCTTTTCGTTTACTTTACTTTCTTAAAATCTATATCACAAATATTACAACACGTTTAAAACAGCAAAACTAACGTTACTTCTCCTTCTTCGTCTTCATTATGCGGTAGTTTTTTTTTTATTAATCTTATGTCAAACAAAGAAACAAGTCCTTAAAACCTCTCTTTGTTTGTTCAGCGCTCAGGAACGAAACTTCAGTGGTCTTTCGGCGTTGAATGAACGATCACTAAATATTAGCAAATAGTTGGTTAAGAGGGGGGGGGGGGGGTAAACAACAAGAGGGAAGGCAGGAAGGTTAACCAGGCACATGCCCGGTTCACTACCCTACGCTGGGGGAATAGGAAGGGGGCATAAAGATGAGAGAGAGAGGAAAGAGAAGAGAAAGAGAGAGAGAAAAAAAATAGAAAAAAAATGGATGATTAGAGTACATCAAATCCCAAAGACCGAGTAAATGGGCTGTGTTTTCCGACTCAAAACCAGCCCTGCAGAGCATGCAGTCAGTCCTTCGACGAGGTTGCCATGAACAATTAACTTACGAAGTTGTCAAGCTCGTTCACCACGTCACAGAAACAGGCCACGAGGTCAAGTTTCAGTGGCTTCCTGGCCATTGTGGGATCAGTGGCAATGATTCCGCAGACAACGCAGCTCGCACATCGCACCAAGAAGAACACACCCTTCCGATTCCTTTGTCAAGGAATGACGCTGCAAAGCAACTTCGTCACCTGGCACGTAGTCTGAGTCTGCAGGAGTGGAACACCCCAAGCATAAGATATACGAGACTATACCAAATAAACCCTCGACTGGAACTTCGACCTCCATCCGGACTTCGTCGACGTGAAGCTTCACTTCTTTGTCGCCTTTGGTTGGGGGTTACCTTCACAAAAGCATATAAAACCCTCATCGGATTGACCGACAATGCGGAATGCGACGTCTGCTGCACCAAAGAAGACATCGACCATCTAATATGCCATTGCCCTCGATTTGCCTCTGAAAGACAGAAGCTTTCGGACGCATTGCGACAATTGGACGATCGGCCACTTTCTGTGCAGATGCTACTGGAACACCGTCATCGCCTTTCGTCGGCTCAAAAAGCAGTCAAAGCTGTCTTGTGCTTTTTGAGGACTACAGGCCTATGTGACCACCTTTAACTTTTGTGTAGTGCCACCGCTGCATACGCGCCAGCCGATAGTTGGTTAAAGTGCCGACATTTACTATAGGTTCCACACAAGTTTTCCAGCTGTTGCATTGTACTGGTGAAAAATAATGAGAAGTAGAAGTATGATGTGCGAAGAGCATGAAAAACATTACCTGAACGTACCCTTTCCGCATTGGGACCACGTTGGATCTGCCGTATTATCCTTATATATTTTTAGTAATATAAGCAAGGACTCAAATGCCACGTACGAAGTAAGCTCAGTAGTAACCGCGTGCTGCACTTACACATGCACAAAATGAAACGTACTGCAGAACAGTATACGCGTGGCGCAAACTCCCTGTTTCTTAATGTCAGCGCCATCGCAGAATGGGTTTAGCATGTATAGATGGGCACATGTACCTACTAGTAATATCAACTAAAGTTTCAAAATCTTAACGCATCCTTTGGCTTGAGTGGGTATAAAATACCTCTTTTTTTCCTGACGTACAGGTAATGAAGATGAAGGGAAGGCTTATTACACGAGTGGCTACTTTCTTCTCCGGTACAAACGGAAACGGCACAAACGCATGCGAAGTATCAAGTGTGTGTGTGTGTGTGTGTGTGTGTGTGTGTGTGTGTGTGTGTGTGTGTGTGTGTGTGTGTGTGTGTGTGTGTGTGTGTGTGTGTGTGTGTGTGTGTGTGTGTGTGTGTGTGTGTGTGTGTGTGTGTGTAAAGATGTATGACGTCTATGTGGCAACATTGCACCCCGATTTGGTGTTTATGACTTCCTATAAATCCACGACGTGCATGAGCGAACCACCTTCGTGCAGTCAGCTAGGCAATTCTTATAAATCTCACTGTCACAGAGACATACGTTGCATTCACGTTGTGGGTTCTCTATGTCATGTCGAAGCAGGTGATACTGTGCTCCCTTCTCACCTTACCTATTCGTGCTACGGATATCCACGTGAAACATTGTAAGTGTTTGTCGAATGTCCGGTGAGCCGTATAGATTATAACAGCGATTCACGCAGTGTTTGTTGCAAACTCCGATCCGATCGCGTAACGCTACACTGCAGCGAAAGGTGGAGGCAATCACATCCCCGGATAGGTCGTAAGTTATAAGGTCGAAGGAAACTAAACGGAGGAGTCAAAGCAAAAGCGGCATGAACGCTCTCGTCTACGCAGATAGAACGAAATATCGGACATAGTTTGCCGTGCAGCGTATATGCGGGCGATTGTCGTGCGATGGGTTATACTGTACCTATCGTGCTACGATTTTATTTCAGGATCCAGAACACACACGCTGAGAAGGCGGCCTGGCGTGCAAATGGCATTGTTTCCTAGCGCCGACGTTCCATAAACGCGAGTGCGAAAACGCGCCGAAGAGATGGGCGAATCTGGTAAAAACGCGCCGGCAACGTGGAGAGAGGAGGGTATGAGGCGCGCCTCGGGAAGAGTCGCTACGAAGCCCATATTTTACGAGCGCGCATACGTGTGTGTTTTCGTGTATGTTCTCGTTCTCTCCGTGTGCTTATATGTGTGTGCGTCCATCCAGGTTTGTTCTGCGTTGCATGACCGAGTGCGTGCGTGTGAAACGCCACTGGAAGATGGCTAGAGAGAGAGAGAGAGAGAGGGAGCGAGAGAGAAGAAAATGTGAAGGCGGCAGCGAATGTTTGATTCGCAAGACGCAAAAGGACATCGCTCAATGAAGATAAGAACGCCTGGCTGACTCTTCTGTCTGCTGACAAGCCGCCAACCGTGTGTGGGAGGGCGACCCGTCGTAGCCTGCCATCTCTCCTCCGTGATATTTGGCCGGTTGCTTCTGTATTTTACATATATATATTTAGTTTCTTCTTCCCGCTCTTGGAAGATTTACTTCGCCCAGCGTATCTTTCCGGTGGTTACATTAGGCCTCAGACCAATGAAACGCAAAGAAAAATGAGGAGATTGAAGCGCATGTGCGAGAGAGTCAATCTATTATGAATATGGCGTTGACACTGCGTTCAGAACAGCGGAATGACAGACCTGCTGCTCGCGGCTCTGCTGAGATGTATTATTAAAGAACACCCTTTCCTTCACCCGCTCCTCTGGTAACGGTGCGTTGTTTTTTTTTTTGTTCGGCATTCTTTTTATGTTTGACCTTTACGGCATGACAGCGCTTTGCTTGCGCGCTGTGCATCGTGTATTTTAAACGTCACAAACACAACGATGAAATGTTAACAAAGAGTCGGATGTGGTGGCTTGCATCATTCATCCTTTCAATTGTGCCAGATACAGATGGTGTGAAAGATTCTCTTTTTTGCATCTGTTCGGTGTCGCAGCTATATTAGAACTGATGCTTTACAGTATTTTTCTCGGACTGAAATAGGTATCTTCAACATCATATTTTTTTTTCTCCAGCATAAGTCTGAGGAATTAATCAAGACTCCGCGTTAGAAATCTTTTTAACCTTAAATTATAGCTGCATATAAAACTCGCACACTTTGCTGACACCTGTCAGAGGCAGGTACGCTATTCTCTAAAAGAATCGACTCTATTTTATTAATCCTAGCGTTCGAATGTTCTCAGTGCTATGCGAGTGTCACACGAAAAAGATTTGCTCACTCAAGCTTAGCTGATCGAAACGCTGTTACGTGTAAAGGCAAGCTTCAGTCATTAAAAAAGAAACAAAAGAATAAAGTAAAGTGTGGAAGTGTGCGATTTTTGATATTACACGACCGGATGACAGCACATATAGGGGGCTGTTCTTTTTTTTTAATTCATGCCAGTATTCTTTTGCGAAAATTGTCCTCCTGCTCAACAGAGTGGCGCAGCATGATTGCACCAATATCTTGTAAAGATCATTAAGGCAATTAAAAAAATTACATTATAAGGCATTTCTAATTGTCAATAAAGTACTGCACCAGCTTAGGCAGAACCATGAAGTTGAAAAAACAAAGTAGAGCTCTCTCTTTGAACATCGTCATTCTGTGCCTTGCAGAATATCGGCGTAGCTCTCTGAAAGACACCACTCTAGAGTGTCAACCTTACGTACTATAATAAAACGAATAAAGAAAAAAACAACTACCAAGGTAATTAACTACAGAACAACGCATCTCTTTTCGTTTGCTATAGCGAAAGAAGGCCTACTGTTAAAGCACCAAATACTGAGTTCTTTATTTTTTCTAATGACTTGCCTCGTTAATAATTTCAAACTTTCAACCGGAAGTGTGAAATGTTGAGCTTGCTAAGCTTTACCTTGAAAGGTATATACTAACGCCATAGCATGATCGGGCTCCGTGCTTCAACAGTGCCGCAACAAAATGAGGATCTGTGTCCGTACAATGGGCCATTTGAAATATGCATGCATACTTGCTTCAAATTCAGTAGTTGAAGCTTCACCTGGGTGTTCGTAAGGCACTACGCACAATTGCTCGCTTGGTTGATGCCCTTGCTGGTGCTTCTGGATGATAGGTATCGCCTGAAAGCCTTCTATAATGGATCAACTTTTAAACCACCCACTTGTTGAGCAATTCACGTGTTGTGGCACGTGGCGGAATCATACTCTGCTATCAACCAATATTAAATATTTACGCGGTTCTTCGCAGCTCGAGGCGCCTTTCTCTCTTTATTATTACTTTTTGCGGACCAGTTTAAACCATTGGCAGGGCTCTTCGGTAAAACATCTGACTGCTACTCAGAAGGCCAAGGTGTAAAACCCCATTTGAAGTGGAAATTTGTATTTTTATTTGTCTGAATTCATTTCAATTTTTCACTCTTGGAAAGTGTCAACTTTTTTACTCACAGCCAGAGGCACGGACGCCGCAGCCGAGACTTCTACGCCACGGGCTCTTTAACGCTATCATGTTGATATGGTTGCTTTCCAGCGTACTTTAAAGTGATCGCTTCTCTCATACGAACTATCCACTGAGGAAGTCAGTCAAAATCCCGGCCTTTGGTATTTTCCGACTATACTGAAAGTAGGAGAACAAGGCTCATTAATCTTACTGTATCCTCTGTGTAAAAGCTCTCGATTCCTCCATCGTGTTGTGCCTGTCATATTGTGAACAAGGCGAGGGGCCATTTTTTTTTAGGGGCGAAGCTCTTTATAGCGGCACCTATTCATCCCTCGTAGCCGTTGTAAATGTAACAAGCATAACATTTGTCCTCCAAGGTGGTGCCTGTGAGATATTTCTTCTGTGCGTTGTTTAACAATAATAAATAGTGCTCAATGTACATGCCAATGGCTGCTAATGGGGAATGAGAGACAGGAGCATTCGGCTTTTAGTCAACGCACACGCTGCAATCCCCATTAGCAGCCATTGGCATGTACATTGAGCACTATCTGACAAGAAAGGTTGCTATGTTATACTCGCTGGGTGTAACCTCCTTAGTTATTGAAAGGTTTAGCGAGCGTTAAGCCGCAGTACCATGAATGAGTGAACTAGTATATACCATGAATGAATTCGAGGTGGTTAAAGGTGGAAAGAATATACGAAGCGCAAGCCGTAAGAAAGTGTGCGTGTGTCACCCAAGGAGGATTAAAAAAAAAATTGCTCCTCCTTGGTGCCACCTCTCGTTTAGTCCTTGGAACGTCCACTGGATGGGGGTGCTTCTATATGAGGAGTCTATGATGAAAATATGCGAGATGGTGGTACTTGGAGTGTTGAATAGATGGACGAACGGACACACAGACAGATGCATGGATGGACGCATGAACGGACGCAGGGGCGGCTGCATGGACGAATGCAGGGACGCACGCACGAACAGACGCACGCACGGACGGGCTGATGGATGCATGGACGGTCACACTGACAGACGCATGGACGGACGGAAGCAAGAACGAATGGACGGACGAATTCTTCGGCCCACTCTCCATCATTCACTCCGTGGATATACTGCCAATTTTTTTATTTTGCCCCAACGAAATTTCATTTAACTTTGGGCTCTACATAACGCCTGCACTGAAGCAGTGACTCCACGTTCACGTGACCTCTCTTCATACCTATAACCGCGTGAATGATAACGCTTTCTTCAAGGACCTATTGTGTGAAAAAAACTAAACGATCCGATGATTCGAGAACAAATGGATGGTGGTACAAATCTCTGACAAAGCCCCAAAGCGCCAAGTCCCATCGCGAATATACGGCCAGTATATGGCGCGGGGCCACAAAAGGCATCCTCTGGTTAACGAGCGAGCCTGTAGCCCTGTTCGGGTCTGCCGAGCTTTGTCGCCGCCTTCTCCGATGTCGTCAACCCCACTGGGGCCTCTGGCGACAAGCCCAGGGGACGAAGTTTCGCGTTTCCCGAACAAAGATTTACGGGCTCCTAATGATCGCATCGTCCTCTCGCTCCGCGGGCACGTTACACGCCGATGCTTCAGTCCAAGCGCCCGCTTTCAAACGAATGCTTTTGCGTAGTGGCGACGGTGGCTTGATGGCGGTAAAATGTTGCACCGCCTCGGAAGCCGGTGAAAGAGCGCCAGTGGTTAAAATGGTCTCACTGTCCTCTTCATCCTCTGCTTCGTTTATTCCTCTTCGTCTACCTCTCCGTTCCAGCGAATCTTCTGATAACACCAGAACGCAGAGAAACACCGGTTTGTATGCGCGTTTTTTAGCGGGTCTTGGAGCAGCAGCGTGCTTCCCGAATCTCTTCGCGAGCACGCTCCTCGTTAGCGTCGTCGTCGTCGGGGTCTCAAGGGTCGTCCCGATTTCGCGTGATTTAAAAAACAAAAACAAAAAAGAACTGGAGGTGGTAGCTGAAAGGGGGGTGAGTGAGCAACGGGCTGTGTACTATGCAGGAAGCGTAGAGAAAAGAAAGAACATTATGAATAGACAAGTAAAAAAACAGAAGAAAGCCTTGCAATTTTATCGGCTATGAAACGCCGCTAAGTGCGGTCTAAACCAATACGAGGCATGCTTTTCTCTTTATGGCTTTCCTTTTCTCCTTCTGTTTGAGGCATTTCAAAATCTTCCGGCCTTAAAAGTGAATGCTACGATGGCGATGTTTTCGTAAAGCAAGTTGCTTTAGATTCTCCTTTACAAGAGTTGCGAAGTAATTAGGAACGAGCTCGTTTGCTATCTGGAACGGAGATGGCTGCCAGTTAGGATGACGCTGTTTATCGTTTTCAGTGCAGGAGAAGCGCTACCGATACATTTTTGTTTTTGTTTTATCTCTTAGCGGGACGGCTCAGTGCTCTCCCATAGTTGAGTACGAAGTACTCTAAATCGTTAAACATTTTTTTCTAAGCACAGTTATATTATAGTAGTAGAGTACCAAGTC
Source organism: Rhipicephalus microplus (assembly GCF_013339725.1). Taxonomy (NCBI): domain Eukaryota; kingdom Metazoa; phylum Arthropoda; class Arachnida; order Ixodida; family Ixodidae; genus Rhipicephalus; species Rhipicephalus microplus. Next base: position 16,102,204 of record NC_051169.1, on the reverse strand, counting down.
CTTTCAATCATTAACCAATTTTTCTAAACACAGTTATATCTAGCTGGCACGGCACCTTGAATACACGTTGGGGACAGCTTTCTTTATGCTCTCCCATAGTAGGCTACTTATACTGTGAATCGTTAACCACTTTTTCTAAAACACAGTTAGGAAGCCATGTATCAGGTTTAGACGTCTTGGTGGAATAACGCAGTTTAGGGGTGCCAAAGAAAACATTCTGGAAGAGAGCGATAGTGGAGGTGGGAGAAATTCAGTCGTGCTATTTAAAACACACAGGCGTTCTTGAGACAGATGTGCGGTCGCATTATGGGCACCCTTGGTAGAGGGTGACGTCGTAATAGCCAAGTATAGGCATTGTTTTTGTCTACTATATGTATACAGATGTCAGCCTGAGATAACCTTCCTAGGGGGATTATCACAGGCTCGTCACCCTAGGCTGATCATCCAACGGCGTGACGAATCATATACATTTCATAATCGAGACAGACTAATTGTCCTAGTACTCCAGACAATCAAATAAACAGTTAAGCTAAAATGAAAAAATATTAACGCCTACTTTTCTTAAAATGACTGAAACGCACACCTACCCGCTGTCTTACCTTAGCATGTAAGGTTGTCACGTCGCTAAGTTCAAGTGCGCTGCTTCGATTCCCAGCCACAGCGACCTCATTTCGATGAGAGTGGAATGTAAAGATCACACGCCATGCTTAGATTAAGATGCATGTTGCAGAACTGTAGGTGCTCTAACTCTAAACCACAGTCCCACATTACGCCATGCTTGAAAGTTATGTGTTGGTTTTTTCACATACAAGTCCAGCAATAATTGCAATAGCCTATTTTCCATAATTTAGTTTTTTGCTTTATCCGGCGTCATCGACCTAACGAAATACAACTTATGCATGCATAACAACTTAAAGTGAAATGGACACGTGTAACGGCAGATATTATGGTTTTCGCTTACCGGAATTACGTTAACCACCACGTGATAAATGACAAAGACGTGCATTTCGTACACGTACCAAACATTCAGGATTCTTTTATTTATTTCTAGTTGGCGACGACCGTTCTGGGCGTATCCACGTGCTCTTCATATTCGTTAACGTAATAAAAGCTATTGCGTGACAAAGAAGACAAAATGAAGCTTCATATAAAGGAATATGAAGCGGCCTTTATTACGCCTCCGTTTTTCACCAACAAGCCAGCTGCAATTTTTCTCATGCAAAACAGGGTATTACGGGTCCCGCTAGTCTCTCCTCACAATGACCACAAGCAGACAGGCTAGATTGTATCTAACTCTCTCAGTTATCTGTCGTTCTCTGCGAAGTAGTAATTTCTCGCGAGCTTCTTTGTTCTTTTTGTTCATTCTAGTTGAACACCTCGAAAACGGCAGTCGTTCCTGTCACGCCTCATGGGCTTTTCTTGTCCCCGAAATCAGCACTGCCCTACTTCACGACGACGATTTCCAGTAACCAAGGCGGCGTCTGTACGTTCGCTAAGTCGTCCATAGTACAATCTATAGGCTAGACAAGACAACAACAGTGTAGTACGCGTCTTTGTGTAGACGAGAGGTCGCCTATTAGGCGGCTTGGGCGCCAGGCCTTTATACCCGTCGTCGGAATCGCTAAAGCTATTACTTCGCATTGTCTCGAGCAAACCTTGTCTTTTTCCATGTCTTTTACGACATAAGCCAGCACACGGTGACAAACGTTTATGGCGACCCGGCTCATCCACTTCCCGAGAACCACCACGCGGGGCCTCTTATAGCCAGCCTCGTTAATCAGTGCAGTCGCGTCGCTCGATACTCCGAGCCATATATTATGACTCAGATATCCTCCACTCATATTGCCTGGTCGCTGGGGACGGCCGCACGAAATCGCGCCCGCCAGAGTAAAGTATCGCTGTGGGAACGCCATCTGCATAAACGCGGTATCGGAGGTCTTAAGGTCTTGGTCCTGCTTTGCTATCTCGTTATTACAGCGACGGAACCACGGAATTAGCATCAAAAGCTCGTCTGTTTCAATCATCTATTCGAGTCCAACTGCGAAATGTTGTTTCCTTGTAGTGACCCCACTCATCTCGACCGCTAGTGGCCAAAAAGCAAAGGCTCAAGCTCTCTAATTGTGAATTTCGACGAGGCTTTTTTTTATTTTTAGAAATGTACTCTTTCGGCATTATGTGTAAGTGAAATGCATCCCTGATGGATCCAACAGAGTTACGCCCCACGCTGCAACCATTTTCTTAGAACCTTCGCTTCATATGTAATCGCAACAAGGGCACGGACAAAAATCTTGCAGAAGTGCTACGGAAAATATAATGACCTTCTTTTCTCCCATACGCCACGCCTTCCGTTCTCACCTTCATCAATATATTTATAAAGCTATCGCAATCACTCCTTTTTTTCTTCTTTTCTTTCCTCTAACGTATATGTGCAAACATTTCTTTTACATAGGCAGATGCAATGCAGCTGTACTTGCTGTTCGATCGATGCATTGCACGTTTCACATGCAAACCCTCGACTGCCACTGAACTAAATAACTAACTAATTAACTTGTTTTCTAACTTTCTAACTGACTGACTGACTGACTGACTGACCGAATAAATATTTCATATTTGTTATGTGCTACCTCCTCACCTCTATATTATCATAGTTATCCTCACTGGTTTGTCACATCGTCACCAGATGTCATCATCATCATCATCATAATCATCATCATCTGGCGTGCGCGCTCTGTCTCTGGCTACCAGCTCTCAGCTGAGCCATCGGAAGTAATAAACGTAATAAACGTCAACAAAACAGCAACACGTAATAAAGAATTGCTTATAGCTACACACAGAATAGATAGATAGATAGATAGATAGATAGATAGATAGATAGATAGATAGATAGATAGATAGATAGATAGATAGATAGATAGATAGATAGATAGATAGATAGATAGATAGATAGATAGATAGATAGATAGATAGATAGATAGATAGATAGATAGATAGATAGATAGATAGGATTGGATGGTTGGATTGGATTGGATTGGATTGGATGGATGGATGGATGGATGGATGGATGGATGGATGGATGGATGGATGGATGGATGGATGGATGGATGGATGGATGGATGGATGGATGCGCTTGTCAAAACCCGCATTGCCTTAATACGGTGTGTGCCACCTTTCAACACCGTGAGCTCTTTATCTGATCATATGTTCATTCTCTCATATCTTCAAATGGATCCTTTATCTGTCGGTATGTGCATGTCACAGTTTTTGAAATAAATTGTCAGTTGGTAGTATGCGCGTATGTTAGTTGGTAGTATGGTACTATGTAGCTGCACACTGTCACGCACTAGTGGCCGTAGTGACAAGACAGGAACAGTGAGGCAGGAAGACACAAACGTGTATCGCGGACGAATAGCTAACACACACTTCGTTTTTGTCCTCTTCGTCCTTTTCGGCTGGCCACAGTTCGCCGGCTCACAATATCACTTGGAAATACATTACGAGCTCGCATTTCAAGTATCTTCGCGTGCGTGCTACGCATCAAACTGACTTGCAGGTTGGTTGCCACTTTCGTGAGTGCTTCTCGAACACGTAATCTCTCGAAGAAAAGTTTTATCAGGAAATAAAGTAGTAGAACGCGCGTTTGTGCCTTCAACAACAACAACAACAACAACAACAACAACAACAACAACAACAACAACAACAACAACAGCAACGACGACGACAACAACAACAACAACAACAATAATAATAATAATAATAATAATAATAAACATATGATGTTTTATTTATTTACATTAATATAGCACAGTACACGGTCCTCTGGCATTTCGCCTACATTGAAATATGATCGCCATGGCCAAGGCCAGGATCGAACCTATGGCCTTCGGGTCAGCAGCCAAGCTTCATAATGACTGCCCCACCGTGGTGGACCGTCAGATGGTGCTTTCACGCAGAGTTCAATAAAACCATCTGTCTGTGTATCATAGCAAGAAAAAATATTTAAAAAAGGAACGGTGCTCTGTTTTTTGTTTGTACTTCTAAAAACAAGAACACCAACAAGAAAACACCTCAGCTTCGCTTTCACTGCTTGTCTTCGCGGATATTCTCAGTGATACGGAATAAAGAAAGATTATCTATCGCAAACGCGCACTGGTTCGACAGTGCCCGACGTCCCTGTCTACGATAAGGAAGACAGATTTGTTTCTCTGAAGGTTTACATTTGACAGAATTATTAACGAGTGCGCCAACACCCGACTTCGTGACCTACGAACGTGGATGGCTTGAGGTGACATGACTAACATATTGACTTCCCTGCCTGGACATAAGAGGGAAATGACTCGAACAGCCTTGCATAAATTTCGGGACATTCAAGGGGCTTCAGTAACATTTCTTGTGTCGTTCAGTTTAATATTCAGTTGCAGATTGCTTGTCATACGAGAACTTTTCGCCACCATTTTTTAGATATTGCTAATGGTGGCTTTTTTTTTTATTTTGTAGCCACGACATGGTGTTAGTAAACAGTGTAAAAAACGATAGAAAACACCAGGAAAGCACAAAAGTGAACGTGCTGCCGTGCGTTTCTCTTGTGATTATCCTGAATTACCTGGATATTGGAAAGTGTAGAAAAGTCATTCACAGTGTTGTGATTCTCTTCAGGTCATTCGCAATTTTTCTGCGAAGAATTCTAGTTGGGAGCCTATGGTAGAATCAGCATGAAACAAACAGTGCCGATTCGTGACTATATTGGATTGCTGGGCGGTCGAAGAGTGTACAAAAGATGTTTACAGTGCTTTTTGGCCGGCTTTATCTTTTGAAATTATCAGTTCACAGCACTATCCTTAGTTCACCCAGACAAAAACAAAAGAGCACTGTATCTACACCTGATTAATGCTAATCTAGGGGGTTTATAGCTAAATAGGTTGTAGTTCATGAGCTTGAAAAACGGATATCGTTTTCTAGCTGCAGGAAGAAAGCTCAGGTGAATTCCTGCAATTAATTATCTCATTTGATACGCTGCTAAAAACACTAACCGTGATACCCTATTAGGGACTTCCGCAAAAAATATTTCGAGTATTCCTCGCACTATTCTTTTTGTTCTGCATCATGGCTTGTGAATGGCGTGACACACGATCACAGGCACAACGTTTATTTAAAGCGTGCATTGTCTTACGCTCTTTATTAACAGTGGAGCTGTTTGAGGTCAAGATTGATAGCTGCAGAGCGTAAGGCAGCTCCTGGCGTAGAAACTGGACAAGCTCCAATGCTCTCTTTCGGTCCACTAAACGTTACGCGCAATGTCAAGGAATTAAATAGCAATATGACTCATTGTTTTATATGTCAAAGCGCACCACGACAGTTACAAAGAACAGACACACACAGCGTGTCTGGTCATTTGGACGATCAAGTCAGAGGTGTGGTTACGATCCAGTATTTGAGAGAACCCGCATTCTCAGTAGGACCTGAGACAGGACCGCCCGGGAAATAATTGGAACCTATAAAGTAGACACAAAGAACGAAAAAAATGTTTTAGTGTGCCTTCTTCAGCTTTGTCGGTTAAAGAAAAGAAGTATCTTTTCTTTAACTTTCTAACTTTAACTTTTCTTTCTTAAAATAAGTAGCATTGTCGGTTAAGAAAAGAAGAAAAGAAGGCGGTTGCAGATTGTGTTGCTATCAGTGATGACACGCGACTGTTCTGTTCTGTACCTTCACACGTTGTTTCCTCATTTTTTATAGATTTCCTGTTAGTATAATTACAACATGCGTGATCGCAAACAAAGTGTTTCGTTGCAAGTTATCGTTGTGTGTTTGTATCCTTGTTCCCTGTCGCCATGCGCTATATTCATCAAGAAAGTGAATCCTTACCAAATAGCCGGCAACTTGCTTTAGCAATATCACCAGCCCCACTCTTTACCCACCCTTCGCGAGGTTAGGTCAGTGAAATTGGTTCAATTTTTTTTTCTCTCGTCTTTTTGTACCCCCTCTTCCACAGGACTGCTCCTTGCGTTGGCTCCGAGACCGGTGACGGCAATCGCAGAGTCTCGGGCGCCCCACTTCCTTCACGAGCCCGCCGCCTCGCGTCGAGTTTCTCAACGGCACGGGCGCCGTGGTGCCATGCGTGGCGCACGGCTCGCCGCCTCCCCGGGTGACGTGGTCGACGAGGACGGGCCAGCCGCTGCACGAGGTTCCGGGGCTGCGCCACATGCGCGCCGACGGCTCTCTGGTGCTGCCCCCTTTCCGAGCCGAGGACTTCAAGGAGGACGTGCACAGCGCCGTCTACCGCTGCCTCGCCACAAACTCGATGGGCACCATCGGTAGCCACGACGTGCGCGTCCGTGCTGGTGAGCTGTTCCCAAACTTTTTTCTGCTTAGCATAAAGAAAGCAGAGAGCTAAATCAGTTTGTTCAGGTTCTGTGGAGGCAATGTCGCCGCTAAAACAACGGGTTGCCAACATTGCTCAGCGTTAGCCAAGACTGCACATATTTACCAGTAATTTAATCGTACATTGCCATCACTTAGAGCCATAACCAGCTGACGTAGGCCAATGCTAACTTAGGTGGATGAGGAGAAAATAGACCGACTGAAAGGAGGGTGCAACACTTCTCAGACCGGTTCAATATGTGGGCATGGGAAGGGTGTAAAAGAACGAGAAATATGGAAAAGAGACGTTATAAAATAGAAGCTTAGAATAGAACGGGGAAAACATAAACGCTAAGTAGACAAAAGTACAGCGAAAGTATGCTTTAAAAATTAAAATAAAAGGTTCCATATTGATCATCATGCCGTATCGACGACATATTGATCATCATGCCGTATCGATGAGACAGTGCACTCTGACAAGGACAAAATTGACCAGACTGACACGACATTTGCTTTCAATGTTGCTTATATACGAATGTATACGGTAGTCAAATCAGCCTCAAAATATTCATCCTACGCAGTTGCACAATGTGACAGAGGGAGGCCCGGGAAGATAATGTAAAAAAAATACATTGCAGAAGCATGCTAATCTGAGAATCAATTTATCCAAGACAGCAAACCTTGCTGACCAGCCGATCGCGGTATCGAATCCCGGCTGCGGCGGCTGCATTTCCGATGGAGGCGGAAATGTTGTAGGCCCGTGTGCTCAAATTTGGATGCACGTTGAAAAATTCAAGGTGGTCGAAATTTCCGGAGCCCTCCACTATGGCGCCTCTCATAATATTATGGTGGTTTTGGGACGTTAAACCTCACATGTAAATCGATCAATGACAGCTAACCTGCGCATAAGGGCGTTCTTCCACTCAGCCATGCTCTTCAATACGGTAACGGTTATTCTCTCGCACTTGGCGGCCCCAAAGCAGGCTGTGTAGTGAAGCGCGCACCTTGCATCTTGCTTATTAGGCTTTCCAATGCTGATAATCTCATGGACCACTTCCGTCCACTGCTCGTTCACAGAGAGACAATACAAGATTCTGCTTATGATCTACGCAACGATGACCTATAGGTGTCATGGCCGTCTTTAGGTCATTGATTAACACAATGCGCACACTCCTCACCCGATTGACAACCCCATCCGCTGGAAGAGCACTGCAACTTAAGGATACCTTGAAGCCAGCCCTTGGAAGCCTTGTCTAGCATCGTGGATTGCAGTGCACTTCATGTAAGACAGCCGAAGACGATCCGATCTGTGTCTGCTCGCAGTGTTGTGACGTTCTGGACATGCGCGGTATATGCACTGCTGTGTGTTGTTTACTTTTTCCTCTGTTTCATTGCCTGCTTTTTTGTTCTTTTCTTCCCATTTTCCTTTTCCTCCGTGTATTAGCAAACCGGGTACAACTTGGGTAACTTCCCTGCCTTTTACTTGCTTTTCTTTCTCTCCTCTTTTTCTCTCCGTCACATAAAGGTGCTTGTTGGTGGTACACCAAAGTGAGTGTGACACATTGGGTCAGCATTGCAGTGGGCGAACCAGCGCAAAATCATGAAAATTATACTCAACATACAAGCTTTGTAAATATGTTGTTTGAATTTATCAGTGCAGCTATATGGGTGCCCAATGAACGCAAGAGCATAGCGCGCTGGAGTTCATTTTTTTATGGAACACGGAAGTAATTAGGCTTATCTCGTATGCTATTGAACAGAAATCAGCAATATATGCTTGCCTTGTTTCTCATGCTATGAATTGAAGAAATAATACCTAATTTAGTTAGTAAATAAGAAATGATGTAAGGCTGTCACTTGAAACTTTTATACCATAGGCACCACCAGTTCATTTTTTCTCTAAGTAAGAACGTTATCTCCCATTACGCGCTCTTACAAAGTGAACAGCAAGAAACATTTGTTACTGCTGTAATACTCCTCCTTAGGTAATGAGTCCCGGAGGGCTGCTTTAATTTTAAAATGAGCGGCGCCTAACAACGCACAAGGCCGAAAAGAAGGTTCAAGCACTCGCCATTGTAAAAGAGCAGCCTTAACAATCCCAGGTGCTTCTTTTACAACTCCATTATCCTTCTTGATCGCATGAGGCGAGAAGTACTTTTCGGTGCGTAAAATGCCGGGGTATTTAGTTAAACGAACGTCCGACAACTTGAAACAGCTTGTTGCTAGTCTTCTTCTTTCTGACATGATGACGGTAGTGGATAGGATTGGGTAAAATATACCAGAGGAAAAAAGCATATAGCCTGAAAACATCTATACATATGCAGATAGTAAAGTGTACACGCGCTATATTCTCATCTCGTGTCATTACTTTGAGTAGAGGGCATGCTCATTTCATTTCGCCACCCAGGCTTGTACAAGAAATTAGACCGACACGCAAGCTTAATTTGATTCGGTGGGGTATTATGCTGTACCGAGATTCGATCCACGGATCTCTTTCAGGTGATGATGAGGTGTCATCACCGCATTTCATTAATTGGAAAAAAAAACGATAAAGAAGGATTAGCTCTGCAGGTATGGGCGTAGTCAGGGGCTTGTGATGAAGCTGGAAGTGATATTGATGATGATAATAGTGATGTTACATTTTCACTGTGACCACAAGAATGAACTTCTTTTGCAATCATTCGTCAAGACTCCTCAGGGGAAAATCACAAGAAACGTAAAGTTCATGTAAATTCTGAATTGTTTACGTATTGCCACTCACGAGAACCGCCCGGAAAACGTGATCCGCACGCCGGTTGCCTGATGCTCATTGTTCACGTCGAGAGTGTGACGAGCGGTGTTTTGGTTTCATCCCTGCGCTCTTTACCTTTTCTGCGTCTCGTTGAAAGAAACTTATGCTTCGTAGCATGTTGCTGCAAACTCCAGGCTATCGTAAAGCTCTCTTGAAAAGTTAGAACCTTTAACTTTAAGCCAATAACATCACGGCTGGTAATCGCGAAGAGTCTCTTGCGCAGTTCGCCGTCTCATAACGGTACATTTGCCGTTTCCTATTACTCGCTCGCTATGCCATTCCAGTTTTGTCTCTAGACCAATGCTATCTATACTCCCGCATGGAAAGTCCAGGAGCCTCTAAATAACTTTGAGTCCTGGAATCTATAAACAAGAACCAGCAATCGTTAACGTAACCTCTTAAGAGCGAACCGGCAAAAAATAAAAGCAACACATTTACACCCACCCACTCACGCCACTTTCGATCGCGCCAACAAAGCGATGAAGCCAAGCTCGCATTTAGCGACGCAATAAGTAGCGCGGCAACATAATACACCGCGAAAAGCCGCATCGCATTGCGCGGCCAATAGGAGAACCATTAGCGCTGTCCGATAGTACGCTTCGTCTCTTTTTCCTTCCGCTCCTTATACTTTGTTTCGACAAGATAGACAGCACATTAACGAGTAAAGAGACAGGGGTGGCGAGGAAGTTAACCAGTGAAAGAAAAAGTGAGAATTGACGGCTGCGACGCAATTCGAAGACTGGCTCCAATCGGCCACATTGCGACCCAGATGTGTGACCAATACCGCGTAATGAGAGAAAGAGAGAGAGAGAATCTGAGAACGAACGCGGCGCCACTAACGAGCTCGTAGCGTCAACCGCAAGCGACGGTCTCGCCCACACTCTTAGCGCGCGGTTGTTGCTGAGGCAGGCTGGCTATACTGGCTAGCGAGTAGCTGGCTGAGGACGTAATCTGCGCGCCGCGCACCACTCATCGATCTCGGCCGTGCGTTGCTCGCCGCTGCCGGGAACCGGCTTCGGCTGTGGCCGACGAAGGCGGCCAAAGTTTTTTGCCCTGCCTGTTCGGTCTGGGACGGATCGAACATGCAAATTATCGAAAGGTGGCCGCGAGCATTACGTGCCACGCGCCGTAAAAAACAACGCGCACCCTCTTCCCTCACCACCGGCTTCTGTAGAAGCGTCTCATTGTATCTCTCTCGACGGCCGCAGCGAACTCAAGCGGCTGCGCACTCTTCGCGCTTTCCGGTTGCGGCATTCAGACGCTGAGCTCTCGGAAAAACTTCGGATGGTCGCCGGAAAACGGAGCTCCGAGAGCGGAAGAGTGCGCAGTGGAAGGTAGAAAAGAGAGAGAGGCGGGATGTAGGAGAAAGGGGATGTTTCCCGGTTTCCCGAAATCGGCCACAATCCTCGGGAATCTGGAGCGTGCCGTGCCTTCTGGACGGCTTTTCTTCCCCGAGGCGCAAGGCTTTTTGGGAAACTCCAGCCGAGCGTGAAATGCCTCAGTTGCTGGCTCCGATGGCATCGGCGGCTGAGTAGAATCCGGATTAGAAGGCCTTCAGCCATGGGCAAGCCGTGTGTCTGAACGCCCAGTCTTCCCTCGATGCGTTTGATCGGGCGCGCACTGCACGCGAACGGCATGTGTACACACGCGAACCCTGCTTTGACGCCGAGCCGAGTGAACTGTTCACCGGCGGAATGTCGATGGGCTTTGTATCTTTTTTTCATTTTTTTCTTTAGCTAAAGCCCCTTTGCCACTGGATATTTGTGTGTGGTAACGTTTATCACGTATTCTAGCTACAACTTTCCGTTTGTCTTGCTGGTGTGTGACATTGAGCATGCCATATGCAGGCTCCCTGTGGCTGCGGACTTATGTATATTGTCGCCGGCGTACCGTTTGCATAGTGCGCCATGCTTTTCGCCGGGTGTTTGCTCGAAGAGGCACGTGCAGTATCACGGTTGTTTGTTCGTAGGATATATTTTGTGAGAACAGCAAGAATAGCTGTCACATATATGGGCACAGTTTTTCTTACATATTACTTCTACGCGTCTATGTGACATTCATACATTGAATCATTCATTTGTTATTGTAGTTACTAATGTATCATTTATAAAGAAGCTTTGAAGTAACAGGGCCACTTTTCACTGCTAAGACATTTATTTTTGCGTGATTGCTGATGATGAAGATGAAGCTCCAGCTGCAGCAAAAGAACAGAAATTGAAAAAACTTAAATTATCACTTAAATGTTTACATAACACGTAGTGAGATAATCAGGGTGAACAGTGGAAGGGCCTCAAAGACGCTGGCAGACGCTTCGATAGGGGGATCCATCTTTGACAAAGGCATGACAGTCTTCGACAAAGATAGGTCCTCTTTTCGTAACGTCGGCCAGCCTATCTGAGGCACTTCCACTGTTTACCCTGATTATCCCACGACGTGTTTGAATTTGTCGGCTACTATCTTGAATTCAGAGTTATGCAACACTGGCACAATTACCAAAGAAATTCGTTCAGCAGCACACGGCCTAAGTGTAAATTTTAAAGCGTAGAGCCGGCAAGTAAATGAGTTGAACTCGCATCGCGTTAAAAAAAATTGCCTAGTCACAACCACAAAGAGCACTCCTGATCACCTCTGTCTTATACATCTTTATCCCTGGTGCGTTCACTTGCGAGAAAATGGTGTAGTGGTCGCTCTTAGACTAGCCCATAATACTTGAGTACGATACTTGCTCGAATTAGTTTGCGAGTTCAACCTGTAAGTTAGGTGCACAAGATGTCATGCTCGAACGCTTGATTAATTTCGCTTGGTACGGTTCTTTAGTGCATGCACATTACCAAAGGTACACCAGCACGTTTTACCATGCCCCACCATCAGAACGCAGCCGTTAGGGCTTGCAAACAAACCCGCGACGACGCCAACCAAGAAAGTTTCAGGGCCACTTGTCCGCCTTCTTGGCTGTCCGTGGATCTTGTGCTTATATATGTGCCCTTTATTTTTCTACGATCGATCTCTGCTAAGTTGTTCAAGTGTCCATGTACACTCCAACTTCTCCTTCCTTCTCGTTCTCTCACACTATGCGTGTGCTGAAACACTGCAACAAAAATCTGGTCGCTAAACTATCCCACCCAAAACAGTACAATCAAATTGCACTTCTGACACGTGTAAAATTGTAATTGGTTGATTGACGAAGGGGTGTCTCGTTCCCAAGCAGCACGAGTACCGTGATGGAAGACGCATAGTTTATTATCATTCCTTGTCACTGACAGCCTTTGTCTTTCCTCAATGCAAATTTAAAACTCAATGGGTGAGAGTTCTCGTATACGTGACGCCGCCGTCGACGCGTCGCTGTTGCAAGGCGTAAGTATAAACTAGTGACACTCTAGTCAACAGCAGAAAGCCACAACCACTCAATCATCATGACAGGTACACTAGTTTTTGAAAGAGTAATCGCCACATAGAAAACAAGGAATATGACACTCAATGGAAGTAAATGAAAAAAAAAACTTAATTTCAGCCCTGCAGGACGCGCTTAGCGCGATCATTTGATATTTTAGCTATAGACGGCTCTGGTCTAACTGAATGTAAGCGAAAGAATGGCGTTACTTTTTTCGGTGTCCATTGCTTTAGGCTGCGTTAAAATTTGTAGTTTAATCACTACAAGCAATGATTGATTTCATTGTGGAGGGCTCAGAAAACTTCGTCGACCTGGGCATCTTTCACAAGGATCAATATCTAAGTACAAGGGTTTCGAGCGTTTTATTCCCTATTAAAAAAAGCGTTACGGGTGACATCGAACCAGCGACCTTCAAATCGGCAGCGAAACACCATAACCACTCTACTACTACGGTGACAGAATAGAAAAAATAATAAATATTAGTTGATACAACCATTTTAGTGCACACGATATACGTTTGCTGAACTTTCTGTTTACCTCCCCAGCAAAATTGATGGGGCACTGCATGGTGCGAGCTCTTTACTGATGCTCTTCTTATCACTTGGGAATAGTTTATTAACTACCAGTCGACGTTCCTAAAGTGCATGCAGGGGGCTTTCGGGCAAGCTCGCTGTTAAATAAGCCGTATCGCGACGCGACGAACCTCAAAAGCGGTCTCCGTATAGGTTAATCGCTAGTCAGGTAAACAACGCTAAAGCACTAGCCTAATTACCGTTGTTTAGTGTTCAGTTCATCTATATTCATGTCGATTATAGTTTGGCTCATTTACGTATAGGTAGTGTATTCTGAAGATGGCTGCCGCTTTTTACTGATTATCCTATAGAACGTATACATAAAATTCGCGGAAAAGAAGTTTTTGAACACATAGACGATGACCAGTTGTCAGTTGTCCCCTAAGGTCACAAAATACAGTCGAGAAACGTACGATGGTAGACCACGTGGCGTACTTGAAAATGAGAAAATTGCATGTATAGGATGGGGCAGTTGGGGCTACACAACGAGAAAAAAAGAGATAGGGAGAGAGCTTAAATCAGTAAACCACTGCAACATACCTCCACGCGACATCCGACATAAATGTACTAGTGTGTTCCATTCCGACCCATTAAGTTTTCTTCTCTATCAGCTGAAGTTTCGGACTGTAGAGCACCAGACTAAAGTATGTTTTTTTCCCTATTTTACCAGCTGGTATTCTGGGACAAGTTTATCTGCCTCCCACGTCATATACGGGTGACGCCCCTCTTACATGGCTGCAGTAGGGGCCAGAGGACGTCGGACGACGTCATCAGGCCAAATTTTAGAATAGCACACCGAACTCACGGGGTGTCGTGTCCCTCATTCTGTAGCAGGTTTCAGACCGGTCCTATGTTTAGGCGCCGCTCAAGATCATCAGAGTGTACAAATTTTCGGTGCCCCCTACTACGGGGTCTCAATGAACCACGTGGCTTGCTTTGCAACCCTAAGCTCCAACAATTAATATTTGGTGGTATAGATTTAATAATGCACATGATGGTCATTACGATGATGACAATGGCGATGGTATCGAGTGAGATAGAGAATCTCTTTTTTGCCTCTTAATATTCTTTATCAACTTAGTACTTTTATTTTTATAGGTTTTTTTTTCTTTTTACATTAGGTATCTCTCATTGTCTTTGTGCATGCTGGTAAAGAAGTTGACAGCATACAAATAAAGAAGTCAGCTATAAAATAGTGACGAGTATGTCAACTTCGGAAATTGTCGAGAGCAAAAAAAAAAGAAGCGGGTAATGAAACAGAAACAGTGTATGCATTTAGCACAGACTGTTGCCGTGACACATGTATCTCTACAAAGAGCAACAAGGCTGGGACATTGCGCTAAACATCAAAGAGGAGTTCAAATACGACCGATTTCCACATATGCATGATATCCGGCTACGTCGTTCTTATCCCGTCAAAAATGTGTCTTTATTCCCTGGTAGACGTGCTTTCGTGCTCTCATGTAACCATCGCGTAAAGCACAGAACTTCAACGCAGCTGTAATGGGCACGGAAGGAAGCTAACGCCGGCGTACATTCGGTTCCGAAAATAACATGTCTCCATGAAGCCAGTGAGCCTCCAATTAGAGCAGGCGCGTACAGAGAAGACGAAGTCGGAAAGCCTAAAAGCGCGCCAAGAAGAGAATGGTCCTCTTGGCGTATCACAGTTCAGTTGCATTTACTAAATAAACAAAGAACAAGTACGTTATTAAATGTGAAACCAATACGCACGTGTGCTCTCTTGCTTTCAATTTATCGTTAAAAACGTAAAAAGAACAATAAAATGGCGAGAAAAAAGCTGGCGAAATCCGGCACTATACCTCAGTCATTTGAATCCCCTCTTCATTTAAGTGCCAAAGGAATATCCCTAGAGATCAAAAGCACCTCGAGACCCAAACAAGGAGAGCGCTGTATAATTGAGTCCGGATGAGGAGATCAAAAAAGGTTGGCGTATATAGATGTCGTCTTCGCCGCAGCTCAGGCCGTGATCTGAGCGCGTTTAATATTTTTTGCTTACAACTTCTCGTTTAAAAGCCGACATCTCAGAACTAGCTGAATGCGAGTGGCTGGCTCGCCTATTTGAAGAGAGCCCTGATTTGTACGTAAGTTGTCGCATATATTCGCGAAGTTGAATGCGGGCTCACCCTTACCCCCCTCGCTTCGGTATGGTACAATAAATCCCCTTTGTTCTGAACATCAACGTGCGTGAAATATTTTAAATCCCGTTTGAAGCAAATCCAATAAGGGTATGCGTGATAGATACTGGTAATTTAATGGCATCAATAATTATAATGTAGGAAATATTCATAAAGGCTGTGGGAAAGAACGCGAATAACAAGACTGGGAATGTGCTCGTAAAATTTTATCAGTGCTCTGCAATGAATCCCGAAGCTTTTCTCGTCATAGTTATGCGCTTTTCGTTAATGTATGGTAATGAACAGTTGGCACATTTTAAACTGATGAAGCGCAAAACATATTATGAGAAAATAGTAGAGCACAATCCCTTTAGCATCAAGCAAGTACTATTTTCACAGAATTTTGTTGTTATCTGTGCCACTTGTAGTGGCGAAAATTTTTCTAGAATTCACTTGTGGGAAGACAGCAGGTTTTATTACTTTTTCAACAGATAAGGCTGAAGCAACCTAGTTCGGGGTCATCTTAGGCTCACGTAGTTCGAATGCCGATGACCAAGGTAATAACAACGTGATTGCTCTCACTAGTATAACAATCAGTCATATTAGTGACATAAAAAAAAGTCAGGCCTGCATGGAACGCGCAGCAAAGTCACAGCGAAAGCTATAGGAGAGGCCTTTCAGAGCCTTTTTAAATACTTTTTGGGTAACTCCTACAATCACCCTTGCCGGACACCCATTACACCATAAATAATCATAACTTCTGTGCAGTAGGCTGGCATTAACTATGCTATCTTTCGTCATTCTTCGGAAAAGCGTGGTATCAAGTGCACACTTGCAAGAAATTTCGTTCAAATTTTTTATGCAGTGGCTGACGACAATGAATAATCATACCTGAAGTTGGTATGCGCCACAGTTAGTAGGTGATCAAGAAAACGTTTTCCTATGGGTTGGAGCATAGGATGAACCACTCGCTACGCAATTCGCATTGTATGACGCCTGATTGTTCTTTTGATGTCCTAAAACGCTTCATTTTTCATCTGAACGCGATTCATGTCCGGGCATCAAGCCAGCCTAAGGCCAGCCCCGACGTGGCTCAGTAGTAAAATACTGGGCTGGCATGAAGTGAACCCGAGTTCAAATACCATTGATCCCATTGTGTTCTTGGTGTTTGTCATTTACTGAGTTTATTTCTTGCATTACTGGTTACGGAAACCGACAATGGCGGCGGCGGTGGCACCGCGCGTGACCCGTGTTCTGATCACATAACAGCTTTCACCCTAAAAAAATTTAGGAATCTTTAACCCTCGCTTTTCAGAGTTAAACGCGATAGCAATAACCATAGAGTTTCCTAAAATTAACTAGAGGGCACTCTGGCGCTGCGATCGTTCAGCGACCATGGGAATAATGGGTAGTAGACACATTTGCCTAGTCTTCGTACATGCGGGCGGCGAATCGTACTTGCGGCTTTGTTTATTGCTGGTTACGGTTTCGTTTTAAAGAAAAGAACGAAACCTTCTGAACTTCGTGACCTGATCTGAAAAGGTAAGCCTTCAAAAATAAGGTGGTGAAGCACAACCACTGAACATTTGCTGATTTTTTGTTTCGTGAGAAAAGATCTCCAAGCCACACGAACAAAAACGAAGCCAGAAGCAGGCCAGAAGAACGAAGTTTAGACAAATGTGTGTACTACCCATCATTCCCATGCTCGCTGAAGCGCCGTGCGTTGCAGCTCCCGTATAGACACTAGCGCCAGAGTTCCCTCTAGTGTATATTAAGAAACTCTATGGCAATAACCCATGCCTAGTGCTTACTTCAACCATTTAGTGCGTACTGTTTGTAGTATGATGCTACCCGATAAGTTTAAATCTTGAAATACTGCAATGTAGTCGATAAAGACGAAAGTGGCATGATTCATTCAGCTTTCGCATATGTCTGGATTCTCTGTAATGCAGAGCCTGCCACGAGCAATTATGCGCCTCAAATCTTTTCGAACTCGCTATGCACACGCTACGTGGTCTTCGGGAAACACGCGCAGTAACGTGTGTGCCTTGTGTAGTGGGTGGCCGGTTTTAAACCGCGAAGTCGTTGTGATAATCACATGTTCGGACGCCCGAAGGCAGTGTACACTCGTACGTCGCAATAGTTCTGACATATTTCATGTTTCATTGTGAAGCCTGTATACAGGATGCCTTGGGTTTGTGAAGCATAATGCTACTTTCACTGCACTTCCAAGGAGGTGAAGTTAGTTTAGCTGTATTCCCAAGCGAGTGCGTGGCTGTGTTTTCAAACACTTGCTTGCCAGTCAGAAAGCCTATGTTATATCCTCACTCTGACCTAGAAATATTATTGTTTATTTATTTGTATCTTTCTTTATTTTTCAGTAACGCACAAGATGATTTTTCACTCACAACCAACGACGCCGACACTAACGCCTGAATATTTGCGAAACGATTGTTCATTTTTTGAAGAAATTCCGGCGTTTTCTCGTTCCCAAATGAGAAGACGGTTCAACCGTATTATATGCACACACAAAAGCTCACATAGACATGCAAAAATTGTCAATAAACTAGCCCCAACACCACTCTAAAAAAGCTTTTTTTTTTCTCTCCCTACGCCCCTGATATCCAGCATTGTCTCGAACCTTTACAGAGTTACAAACACGGCAACTCTTTTTTTTTTCTAAAGGTTACCTGAAATTGTTGGGTTGCCACCATTAGCAAAGCACAGCCAATTGGTTTTAGTTCAGACTACAAAAACTAAGTGATTTACGGCTGGTGTAGTTTAATTATTATTTCGCTGCCGAATGGTGAAAACATAGCATAATGTTTTCGTATTCAGAATGTCGTGTCAAATGCAGCGACCCTTGAAGAAATTCATTACCACAAAATGGAATTGTTAGCGACTTGATCGCATTTGATAAATATAACAGCAACATAATGGTGGTAAAGCGCAATAGATAAATACAAAATAAAATTATGTGACGACGTTCTAGAATACGACACCTTCCAGTAAAAGTATCATCGACACGTTTCCTTTTTTTTATGCTTCTGTTGACTGTGGCTATGTTTCTCACTCCTTATTACAACTTTTAATTCCCTGATTGTCTCCCGAAGTTTTTTTTCTCGTGTTTAATCCAATAAAATTCTTCAGCTTTTGAAGTGCAGTCGTGCACAGCGCTTGCATTACACGCACGACGCTTCAAACAAGGCAATTGACAACGCTGTTGTCAATCTTCGTCCTGCGCTCTTTTGTCTTAGTTAACTCGGCCACCATAGAAGCACTTAGATTTAGCACAAGCAGCTGTTCGGTGGTAAACAGAACCTCTCATTAGTGCCGCCACGCGGAAAACTCTCAGTAGAAGTTTCACAAAAGAAAACAAACAGGAAATCGAGAAAAATTCAGAGTGAAGTCGAGGCAAATGTTGACACTGCGGAGAGGCATCGAATAGTGTGCCTGCCGGCTTTGCGGTGCCTAATCGTGAACTCCGCTCTTCGTGCTCTTGCTTCGAAAGAACAGCGGCGTGCGAAAGACACGCGGGTCACGTGTTTTTAACGGCGAGAACGGCGAACGACACGATGCACTGCTATATGAGCGAGAGCCCACTAGAGAGAGGAATGGACGCTAGATGTGGAGAGGAAGAGAGAAAGCGTTGCGAGAACGCCGGCTGGAATCGTAAATTGAAGCCCCGTGTTTGGCGAGGGTCGCGTTTGTACGGGCCTCGCTTTCCCGGCGTGGAGGTGTTTGCACTGCGCCAGAGGCTCAGCTCCAGCTCAATCACTGCGGAGCTGCTCCCAAGCAGCTTTCACCGCGACACGTTCTGGTGTTGCGAGAGAACACGAATGCTGCCGCCAGACGCGGGTCCTTTGTCTAATCACGCGCGTCTACGCAGGAGCGCGCATGCGGTATTGCGTGGCCGACAGTGTCTGGAGATGTTTATCTAACCGCCGGCTTTGCAATACGTGCCGTGTTTCCCACTGCAGGCTTAGTGAGGGATGACGTGGGTATTAATATATGGCTAAGGGGCCGAGCACAAGTACGGGAGATCGTATTCATGGTGATTAGATAGGTGACCATGCTGCGCGGTTGATCGTAGTGGGTTCACAATTGTCAGGTCAAGCGCACGAATAAACAATAGGAAAAGAGGACAAGCACTTTCTCGAAACTAAACGATCGTTTAGTTGCGAGAAAGCGCTTGTCCTCTCTTCATTTCTGTTTATTCGTGCGCTTGAACTGACAGTTATACCATGCATATACAACTAGCCCAACTTTCGATTCTGTTGGAGTTCACAATTGAAAGGGCGAATAAAGTGAAACCCTCTGACGTCATCATCAACAAATCACACCAGGGTGCCAAGACGATACGATGATAGAACGAAATGACTCAGGGCACCTTGGTGCGTAATGGTGCGATATTATGGAGATCCCGAAGCCAATTTAGGTTGATAAATAACTCTTTGAAAACTCTAGCATCATTGGCTTCATCATCAGAGGCTCAATATTTAAAGACATAAAATGATGAAAGTAAATTACTTTTCTTAGTTTCTTGCCGGAGGCACAATACATGAATGCCGGTGTGATGCTTAGTAGTCCATTGTCTTTTTCTCGTGTTTCCGCCACTTAGACTCAATTTATGTTTTTAAACTCTTCATCTTCTGTCTTATGTATTTTTGGACCCTTAAACAGAAAAGGAATCATATTTTAGTTTCTCTAATTCTTACCCACAAAGTGCCTCCTGGCCAAATTTTCAGTGAATTTGCTATTGTGGAAGGGTATTCTAATAACACGAGTAAAATTTGTATTTCATTAGCAGCACTTGAGGATATCACAAAATAAGTTTTTTTCGTAACGTGCTTGCTAAAGCGCTGCTGGTGCTGTAGATATTCGATATGAATAGTAAATGTTCTCTTTTTGTGCCGCATTACAAAGTCTCTCTCTCTTCTCTCTCTCTCTCTCTCTCTCTCTCTCTCTCTCTCTATATATATATATATATATATATATATATATATATATATATATATATATATATATATATATATATATATATATGAAACAAATGGTCTGCTGCAGCTGACTTAGCCATTATTCAAAGACGTTGAGCTTATACGCAGATGACGGAACCTCGATTATTTTCTTAAGCAACAGTGAATTCTAAGCCCATTACGTGAACGCCTTAAGCTCGAACGCGTGCGTTTGGCCAGATACAAAGATTTAGGACCACTTCAGATTCTTGACGGGAGAACACATATACCGAGGAACGTTAAAGTACAAATATAAGTAATATTTTTTTTTATAAAAATGGCTATTCAAATTCATATCTCTCCACGCCAGCCCTGTGCAACAAGCCAATTTGGAAAAAACAAAAAGATAGCTACAAACGAATGGCGAGCTTTTACATTCATAAAATATCCCGCCTCTAAAGCTTTTATCTGAAGAAAATGAACCATTGTTGCTGGGCCCCTAGTGGAAGGGAGTATATATAATGCACGAAGATATATAATTTATTGTGAGAGCAAAGCAAAAGAAGGGAAGGGCGGAGAAGCGAGCTGATCAAAATGCGGAGAGTATAGAGAAGATGATAGATGATGAATGGCTGCCCGGGCGTCCGCCGTTTACGTCTTTCGAGAAGTTGTAAGCTTATGGCGCCTCTCGGTGTTCGAAGCGCTGCTCTGGTGGTCGCTCGGTCAGCGAATGTGTTACGTAGGGGTGCAGCTTTTTTGGTGGGGAGGGATGGCTCACAGACGCACACGAAGGGGGCAGGCTCTACGAAGGCTGCCCATACGCACCCATGCCTGGTCATATACACAAATACACAAACATATGCTCCGACGATCAAACGCGCGCAGAACTTGGGGCGGTGGCGGCTGGTGCCAAACGCAGCTGCATATCGCGCCGAGAAGCTCGGTGCCCATTCATCAGTGACCAGCGGCGAGGCGCTTCTTTGTCACCTCTCTTCAGAGCGGTCACTTAATATTCTGACGCCGCGCGCTTGCTATAAATCAGCTTCCTCCGTTGCCGGCAGCGCGCCGACGCTCCTATCTCTCCCGGCCGAGAGGTTCCGGAGAGAATGGCACTGTAGGGAAGTGCGCCGAGGGAACAAGGCGTTCGGAGAAAGACGCCGGCCCCGAGTTGCTCCTTCACCCAACCATGACTCCGCACAGTCTTCAGAAGCGGCAGGGGCGTCGCGTTACGAGAGAATAGAGTTGGGAGGGCGTTGCGTGGAAGCCAGCGTCGGGAAAAGGCTGGCAGACGTATCCGTTTTCTTCCGTAAACAGGCTGCGCCACTCACGCCATACAGGCCAACTATACAGAACGTTGCCATGATTTTGTGAAGTGTATCGGGAGAAGGGTTGCCTTGCGTGTATGCTTCACGGCAAGTGCTGTCAGCCTCTCCACGTAGTGTTGTCGGCGGGTGGGGCTAAAGAAGAGTAGAATGAGACGGAGGAAACGTTTCTTCAACGCACTTCAGTCGCCCAGTAATCACTGACATAAGTTACGGCATCGACTCACGTCGGGGAGTGCATGTAAAGTCGCGAGAGAGAGAGAAGAAAGGAAAGTTTAAATACAGGAGAGGAGAAATTCGAGAAGATATGGCCGTCTGGCTGGGCCTTTAAGATAAACGCCGAGTTCACTGAGCCAAAACACATATAGCTGCAATGGATACTTTAGGCGCTAAGAGTACACCACTCAAAACACCCCTTTTTTTTTTCGTTCGCAGCGGTTGAAAAACAGGGGTCATCAAACATGACGGAGCTCACCCATCATCGTCTTAGAAATACACACGACCGCTTCCGACGCACTTCATCTTCACTAGCCTTCGCTGCTGAAGAGTAAGGAAGTGGAGAACTTTGCGTGCGAGGAGGTATTCCACTACGGAGCTTTTCATGTTGTTTACCACTGTCGAGTATCGCACCCCTACTCCACCTACTAACAGCAATATGCTTGGTTAACTGTAGCCAGCGGCATGCTAGTTAAGCCACTACGTTCAGTTGAGTTAAATGTATAACATACAACAGAGGTACGTGTTTTCCTCTGTGTTCGTTGTGCGTCGTGGATCGAGGTCAAACTGGTTTCAACCTGCGACGCTAGCCTGTATTCTGATCGAAATGTTTGTCAATGCGCGGTCGTCTCTGAACGGTGACGAAAAATGATCAATGAGCATGGTGATGCTTAACTTAACGATTGGTTTATTTAGGAGACCAACCGTTTTTGCAATAACACACGCTCAGGCGCGCACGCATTTTGAATAAAAGTTTGCAACTGGAAAGCGGGCTTCCCTCATTAAGACCTTGAATACAGAAATGCCAGCTTCCACGAGTGCTAGAATGCTGAACAGTCAATACGTGAACACATGAAGGAGCTTTTCGAGAGCGTGAAGTTGCCATAGCCGGTGCATCATGTAAAGCTTTTAGGGGCGAAACTTCTTATAGCGGCACCCGTTCGTCCCTCGTTGTATGTAACAAGTATAACATTTTGACCTCCAAGGTGGTGCCGGTGAGAGACTTCTTCTGTGCGTTGTTGAACAATAAAAAATAGTGCTCAATGTACATGTCAATGGCTGCTAATGGGGAATGAGAGACAGGAGCATTCGGCTTTTAGTTAACGCGCAGGTTGCGATTACCATTAGCAGCCAATGACATGTACATTGAGCACTATCTGACAAGAAAGATTGCTACGTTATACTCGCTGGGTGTAACCTCCTTAGCTTTAGAAAGGTTTAGCGAGCGTTGAGCTGCAGTGCCATGAATACAATGAACTTGTATATATCACGAATGAACTCGAGGTGGTTAAAAATGGGAAGTAGACACGAAGCGCAAGCCGTAATAAAGTAAAAGCCGAATTCTCCGCCTCTCATTTCCCATTAGCAGCCAATGGCATGTACATTGAGCACCATCTGACTGAAAAAGTTTGCTACGTCATACTCGCTAGGCGTAACCTCCTTGGTTTTCGAAAGGTTTAGCGAGCGTTCGGCCGCAGTGCCATGAATACAGTGAACTAGTATATACCATGAACTCGAGGTGGTTAAAGGTGGGAAGTGGACCCGAAGCACAAGCCGTAAGAAAGTGTGCGTGTGCCACCTCTCGTTTAGTCCTTGGAATGTCCGCTGGATGGCGGTGCTTCTATATGGGGAATATATGATGAAAAGATGCGAGATGGTGGTACTTGGAGTGTTGAATAGATGGACGGACGGACCCATAGACAGATGCATGGATGGACGCATGAACGGACGCAGGGGCGGCTGCATAGACGAACGCAGGGACGGACGCACGAACAGACGCACGTACGGACGGGCTGATGGAGGCATGGATGGTCACACTGACGGACGCATGGACGGACAGAGGCAAGAACGAATGGACGGACGAATTCTTCGCCCCACTCTCCATCATTCACTCCGTGGATATGCTGTCATTTTTTTTTTACTTGTAAGAACGCCCAGCTTGGCCAAGTTTAAGCTTGTCCACTTTTGAAACGGTCAGCTTCGTCTACACACAGAATGGTCATTTGCGAAAGATATTACCGCGCACCGACAAGCGGTTTAAAACATTGTTACGCTCGTATTCTTGACATCGTTCTGTTGTTCAATATTTAATTTGAGCTCAAATTCACAAAGCTTGTGAACACTGAGGCACGGAACGTTTAGGCAAGCAGCGTGAAGTTGGTCTGGCGAAATACCAGAGAGAGAGGGAGGGAGAGAGCGAGAAAGATTCGATGTCGCTGTGCTCGAGAGCGAGACGCCAAGCCATTTTCACGCGTTTCTAGCCGCACCGATTATTCGCCACATTCCTCGCCGCCGCGTCGACTTGCGCGATGGCGTCAGGCCCACTCTTTGTACGCATCCAGCAAGCGTTCATACTCGCTTTCCGACCTACACGTATACGCTCGGATGCTTTCCTTTAAAAACGCCGCGTAATGCGGCAAAGCCCTTCTTTGGGGAGCGTTTTTCCATAATGCTGTAAAGCGTGCTTGCTGGACGACTGCACACCTCGTTGTCGCAATTATGCTCCAAAATCTCGGAGGAATACTATAATAAAAAGAAAAAAGGAGATTCGCGAAAAGAAGTTAGGAAAAAGAAGGGAGGAATCCGCTAGGGAGCATTAGACTTGGAGTACGGGTTTCGACAGAACACGGAATTCGGGGTGGATGGAGAAGTGGGAAACTCTCCGTACAACATTCTTGTCCTCTAAACTTTAGAGCCCGTGTTTTTTTTTGCTTTTGTTTTTGAGTGCTCTTCATAATTTTTTTCTTTAGCCTTGGTATGTTCACTGTGCAACTTTGAATTCGCTCTTCCTGCTCGTTCTTCAAGCGAGCGTAGTGCTTTCGGGTTCAAAAAAAAACTTTTTTTTTCGTCTACAGGAGTTGTTTCATTATACTCCCTTAAAGAAATAAAAAACAATAAAAGAAGCGAGATGGTGTTGGAGGTTTATTGGGGATCCCCGGAGAGAGTGTCGCCAATCCAGAACGCGGAGAATGTGTGAGAAGATCGCGCGCGGCCCGTTGTAATGACTCGGCGAAAAGAATCCGTCTCAAAGTCGCCTCGAGTTGCTTCGCCGAAGCGACAACCGACTTCGCGCAGGCAAGCATAGCTCGTCTCCGCCGCTGATCTTGCTGTTACTGCCGAGGCAACGCTATGCCGCCGCTTTTATACGGAACGTGCTCTCATCACAGACTCGAAACACGCAGAGATTTTTGTCTTTTTTTTCATTTCTCCGACTCCGTACAAGCTCTTAGTCTATTCAAGAATATAAATGCACTCTATATAAAAAGAAGATGAGAAAGCGGTGAGGAACGAGAATAGATGAAATAAGAGGGCTCGAGTCGCGTGCGGCCTGGTGAAAAACGCTGCGAGCGAGCATCTTTTGAGGTCGAGCGCTTCCTTTTTACGGAACCTCTTCAATAAGGATTTCGCATCCGCCGTGTATAAAATAGAGCGGCGTCGGTGGCGGGGAATGCAATGTATGCATCTCCATTCTTTCCAGAAAAGCCATTTTGGATTAGGTTTCGATCTGTCACTCCCCAGAAGCTAAGGCTCTTCTTTGAAGTACAAAGAAGGTCAAGGCAGTTGTGCTTTTTCAGTTCACTTGCTTGCAGCGCGAGAGAATGCCGAATACGCCGAAGCATTCAATAGCAACGAAATTTTTTTTTTATTTAGGCTAAGCTGCTTTGGAGATACTCGGGAGACACTGGGGCTGTGTTGTAACCTCTGAATAGAAGAGCGAGACCTCATCAACAATTGTGGCGCAGTAGAACACGATAGCGGAAATCCGCCAACCGCACTCGTATTATTTCTGAACGAAACCAGATATAACTACAACGCAGCTAAAAATTGCCTACCAGCAATTTCCTGTCAAAGTGGGACTTGGTATATTCAAACTCTTGCCATAGCCTGTTCATCTCCTAGGAAAAAAAACTTACAGTCATTCACTGCTGTTTGAATAATCTCAATCTCTCGCAGCTTCAACATTTTCACCAATGCTCCTCTGGGAACACTCAGTCTCTCATCTCTCATGTATAGGCCGTTGCAACGCATTTTTTTTTTCTTTTCAACGTTGTTTCTGCAAGGGAAAATCTCGTCTAAATGTCGCTTCGGACTCGGAAAGAGTTAGAAAGAAAATGGTGGCGAAAAATGAGCAGGAATACACGCAGGAATGCACAAAAAAACAACAACAAAGACAATATTTTTTTTCGATTGCTAATTATTTCTTTTACTCTTCGTTCACATTGTGGTAGAACATTTGATATCAGGAGGGCAAACTTTTATCTGAGAACTGAGATACCCGCAGCGAGGTCTCACACAGTCCACACCGAACGTCAGGGCTATCTTGTGAGCCGTGGAGGGGACAACATAAAGAGGTATCGAATGTCTTCTATTCAGTTGAGTAGGGCATACAGGTCTGCGGCAGTCAATGGGACTATAAATGGAAGTTTTATGCATTCACACTTTCCCTTTCATCTTGGATATATTTCAGTCCTATGGCGTTATTAATGGATGCCGAAATTATATGTCGTTTTGTATGGTTAGAATAGGCTGATCTTTATTCATTGTTTTTTTTTTCTTATGACACCCCTCGAGTAGATTTCAATACTTATCTTGTTTGAAAAGTTGCACATGAAAACTTGTCTATCCCGTACTATATTTTCATTTCACACATGACCTCTCATGTGCGAAACGAGCGACCTTAAAATGTAATCAACAAACAGTACTGTCTAATCTTTATACATCGACGTCATCCCTGCGGCACGTCTACCTCAACGGCGTGCCTTCTCACGAACAACACAATGATGACCAGCCTTTTAACAAAAACTTTAAAAGTGATTACCTTTGTTTGTCTGATAACTTGTGAGCTGTATCTAATTTGCGCGCACACACTCAAATGTTTGTCCTAAGTGCTCTTTTTTGCGTTCCAACTCACGTTCCCAAGCCGTCCAATTAAAACTAGAAAAGTTTTACATCCACCACTGCCATGCGAAATAGAGGACGTGTTGGCCATGCTTTCGCAGTAGGCTTCTGGCACGTCGATGCAGTGTCGCCTCACAAATGGCGGTGAAAAAGAAAAGCAAACGAACGAAGCAACGCGAGAACATGCCGAGCGAGACGGCATTCGCTTAACGCGAGGAGCCGAATGCGAGCACCATGATGGGTATGGAACGTGCGTGCACCAGAGTGTCGTGTTTATTCGGCGTCTGGGTCACGAAACCGAGCGAGCGGTGACTTCTGTGCCATCTTTCGTGAATTGCCTGCCGAGAGCTCTTGCAGCGACCGCGCTCTCTTTGAGCGGCGGTGAGCTGCGGAAGCGTCACTTTGTTGGCATTGCTAGACGGTAGTTCGTTCCTCGCTTCTGTTTATATTTTCTTTTTTTTCTCGCTCTCTTATTGCCTCTATTTATGGCGCCTCTTCCGCGATGGGAAGCATGCACGACATTTGCCATGGCATTCGGAGTGACGCGTCGTAATTAGCTGCGACGTATCCTCCTTCCCCATCCGTGACAGTGAGTCCTGGCCCCACTTCGCTCGTCCATTGCCTACGGGCCAATTTTCGTGCTCCAATCCTGGCCCGGTGCTTTCGAGCAGAGGAGGTGGAGACGGTGGCTGATATGGCAGCCGGCGCCTGGTGTCTCGCTGTTCCGGTCGAATCGGCGTAATTTACGCTTTCAGTGACACGACTCTTAAAGATTCAGCCGGTTTTCTTCGCAAAGCAGATATAGTATAAAAGGCGCCTGCGAGGACAGCTATGCCGCGTTTGATTGACAGCACTCTTTCCCCACCTTCCGAAAGAGAGTTGGTCATTGCTTATATGTATATACATACAATGGAAAGAATGTGATTACAGTGAAATGAACTCAAACCTACGGGCAGCCAGGCAAGCACAGTTTGCACAAACACAAGTGCACTAAGCAGTAAATCTTTGAATGAAACGTGGGTCGAATATGAAAACCGCTTTTCTATTGGAGCTGTTTGTCAATGAAAAACTGCCTCATGAAAACGTTGGTTCACAACTCGAGAAACTCATTATCTCTTGCTGTTGTAATTTCATTGAGTGTTGCTTCATATAAGTTTTTATGTCCTATCCTGCACGTGCGTGTATACGCATATTTGTTTCAGTTAAGGTTGTACTGCTCTGAAGTCTTCACCACATCGTTCAGGCCAGCGCTTGACGTAGTCTGGTTAGGCGTTTCAACAATTCAGCAAACCATTGTGAACGGTACAGCTCTGTGAATTGTTAGCCTTCTGCGTATTGTTTCGCCGATCTCACAGCTGTGTAGATAGGTGCCACGCTGATGCGTAAAGTGCATTGTACAGACGCTTTGCGGATTGTGCAATTTCCACGTCTGTCACCACACGCTCGTCTGCGTATTTCCACACGTGCTCTCATTAATGCATTCACGCATACCGCGATACGTGCTCAGTGGCACTGCGAAATCTGTAGCTTTCTAAGGTATACACCGCTTTAAGGTAAACACCTTTAAGGTATACACCGCTTGAGTACTCCGTACTCGTAGTTTTATGACATTTCACAAAACGGATCATCCAAATCTTTGAGGGTCATCATCTGCATTAAGGGCAAGAAGCAAAACAAAAGAAACATACGCTTCAACTCTGAGTAATGCAGCCGATGAAGTTGCTCTGACCTGATCCGGCGCAAGTATATTTATACGAGAAGTTTATTCTTCACCCTGAAGGCCTTCTTAGCACTAGTTACTCGCGTCTGAAACAAGGCACTTGCCTTGAACGGAAACACGATATCAGCGCATTGTCCTTCTAGCGATCGCGGACAAGCGGAAGAGAGGCCCTTCGTTGCGAAAACAAACTGTCAAGAAGTGGTTTACGACAGACTTATTAAATTTTCCAACGGCCGCTTAAACTAAGACCGCAATCGCCGCTTTTAATTAAACTTTGTTCTAAAGAGCACGTCACGCGAGCCCGTTCTCCTCCCTTCACGACACTTCCTTTCAGGCGAGATGAGAGCTGAGCCAGAGGGGGGGGGGGGGGACTTCAATTTTTGTCACCGGTCTTACTTCACTGAAGCGGCGTTTTTCGATTTTTGTTTATTCTACTCCAGTTTCATTTTCTTCTTGTCCTTGCTTCTTTCACATTCTTTTACTTTCCATCCCAGTCTTGAAAAACGAGGTACGGCACTCTCTAGTCTTTCAGTCCTCCTCGCTCTCGCTATTTCTCTCGCATTTATTATTAACCCCTCGGTCGTCTCGTCTGGTCCGCGTCCGCTCCAGTCACTTTGAGTTCTTTTAATCTGCGGATAAAAAACGAACGTCAAGCGGCACCGTTTCTCAGGTTGACGCAAGGCCAGCAAAGCCAGCCAAAACCACGGTCTCTTCGTCATCAGCACACACTTTTCTCCGCCGCTTTCGAGTTTGTTCATTCGTCTTCAGTGTCGGTGGGGTGTTTCTGCGATGTTGGATAGTGGGTGCGCGGATGAGTGAACGCGTCAGCGGAGGAGTGAGGAGGCGCGAAGAATGCCTTTAGGTGGCCAGGAAAGATGGGAGGAAATAAACTGTAAAAAAACGGGAGCCAATGGCAAAAATAGGAAGGTGCTGTTCACGCAGCGCACCCAGAATATGACAAGGAGAGACACGGCAATAAGTGGGAAGTATACATATGTACGAGACAAGGAGGGCTACAGGGAAAGCAGCTGTAAGCAAGAACGAGCGAGTGCGAAAGGGGGGAGTGATGAAAAGGCGTCAGAATAGGCCAAATAGCGAGTGATGGTGCGCGTGAATACACATTTTTCTTGTTTAGTTATTTTTTACTCTTCGTTTTCTTTTTCTTTCCGACTTTTTTTTTCTGTGAGCTGACCCCACTTTGTTCCCATCATGCGAGCTGAGTCGGAGAGGAGCGCGAATGCGATCTAATGAAATTCGCGAAATGAAAGGGGGTATTGGAGCGCCATGCTTTCATCCTTCCTCCCCAGGGAGAGAGGGAGGCGGTCGTGCCGGGAATCTCATAAACGCGCCGTTCCCCCGCACAATGCGGCCTGGCGAGAATGCCAGATGAAGGACGCTGATAGAGAACTTGTGCGTGCGTTCGTGCCTGCTTGTATGCGAGTTCGCTCGCGGGGCATAGTTGTCTAAGCGCGCGAGAGGTTCGAGCTAGCCGGTGAATTCTCCTCCTCCTCTCCGAGTCGGGACGTGTACCGAGCGTACTTTAGCTATGGATGCGAACAGGACCTCGATGGGTGAGGGGGATTCGCCGAGGGGTCAGCGAGCCTGGGCAGCATCATCCGATGCCCCCGAAAGTTCCTTCCTGTTCATCCTTTCCCATTTCCACCCTTTCTCCGATTCTCATCTACCGCCAACCCCTTTCTTCCCGGCACCTTGTATAGTCGCACAAACGCCTTCAGACCATCTTCATTTTCTCTCCCTCTCACACTTTCTTTCATTTCCGAGTGGTCTTCCGTGCGCGTCGTGAGATGACAGCGGATGGCTTCGTAATTCCGGACAGAGGAGCCCAAAATTTGGCCGAATCTTCGCAGGTGGTCAGCACTGCGAGAATCGCTAGGAGGTTTTGGCAGCGATGGAAGCCAGTGGGTCTGCTAACGGTTCGCCAATGCACCTAGCTCTTATGAGGGCCCGCGTTTTGTTCTCGGCTTTGCGGGGACTAGATTCCCTAGGCGGAATCGCTTTTCCCGGCACAGCCTGTTGCACGAGGGAGAAGAAAAGAGAGCGAAAAATAAGTCAACCATCGCGGTTGAAGGAAGCAGGACGGAAGAAAGGGAGAACCTGTGACTGGCTCATCTGCTTCGACGAATGGGGCCCTTACGGGGAGACGGCGTGCAATATTGACGCCGGGATGCGCGCAGTTGAGCGCGGAGCGATTGGAAAAGCATGTCGGGCCTTTATACGAGGAAAGAAAAAAAAGATGCCTTCCTCTTTCACCGGCTTCTCCGGCCGACAACACGTCACTTGTGCAGGTCTAACCATGTTCGCGATTTCGACTTTCTTTTGCACCTTCTGTGTGTACGGTACTTTGATATGACTGTGCGTTTAGAGTGCTAAGCAGTGAACCGCGTACCTGCCGTTTAGGCGAGTTGTTCAATTGGCTGGTATGCGCTTTCGCTTCCTCAATTCTTCCTCTTCTTTCTTCTCATTTACCTGTTTTTGTTTTACTCACGTGCGTTGGCTAACGCGGCCAGCGACATATCAAAGTGGCGCGAGCTTCCCTGTATAAGAACAAAAAATATCTCCGTGCTCGAGGGCTAAGAATTCCCCCCGAGAAATGCGCCTTAGTTCCTTTCACTCGCACGGCGATGTTCTGGTATCCCGTTTCCATGGAGAACATCAGAATTTCGTACACGAGATGTCATCGATTCCTGGGCATCATTATTAACAGAGATCTTTTGTGGAGTATTCACATCGCACACTTGAAAAAGAGGCTCAGCTCTATCACCCTTGTAATGAAATTTCTTGCCGGTAAAACTTGGGGAATATCCGTGTCAGATATGCTCGGACTGTACAGAGCACTTTTCTTGGGGTGTTTTCGGTATAGCACACCCGTGCTATCAAATGCCAGAAAAATCAACATCCGGCTCCTGCAAAGCATTCAAGGTCAAGTTCTTCGCACGTGCTTGGGGCTGCCTAGGTGTGCTTACATGGTCGCAACTATTCTCATTGCCAAAGACCACCTGATTACGACCTATATAACTGTCGACACACCGGGCCGCACATTCGTCATATATCTAGACTGCCTAACCACTAAGTTGCTAGCCTGCCACTGGAAAGACCGAGGGCAGAGATCTCCAGAGTGGTGGCGGCTAAGCAGCATTCTATATCCTGGAGATTCTCACCCGCAACCATACCGCTTTGTCCGGAGTGGTACCTGCAAATACCCCCTGTACACCTTGAAGTCCCGGGGATAACCAAAAAGGCTACTATGTCATCTTCAGCCCTCAAGCAGATCTCATTGGACCTTTTGCATACATCACATGAAAACCGAACTCATATCTATACGGACGATTCAGTCTCGGGAAGTTCGACGGGCGCTTTTGTGATTCCATCTCGGTCAATCACCATCAAGTTTAAAACTTCACACGTCACATCATCTACGGGCTCCGAGCTCACCGCCCTTCTAGCCGCAATTAGATTTGTTATGCGAGAATTCCCAGCTAACTGGGCTATCTTCTACGACTTCAAGGCGGCCCTTCAATGTATGCGAAGTCTACGACGCGGGAACTACCATCAGATGGTATCTCAAATCAATGAAATCTGTCATCTCGCCACTAACAAATGACATGACATAATCTTTCAATGGCTGTCTGGTCACTGTGGAATTGGTGGTAACCACCTCGCCGACAACGATGTCCGTTGTGCTTATGACGGAGCACCCACACTGCTGATACCCCTGTCAAGGGTTGATGCCACAAAGGAACTTCGCCATATCGGGCATATTACCACACTTATGCATTGAAATCTTCCACTAAACTCCACTCGACGCCCACAAAACCTCGCTTCATTACTTCAATTACAGCTGCCATTAAAGACTTTGTTACGGGACGCTAGAATGCTGTATCAGTTGCGGGTCAGCGTTGCCTTCACCGATTCATTAGGTCATCGCATTGGTACAGCTGACTCCCCCAACTGTGATAACTGCCATTGTGTAGAAACTCTCGCACATGTCCTGTGCCATTGTCCAGATTTTGAAGAAGATTGCCGGACTCTCCAGTGTGCCTTAAGGACGCTCTGGATGATCGACCCTTTACTCTGGAGAAGATCTTGGAGCGTGGCCTTCACGTACTTCAGCCCAGAAAGCCACACGAGCCCTTCTACAATTCTTGAGGGCAACGTCACCGTGCGACCGCCTGTGAAACCTCAAGTGTGTGTACGGTGTGTGTGTGTGTTATGTGCAATGTTCATCTCCTCCTTTCTCTCTGTTTTTCACGCTCATTCCCCTCTTCCCCGTGTAGGGTAGCAAACTGGACTTATTATTAGTTGACCTCACTACCTTTCTGATATTTCCTTCTTTTCTCTCTCCTCTCTTTCTATGTACACTCAACAAGTGACCTTTTGACGTCGATAGTCTCGCGAAGCTCTGGTCGACAAGGTTATGAAATTTTGATGACGCCTGTGGACCATCTGACAGGTTGTCCTGCATAATGTATTTAAAGCCTTGCAAGGAAGCCGCCGAACGCTAGTATGGACAGCCGAAGTAACGTATCAGAAAGGACGTTTTAGGAGTTTTCTTATAGACTAGTTGTATCGGCTGTCAACATCGGCTACTGTTGACATCCCACGGATGAAAATATCGGTGCATTATTCCAAAGATTACCTGTTTTGCTTGCCGTGAATGACGGAATGAAAACGTAACAGTGTTAGTGTCATTAACAGGCGCAAGCATTAGTCTCACAAGAAAGTTTCCACTTTATGAGCATAGGTTCTATCAGATCATCTATCTCTTGCTGCGCGGCGAACCATTAGAACGGTAATCATGATGTCCATCATTTTTACGAATGTTTGGTGGGGTGTAGATTTGGATTTCATTTTAATTGGTGATATCGACGTGAGGCTGCATTGGTTCCAAAATTATCAGTTTTTGTGACGAGTGAGGCGGTTGTTTGCAACCGAGAATATCATACTGTAGAGATTGTAACAGTTGAAAATTACTGGTTGAAATTCGCCATATTGTAGTGCTATATCGGCAATTTTACAGGTCTGAACGTTTAGCGAATGTTTTAATGACACCGACGGTGCACTGCTATCACACTTGACCCCACGTAGTACCATGCATGGAACGCATACCGCATGGCTGCACCTAAAACCCGTCAACTGTGCGCAATAATGCATATGTCCTTTATTAAGTTGTAATATTTATAGAATATTTTAGTACCTTCTCCTGGTTTTTGTATTATGCGACTCTTGAAATGCAGAATAGCACTTTTCCTAGTCCGAACAGCACCTCCAGTGGAGAGCAACGAAACTGAAACTGCTGGCCCTTGGCCTCCGAAATTATCCACTGCGTGCTGGTAGGCAATTTCGAAAGCCTGCATTCGCACCTCTCTTTAGCGGAAACACTTGTATGCTTGTGACACTTGATGTCGCTTGGTCCGCACCTGTCGTCGTGTTTTGGCCGCCACAATTTATGGCGACGGTCGAGTCGAGGCCAGAGGGTATATGCAGACAGTCCACCCAGAAATGCCCCGTTGTTTTATCAATCAAAAACATGTTGTGCATATGGTGTTTTTGCATTTGTATTGCACAGGTTGCTTAGTGCGGCGGTAAAATTGCCAGCTGAGCTGGTTACGGCAGGTGGTTTACTGTCCCCAACAGTCATGCATTCTTTGAACCTTCTGAATAAGAAGGTAAAACCTAGCTAGTACTTGCACGGTGCTTGGTAGTAGCGTTCTTAGAACCGTGTTTGTGACTGGTAAGAGGCGTCGAGCTTAGGGGTGTATACAAGAAGCAAGTACTACACACAGCGCCTCTTCAGTGGTGAATACGGGTTTCGGGCTAGTGCGAGGGTAAAGTTCATCAGCGCTGCTGCTGCACGCACCCCCGGCAATGTCTTTGTTAACGCGGCGGCCAGTGGGGTTCAGTCCTCGGGCCTCGGCTCTTCTTCCATCCTAGACCCGGGGTGAAAGAGCGAGCAAGCGTCTCAAGGAAAAAAAAGTGGAAGGACGCTACTCGTGAGGAGAGCTATAGCGAACTGCGTGGGAAGGCAGAGAGAGAGAGAATAAACTTTATTGGGTTCCAGCATGCGGGATTCCCTCCGGCCGCGCAGGGCGTGGGGTTCACCCTATCTCACGTTACACTAGAAGTCCTAATGTCACGCGGGCCTAGACCTCAAGGCCTTCGTGCCCCGTCGCCGCTCGGGTTACTGGGGGTGTCCCCCTTTCGCCTTTGCAGCGCCAGTGCGACCTCGAGCTGCCGGACGGCCCTTCGCTGGTCTTCTGGGTCCGTAGACCCCACACGCTGTTCTACTTGCGGCGGTAACACCGGACCCGTCCGCGCTGTCTGCGTCACATCCCCAGAGTATGTGAGCCAGGGTGGCTCTCGCGCTCGCGCACACACTGCACATTTCACTCACGTAGAGTTCGGGGCACACGTGTCGCGCTAGCGATGGGGTCAGCACAGTCTCGGTTTGGAGCTGGCGCAACCTCACCGCCTCCCACCGGGTAAGATCCCTGTGCGGAGGCGGGAAGCCACGCCGTTGCTCCCTGTACCACGCGAGGATGTCGCCGTAATCGAGCAGCTGCTCCTCGCCTTCTTCTTCGGTCGCCGTCGTGTCTTCGGAGGCGGGCGCGGCCGCGGTCCGGCACGTGGCGAGACCACGGGCCGCGGCATCCGCCTCCTCGTTGCGGTTTGGAGATCCTGGTATCAGGTCCCTACCCATGTGAGCCGGGAACCATTTTAGCGTCAGCCTCGACTTGGACTCGTCGCTTGCCAACGCCCTAGCAGCCGCCCCGCACACGGCTCCGCGCGAGAAGCTACGGATGGCCGTCTTGCTGTCACTGAGTATTGTCCGCACGCCCGGGGAGCGCGCCGCCAAGGCTATCGCCATCTCCTCGGCCTGGCTCGCGCTCCGCGTACGCACGCTGCATGACGTGACGATCTTGCCCGTCGTTGCGGCGACCGCCGCCGCCACGTAGGCGTCCTTGTTCTTGACTTTGGCCACGTCCACGTAGACGGCGCCCTCGTCGTTCTGATGTTGCAGCAGCAGCGCCCTGGCTCGCGCCGCTCGTCGTCCCTCGCTTTCGCCGGGACCCATGTTCTTTGGCAGCGGATACACCACCAGTCTTCGCATGGTTGACTCCGTGAGTGGAGACGTTTCGTGGTCTTGTTCCTCGGGGGAGGACAGGCCCACTCGTTCCAGCAGCCGCCTGCCGACCGCGGTGCGGCCCAGGCGCGTCAATTGAGCAGTACGTTGGGCCTCGCCGATCTCCGAGAGCGTGTTGTGCGCTCCCAGAGATAGCAAGGCCGTCGTCTTGGTGCCGTTGAGCAGGCCCATGGCACCCGCATACGCCTTGCGGATGGCCGCGTCGATTCGCTTCCTCTCCGCTTCCGTCCACTTGTGAAAGGCCCCCGCGTATGCTGCGTGGCTAACTGCAAAGGCCTGCAGCAGTCGCAGGAGGCTCGCTTCTCGGATTCCTCGGGACCTCGACGTGACCCTCTTGACGAGTCTCGTCGCTATCCCGATCTTCGTTACTATGTGGTTGGCTGCCGTCCCGTTCGTGCGGTGGGCGTCCACGTACATGCCTAGTACTCGGAGGCTCTGGACGTGCGGGACCGGCGTGCCGTCGCTGGCTCGGACGACTATGTTGCGTTCCGCTTCTTCCGCGGCCCGCTTTCTCCATCTTCCCGGTGGTGGGAGCACCAATAACTGGGACTTCTGTGGCGAGCACTTCAGCCCCGTGTCTCTCAGCGTGGTCTCCACGGCGTCGATCGCTGCCTGCAGTCCGGCCTCGATGTCGCCGTCACTGCCGCCCGTCGCCCATATCGTGACGTCATCGGCATAGATGCAGTACCGGATCTTCGGTCCGAGCGCGTCAAGGCTCTTGGCGACGGCGATCATCACGATGTTGAATAGAAGCGGGGATATCACGGACCCTTGTGGGGTTCCGACGCTTCCTAGCTCCCTCTCTTCGAGTCGTTCGCCTCCCACCTCTAGCCTCGCCGTGCGACGAGTGAGGAAGGATCTTACGTAGTCGTACGTGCGCTTGCCCATGTTGAGCTTTGCCACGCAGGCAAGGATGGCCGAGTGCTCCACCTTATCGAAGGCGCTCTGCAGGTCCAGGCCGAGAATGGCCCGGTTGTCTTTCTGCGGAACGCCTCCGGCTGGCTCTAGTACCTCGCGTTGCAGCAGCAACATCGCGTCTTGCGTCCCCAGGCGAGACCGGAATCCCAGCATGGAGTCGTTGTAGTGACCGTTCTCCTCCAAGTACCGCTGCCACCGGTTGTTGAGGACGTGCTCCAACACCTTGCCCACGCAGGACGTGAGCGAAATGGGGCGCAGGCCCTCTATTCCCGGCGGCTTGTTGGGCTTGGGCAGTAGTATCGTCTTGGCCGTCTTCCACTGCTTGGGAAGGCTTCCGCTCGTCCAGCAGGCGTTGAAGTACTTCGTCAGGGCCGAGACTGCAGCGTCGCTGATGTTACGCAGAGCCTTGTTTGTCACTTTGTCCGGTCCCGCGGCTGAGCGACAGTTCAGGGCGTTCGTTGCCTGGCGCACCTCCCACTCCTCGATTTCGCGGTCGAGCAGCGGGTTGGGCGCGCCGTCGTATTCCGGATGCTCCACGTGGTTTGTGGCCGGGAGGTACTTGTCGTGTGGGAAGGCAGACAGTGCAAGCAGCTCATTCTCGCAGCAAACACAATTGGATCTCAGGTCGATACAGACACCGGATGCGACAGCTTGGTCCAATCAACTGGAGCACACACGCAGACGGCAGACCCAAAACAAGAACACGGTTCTACATCCGGACTGGAAACACTTCCTGGCTCTCTCGGAGGAAGTGCCTGCGAGATGGGTTCGAGAACTAAGGGGAAGCGTTCGTCGAGTTTCCAGGACTCTCGCACACTCACCCACACACTCGCCTTGTGTGCTGCTTTGCCTTAGCGGGTCTCAAGAAGGACCCCGACTAGTGTGCGGGAGGATGAGTGTCAGCCTGCTCGTCGGGATGTCCCGGTAATAGCGTACCAGGAGAGGCTTTCCGACGCCCTCTTCTCTCCTATCCCGTGTACGGCTGTACATATAGGGTGGTACGACACACCGATACTGCAAATATTCTGCGCATTGATTCTGAAACACTCACGAAGATGGCGTTGAGGGGGATGATTCGAGGATAGAGAGATAGAATGAATAGCGGGGATTTTGCTTGCGCGCTTCTGCTCATTGTCGGGCTTCGTTGTTATCGCCCTGGTAAGCAAGAGACGCGGCGAAAGTGCCCCTTCCCGCTGGTGTGTTTCTCAAGGAAGATCAACCAGTGTTGTTATTAATGTTACATGCACATAAAAGACGTCTCAGGGTAAGAAATATATAAAGCGATCTGGTTTGTTGTCACTGATAAGGGCTGAACAATCACTTGTATTTATTTATACACTAAGGGAGGCAAGGTTTTTTTTTTGTGATGTTCATCGAATCCACGAAGCTTACAGTGTTCTGCTAGTAATCGTTCTTCCTAGTAAACCTGATGTAATACTACAGAAGGAAATGAATTCCTGTTATTCACTGCTTTGTAACTTCAATGTATTCTCTTTCATGGACCAGCCCCGCCGCGGTGGTCTAGTGGCTAAGGTACTCAGCTGCTGACCCGCAGGTCGCGGGATCAAATCCCGGCTGCGGCGACTGCATTTCCGATGGAGGCGGACATGTTGTAGGCCCATGTGCTCAGATTTGGGCGCACGTTAAAGAACCGCTGGTGGTCGAAATTTCTGGAGCCCTCCACTACGGCGTCTCTCATAATCATATGGTGGTTTTGGGACGTTAAACCCCACATATCAATCAATCTTTCATGGACCAATTACGCACTGAAGCCTTTTTTGTGGGCGTAATATTATCATCAAGTACAGCCTATATAGGGTGTCATAATTTCATTCTCTAGAAACGTTGGCGGTAATGTAGTAGTTGCCGCAGTTAATTATTCAATGATTCTCGGCAATTGACTGCGGTAACGTAAGAAATGCATGAGGCATAAATTATTAGCACTGCACGCAAAATACACACTCTAAGACCAGTGCGACCCCAGGTACGGCCCCTGCAGTCGAATGAACCTGTTACTAAATGCACGAAAACGCTGATTACGTGTATCATTTGCAAATTGTTTATTATTAAGGGAAGACAGGCATTGATAAAATCAACGTCACTAGTGTATTGTTTCTTTCCATAAGTAGGCCTCGCGAGTTTGGTAAGCGGGAAAAAAAAATCTGACGTCTCGTTTCTCTATACGTATTCCAGTAATATACAGTTGGCCCAGACATTGCTGTCCGCCATCTTTGTTCGCAACCTCACCTTAAAGAGTGAAACCTCTTATGAGATTACAACAAGGGTTACGTGCGCCATAATTGTCCGCAATCACCGGTGTCCGTAACCTTCACCGTGCAAAATAAGCAAAGGACTAAGTAAACAGAAACACCTTGTACACAATGCGAACCCGGGACTCCTGTGTGCCAGCCCAGTAGTCTAGCACAGGGCCACGCCGGCGCTTGAACCTCCGTGGCAAACTGTCCTTAGGCAGGCTTGATGTTATGCAAGGAATCGCGTTAATAAAAGAAATAAAGCGTTTTAGAACAGCAGAGGAACAACCAGGCGTCACAAATGCGAATTGTGTAACTAGTGGGTCGTTCAATGCTTCAACCAATTACAAAAGCTTCAGGCATTACTCTTTATTTTCGTCAGCCACAGCATCAACAAATTGCACTAAATTTCTTGCACGTGGGTAGCGGGTACCACGCTTATCGAAGAATTACGAAGTATGGCTTAGTGAAGTGCAGAAAAAAATTTGATGATTAATGACCTAGTGGGTACCCCGCAAATGTGCTTGTAGAAGTTATCCAAAGAGTGCTTAAAAAGGCCCTGGATAACCGCTCTTTCAGCTTTCACTGTAACTGTGCTGCACATTCCCTGCAGGGTTGGCGTTTTTTAAAGACGATAGTCTTTTTGGGGGACCTTCGACGGAAAAATTTTGGTCTGTCTGTCTGTATGTACATTTGTCTCTTTGTCTGCTCTTAACGATACCTCAAACGGCTGACTCTATTCGCAGCGCCCACCGATATTGCTCAATGTTTAGCGTTCATACTTATGTGATTGCCAAATAAAAAGCAATTGTTGCGCTTATCTGAGGTATCACAACAATACGTCAATGTTTTGTATGTGTGCCTTTATACTACAGAAGGTACACACAAGTAATTCTAAGGAACGTAGTGTTAAACAGGCTGCGCTGGCAGTGCGACGCGATGCTCAAAAAGGCAAGTGTACGAACTCTTTCCTAAAACGAGATGGTAGTGGCACCTGTCCGTCGCTTTGCGTTCTACACCTTATCGCCTCCGAGACTGGCAGGCACCTTTCTTCGCATGCGCGCATGCCTTCCTTTGTTTTCGAAGATAAATGCCAGATGGCGCTCGTGTACAACGTGCCTTGATGCGCGTGTTCGCCTTCGCTGCACGCTCGAGGCACTCCAGCGCAGCGCCTCCAGAATACCATTCACCGATTTTATTGCGCAGAACATCAAATAAATGTTTTGTTCATTCTCTCCGGACGCAACAGTATCGTCTTTCGACGACATTTGCAGATTAGATGCAGATCCGGGGCCATTTTTTTTTTCATTTTTCTTCAGGCCTTTTTTTCTAGCGTTTACTTGCAAATATGTTCTTCATAGAAGCATCACAGTTTAAAATAACGTAGTTTTACTGCGAAGATAGATAATTTACTGCCAGAACAAATAAAGAGAAGTAAATACCAGTAATCGTAGACGAGAAGGCATACCTATGCAAGGACAAGGACTACAAGTCATTTTTTTCCTTTGAGAACTACTCTTATAATCGCCTTCACAGTCTTGTGGGAGGAAATAGCTTTCCTTAAAAACGGTGATTTTAGGGAGAGAAAGCTCGGTCCCCAAGGTGGTCGTCATGAATTTGTACACTCTGGCGGCGTCCATGGTTTTCCGAAGGACTTGTAAAAGAAAGAAATGTATGTTACATTGCCCATCTTCACTGCGATGTTGTCCTTCCCTAATGATTTTGTCAATGATAAAGTTGAAAAAGTTACACGCAAGTCTGAGGGTCATTTAGACATCTAAGAACAACGCCTCTTCTCTAACATGGCTTTCCCTCCTTCAGAGGATGACATTGCGGAGGCCGTGCTCGCGAGCGCCGCCTGTGTAACCTCCGAACTGGCCCACCTCCGCGTGTAATGCAAGCTCCCTTCGGCGTCCCCGTCATCTATCTCGGGTCATTCTCTATCCGCTCGAGCGGCGGTCATTAAGCGAGCGGCGTCGCAGCTCAGGTTGGGCTGTGCAGGCGCGCATCGCCACCGCGCATGTATCCGTGTCCCCGCACGGAGGGCATGCCGTAGTGTTCGACCGACAAGAAAGGAGACGAAGGAACATTGCCTCGGCGTTCATCAGCTACCTTTTCATCTAGGGCTGGCGGGTGCACGCTCAACGGTCACCAAAGCTCTACGACGCTTCGACGAGCTTCTGTCCATGCCATGAGCTACGCAACGCTCTCGTGGTTGTTCCGCGTATAGGAGACGAAAACAAGTGGGACAGCGAAATACAGAAGAGGCAAAGAACCGTAAGGAAGGAAGCAAGCCTTCGTTCTGGGCGCTGCCATAACTCTTCGATCGCGTCCTTTCGTGCCATATTAGTGGAGCTTTTTGCCGGTTCGGCCGCCTTGGGCCCAAAGGCGAGCCGCCTTGAGCCTGTGGTGGCGTTGATGTTTATTAAGACCTGCGGTGTCCAGCTACTCGTGATAGACCGACAACGGGTCATTGCGGTCGCGGTCGACAGCGAGGTTTTTTTTTTTTTTTTTTTGCTCCTTCTATATCCTATCCTGCGCGGCAGCAGCAGCAGCTTTCTGCTTTTGTGCACCGTCGTGGGTCTTCTTGCCTGTTCCCGGTGGAGGTCACGCGTTGCCTCAATTTTTTTCCTCCATCGTCTTGCGATTATCTTGTATTTATTGTTTTTTGCGCTGTATACACACATGAGACTGCGATGCTGCCACCATGCGTCTTTGTCATGCTTTCGGTAGGAGCGGCTGGTAATGACGCCTGACTAACTCGACGTATTATATATTATGTACATCCTGTCTTTCTTTCATACCGTTGGGGGAGAAGAGTGAATGTCAGGTTGAGAATGACACCCCAAGGTGTTTGTTTTCTTACTTGATACCGTTCGACAACTCATAGCTCCTCAGCGAGATACGTGTGTAATCAGTTAGGCCATTGCGGCGGCTCTGTCGTTATCATGGCTTCGCAAAAAGGAAGCTAGTGTCGTTGTAAGCTTTGCAGTAGTTTTTCATTCCTTCATTCTATCACCGGGGCTGGCCGACCTGTTAGAATCGCACGAAGTTGCGCTAAACAAAGCTCGGAGTTCGCGTTCACGCAACGCGCTTGTCTTCCCGACAAGAGCATGACTTGCGGTTCAGCAAAACGTGTTTCCCCGAATGACGCAACGTGTATGAGAAGGTCGTTGCTTGCAGCAAAATGAAAAGGACATTTTTATTCAATCCGACTGCAGCTCCTCAGCTGCGATCAGGGCGTGTTTTATTGATAAATCAGCTTTTCTTAGTTCTCCATACGTGTTTGTTTCCGGTTATTTGCCATCGATTATGGGAGTGCATATTTTGTTATTTCACGTTGTTGATGATGACCGGGGAAGATGGGAATGACGTACATGCATGTGATGTATTTATTAGTGTTCGCTTCGAAATAAAATTTTCAGTTGCTAGTAAGCACTTGTCTGTGTCATCTCTGAGTGTGTGTATTTTTAGCGCTTGTTTCATCATAAACCTTTACCAACGCGCCCAACTTGCAGTCAGCTTTCTTGAGCAATGAAAAGATGTCAATTTAGTAGGATATTTTTCGCCGCGTCAGTAGACATTTTAAATCGTTTACCATGACGGTTGTGTATGGGCCTTTTACCATTGCTACTACTGTGTCTCTCATAATCAAATGGTGGTTTGGAACATTAAACCCCACATATCATCGAAATTGCTACCATTTGCTGGTATGCCCATTTTTAAACGGTGTGTATTATGGGGCTGCTCGCCAATAATTCTAATAAAAGCTTATATTTAATTAAAAAGAAACAGACAAATAACCACAAAAACACATTAAGTGGGCGGCAAAATGTTAACAGGCTTATAAATATGTAGTTTGGTACTCTACACTTGAAGTCGTCTAAGGCGCAAAATAAAGTAAAGGCAACATGAAGTAAAAGGGCCGATTTTATTCAAACATGAACACAAAAACGTACAAAGCTACTTGACTGTTTTTTTTCAACTCATAAGAACGAAGTGATGCACACTCCCAATAGCATTATGTCGAGGCTATTTCTGATTGTAAAGAAGGCTCAGCCTGTGGGCCAGCTTTTGGTTCAAGACGTATATGTTAGAAACATACGCAGTTGACCATCGTGACAAAGAACAGAGCTTAGGGCGCTTCCTGCTGACCAATTTCCGGTTTAATCTTTGTAGACCTTTTGACTGTCGAGTGTTGAGACAATAAGCTCGTTTTCTCTAGAAAATGAAACGTTCGTAAATTCCGGAAATGGCAATATAGAATTCTACGTCGAACAAGTGTTTGTTTTTAGCCCTAAAGTCATGTTGGGTGATATCAAAAATGCAGCTTATCATCAATCGACGTCTCTGATGGGCACCATTGGCCATCAACATCAGTGTGAGAACAAAGTACAACGTCGTCCAACTCCATTTACTATCAGCCCTGCCAAGCATGACTTAGAGCTATAGTAAAGCCAGAGATGACGCGATGCCGGCCATACAGTACATACATTTATGCTAAGAATTTATCTGTATCAATTCCATGAATATTGGACTTCTATCAGTATTGAAACTACAGTGACATTATGCATCTTTCTTACGATGCGGCGATGGTAATATGTTGACTCATTGATCCCACCTTGGCACAATTTGCACTTGTATAGAAGCCACATTTGCACAATGTTGGCTGATACTGAACGCATAGAGTGACAATACACTGACGTATTTTCGATTCACCATCAGCCGTCCTCTTCATATGCAAATATTATTTTCTCGTATCACAAAGCAAGCAACCGAGTCGACTCAGCCTGGTCAGCGCGCCTGTATTTCTCTCGGTGCTTTCATCTCTCTTCCTTTTTATTCTCTTTCTACCCTCCCGCTTCGCACCCTTTCTCTTCTTTTATTTGCCCTTTGATGGCCCATAGTGGATAAATACAAACGCTAATCAACATATTTTACTAGCTTGATTTCATTCTCATTATAAATTTCGAGCTCTGAGCGGCAGGCACGATTATCAATTCGGTCATACTACCCAGCTTTTTTCTTCTGCTGTCTTACGTACCCGTTCGACATCCC
Organism: Rhipicephalus microplus; assembly: GCF_013339725.1. Classification (NCBI taxonomy): domain Eukaryota; kingdom Metazoa; phylum Arthropoda; class Arachnida; order Ixodida; family Ixodidae; genus Rhipicephalus; species Rhipicephalus microplus. The sequence continues at coordinate 16,058,456 of NC_051169.1, read as the reverse complement.
ATGTTTGAGTCCTGAGCTAGTAAGAGCACCCTCCCATTTGGACGGCGTGATGACTTCACCACAGAGTAATGCGGGGGATGTGTCTTAAGTTATTTATATCATTGCAGAAGAAACATGTATTACTTGGCTGTATTTCTGGATAAATCTTGTGCAATAGCACGAGGTTTGGTACGCCCCGACTTGAAGAAGCCTGGGTGTCAGAGCCTGAGGTCTGCTCAGTTATCTGCCTGGTGGTGGGTATTGTATCTGCGCCAGGTAAAATGTTTTGTCAATTCGTTATACGAGATGGGATGGTTACGGTTTTTCAAAACATCAGTGCCACGACCCCTAATAGCTAAGCGATTTACTAGTCCTCGCGCAGCTATGTGGGCTGTCTTGTTGAGATTGGTTGGGGTTGCTTCAATGCATCTCATGTGAACCCTCAATGCATCACTCAATGAATCCCAAAAGAGTGTGTGTGGCTCGATCTCCGTGTACCGAAGGATCCGCAAAGCCGGTTCCAATATTGTGATCTTGGCAAATGCTTTGACCACCGATCTTAAGTCGCTGTAAATTGTGAAGCTATTGTTGTCCAGTTAGCCATGGCACTCGCCACTTCCTCTGTTATTTCAGCCATCGTCGTCTGGGCCGTCGTGGAGTTTGTGATACTGTCCTCGTGGTTGATGCTCACTGCTACATACGCCTTCCCCTCGCAATACCGTGCCGCATCGATGAAGAAACAGTCCCCGGCCTGTTCCTGATCTGTTTGCAGCATATCAATTGCTCTTGCTCGCCCTCTACACTTGTTATGCTCGGGTGGAACTTTCGCGGGATGGGTACAACGAAAATTTGTTCTAGCTGTTGACGAGGAATGCTGCAGAAGCGAGACTTGATTTCCGTCTGTGGAAACCCCAGCTCCCGCAGGATGTTTCTACCACTGGAACGCGTGCTGGACAGCCTGGAGAATAGTGCCCTCTTCTGCGCCTCCGCAATTTATTCCAGCCTGTCATGCATGCTGAGACGCCGCAGTCGATGTGAGCTTGTGTACATGGCGAGCCTTTCTGCTGAACGTGATGAGCTTATCACGTTCCAGCCTCGGCCAGTTGTGCATGGCTGCCACATAGGTGAAATTACACATCACAAAGGCGTGTACCAGCCTTACGAGGTTGTCTTCTCAAAGTCCCCATTGTCTGTTGGCAACCCTTCTTATCACTCTAATGGCACAGTCAGTTTTTTTGGCAAGTCTCGTTACAATCAGGTTATGAAGATAAGCATCCCTGAACACTCATGGACACAAAAAGTGTCGCGTGGTGTTTTCCATTCATCAGTGTTTCGCCTGAGAGCAAAATATGGGCCATCCAATCGCACTACTGCATAGCTGACTGTTACCTGTGCGCATACAACTAATAATAAAAGCATGAAATAATTTAGCCATACAGGCTGTGGTTTTTAAATGCATACAGATGAAAAGACAGGCAAAATTCCAGAAGGCTTTCTCAGTGTACAGTGGAGATTTAAGCCCTCTCTGCCTCGTAAATACGAAAACATGTCAAAGGATAACATGAAAGTTTCTCAAAGAGAAAGATTCTGAAATAATGACACGTTTAGCGTTGTGTTGCAGTACGTCGTCCATAATATAACGCTTTATGCAAGGTAACGTGAGCTTAGCGCGTTTCGCAATTCAATAAATAGTCAGTATAAGTCTGTGCGTCATTAATAAAGAACTTTCGTTCCTTACTTTACACTCACACCGCCACTCCCTGTGGACTTTTGCTTCTATTTTGTGAGCTGCTAGAGTTAATACATTTAATTTATTATAAAGACATTCCCTCATATGTATTTGGCGCAGGTATTAACGTTAGAAATGGATCTTTTGTTAGCTACGAAGCCTTGCCGCTAACTTTGGGCTCATTCTTAATTATTACTTTGCCTTCGTAGATTCATTTCTTTCCCCCCGATAAAGAAATGAAAAATACTCTAAATAAAATGGTTTTCTCTCTTTCCAGAGAAGTAGAAGAATAGAACGAAACAGAAGCGTCAAGAATACAAATGAGAATGCTTTTAACCATAATCTTTGGATTGCTGGCCACTGTTCAAGAAAGCATTTCACAAATCGATGTGGCTCAATGTGGAACTGTGCCATTCTCTGCCTAAAAAAACTCTGAGTGTGAAACAATTCTCAGTGATTCAACGAGAAGACCATTTTCCTCATTCCGCCTTTCCCTCGGACGTTTAAGACGATAATCTCTGCGAAATATATGAACAAAACAGGATCAATTGTATCAGTGGTGTTTGAGTCCACACACCAGACGCCGAAGGTTAGTATTTTACCCACGACGCAACAAGCACTTTTACTTTGCGGGCTGCTTTCATTCAGCTCAAACATCAGACACACATATATCTACCAATAATAGGGTGCCAAGGCAGACAGTCAAAACTCGGACTTGTGCATAGATAAGTCTTTCCAAACTATAGTAAACCAGTCTTATGCTCGCAGATTGTTAATAAATCTGAATTATATGAGTGTGGTTTTAACCGCCGTGCAAAACAGAGGGCTTTCAACGAAGAGTTCATTCAATGCCTCGTCGTGAATATTATTTACTGCAGAGAATTTTTTTTAATATTGCCATTGGTAAGCTATGTGTTATCACAGCTTTGTGACGTGCGTGCTGAAAATAAACATGATTTCTAATTAAGTTTTTTTTACTTAGCGTCAAGTCTTTGAATTTTTGGGCTTTGCCAGTGAAGTCCATTACCCACCGCCTTTTCCTCCGCGAGCCCCGCGGTGTCAGCTTCATGCAACTTGTCCCTTCACCTAAAAAAGTTGCCCACTCGCATTTTACAGGTATAAACGCCCTCTACAGGACAGCGTGTTAAGCTAATATTGAAGACGGCACCAATCAATGAGTGTGACTTTGCGAAGTTTTATTGTCAAACTGGTGTTTCGCTAGTCACGGTATGCACAGTTATGGAGAACCGGCCCTTCCAGACGCTGACGAGTGATGGAAAGATAAAATACGACATTTCTATGCCACACGAAAACAGGGGAGAGTCACCCGCCTTGCAATAAAACTGCATGCACATTTATGCTTCACTTAGGCCGAGACTTCAGCAACTCTCGAATTATATTTTGCGTGTCTCTTTTTTTTATGTGAACACACGATGGCTTGTTGAGAGTAGGAAATTTAGGCATTTAGAGACTGATGCATTCAGCTTTCCCATAGTAGAGTATTCGGCACTCTAATTGTCCACAAAATCTTCTAAACGCCTAACGAAACTCGGCTGTAAGATTCAGATTCGGCGTCACGGAGCTATGATAACGCGAAATCTTCTTCGCAGATATATGTAGATTTATGGGAACCTACTAGCATAGATGCACCCTAAACGTATATTACGGTGAATGACAAAGTTCCAATTCTTGGAGGCTCACAAAAATTGTTAGTGTCATGTTGCTTCGGAGGGGCAACGCTACTGAAAGTACATCTTTCGAATCCTAATCATGGCCTCCACAATTTTTTTCTGGCAATGGCGTGGTGCCAGAGCAAATCGCGGAGCCCAAGTTGTAACTATATTTTTGTGTTCATACTTGTGAGCAAGTGTGCAAGTTCTTCTGTACGTAGACCAGCCCCTTTTCTTTCATCAAAAAGATCTTCTAGCTCTCTTAAGGAAGAGTGACTATCACACAGCTAAACCGAAGGGTGATGTATATGACACTAATAAATGTGCTCCTCTTCCTCCTCACCCTAACAAACATAGCCACACAACACATTCAAAATGTGTCATTTTTATACACTCCTTACAAGAATTTTCTGCTCGCATCAGTAGTAAATGACTCAAGCCCGTCGCTATGATTTCATGATTTGACATCAAAATAGAAACCACGCGATGAACGTGCGTCCGCGTCGGTTAATTTTGCGCTCCAAGCGTGTGCCCCATCCAGGATGTGTAACGGGACGAAGAGAAAAAGTCGCGCCAAGAGCAATGGGCGACGCAGGCGCAAGAACAAGACGCGTGGCTTATTTCCCGTGCGGGAACGGGGACCGATGTTTGGTCGGGGCCACATTCCCGGCATGGGCGGTTGTGGAGGGAAAGCAAGATTACGGAGGCTGAGCGCGCCACGAGTGCCGCGTTCCAACGTTCATCAGAAGCAAAGATGGGTGGCTGGCGGACGGCGGTAAAACGGCCAAGTCAGCGGCCTTGTTTGTTTCCCGCTCGAGGACCCGCGGGGCTCTGGATTTGGCTTCAGGCTATGGTCAAAAAGGGAGGTCTTGCGCCTGCTGCCAGTTGCGTTTGCGTATGAAAAAGAGAGGCCTGTACAGCGTGGCGACGACGAGGGACTCCTATCGTCCCGGTCTGCATTCCTGTCATTGTTTCTGCGGTTGCGCCGGCGCAGAGTGTGCAAGGCTAGCTTGGGCTTGGTTGGCTGGCACCCCAATGTATAGAACTCCGCAAGCTAGTAGGCTGCACTTCATCTCGATGGCAGGCAGGACTGCCGGGCCAGCTATACTGCAGGCTAGGCGAGTGGACGAACGCGAGAAAAAAAAGAGAGAGGCACGCACTGCGTGGTGGATTCGAGCTAGGGCTTCCGAGAGTCGTATACACATTTGTCGGTCCACACCGACTGCGCCACCACCCCTTCCTGGGGCCTACCTCGATGTCTCGGTTCTTTTTGTGTGTTCCGGTGCAACAGTGATCAATGGAGTGTTCCATTCGGGCCTCTCTTCCCTCCTCTCTTCGCCACGTTCCCGGGAGATACAACTTCTTCGCTGAGACCATAAAAATCGATCAGGACTGTGCTCTACCCTCGCACAGAAAACCCCCGCCCTCCCTCTCCCACAGCTTTTTATACCGGCCTTGCGACCATGTTCATACCTTTTTCCTCTTTCACGCTGCACACGAACAAACCAGGCAAGCACGCCGCCAGAAAGGGTTGCTGTTTTCTTTCTTTCGACCCTCTACTTCTGTTTCCGTCCTATCTCTAGTTGCCTCTCGTCTCGCGCGCAATGGCCGCCCTTTAGTTTCCCGCACCTCGTTTTTCCTGTTGTTCTTCGTTTTGACCGGTAGCTAGCAAGCCTCTTGGTTCTGGCCATCACGCTGTGCTGCGGCACTCCTTCATTCGACGTTCGTTTGCGTTGCCCTTGCTGCCTTTCTCTCTATCCGTTCCTTTATTTCGCTTCCTCTTTCTCCCCTCTGTACATTTATCTTGGCCGAGAAGGGAGACGCTCCGCTCCTTGAAGAGCCGAGCGTACATCGAGCCCGTTCTAAGCGTGGCCGCAGTTTTTTCTGTTCGCTCTCTGGTCTCCTATTTTTTTTTTTTTTTGCCATTGTGCGCTTTCGCAATCTTCTCTCCAGTCTTTATTTTTCCCTTCTCTATGGTTTGGCGCGTTCGTGATGTGTGTCCGCGCTTGGGCGTCGGCGTTGCTTCAGCCGCGCGACTGTCCATTTTTCTTCACTCTGTGTGGCTGGCTGATCGGAAGAGACAGTTCTTTTGCCGAGTGCGGCGCGAAATCAGGAAGAGCGAATTTGAAGCGACGTTGGGCTCCGAGGCGCAACTCTACCGTCTGGCTTCTAACCTGAGGCCATTCGCTCTTCCCCCACTGTGGTTCTTTCACTTTCGAGTCTTTTTTACATTCGTGCCAGTGTTGCGCTGAGTTTCTGTTTGCTTTATTGCTCCCTCGTTGAGCTGTCTACAGGTGAACATTTTTCACTTAGACTGGGAGGAAGGAGCGTGATAAAAGAAATCGATCAAACAAACAGGCGAGCCAAACAAAAACCTACAAGCTCCGCGCTAGCAAGAATCTTTAGAACGTCCGAGTGGTGCACACGTTGGTGGATGTAATGGACACCTTAAGTAAGTAAACTAAGGGGGCAAGAAGCTACAGACGCCAAGAAAAGTACTTGATACTTCAGCGTTGCAGATGTGTGTCTATAGACATTTGGTAACGGGGTGTTTGTGAATGATAGAAACGTAGAGAACAAAATAAAAATGAACAATGATGAAGCACCGAAGAACGTACACCAACTTACAGAGAAGCTTCGTCCTGCTGACTGAATGTTGTTTCAAGATTGCCCTCTGTGTGTAATATCCCTTCAAGGGGTGCCACATCGACGACCTGAAAAAAAAATTAATAAGACACCCTGAGCCACGTTGTGTCTGTCTGGGAAACAACTCACACAGAATTGTCAAAAGTTGTGGAGATAGCATTTATGTCGTTATTAAAGTTGGGCCGACAACGATGTAGTCAGTGTGGATAGCTGCGTGCCGCTTTATTACAGATGTCATCCGTGACGTTTCTGCTGAGGTCATGGAATTCTACCGCATTAATAGCTATCGGAAGCTCCTCTGCGGCGTTATTTAGAATACACAAACACGCCGCCGCATTCTCATGATACAAAGTGCACCGGAACTTTTTCAGTCGTGGCGACCACATTTGTAGACACGAACTTAAAGGCGCGTTGCACGCCGCCTGTTTTTTTCAAACGACTTGAATCTCGCTGTGCATATTCCTGCAGGCTTCGTGAGTGGGCAAGTGGTGGTCATTCAATTTCATTGTGCTCCGTATTGCTATAGACGGTCACTTTGCTGGAGACACTACCATGCGCGACGATCGTTCGACTAGGACCAACATGCAAGGTATTTCTTTTTTTTTTCCGCTCGGAACAAATACAACCAGCAAACAACAGTTCACTCTCTTTAGGCAAGTACCGAAACTAGCTGGTAGCAGAATAATTAGATAGTTAGTTGGAACATTATGAACATTTATTAGTAAAACTCATCGAAAACAACACATTCGTTCATACTTTTAGGGGGGGGGGGGGGGGTTGTAGTAATGAGTGCATTCGTGCTATACCCCGTGAATTTTACGCGTTTCTGACTATGACATATCATAATTTGTGTCTGAATGGGGCAGCACATTTGCAACGAATGGGTTTAGCCTTCGGCTTCTATTATGCGGATACATAAGAAGGGTATATAGCTAAATTTATTCTGTTTATTTATTTATTATTTATTTCGTTAAGCACTACTTCACAACAACGTCCAGAAAGGAGTCATTGGCTCAGAGCGTTATGTTTCTAGTAGAGGCTCGGTTGATTGATTTTTCAGGAAAAGTAGATTTCAAATGCTCAATCCCTCGAAAACTGATTCTTTGGAGGTGTGCCGCATTCGAAAAATGATGCTCTGGAGGTGTGCTACCAAGATTATCTTATTGAAGGTTGTTGTAGGTGACTGCGACGGACTATTATACATATGACGAAACGTTATATATAAACTGCCCTGTTGAAGTTATGTAGTTAGAGTAAATATTTAGAAAATTCTGGTAATTTTTAAAGCTTGACAAAACGTGGTGGGCAATTTCTGATTGTGCATCTTGTTCATATTTAAAGTCACTTATGAAGCTTCTTATACCAAAGTGTTCGCAGTTTACCGCGAAAGAAATTAACATTTGAATAAACAGCGTCGTGCAGACTAAACAACAGTTCCACCATTTAGGTCTTTCTCTGTTATGCAATGATAATTATCTGGCTTGCCTGGGCTTCAATCCTTAAAACTCCGCGCTCAACACTTTTCTATAAGCAATAATATGCAACGCTTATAGCGTGAACGCTTTTCGTCACCTGGAGATACCGGATAGGGTACGTTAAACAACATAAATGCACGCGAAATTATATGAAGATTATTGTTGGACCACGAAAGTAAGCTACAAATAGGGCAACTGTTCTTGTAGTGCATAGTGTGGCATGCAAAAGCACAGGCTGGTTATTATTTCTCATTCATGCGCGAAGGATACTCCGCCCATATGAAAATCGGGCTTCATGCTGTGGCTCCCAGTGTTTTACAGCCACTTGCGCGTTGTACTTGCAAATGGAGACGTACGCGAACTCTCGCTAATAGCTCCACACCTGGTGGCATCGCCTATTATTAATTATACCTTACCATAACTTACCTAAACGCGCACATTGTCGGGGGCGTTGGCTCATCTATGTCCAGCGCTGTGTCGGAAATTCGCTCAGGCCCATATCCTGCACGCACGTCAGTGCGTGCGCTAATGCGATTCTAGCGCGCTCCTAACGCAACCACATTGGGCGCTTCGCATACGCGGTCACGCGTACGTGCGTACCAGCGTAATCGCTCCTTCCCTGTCATGTAGATATCCTCGACAGCGTCCACATCTCAATGCATGCAGGGCCGAGATGTTATTATGGCAAAGTGCAACCGCTGTTTAGTTGTTTTTTTATTATCTAGAAATCACAGAGAATGGGATTTCACGCTGGGAAAAGAAAAGCGAAAAAAAAAACACAACGACCGGTAAGGCATTTTGCAAGCGTAATTTGAGCTCGTGTTTATTGGCTGCCTGATATTGATCTTTCTTTGACACAGACGCTCCTGCAATCACAGTTGCCTGCACTTGCGTGGCTTCAGCGTTATTAGGAGTAAAAGTAAGCTTCCCGAATCCGCGATATTTAGGTTATAGTGCTTAGTGCTTTGAGTTAAAGTAATGGACAGAGCAATTAATTACTGACTTCGACAAATTTCATTCGTGACTGATGAATAAGCAAAGAACGTGCTGGAGAATCGCGGTACTGCTGTCTTTTAAAGCTTTTGTTGAAGTGCACACGAGCGGAAAACGGAGAAAGAAGTCTCGGGATGATGCTTCCTGATTGGGGTTTAATGTGCTTGCTCACTCAATTGTGACGAAGAACTTGATGGCTGGAACCTGACCGATAAATGCCCACTCAATCATCGAACGAAGGAAGTACTTTCAGACGAGATTTAATGACCTGTGTTTTGGTTGAAATATCTACCTGCTAATCGTCGAGCGTCAGCAGCGTGATCGAAAACTGCGCTACTAACTACCATTAGCGTGAATGGTTAAGAGAAAAAGCTGGTACTGTTTTTACCGACTGTTAAGCGGTTGCTTGACTCGCTTATTTTTGTTATTACTAAGCGTGCACATGTGGCTGTCAGTTCTCTTGTATGTAAACGCTGATTACAGTTCTCTTTTTGCAGAGATGCACAAAGATGAGGGGGGTATGGGGGGGGGGTACCAAAGATTAGTACAGGATAGTTCCCAGTTCCCGGCCGGTCGATTACCAGCGTTCAGAGACGCTAAGGTACAAACTGAGCTTCTCATGAGTGTCTCATCATGAGCCAGTATGAAGTGTGTGATGTAGCCTTTGTTGCTGAATTCAGAGTGTTGGCGTGTTCACACGTCCATAGCAGGAACGTGGTGGTTCGCTTGCTTAACGATAGCATTGTCGACTGTGGGAGGCGAGAATGTTTTAGGCAAACTTAAATATTAAGATACAGAGAGAAATTAACGTGGCGCACAGGTTACGATGGTCCCCGGATTGTAAGCATTGCAAGCTTTTTGTTCTTCCCCGGCATTTCACTGTGTCCGCGATCGGCCTACATTTCACCAAGTGGTGACGTATTGTGATAAATCATATTGTGACGTCATATGTTTACGGCACTGCTTGATGACTGGTTTATTGCATCACTCACGTTGACGCGGCTGACTCCGCACTCTAAAAAGTAAAAGAGGAAGAGGAGGAGTGTACGAGGGTGCTCCTTTAGGGGAGTAACTAACTAGCCACAGCCATTCTTATCATTTGGGTTATCTGCGACGGAACGAACTGCTACTCCCACCCCTCGGCAGTTACTCTTTTGCTCCTTCCCGATATTCTTCAATAGAGTATCAGTTACTTTTTACACAAAAAACAAATCAATTATCGACTGGCATAACAAGCATGTTGAAGTATGTGCAGGCATAGATGTACAATCGATATGCAAGTGTCACATTCAGAAGCAAATCTCGGAAAATTTACGGCAAAGAGATAGGATTCGAACTCACGATCGCTGAGACAACGCCTCGCTACGGCACTGTTGAGAAGAAAACAGGTTTATAGGCACCATTGGGTCACATGCACACGGCGCGATAATTTCTGCCTGTACTTCAAAAAGGGGCCCTTTCTTCTCCAAGAAAGGAGAGTGCCCTTCTTGCCTTGTCATGTGCAAAATCTTGCACAAAGTTCATTCGTCGAGAAAGGGAAGCGATCTTTTCGGGCTAGCTGTGCACTTACTCTGGGAAAATTTTTACCGTTGGTCATTTTTTTCGGTTTTGATGAAGCGTTTTCAGGGGGGGGGGGGGGGGAGGGGGGGTTGCCTTAAAACATGCAGGTGCCGGGCTATCACCGTATGGCAACAGCTCGCAAGCGAGACTAAAAACAGAATACGACGACCTGTGTTTGAGCCTAATCTATAGTCTGTCTTTCTTCTGCAGGCAATAGTTGAAAATATTCTCAAGGGTCGATTGATAGTTTTCATTTATTAGAAGGCACGTAGTACCTGAACGCTATACATTATATTCCGCGTGACGATGCATAAACGGGCATAATCCCAGGTGACTTAACAACTTTTCGAATGGAATGTGTGGCTTTAAAAAGCTTGCAGGGGCTTTCTGTTTCACGTTGTTGAAGAAAAGCCCCGCCGCGGTGGTCTAGTGGCTAAGGTACTCGGCTGCTGACCCGCAGGTCGCGGGTTCGATTCCCGGCTGCGGCGGCTGCATTTCCGATGGAGGCGGAAATGTTGTAGGCCCGTGTACTCAGATTTGGGTGCACGATAAAGAACCCCAGGTGGTCAAAATTTCCGGAGCCCTCCACTACGGCGTCTCTCATAATCAAATGGTGGTTTTGGGACGTTAAACCCCACAAATCAATCAATCAATCAATTGTTGAAGAAAAGAAATAATGAACCAGCATGGACTTAATTATTTATTTATCAGTAACTTAGACTACACTTGTGGAGAACAATGCGCATGTACATACAAAATAATAAAAATCATACACCAGTAAAATGTCAAGTGTTACAGAATATGCAACGAAAATAACACACATACAGAAATGCATAAAGTATAGTAACTCGAGGTGCTATAAAAAATATAATACAAATGTTACTATCTATACCGAAACAGGGCCATAGAAAATGAAAACTTAAGAAGCCCTGGAAACATTTCTTTCTCCTGCTTTTCGCATACCTCGGTTTCTGAGCAGCAATTGAGAACGATAAACGAACAAAAGTAACAGCCAAGTAGATGCTTTAACATTAAAGAACTCAAAAATATATAGCTGTGGACATAAATGAGCTGAGTTTGAGCTGAGTTTTCATATTTAATTTTTTCATTTTCTCTCTGTAGTAAACAAAAATCTGAGGACGTATTTCATAGGCCAGTGCCGTTGCTGAAGACGTCTTACACAATTTGTTCAAGTATTGCTCACATTTGCGGAGCTCTCGCGGTAGTGATGTCACTTTCGTGCAAGAAGCGTTGTTCTTCGGTCGTCCGATCAATGATACTTCCTTTCGTTTATGGAGTGCAGAGCATTTGCTCAAAAAGCAAGGCGCTTGCGTGGTTAGGCACATGTCTTGAAAGAAGTACTGGACAACGTGAACTTTTTTTTATGAAGAGCACTGTGGCAGTCGCTACAGTAACTTGTAAAACTCTAGTTCAGAAATAAGTTGGCTGCATGATCACTTGTTTTACTAAGATCTGTTCTCTCAATTTGTAGAGAAAGAAACTTGTCTATTGTCCTCTATTCTACACTTTATAATCTTGCTCCTCCTCTTTCAGTCCTGTTTTTTTTTTTTATTCAGCAGCAATAAACTGGTTCCTTTGATTTGGAACAACCAACTTTCAAAAGTTTTTAGTGAGAGGGTGAGGAACAAAATCATTAGTTAGTCAGCTGGTTAGTTAGCTGGTTGGTGTGTCAGCTAGGTAGCTAATTAGTTAGTTAGTTAGTTAGTTAGTTAGTTAGTTAGTTAGTTAGTTAGTTAGTTAGTTAGTTAGTTAGTTAGTTAGTTAGTTAGTTAGTTAGTTAGTTAGTTAGTTAGTTAGGTAGGTAGGTAGGTAGGTAGGTAGGTAGGTAGGTAGGTAGGTAGGTAGGTAGGTAGGTAGGTAGGTAGGTAGGTAGGTAGGTAGGTAGGTAGGTAGGTAGGTAGGTAGGTAGGTAGGTAGGTAGGTAGGTAGGTAAAGAGCCTCATGTACTAGATATCATGTCATAAAGATTACATGTAGTTCTATCGAAATAGTTAGTCCGGGTGAATTCCGATTGAAGGTAGTTAACACAATGTCCCTGTAATCGGCGCAGTTGTAGCAATACCTTTTATTTTTTAGTGTTTATTTTCCAAGATATGAGATCAGATTCGGTCGTTGATCAGATTTGAATAGGAGCCGAAGCTACAACCGAATGTAGCCAAAGCAGCCACGTCATTTAGTTGTAGCGCCAAACTTGTAGCGAAATCAAAAAATAAATGCTTTTGTGTATAGAGTGATTAGTAATCAACAGTAAATAATATGATTCTGAAAGACAAAAAGCTGATTATAAAGAGCAAATTATTTTTCCTTCTTTCTCCAACTCACACGTATAGGTTACAAATAAATATAATAAATGGTTATATTGTCAGTGTGGCTGCGTTAAATTCCAATAAAGATCATCCATATAATTCCAATAAAGATCATTTCTTTATCTCACTGTACGTGGGATAAAGAAATCCCACGTACAGTGGGAATCGATGATATGTGAAGCACGAATGAGAGAGGTTGATGTGTCACTTTAAAAACGGCACAACGTTACGAGTTGGAGGTAAATGATGCCGTACATGGCTTCCGTGTCATGATTATCATGTTTGGATGTGTTGTTTACCTTCGTCATCTATTCAAGTCACGTGGTACCAAATTTAGTATATGTGGAGCTAGAGAAACGGCCGCGAGCAGGCTATGAACGTGGTATGTTGTCATGTTCTTACATGACACGCGTGTCAGGATTATCATGTTTGTACCAGTCCTATATTTCATCAACTATTGACATCACGTAACACAAAATTTGGTATATGTGGAGCTAGCGAAATGGCTAAGAGCACATCATGAAAAACCCAATATACTCCGATGTATCGTTGACACGGCGCACGCTGGGCACAGCGGAGCTACGCTAGCAAAACGTGAGCACTCTACTGTCTGACGCAAGGCGCGACCGGCGCGACCAGCGTCCGCGGCGCGGCCCGACAGCAACCGGTGCGAAATGCGACATGGTGCATTCCGCGCCGATGCGTTACCCAGACAACACTGCGCCTCCCTGTTTTCGTGACGGAGGGACGCCGGACGCGCGGAAGCACACATGCGTCAAAGCAACGCAGCGTGGCGCGTGCCTGCGAGTATATGGCAGGACCAGTGCCTCGCGTGGCAACACCAGCGTGATGTGACGAAATGAATGCTGGTGAGCACGAGCACCGCGTCACGTCAAAATTTATTGGCACCTTGACTGTAGCACGTAGTCATGTTCTCACATGACACGCATCTCATTATCATCATGTTCCCACCAGTTACATACCTTCGTCATTCATTGACATCACGTAATACCAAATTTGGCATATGTGAAGCTAGCGAAACGGCTGCTAGCGGATCAAGAGTGTGGCATGTAGTCATGTTGGTACGTGACACGCATGTCGTGATTACCATGTTTGGATGTGACATTTACCTATGTCGTCCGTTCGCGTTGATTAATACCGAGTTTGGTACATGTGAAGCTAGCGAAACGGCCGCGAGCGCATCAGGAGCGTGGCATGTAGTCATGTTGTTACATGGCATGCATCTCATGTTTATCATGTTTGCACCAGTATCATACATTCGTCTTCAACACGTCCCGTAATACCAAATTTGGTATAAGTGAAGCTAGCAAAATGGCCGCCAGCTCATGATGAGCATGGCATGTAGTCATGTTGTTACATGACACGCATCTCATGATTATCATGTTTGCACCAGTCACATACCTTCATCATTTATTGACGTACTGTAAGACCAAATTTAGTATATGTGAGGCTAGTGAAACGGCCGCGAGCGCATAATGAGCATGGCGTGTAGTCATGTTACATGACACGCATGTTATTATTTTCATGTTAGGGTCTGTCGCTTGTGTTCGCCATGCAATCATGTCATACTATACCAGTTTTGTAACATGCTATGTGAACGAAACCACCTCAAAAGCTGCAGTACCTTGAAATGTAAATCATAGCATTTATGACATACATGTCATGATTTTCATGTTACTACTAGTCAAATGTGTTCTTCATACAGCCAGGTTATGTCATACTAAGCTTGGTATTGATACCATTATTGAAACGGCCAGGAGAGCTAAAAGTCATAGGCGGCTAGACAGATAGATAGATAGATAGATAGATAGATAGATAGATAGATAGATAGATAGATAGATAGATAGATAGATAGATAGATAGATAGATAGATAGATAGATAGATAGATAGATAGATATGCTTAAAGTCGCCGAAGTTCGCTAAGAAATGGTTCGCATTTAAAAGTAACTTTGGGCCAAGAACTGAGCAGGAACATTGAATGTTGAAGCTGTTTCTTTTTCTTGAAGCCATACACCAAGATTGGTACAAAGGTACAATAATGGCAGTCCATCGTAAAGTAGTAAAATCTGATACAATATGAACAGTCCAGTTTGATTTTGTTGCTGATATAGCTTTGAGGACGCTGTTTTTCAGCTTGGGAATCCGGCGTCAAGCGCGCTACATATCCACGCGTTTCCTTACATACACGTGCCCCTCCGTGTGAAGGCCTGACTACACGTACGCGTGGCAGCGTCGCAGCGCGCGACATTTTGATACGGCATTGCGTCCTCTCCCTATTGTGAGAGGGCACACGGCCACGCGAGGCTGCGCGCACTTTTTCTGTAGAGGGAGATGGCGCGGAACCACGTCCCAAAGCCATGTGCTGACGCACTGCGACGCGTACGTGTGGTAAGGCCTTTAAGGCTTGACCCCACGTAGCCGTTGCAGTGCGTCGGCGCCGAGCCCTCTTCCTTATGGAGAGAGAGAGAGAGAAAGAGCACGGAGCTTCGCGCAGGCACGCGCCCTTTCTCTTCATGGAGAGAGAGCACGACGCTACGTCAGAAAGCCACGCACTGACGCGCTGCAACGGATACGCGGGGTCAGGCCTTTAGATGGAGGAAAGTGTGTTGGGTGCCTCGATGCGCACTAGCCCGTCAACGGGGCATGAACGTGTGCACATATAGGCCATTGCGACAGAAAAGCTAGCTAATAATGCATTAGACTTCCTTTCTGTTTTATCTTAAAATAACAAGAAGCGGATGACCAGGTAATGCACCTAAATAGGAGTTCAAAGTAGCCATACTGTGAGCATGGCATCAACCTAAAATATTGGTCGCCAGATGGGGTCGTATAGTAACCAGTTTGGCACAAAGTAGCCACAAACGGCGACTCTGTCTGAGATATTACGAAGCGGTAAAACCTTGTAGCAGCGCTTTTTTCAAAATACAACCTATGCAATCGAATAAATATGAGAAGATGCACAAGTGTCTGGACGCCACCACCGCAATATCAGTGTAGCTGGTAGTAATTACTAAATCCCTTTGCATACTTATTTCATTGTACCCCAACTTGTTACACATTTACAAATACCAGCACTTCTAAAATCAATATACCGTAGGCTGCAACAGCAGCGCAAATTCTTCTTTGTATTTTACAGCGACGTCATAATCTTGTTTAGACTAATACGTTCGCCACAGCTTACGTTAGTTTAACTCACAGAGCTTGCACTGCAACAAGCGTGCCTCAAATTAAACACACGAATATATATGCCTTTCCAAATAACCAAGAACGAAACACGCGAGACAGCTACAAATACTTGCTCTGCTCTCAAATACTCTGCACACATCCGCTGGCCTGAGAGTGGTTACACAACCTCCAGTCAGCTTAAACATAAATGTCGCGACAGCAGGCCCGTCGCCAGGAACTTGTTTCGGGAAAGGGGGATTTAGGGCAAGGGGGGGGGGGGGGGACACTAGCTGAAAACGTCAAATATTTGGACAGCCATAGATTATTCTCAGTAACTATTTCCGGTAAAACACGCACGATGTATATTACGTCACTATCCAAATACAATTTTAGTAATAGTTTTATACATTTAGTTTTGAGAAGGATCTTTTTCGTTGTATTTTGACATGTATACGTTATCGGGGAGGGCAGGTAATAGTGACTACCTCCATGGCTGCAAGCCTGTAAGACAGGATATACGAAGAGAAAATTTATTATCTATCTATCTATCTATCTATCTATCTATCTATCTATCTATCTATCTATCTATCTATCTATCTATCTATCTATCTATCCATTTATCTATCTATCTATCTATCTATCTATCTATCTATCTTCATCTATTCCCTCTCTCTATTTATTTCTTCCTACCTTTAATTCTTCCTTTCTTCTCTTTCTCTTTCTCTGATATTCTATCATTAATTAGGACATTTTAGGGCATCTCTATTCCGAACGATTTGCGACGCGCCAGCAGCCTCAATTACACGTCCGTTCAATAAGGTGAAGCATCTTATCCGACCAAGAGAGCGATCTCTAACACCCAATATTTGTCTTCACTGGTTCGTCGTATATGCACCTTCGTTCAAAAGTGCTGCTGGCAGCCAAATTAGCCCCATCACCCACGCTGCGTTTTCCGAGTCAAGAACCCCGAAACAGCAGCGCCTTCTCCCCAACTGTCACCGTCTCGCGTCTGCGAGCGCCTCCCCGATAGAACGTCACACGTGTGCCACACCGCCAGCGCTTTCCGTCATAATATGCATAATTTCTCCTCTCGGGAGAGCACTTACTCAACCGCGCATGCCGAAGCAGCAGTGGCTCACAACGTCGCGCCGTTACAGCTTACACACACCACTTCGGCCCACTTCTGGAAGGATAAGCACGTTGGCCCCCGGAGGGGCAACGGAGGACAGGGAAGATGTGCGATGTAACTTAGTGACTCGCCGCTCGCGAGGCAAGCCTCGCTTGCCTTGCTTGCTTTGAGAACATCGTCGAAGAAGAGCCCCGAGGGCACATATAGTACATGTAGTGGAGAGGAGGTCTTGTTCGTGGATGACGGGGATGAAGTGGAGGGGATGTTGCGACGGCTTCTTCGTGGACGGAGAAGATCAGGATGGTGGAACGGCCAAAGATGAGCGGTGGCGGCTGCGCCGATGACGGCGACGGCTGTGGGCCCGAGTCCGCGAGATGGCACTGCGAATGGCTCCCGTGATGTTGCTTTAATCTCCTTCTAATGCCGCGGAAGTAGAGCGCGCGCTCGATAAGCATTTTGGTCGTCGACGGGGCCGATGGAAGCGTGCTGCTCGTAGTAGAGGCGAGGCGAAGTGAAGGCGTTCTTTCAATATTTTTTTTTCTTTTCTTCCCGAAGTATTCTTTTTTGTTTCGTCACTTCGTTTTTAGATACGATTTCTCATTTAATCTACACGAAGCGTTTCTGTGTGTGCGCGCACGTTAAAGCAAAAAAAAAGTATAGACCCATTACCACAACGTTCGGACGAGCGCGCGAGTCGATGATAAGGAATCAAAACTACGATGACAAAAAAAAAGAGTAAAACTACGCAACGTACACATTAGCGGCAAACATATTTGGAGTGCGTTATACCTTTGTGTACGTCAATATCATGATTACTCAGGTTCACTTTTTTTTATTTTGTGCGAGCATTCTATGGTGCGTTACTGGTACATGTTTGTTTCCTTCTTCAGTGCCTTTTTTTTATTTTTCTTTCGGAATGATGCGTGTCTACGGCCATTTTAAGCGACAACGTTCCCCTGCATCATAGCGCTAGGGCTATGATGCAGGGATCGTCATAGAGACGCTGGGTATAGATCGTTTGTATGAGAGTGGCTCGGCGCTTGCAACTTCACTTTCTTTCATTATTTATTTATTTATTTCTTGCAGTCGTGTTCCTTTCTTTAGCCCCGCCGCGGTGGTCTAGTGGCTAAGGTACTCGGCTGCTGACTCGCAGGGCGCGGGTTCAAATCCCGGCTGCGGCGGCTGCATTTCCGATGGAGGCGGAAATGTTGTAGGCCCGTGTGCTCAGATTTGGGTGCACGTTAAAGAACCCCAGGTGGTCTAAATTTCCGGAGCCCTCCACTACGGCGTCTCTCATAATCATGTAGTGGTTTTGGGACGTTAAACCCCACATATCAATGTTCCTTTCTTTCCTTCCACCTTCTTTTCTTTCTCGTGTCCGCATCGTCGAACTTAACGCGCGTTTGTCCGAGCGACTATAAGGGCGGAGAACCGACCACGATGAGATCTCGTCAGGCTCGGCGGGCACTGCGCTCATACGCTATCGTGCCATCCCTGTGGCGCGTTGTGGCCGTGCGTGGCAGTGCGCGGTTTATCTGCCGAGACCGCGCGACTAAGGGACTACTACCCGAGCTGGCCTGTAAGGCCTCCCCCTCCTCGTTCGGTCGATTCGCTGAGCCACCGTTCACGGACCAGCAGGGGCTTAGCGTGCGCGAACTCGTTCAAAGCACCAAGACGAAGCTCGCGGATACCGTGGCGCACCACTTCCTCCCCGCATATTCTCTTTTGTCTCTTTCGTGCTTGTTTCATCGGTCCGAACTATAGCCTCCGTACTTCGAATCGTACTATATCGCTATAGGGCGTCTTCTCCTTCTGTCCATGTATATACCTAAACCGGAGTCCATAAAGCTTTGTTTTCGTACAGAGCTGGCGCTTCTGAGCTGCCCTGGCATTTATGCCCCGTCAGCCGCAACCGCTTGCCGAACGAGCTAGAAGTGCGTCGAGGAGACTGGATTCGCTTCCAGGACGAAGGTGCCCTGCATGGCACTGAGCTGTGTGCAGCATTGTGCAACCATTAGAGCACTTTAAACATCCCTCAAAACGCTGTGAGATCCCGTACGTAGGATAGTCTATGTATGTATGTATGTATGTATGTATGTATGTATGTATGTATGTATGTATGTATGTATGTATGTATGTATGTATGTATGTATGTATGTATGTATGTATGTATGTATGTATGTATGTATGTATGTATGTATGTATGTATGTGTGTGTGTGTGTGTGTATGTATGTATGTATGTATGTATGTATGTATGTATGTATGTATGTATGTATGTATGTATGTATGTATGCATGCATGCATGCATGCGGGGGCATTCGCAGATTCCAATTTCTTCTCTAAGATCACGATGCCTCTTTAAGAAGCAAATTTCCGGATACCAAAAGCGTCCTAGGGGACATACATAATGAAGCCTTAAGCAAACACGTCCTTGCTTAGGCACGCAAATACCATCACGCCACAGGCAACCACGCACCCGTAAATTGCATTTCCACACGTGTGTTTAGGAAGCTAAAATAGGAAAGCCCGGCCAGCTGCTTTATATGCGGTGCTCCAACCAATATATTAGGCCAAGTGACAAAGAAAAAAATATGACGATAAACTCTATAGCTTTGGCCCTACTGGGGTGGCCTAGTGACCTTATGTTTCTCCAAGATTCCGCCGGAATTCGCCCCCAGCCAACAGGTAATTAGGGTGTGGCTCAAACATTGATATAAGAAAATTAATACCCATATGAAAAGGTAATCATGACTCAAATTATTAGTTTCATAGGATACATATGATACCGCAATAAAACCCAAGTAAAGATGATGGCTCGTTAAGTGTCAGGGTTGATAATCAGTTCACTGAACGAGTATACTATATTTTAGGTGGTCTGTGCAGTCACGGTGGCGCACGCCCACTACAGAACATTCTTCTTTCACTCATGAGTTGACCCATTACTGAGCACTAGTGCACTATCTCACCAGGTCTGAGCAAAGTGTGGACAATCATTCTGTAGTGTGCGACGCGCCCGTCCACCGTCCAATGGCTCTTGCTTTGCGCGCACGTGGCCAATGCTCTCGGCTTTTGGCACCCGCTACTTGAAGACATCAGTGGCAAACGCTCTGTAATATGGAAACGGATGACGGTGAACAATAATCCTTGGACTGTATTTGAACCCCGAACCAACGGAAGTCGATATCTAAAAGCTAATTTAATAAACTCTCAAGTCAATAAAAGTGCATCGAAAGCTAGGGAAAACGGCGTTACAGGCGTTTATTTGAAACCTGTAGGTATTTATCAGAGGGATTGGCCGAGCCCCACTGCCGTGCAAAGCAGGTGCGAGTGTAAAACGGAAACGAATACGTCCAAAATGGAGAGAGAAATAGAAAGAAAGAGATAGAAGAAATGAAATTAAAAATAAAGAAGAGAAAGAGGGAGAAAAACGACACGGCAGAAAGGGGAAGAACATAAGTTTAGAGATAAATAAAGGCAATAAAAAGATAAAGAGACCCGAAAAACGCACCCAGAAAGGCGGAAAGCGAGAAAGAATACGATAGAAAGAAAGAGAAAGCAAAGCAGAAATAAACGGGACAAAAACTCAAAAAGATAGAGAGGCAAACAAACTATAGAAAAAGATAGTAAAATAAATAGACTCGATAATGATATAGGAAGAACGGCTAGACCCAATGAGAAAAAAAGAAAGAAAAAAGGTCACAGAAAAAGAGAGGAAAGAGAAATAGTAAGGCAGATAAAAAACATGTTAAGAGAAACAAAAATATCTAGAAAGAAGTAGAAGAGAAAAGGGGATGAAGGACACACAGCTAGACAATAGACCAAAGGAACAAACAAATAAAGGGAAACAAAGAAAGATGAAGACGAAGAGATAGATATAAAAGAACAAAAGGAGGAATGAAAATAGAAACAGGGAAGTAGAGGAAGAATTAGAGAAAAAAAAAGAAGTAGAAACAGGGGCCGAAAGA
The DNA here is from genome assembly GCF_013339725.1 of Rhipicephalus microplus. Classification (NCBI taxonomy): domain Eukaryota; kingdom Metazoa; phylum Arthropoda; class Arachnida; order Ixodida; family Ixodidae; genus Rhipicephalus; species Rhipicephalus microplus. The sequence goes on along the minus strand of NC_051169.1, from coordinate 16,037,795 downwards.
AAGAAACTGAAGAAACGGAGAGAAGGGGTAGAAGAAAAATGAAGTGTGAGGAAATTCATCCAGCTGCGCTTTTCCTTTCGGTCTGGAACCTTTTGGGCAAAGCTTTTTTTTTTTTTGGAAACTGCGCGGTACCGGGATTTGAACCACGGACCTCTTGCATGCGAGGCGCATGCTCTAATCACTACGCCATCGCCGCATCCGTCAATTTCAATCGGCCCTTTTCACCGAACTTGCCAATATCCTCGGAATTCGACACATCCACACAACTGCCTACCATTCTTTCGCCAATGGCATGGTCGAACGGCTTCATCGACAACTGAAAGCTGCCCTCACTGCTCATTAGCCAAGGAAATATTGGCTGGATCACCTCCCCTTCGTACTTCTGGGCATCCAATCAGCATTGAAAGTGGATCTCGGCTGCTCATCAGCTGAACTAGTCTATGGCGTTTCCCTGCATTTTCCAGGAGAATTCTTCTAGCCATCATCACCACCTTCCACTCACGATGCCTCCACGTACATTCGAGATCTGCGCACCACGTTTTGGGACCTTGCTTCTGTGATTCCTGCCGACCGACACCCCAAGTCTGTCTTCGTCGGCCAGGATCTAGACGACTGCAGTCACGTCTTGGTTTAGCGTGACCAAATACGGCCACTGCTCACACCAGCCTATGATGGCCCATTCCGCGTACTTCATCGTACACCTAAGACGTTCACGCTGGGCATCAATGGCTGTGAAGACCTCGTAACTGCTGATTGACTGAAACGAGCGTTAAGAGGCCTGGGGTGCGGCCTCACCGGCAAACACCGCCGAGAACGCACTCCCTCACCAGAGAAGGATTGGCCACCCTGGTGCAGTATCTGGCCACTACCTCCCACATGCTTACGTCAAATAACTCACGGCCCTCAGTCCCCAGCAGCTGCGAAGCAACTGACCACGGCGGCGGTCAGATCTGCAACGCAGCAGAGGGTGCTAAGAATCTCTGGATCCGGACAGGCCGCCATTAGAACCTGAACTTGGTAACGTTTAACGCTAGAACCTTATCTATTGAGGGAAGTCTAGCTGTACTATTCGAGGAGCTAGAGAGTGTTAAATGGGATATAATAGGGCTCAGTGAGGTTAGGAGGACAGATGAGGCCTATACGGTGCTACAGAATGGGCACGTCCTTTGCTACAGAGGCTTGGCAGACAGAAGAGAACTGGGAGTGGGGTTTTTAATTCACAGAAACGTAGTTGGCAACATAGAGGAATACTATAGCATTAATGAAAGGGTGGTAGGTATCGTAATTATACTGAATAAAAGATACAAGATTAAGGTAGTACAGGCTTACGCGCCTACATCCAGCCATGATGACGCTTCAGTTGAAAGCTTCTATGAAGAGGTGGAATCGGCAATGATAAAGGTAAAAACACAGTATACTATAGTGATGGGCGACTTTAATGCAAAGGTAGGGAAGAAGCAGGCTGGAGATCAGGCAGTAGGAGATTATGGCATCGGTACTAGAAACGCCACAGGAGAGCTACTAGTAGAATTCGCAGAACGCAATAATTTGCGGATTTTGAATACCTTCTACCGAAAACGACAAAACCGCAAGTGGACATGGAGGAGCCCTAATGGCGAAAATAAGAACAAAATAGACTTTATAATGAGTGCACACCCTGGAATCGTGGAATCGTGCAGGATGTGGAAGTGATTGGCAAGGTACGATGCAGTGACCATAGAATGGTACGGTCTCGAATTCGCCTAGACTTGAAGAAGGAACGACAGAAACTGATACGCAAGAAGCCAATCAATCAGCTAGCACTGAGAGGGAAAGTACAGGAATTCAGAGTGTCGCTGCAGAACAGGTACTCGGCTCTTAGTGATGAAACCAACCTTAGCGTAGATACAATGAATGATAATATGACGAGTATCATTACGGAGTGTGCAGTGGAAGTTGGAGGCAAGGTAGTAAGACAGGACACTGGCAAGCTTTCCCAGGAAACGAAGAACCTCATTAAGAAGCGTCAATTCATGAAAGTGTCAAGTACAACAAATAAAATAGAACTGGCAGAGCTTTCGAAGTTGATTAATAGACGTAAGGTATGCGATGTAAGAAGGTATAACATGGAGAGAATTGAACACGCTCTGAAAAACGGAGGAAGTGTCGAAGCATTGAAGAGGAAACTTGGGATAGGCAAAAGTCGGATGTATGCACTAAGGGACAAAGAAGGCAAAATAACTACCAATATGGATAGGATAGTTAAAATAGCGGAGGAGTTTTACAGAGATCTGTACAGTAGCCGAGACAACCACGACCTTATTACGATAAGAACTACCAGTAACCCGGATTACACCCCACCAGTAATAATAGAAGAAGTCAGAAAAGCTTTGGAGAGCATGCAAAGAGGCAAAGCTGCTGGTGAGGATCAGGTAACATCAGATCTGCTGAAAGATGGAGGACAGATTGTGTTAGAAAAACTAGCCACCCTGTTTACGAGGTGTCTCCTGACGGGAAGAGTACCAGAGTCTTGGAAGAACGCTAACATCATCTTAATACATAAGAAAGGAGATGACAAGGACTTGAAGAATTACAGGCCGATCAGCTTGCTCTCTGTAGTATACGAGCTATTTACAAAGGTAATTGCTAACAGAGTAAAGAAAACATTAGAATTCAATCAACCAAAGGAACAAGCAGGATTTCAAACAGGCTACTCAACAATTTACCACATTCATACTATCAATCAGGTAATAGAGAAATGCTCAGACTATAACCAACCACTATACATAGCCTTCATAGATTACGAGAAGGCGTTTGATTCAGTAGAAATATCAGCCGTCATGCAAACACTGCGGAATCAGGGCGTAGATGAAGTATATATAAACATTCTCGAAGAAATCTACAGGGGATCAACTGCTACCATAGTGCTTCATAAAGAAAGCAACAGAATACCAATCAAGAAGGGTGTAAGGCAGGGGGACACAATTTCCCCAATGCTATTTACCGCGTGCTTACAGGAGGTTTTCAGAAGCCTAGAATGGCAACAGTTAGGGATAAGAGTGAATGGAGAATACCTTAGTAACCTGCGCTTCGCCGATGACATTGCATTGCTGAGTAACTCAGGGGACGAATTGCAACTCATGATTACGGAGTTAGACAAGGAGAGCAGAAAAGTGGGTCTTAAAATTAATCTGCAGAAAACGAAAGTAATGTACAACAACCTCGGCAAGGAGCAGCGCTTCGAGATAGGTGATAGTGCACTTGAAGTTGTAAAAGAATATGTCTACTTAGGGCAGGTAATGACCGCAGAGCCGAACCACGAGATTGAAGTAACTAGAAGAATAAGAATGGGGTGGAGCACATTCGGCAAGCACTCTCAAATTGTGACAGGTAGATTGCCACTATCCCTCAAGAGGAAGGTATATAACAGCTGTATCTTGCCGGTACTTAGCTACGGAGCAGAAACATGGAGACTTACTAAGAGAGTTCAGCTTAAATTGAGGACGACGCAGCGAGCAATGGAAAGAAAAATGGTAGGTGTAACCTTAAGAGACAAGAGGAGAGCAGAGTGGATTAGGGAACAAACGGGGGTTAAGGATATCATAGCTGAAATCAAGAAGAAGAAATGGACATGGGCAGGGCATGTAGCGCGTAGACAGGATAACCGCTGGTCATTAAGGGTAACTGACTGGATTCCCATAGAAGGGAAGCGGGTTAGGGGGAGACAGAAGATTAGGTGGGCAGACGAGATTAAGAACTGTATAAATTGGCAGCAGCAAGCACAGGACCGGGTTAACTGGCGGAACATGGGAGAGGCATTTGTCCTGCAGTGGACGTAGTCAGGCTGATGATGATGATGATGATGATTATGATAATTTTTTTTTATTGTGTGACGAAGGAACAGGTGGAGTGCCCAAACAAAAAAGAACAACATTGTATATTCAAGAGTTTAGAATCAGCGCACATCATGCGTTTCTCGCCCGCTTGCTTATTCTTCCATGCTACAGATGTGGTGCGTGCGCACTTAGTTCGAAGCGGGAAACCTTGTCGTCAAGTTCGCGCCGTTTGTAGCTACACGTTTAGTTTGGTCACACCAACATTCACGCGAATTCAGCAGCGCATTGACAAGTTGAACATAACAATAAACGACAACAGAATTTATTGAAACGATGAACTCCAAAACCGCGGTAATTGTCGAGGACACGATGACGTCAGTGGCACCTTTGCCAGGCATCGGCCCAAGCACACGCTTTCGCTATCGCGCATCACGGCATGCCTAAAGATTGATGCATTTTCAGCTGGTTACGATAGCACAACAAGGCGGCACACAAATGCGCCGACTGCAACAGCGTGGCTCCAACGGAGAAATCTTGGTGTTCTACGTAGCCGCAGAGAAGAAATATGGCATTCTCTTCTGGCACGCGCGCGTGTTGGGGCGACCGCGACTTTCCGCAAGCTCTCCCGCTGCTGTAACGCCTTTATCATCGGAAAGATTCAGCGTGCACGGCGAACGCACTCCGCCGCTTTCGAAGACAAAGACTAGATAAACGAAAAACGCAACGGCAAACCTTCTTTATCCGGCGGCAGCACGCAATTGGACTCGCAAGCTGAGCCCCAGTGCCAAGTCACCAACAGCCACGAGCACATCACTCACGCCGTATGCCGAGGATGACAGAGACGTCGCGACCAAACTACCTGCTTTCACGGCGTGTGTTGCCGCCCCCGTCCCGCGGGCTTCTCTCCCTAAATGGAAACCCGGGCCTCCCGCTTCCTCGCGTGGAAGCCGCTTGCATCGTTTCAGCTGCGGCTAGACTTTGCGCGTCTCACGGCATTCATCTTTCCTGATGTTGCGCCTGTATATGCTATTGCGTTATGCTTCTCGGGCAGCGAAGGAGAATGGGGATGGAATAGACGCGACTGGTGTGCGTTGTATGGGCGAAGAAAAGGTTGGCAGCGGCAGACACACGCGACGACGTTGGGAGTCGTCTCGGGATCGAGGAAAGAGATTGTGGGAAGAAGGGGAAAAAAAGGAGGGGGTTTCTGACGACGCCCGTTTGCGGTTGCGTTTGCCTCGCCATTTTGCGAGCTTGCAACGTCCTTGTCGCGGTCTCGGCACAACCAACCAGCTCGTCGGGCGCGATCATCAAAGATGAATGCCTTTTGAGATAAGCGATGGAAGAAAAAAAAACTTTTAAAAAACGACTCGCGCCCACACGCACACACGCACACACGCACAATCTCTCTCAAGCGGGCCTTTTTTATTGGCGAGAAGAGATGGGAACCAACCGCGCCAGCATCGCTATAGATAGAAGGAAAGGAGAGAGAAGAGAAAGGGATGCGCGGGAAAAGTGAGGGAGTGGTCGAGGTATGGTGGAAAAATTTAACGGCGAGATATTTTCGCTGTTATTTCTGAAATAGCGAAAAAGATTAAAACTAAAAGAGGGACAAAATAACCACTCTCTTAAAAAAAAAAGCCTGATCTTTTGTGCACGCTGACTCCAAACTTGTGTCTTTCGCGTTTTGCGGTGCTGCTATAGCTGAAATAAAACAAGATGAAGAAAGGAACAATGCCGGTTCTTCCCGGTTTTTTTTTCTTCTTTTTAGCGTACGACCCACAACAGCCCATCTCTTTCCCCTTTCCACTCTTTCCACAGAGTTCCTTTTGCAGGAAGCCCGAAAGCTTTCAGCTTTTCGTCGGAGTTCATGCATCTATGTGGTCACGAGGAAGCAAAAGAATGATGTAGAAGTTAAACGACAAACATAGGGGCGAGAAAGAGGCGAGATAAAAGAAAACAAGAGGTTGTTGAGAGAGAGAAAGAGAAAGGGGTTGTAGGAGGAAAAACTAAAGAACTATGCGTGCGTCAGGAGGAGAGCGACGTATAGCTACGCAGATGCGCGTGACAGTTGTATTCTTCGCGACGCATTTATTTCCGCTCTTCTGGTCCCTGGCCTTGCGAGAAGCACGCCAAGAAAGCACGGAGAATGCCGGTCGTAACAAAGAAAAGGATAAAAAGTTCGGCCAAGGGGTTCAATAAAGGCTCAATTGGAAACCGTCTGCGATTTTTAGCTGCCTCGGCACATGCATAAATAACCTCCGCGCCTTCCACTTTACCCTTCGTTCTTTCATCTTTTTTTTAGCGTGAAATTTTTATGTTTTTTTTTTCTTTCCAGTTTTAAGGCGCTCGAGCTGAAAGTGCTGAGAGTGAAATATAAACTCGCTTTCTCTGTATGCTTGCGGGGAGAAATAGAAGAAAACATTGAGAAAGTGGGGTTTAATGGCGGAATCGGTGGAAATAAAGGAGAGAAAGGGGAGCTCGTTCTTTTGAATTTTGAAATTGATAATCATTCTGAAAGACAAACTATGACTTTTAGACTCGTCAGCTAAATCCGCGCCCGAATCCTCGAAATAACGAAACCATACTGCTTGCATATTTTGCAGGCCTGCCCGCATTCCTTACGCTTGGCACGGGAAATTTCAATGCAGAAGCATGAAATTATGAATGTTTACCGCCCCTGAATCAACTGAGTGTCGGCGTTTTAACTTTTTCTCCTCATTTGATTCGAGCAACGAAGCATGAACTCATATGCAACTAAGCCTGGGTAATTATATATGAAATGGCACCACTTCACATATTTTCAGTTCATCGTGCTGCTGATGATAGGTTTAAGGTAAGGGCGCCGTACATAGAGCTGAACAATATCCCTACATAACCCGTAGTTGTGCAAGCAATGTCTGGGAAACGTGTATGTTGCCTGTGGCCGTGCGTTGACTGCTTGTGAAGAGCTGTGCGGCTTTCGCAACTAAAAGTTTTATGGGAGACGTAGGCAATCTCTTCGTATCTGTCTGATCAGTGATGACTCGACGTTGGACGAAGGTAATTTTTATATGCGTTCTCAAATTGTTGAAGCCATAATCATAATCTCTCATAATCATATAGTGGTTTTGGGACGTTAAACCCCACCTACCGATCATCATCAATCAATCAATCAAATTTGTGAAGCAGGCGAGTGAAGGCCCGGAGTAGCTACCTGTAGAGCAGTTGCTGTGTTGCGTAAATATGAAACACGGGAAAATTGGGATGTTAGCCCTCCTATACACGTCTGTTTCTCCCTCTGTTTTCGCATCTTCGTATGAGGTAAACTTGATTTGACTATGATGTAAACTGGTATAAGTTTCCGACAGTCGATATATTCCTCTGTAGTATGCAGCTATACATTTATGCAGGATAGCGCTTACTACTCTACTGCTAACCCGAAGGTTATAGGAGGGTATATTGGCTGCGGCAGCCAGATTGCAATCGTGGTGAAAATGTAAAGGCCTGTGTACTTAGATTTAGGTGCACCATAAATAACTCCATGAACTCGATATTTGCAGAGTCCCCACTGCAGCGTCTCGCAGTGATATCGCGGTTTAGGACGTAAAAGCCCGACATTTTTTATTTATAGTGCACACAACTTTTGAGATGTGCCCATGTTCTAGAGTTTAGTGCCCCGGTTGATTTGTTTGTGACAGCAAAACAATACAAGGCCTGCATCGCAAGCAAACTGGCACAGCAACACTAACACTGTAAATGCACACCAGATTTTTTTAAAAAAAAGGAAGCTAACAATAAACCTTACGAAGTCTTTAAATGCATCATCAACAACTCTCTATGACCTTTCGGTTCGAGCGAAACGCCGTTAGGCCACGCACATTTACACACCAAGTCCTTTCGCAATCACGAATACGCCGCACATCCAAGCGCCAGCGCACGATCATTACAGGCAGTTTCGTCTCCGGCGTTTATCGCTTTCTCTCTTCAGACATCGTAATGCTTGTTCCCGCGATCAGTCATAAAACGTAATCGCCGCGCACCGGCAGTGGTTATTACATTTTTTTTAAACATGAGACGAATATGTTTGGTTTATTAAAGAAACTACGGGGGGGGGGGGAATTAACAAGCGGCTTGGACATGAATAACGAGGCGGATGTTAGGACGTGGACCATAGTTTATGTTACCCGATATATAGTTAGCATCAAGCGAAAAAAAGGATAGGGGGTTGGCTTTATAAGTTGTGGGAAAGCTCACAGGGGGGTCTGGAGAAGAAAAAGAATCAAAGTGGAGGATGGCGGAGAAGCGCGTCATTTTATGGAATTGGGGAAGCTTACATCCACAAGGTAGACTTTGCTATTATCTTTAAATAACAGAAGGTGACATGAAGAAAAAAATTAGAAAAAAAATTGGTGATCCTTAAGCTTCGCCTTTAAGAGGTGAACACGATAGCCATATCCCCATATCCAGTCCAAGTGCTTACTTGAGGCACTTCGTGCATACTTTCTTTTTTTGCATGATGTTACTCGAGAAGTCTTAATTGACTATCACTACAATGTAATCGATAAGGTTTAAAGTGGCATGTGTCTGTGAAGCTTTCGCATATGGCTGAATTATGTGTATGTTGCATCATTCATGCGTGGCTGGACACCTCGAGACAAGTTCTGCTTTGCCTGTTTGACCAGCAGGTCAAGGGTGAGTATTCTATCACATTGAAGCCTTTAATTTCTCCACCGAAGGCATTTGTATCTTCAGTGTAAGGGGTAACATCCCCGTGACTATCCCCGTGAAACTTCCCCGCGAAATGTTTTCATACTTGATCTTAAGGGAGTGCGGGCAGCGTCGTGTATGCCTTTTGTAATGGGTGGCTGGCTTTAAACTACGAAATAATTATAACAATTCATGAAGGAAGAAAGCGAAAGGAGGCAGCATTACGTCACACGTGTGAAGCTCATCGTGTTGGACCAACCAATGCCTCCTATTGAACCAACACGTGATCTAAACGTTAGAGCTTGTGGTATGGTTTAGTACCGTCAGTGTTGATCCGTCTTTGGACCACCTGCAGAAGCCGTCCGGTCTGCGCCGAACGAGCGCGTTTCAATTAAAAGCTATAGACCGGGTGGCGTGCTCCGAAGTATCGGCAACTGCGTCTCTTTGCTGACTTGATCTTGAGCAAAAGGTCACATGTTGATCCGACACTACTGCGTTCAAAACGGCCATGGCTTGCCAAGTCTTCCTGCGTGACGTCATGCTCCCTCTTTTCTTTCTTTTTTTCTCAATGTAATAATCGCGTGGTCTGACTCCCGAAGGAAATACACGCTTGGACCACACAATATTGCTGTGATATTTGATGTTGTATTGAGAAGCACAAATACTTGACGCGTGTGTTTGTAAAGCATGAAAGCTACGTTCGATCCAATTTCAAGCAGAGGACGTTAGTTTGACTGCATTGCACCGCCGCAGTTGCCTAGTTGCTAAGGTACCCGGCTGCTGACCCGCAGGACGTGGTTTCGAATCCCCGCTGCTGCGGCTGCATTTCCGATGGAGGCAGAAATGTAGGCCCGTGTGCTCAAATTTGGGTGCACGTTAAATAACCCCAGGTGGTCGAAATTTCCGGAGCCCTCCACTGCGGCGTCTCTCATAATGATATGGTGGTTTTGGGACGTAAAACTCAAAAAAATCAAGATATCACTTTGACGGCATTTTCGAGGAGACGCGTGGCTGTGTGGTAGAACACCTGCTTTCCATGGAACAACCTTAGTTCGATTCTCACTCTGTCCCGGAACTATCTATTGTTTATTTTATTTGCATCCTTATCCATTGTGCATTCACGCGTAAGATGCTTTTTTGCTAAGAACCAACGACACCGACGCCGGAATTTCTGCAAAACGAGCTCTCTAACGCTATCAGGTTAAAACAAGATGATTTCAATAACTTAGCCAGGTTGGTGACGCCGCGTCGGGCAATGATAAAGAGAATGAAAAAAAAAAGATTCAGACACGATAGTCTATTTTGATGTCGTGACGTCCAGTTCTCTGCCACAGATGGCTGGCAGTTCTCAGGAGACAAGGGACTATTTGAGGTCACTGGGAGAATAATTTGTTGCACAATGAACATATATGGGCTGATTATGAATTAGGTTGAGCCCGCAACAGGCTACAACTTGAGATTTTCGGATAATATTGCGCGACATTGAGGGTAGCCTTTATATTGTTTGCTGTATCGACATCACATACGGGTATTCACGCATTTTTGCTATCGCAACCAACCGAAAGGTGCAACACAGGCTAAAACAAGCAGCGCTGTGTGTGTGTTTCTGCATCACTCTACTTTGCATCCTGGATACGCTACACGAATGGCGTTTATTATAACTCCTCAATGTGAGGGCACATTCTAAATGTGGACGAGTTTTTATTCTGACCTACAATATCAGTAAACGTGTTGTATCTTCGCTAGACGGCAATGTTAAAAAACTGTGTTGGCTTTTTCCTCTTCTCAACAACCAACGACATTTTCCCAAATGAAGATTTGTAATATTAATACTATAAATATTATTAAAAATAGTAATGATAATACCTAAATAATAATAATATTAACAACAACAAGATTAATAATAATAATAATAATAATAATAATAATAATAATAATAATAATAATAATAATAATAATAATAATAATAATAATAATAATAATAATAATAATAATAATAATAATAATAATAATAATATCATCCGTATCTAGATATACCTTGATCAACAGCGAAGCAGTTTAGGGGAGCACCCAGTAACAGTATAATGTGCTGTGTTGGCGTAACGCATGCCTCACATTTGACACGCAAACGCCGAACAAGCTTCCCATTTTCAATGACTGATTGATTGATAAGTGAGTTTTAACCACCGAAAACCACCATATGATTATGAGAACGCTGCAGAGGACAACATAAGTTTTGACCACCTGAGGTTCTTTAGCGTGCACCCAAATCTGGGCACATGGGGCTACATCATTTTCGCCTCCATCGTAAATGCAGCCTCCACAGCTGGGATCTTATCTCGCTATCTGCGGGTCAGCAGCCGAGTACCTTAGCCACTACACCACCGTGGTGGGGCCACATTTTCATTGCCATTGTCTCAGATATGCATAATAATAGCTTTTTTATCAACAATGTTCACAAGTATGAACGCAGCCACCAGTTCAAGATGACTGGGAGTTCAGCAAGTGCTTAAACGTTGGCCGGGTGGTGGAATTCTGTGACAGACAGTCAGGAAGAGAAAAATATTCTGCGTGCAAGTATCCCCAGAAAGACTATCGTCTTTAAAGAAAGCAGAAAAACCACTATAGAACATATAAAGTTTTGATACTCACAAAACAAATCAAATAACCACGAGAAAAAATACAGAAAAAAGAATATCATATATCAAACAAGTGCTAGAATAGAAAACAGCATAAATGAGCAGATAAACACACATAACAACAAAAGGTAACAGAAAAGAGAAAATCAACAAAACATAAGCACAACGAGAACACAAGCGAGTCATTGCTTTGCAGTTCGTTCAGCTTTCACTTGTGGTAGAACTCACATATTTTTTTTTCTCAGTTTCACACTAAATAACAATCCTTCGCGGAACTCAGATACCTTCCCTATGTGTGGTGTCATTTTTATAGGCACTTAGCGCTGCATTACATAGACAATCGTACTTTCCTGTGGTCGGGCGTGCTGGTGCACATCATTTCTATAAACAGAAACGAAAAGTCTCTGCTGTGAAACAGACTGTTGAGGCTGTGGGAAAGGGACTCCAAGGAGGCTGTTCCCCTCAGAACATAAATAACGTCGGCAGCAGCGAATCCTGTGTGTTTCACCCAGCTCAGATATACCTCGCTAGATGTCCCGAAAGAGGAGACCGTACAGCGTTTCGGTATTTATGTGTGTTTTCCTACTTCCTCCCCTGACTCCGTCCTTTCAGCAGCTGGCGGTTTGTGTCTCTGCCGACGATATAAATGGCACCGTCTGCTCAGACTCCATCGCTGTGTGCAACAAATGTTTACCAGCTGCGCTCGACCCAAGAAGCGAGCAACGCAAGCGATGTGATGATCTTGCCTTCAGCTCCTCCTCCGCCTCCACTCGCTATAGTTTTCTCTTCCAACGATCACATCGCTCACCGTTTGTTTACTCGAAAGCGAAATCATTTGGGTGATATGCACATTATATCTCCTAGAAGCCTGTACGCAAGCTTCGTGAGATTGTCGGGAGGGCTTAGTAATATGATGTCTGTAAGCATAGCTACACATATAAACAGTCGTCGGACGACACACACACACGTATATATATATATATATATATATATATATATATATATATATATATATATATATATATATATATATATATATATATATATATATATATATATATATATATATATATATATATATATATATATATATATATATATATATATGCTGTGGCTGCTCCCACTCGCGGCCTTATAGATAGCCCTACGGTCGAAACGTTAGTACAGACATTTCTTCCACTTTGATGTGTGCTACTAGCCGTTTCACCGTCTGTGCATGCGCGCGCGCGCGGTGTGTGTGCGTGTGTGTGTGTGTGTGTGTGTGTGTGTGTGTGTGTGTGTGCGTGTGTGTGTGTGTGTGTGTGCGTGTGTGTGTGTGTGTGTGCGTGTGCGTGTGCGTGTGCGTGTGTGTGTGTGCGTGTGTGTGTGTGTGTGCGTGCGCGTGCGTGCGTGTGTGTGTGTGTGTGTCACCCATCACTTCAATGAGCCATAAACTTCAGAAAGGTAGACGGTTTACTGCATCGGAATGTCAACACATAGGACGCAAATGGCTGCAAAAAATCCTCGCCCGCATACGTATACTTCTCCGACATCGTGTCGATAAATCTAACGGCGTTTTGCCAGTTTGAAATCTGCCCTCCCGCATGTCAGACCCTTTTCTCAGAGCTCGTGTGCCTACAAGCCCTTATTAAGTTCAATCACTCAGCTATTGCGCTATTTGGATTGCCTACAACGATCTTTGTTTGAATACCACCATTAATGAACGTCATATACATGCTGCGACATTACATGACATCCAGCCGAGTTTCAAGCGCGCGATTCATCGGTAGCAATAGCGTCTGTATAGGGGCACTTTTTTCTTTCCATCAAGTCTTCTTAACTGAAACTTCATTATTTACCTATATAACCATTACTGCACCCGTACCACTTTCCGAGCCACACACACAATACGGGCCGCTGGAAAGCTTCTTTTTGCGTACGTGTACTCCCGCAAAACTTCGCATGGGTTTGTGACACGGCCACTATCGTGCGGTATCACAATAGTTCGATGGAGGCGGTGGCTGAAACGCGCTTGAAGTTTCAAGGTTATACCAAGATATGAAATAATCTGGGCACATCCCATCTCCTCTTTTCTCTCCATGTTCCTACTGGTAATTTCTGAAGAATTGTACCTTCGTTGGCACTATGAGGCTCCCTTAATGTGATTACGACTCCCGGAACCATGATCAATGTTTTGGCACGAAAAGTTTTTTGGAAGAGAGATGAGAGTTGAAGAGGATGAGAGTTTTCTTCCTCCTCCAACCATACAGCTGTTGCCGGAGTGTGGCCGCATTGTATTTATACATACTGTAAAGTGCATCACTTCCTTGTTTGTGAATCCCTTTCCTAAACTGCATCGGAACTCATCGAGGCGTTCCTCTTGCTGCTAACTGCACTTCGATTTCGAGGCACGTGCTCTCGCGGGAGAGGTTTTGTAAAGCCCGAAAGTCTATTGCGCACTGCGGGTCGTGGCGGCACAGCCATTTTTTTTTCGTACCGCTCAATCGATACTGATTTCTGAACACACTCCAGGCGCATTTTCGTCGTCGCTGTTGACGTTACCTCGAGGTTCCGTGGAAAGTCAAAGAGCGCTAACGGTGGTCCAAGTGTTGTATGGTATATATGTGCGAGTAAAGGCGTGCAAGAGCAGCCGAAGATAGCTGTTCGAGCGAAGAGGAAACACGCCGGCCTTTTTCTGTGCCCCAAAACGGTTTTGAAGGTGAAGGGTCCTGGATGTGTGGCTTGTGGTTCCGGTATCAACAGCATTCTTGGACTGGCTAGGCACGGTCGTTCGCAACTTATCTTGGGAGACGCAAGCAGACACGGCTCATACTTTTGTACGCGCTGTGTTCTTGGCGTGCAGTTTAAGCTGAATTGTTCCCCAGTACAAAGATCGCTTTGCTTGCCGCAGCGTGCACGTTTCCTTACGTCAGCGTTTTGTGCTACGCCTGATTGGCTGCTCTAAGAGTGAGCTGCCAGCCCTACTTCATGTAACATTCTGTTTAATTAGTCGCTCTCGCGTTCTTTGCGTCGCACTATAGGAAAATGTAACTTTCGTTCTTTGCTTTATGGTCAGTACTTTCGAAATGCAACTTTTCATTGACGGGTAATGCACATTTCAATGCCGCATGCCTGCGAAAAGAAATGAGGGGATCTTGAAGCTTCGCCTTTAATAGTTGAACGCGATATTTGTCTCCTGTTCTATATGCGTACTGCAAACACTTAGTGCACGAAAGCTTTTCGAACTTGCTAAGCACCCAATATAAGCGACCTTGAGAGAATAGGCGCAAAAGCGTGTGTGCCTATTGTAGTGGGAGACCGGCTTTAAACCATGAAGTCATTATGATAATCACATCTTTTGACGCCCACGGGCCCCATAAGTGGTATAAGCACCCTTGCAATTTCACAACGCATTATTACTGCAATATTTCGTGTTGTGTAGTGAAGCATGTATACAGGACGCGCGTGTTTGTAAAGAATCCCAGTTATTTTCATTGTACTCACGAGCAGATGCGTGGTCCTGAAGGTGGAACATACGTTTGCAGCGCAAATAACCCGGATTCAATCTCCACTCGGACCCCAGCGACCCGGGTTTGATCCCCGGGATTTCTTTATCATTTATTTTTTTTGCGTCCTTCTCGATTTTTCGGTCACGCATAAAATGATTTTCCACCGACAACCAGTGGCACCGATGCCTACGCCAACGCCGGAATTTCCGCCAAATGAGCTTTTCAACGCTATCACGTTAATACTGGCGACTACATCAGCTATTTTTAACGCAGTCAGCAGCCGCAGAACTTGCGATAACCAATGTACTTCAGTTCGGAAATTAAATAGTGTTTTTTTCTTTTCACTTTCTTTTCTTTTTGTATCTGTTTTCGTTCTGTTCAAGGTGCGTTCTCAGTTTGAAGAACCATCAGAAATGACACTGTACACATCCAGGTCTGCGGCCATTCCAATGCCATCGCATATATACAGTGCGCGGCACAGAAAGCGCGTCGTTAAAGGAAAAAGAGAGAGAGAATAATGGTTGTTCGGATGACGACCACGATCTTCGACGTGTTTGGTCCACCCCGTGTTTGACAAGGAACAGGTCTCGTCCTCCTCGAAGAGCACCAGAAGAAAGGGCACAGCAGCGCATTACCGTGCACGCGCCGGGTGCGCGCTGGCTGGGTTTTTTTCGCCCGTGCGCCGCAGCAACAGCCGTGGGCTGCCGCTGCCTCTGGGCTGGTTGGGCAGAGCATTCACTTCGTGCGGAGTTTATTTGCCCCTCGAGCAGTGTTTACTCGGCGTTTTCTTCCGCACTGCCGCTCGCTTCATTGCGAAATAGCGAAGAAGGGGGGGGGGGGGGATCGTGGGGGGGGGGGGGGGAATCGCCAACCATTCAATGCTGCTTTGGCCTCATGTTTCGCCCGTTCTTGTTTTTTTCTCTACCTATTGGTCCCTCTTCGGATAGGAGATGTATGTAACATTTTCTGTCGCGTTATATTCTTTTTTTGTCCCATCATTCAGCGACCACCCGATTGAGCTCAGGAAAATTACTGCAAGGCCGGCTGGCCAATGTCTTTAAGATCCGCAAATCGTGGTAGATGCGCGTTTCGTTTTGATTCTGCTAATCTTGCTTCTCTCTTTCCATTTTTCTCTCTCTCTTTCCATCTCTCTCTTTCTCTCTCTCTCTCTCTCTCTCTCTCTCTCTCTCTCTCTCTCTCGCTGGCGTGTTCCCTTGCGTTCGTCGGCTTCGTTATTTGATGAGATTGCTGTGCAAACAACGTTGAGCGTGGTTCCGCATTGCAGGGCCCTTATTGCCTCGTTCGAATTCTTGCCATTTATTTTCTCTCTCTCTCTCTCTATTTTATTGCTATGTTTGTCTGTTATTATGGTTAGTATGGATGCCACCTAAACTAGAAGAGGAGACGGAAAACTTGACATTGTTTTTTGTATTTAAATAACACCATGCCGACGCTATACGGTATTTCCATGGTTTGCAGTTTCTGTTCTTTTTTGACTTCTTTCTTCTTTTATTTATTTATTTATCTATTTATTTACTTTTCTCTTTTTTCCTCTCCCTTTCTTTTCTTTCGTTCTTTCTTTCGACCACGCTTGAAGAGTCGCTCCTAAGAAGTCGCAACTGTTTAATCCAGCTTCATAGGCTGCCAAATATAAAAACCAGCTTCGCAAAATGGCCCGCACGTGGCGTTGAATTGTTTCCGTATGACGACACACGCGCGACTCTCGCATTCGTAGACGCGCGGTAAAACGAACCACTTCGTGCAACAAGCTCATCTTATAATCCAACCCGCGTGCGGAATTTCTTACAGTGAGTTCCATTGTAACGACACGTAATGGTTCCTCGAGCCCAGCATTTAAGAGCTTTTCGCCGAGCTCATTCGCATGCTTAAAGAGAATATAAACAAAAATTGAAGATGCACAAAGCACAGCTTAGTGCGTTAGGTGGAAAAAGAAGTAGACGAAGCAGCGGAGAAATTGAAAATGTTCTCGGGAAAAAGGCCTGAATAAAACACCAGGGGGTGCTCGAAGTGTGCAAATACGTGAGCCGAACAGCGAATGTTGAGAACGCTCAGCGCCATTCCCATTTCCAGAGAACAATTCCTTGTTTTCTTTTTTTTTTACCTGTGTGAAGCGCCTTGCGGAACGCTAGCGGATGAACAAAGAACCGAGGATAAACAGCAGCACTAACAACACGCACTGTCGAAACAAAATAAGAGAAAAAAGGGGCCGTTTATTTGTATCGTCGCATCCCTTCCTTGTCTCGAAGAACAACAAGGCTTTCACGATGAAGCCGTCTCCGCGAGAGTGAAAACATGGCGAGACTAAATTGCGTTTGTCCGCTGTGTTTGGATTTGGAATGCAAGTGCGATGCGGAGACTGTGAGCGTTGGGGATGGTCCTCTATGGTGGCCGGATCTAAGCGACGGGAAGAAAAAGGAACAAACAAGGGGATAACCAAATCACCAGGCTGGATCGCTTTAGGTAGAAAGGAGGCGGGAAGAGCTAGAAGTGGTGTGCAGAGAGCGTTTTGTTGGTGCGCGTTGCTACTTAGTGACACGCTTTCCCTCTACACACCGCACCCCGCGTCATCGATTTATTCAAAGTTTGTGGCACGCGACTCTGTTTTGATAATGGAAGAAAAACAAAGGAAACTCACTTGCAAATACTGTGTTTTTTTTTTCATTTAGGGCATTTATAACTGAATCACGTGCGTAATAGAAACTAGAAGCAACTGGTTATACAAAAAGCATATTACAGAGCTAGAGTTCTTCTCACGGAGTTGACAGGATGCTGTTCCGATTTCTTTAGGTGAAGCTCGCTATCCAATCCAAGACAGTTGCAGAAAGAGCACTTTTTCTTGCTATCACCAACTGTGAAATGTACAGGAAATACTGTTTGTCAAAATGCGCAAGCTATCAGCTGACAGATAATGGCGTACACGGAGTGAAACTATCTGGCACCACGAAGTCTGCTTATTGCACAACTTGAAACGTGAGTGCACCACGTGGACAGGTAAGAAAGCTAGCCGAAAATGACGAGTCTCATAGTGACCACTCACTATGTTAATAACATCGTGATGACAAGCGAGATAAGAGAGATGGCAGAAAGGAAAGCTGGGTATACGTTAACTAGAGCAGATTCCTGGTTGCCCTACACAGCTGGAACAGATATTTTATTAGTGGCACGAACTAAAAGTGACACTCTTGATATCACTTACGGTCGATCACTTCAGCTTTTAAGTATTTAGTAAAAATCTTGCAAAAAAATTGAGCTATATGCAGTTAATTTTAATACTAAAGCAATAAAATTTGTAGGATTAATTATAGGTTATTTCAGATTGTCTTTAACCGTAACTACACTGAACACTGTAATAAAATATGCAGAGGCTTAGACCGTAAAACATTTTAACCTAATCTGCTTTGACATCGCAATTCGCCTCATTTGCTTTGTGTCCAAGAAGCCGTCGCTCGCACATGGTACGCCCGGTCTGGCTTCTACGAGACAAACATTTTGAGTTTATTGTATGTTTCCTGGTTCTTGTTGAATGTAACGTTTTTCTTCACGTGTCTCATCTCAGTTTGTTTCAATGCAGTTGCAAAATATGCATGGTTTTCGAAAATCCGGATGAACTTCAACGTTGAGCTGATTTTTTTCCTCCGCTCACCACACAGAAAGCGCGCTTGCGTTGATGTCACCAAAATGCAAGCGGCGTTGTCGTTCTCGGTCTGAATATTCACGTATTGCCTGCATGTTTCTCTTTCTTGATTGGTGGAGGTCTCAATTTTTCTTTCAATGCTTTTTTTTTTTGTTCCAACAACTACAAAAAAAAACTTTTGCTTTTTCTTTCTTCGTGCTTCACGGTAATGTGTATTCTGTTTTCTCCGTAACGAAACCTGCAATGCAGTTTATTATTATTCATAATTTCGGGCACACACAGGAACAGCTTCGTCCCCGTGCCATGGAGCGAACTGTCTCTAGCAGGGATGCAATCAATTTATCGTCTCGTTCATAAATCTAAGGTTCATCCCTCCCTCTCTCTCTTTATATATATATATAAATATATATATATAAATATATATATATATATATATATATATATATTTATTTATTTATATATTTATATATATATATATATTTATATATATATATATATATATATATATATATATAGACAGAGAGGGGGGGAGGGAGGGAGGGAGAGAACCAGCCTTTATTTTTAATAGAGACCAGTAGCTGGTTGAAACGGGAGAATTATAGTTATGTTGGTACTGCAACCGTATAACTATCTGATTATAAGATATATAATTTATATACCATCTGCCAAAGTGACCCACCTACGCGCGTAACATTATCAGAGGGTAAATGAATTAAGCGCGCTAAACATTGACAGATATGTAAGATACCGGGAGGCGAAGACGAAGGCCGGGGCAAAAAAAAAGGAAAATAAAAAACGATCACAATAACTCGTAACAAGATGAGCACAGAAGTTTAAGCATCTTTCACATAAACCATGCCACTCCGTCACAGACGCGGGAAACACGTGCTAATTTTTCGGACTTTCATAGAGTTGTATCTGCATATCGCGATGCTTAATTTCTCCCATTACTATAATGAATGATATCCGAGCGATATAACGTTAGTTTGGGTGGAGGTCATGGCGTTACGTTTGCTGAGCGCAGCTGTTTGAAGCTAATTAAGAGCGATACAGGGCTCGCACATGTCGCGAAAAACTACCCCGTTTAACAAGCTTTTTTGTCGACATGCCGCGAACCATCGTGGATGGGTAACAAAAGGTTATAAACTCGTGCCGCGATGTCTCACTCTAATTCAGTGTCCCAGATAGTGTGAGCGAAGCATTACTCATCAACTTCTCTCGTGTCTTACTGCTACGTTTCGTTTGTAACACACAATCCACTCTGCCTGCTTTTACTGATTGGTCCTATCTATCTATCTATCTATCTATCTATCTATCTATCTATCTATCTATCTATCTATCTATCTATCTATCTATCTATCTATCTATCTATCTTTTTTCTGTCTTTCTTCTCTCTTTCTTTCTTTCTTCCTTTCCTCCTTCTTTATTTCTTTTGTTTTCTTTTTTCTTTTTTTTCTTTTTTTTCATTTTTTCCTTCTTTCATACTCTCTATCTTTCTCTATCATACCTTCTATCATACTCTCTATCATCTATTTTCTATAGATGATTTAACATAACAGAAGTTCAACATTATCTTGGCTTTTAAACGGCACTTTTCTTCCTTTTATATGTCTGGACATGGACAAATAAAGCCCTAAAAAGTCGCATGTACTGACCTAACCTTTTTCGTGCGTACAATTCTACTGCACCACTGTTCTTTCAGTCGTTAAAGACATGAACCGGCAAGGCTACAGCCAAATATGGCGACACTGCAGCTCATCCGTAAAATTAGCTATAGTGCACAAAAAGCTTGTTTCCCGGTGCATTCATTTCATTGCTTTAAGCGACGCTGAGTTTAAAAGATTACGCGCTTTGTTTAAATTTACCACTTACGTTAGTTAGCCTACTTGCTGCTCGAACCGAAATAGCTCAATGGTCGCTATCTGGGTCGTGTATAGGGTATTCAGAGAAGATAACACCGTAATATTGCGCATCCTGCTTTATTTGCGCTTTTTCTGTATGACTTGTAGTCGATATTATACCGGACCATTTTACTGCCGAGACAAATGAAGTTAAGTGCTTATACTTAAAGTAGTGTGTGTTCCCATCTTTTTCTATATGGCAAAGCTGCGAGCCCGGGCAGCTTTAAGACTTCCACTTCCTATGATTCATTTTTTCCGATAGGACTTGTGAGGACTGAAGTCACCTTCCTATTCAATAGCAGACATTACTGATCATCAACGTTTCCGGACAAATTTAACTAACAGTAACTAATTAGCCTTAATTGATATATTTTTATTTTTATTTGGTGTGTTTATTAGGTCTACCTCTATTTTGTTACTGTTTGTTACCACTCCCCTTGGTAACTTGCTGGCCCAGAGGATACAATGAATTAAATGATATGAAATTAAATGTATCGCCTCAAAATGGCACATGCTACGGAAGATCACCACTTCTGGAGCTCAATGAACGGTGCCCAAACAACGGTGATTTCTGAATTTCTCCCTCCACACAATAAGGACACCATGTAACAAGTATATTCGACGCGTCTTCCAGCTTTGGCAGCGTAAAAGCTTGTTCACGCTGAATATACGCCGTAAAGGCGTTTGACATGGCAGCGTCGTCTGCATTGAGGTAGCATCTGCAACGAAATAGTTTGTTAACAAATTTATATGTATCAGAAATTGAAGTTGCGTATGCACTTGTCTTTCAGTAGGGGGTACAAGCAAATGTGATGGTATGTTTGATTAACACTTAATTGGGTGTAGGCGATCACGAATGCTTTATTTGCACCTGCATTAGTCATTCTGAACGAAGGAAGGAAAACAGAAGAGAGAAAAGGCAGGTATGTTCACCGGTTAAGCAGAACCGCTAGGGTACTGTGAAAAAGGGAAAGGGATGGGGGAGATGGAAAGAAAAATAAAGAAGGTGTGAAGAAGAGAGGGGGAGTTTATGCTCTTGATAAAGCATGCGGACTTCTTTGCTGAACTGAGTCGATGTTATAATATTGCGTAGAGCTATGCATAAAAGTGTCGAAACTAGGTGTTTACAATTTCAATCAAATTCAAGACGGCCACGAATCATAGTTACTGGAAACTCGTGATTGCACATCTTGCAAGCGATGATCATGTATTTCAAAATTTTGACGCAGCTCGCTGGCATTGACTGACAACGTTGATGTGAGTTCGAGATTGGTTTCGATTTCCCGGGTAGCCAGTGCAAACAACTACGTACGGACTTTCCTAAATTTCACGCATATACTGATTGTAGCATTACCGCTAGAGTCCGCAGTCGAACCGATGGCCTATGTAATGTGCAGCTTAATGCCACATATCTCGAGCTACTACGAGAAGTCATTACTGCACTGTTACTCTTGTACACCTCAAAGTAGGCGCACTCCACTATCTAGAATTTTACAGCATCCGAAAGTGTGAGTAACTCGTGGGCTTTTCACTATGGTGACCAGAATTTTTTACACACCTAAAATATAAAGAAAAAAGTATATTCTTGTAATTTTAAACAGCAGCGAATTTCGATGGTATAATTTGCACTATAATGGGTAAAAAATACCGACGCTGGCGAGCTTAGGAATGTGATCTAGAATCATTGTCGTGGGAATTACGGTACCCACGATAAAGACAAAACAGATTACATGTAGGTTGCAACACTCGCCCGCGCAAGGGGATAAGACCTAATCAAGCGGGATAACTTGCTTAAGAACAAGCATTCGTTCAACTTCTATCCCTTTTTTCGGCCTTCTTTGTCGATCCTAGATGAGCAGCGCATGAAGCGAGTTAGTTCGTCCTCACTGTTCAGAAGAGAACAGGATTCCTTCAGCGTAATCTTTATTCCACCTTCCTTCTCAACAGTCTACGCACGGTACCGTAATCACGATGTGTGTAGACTACGTCTACGGGGATTTCATTTTTGGTTCCTCCTTTGCCATTTGGCTGATGATCTTTACACACTGGTCTTCTTTTCTATTGTTATTCCTTAAGGTTACTTTTTACCCTCTAGTTTTTTTATGCTGTTTTCAATTTAGAGTAGAGAGGGAGAAGATGGGCCAACGGACAGTTTTAGAAGGAAGTACGCCTTTTTTTTATGTTTCCGGTTTGTCCAAAGAATGCAACGTAAAGAACAGATTTTGGGCAAAGTGCACGCGATTTAGGAGCTCATTTCCATTTCAATTTCTGTCCACGAACTAGGCACAAGTTCTCGCAAGGGTCTTTTTCGTGCTTAGTACGTCGCAGTATCCCAGGCTTATACATTGCGAATGGAGTCTCCGTTTTGAAACAGTTTGGTTCGAATAGCTTCCGTGCAAATGTTTCGAACGGTACCAATGATATCCGGATTACTGCAATGTAAGCGAAATGAAATTGCCTGTCTTCTTTTTTTTTCTTTTTCATCGAAAAAGTTTTCGAGTCTCTGAACAGTATTTGACCTACCAGCATAATTCCCATTGTATAAGGTGTCTCAGCTGGCGTGTATCGAGGAATTATGCACGTAGCTTGTCTTTGCGTACGTTTGCCAATTAATAATACATTATCAAAATCATTACATTAGCTTTGCGTTCCTCCCTTATTCGGTTCAGCTATGTTTAATGAAAATAAAAGGGTCTAAAGAATGCGGGTCCTATATTTACCACACTAGTGTGGCCTGCTTGGCACATGCATCTAATTTTAAGTAACGAGTGACATTTGCGGGTCATCTCATACAAAGAAAATATATTTATAGGAAATATTTCTTTGAAGGTGCCTAAGGCGAAATTTCAATTTCACGTTTGCTTGCTAGTATTGCGAGTGTGGTGTTGACAGTAACGGAAAGTTTTTGTTCAAGTTCATGTTTTTGCTTACAAGCCAAAGTTTATTCGGCGACAAGAGTGGCTCCATAATTTTTTATTCTATTGCTTTTTTTTTAGCATGCCAAAGATTCACTGGTTCAAGCTATTCCACGCACAAACAATGTGAATGTGTAGAGAGAGGTTTAAATTCCCAAACTAAGTTCGCATAAAGTTCTCACCAACCTATAGATTGTCATTGGCATCACACTGTTTGCGATATAAAAGTCGCATGCAGTTGGTTGATTCGCACTGATGGATACACACTGTGCAATACTTTCAAACACGTTTAACTTGTCATTTAACTGACACTTACCAAGTGTTACAAAAACACGATGTTTAACTGCTGCGAAAATCCTTTTAATGCATCAGATGCAAGCTTTTCTAGTTCTACTCAGTAGTTCGATGCTTCTTGTACACAGCGCACAATTTATATCTCTTTTTTTCTCTGAAGTGCAAATGCTATTGTGCAGAAGAAGGTATTCAATATCTTCTGATTCCGAGCGATACGCGTACTATTAAAATGTTTGCTTTATTAATTAGTGGCCCTTTTTTATTCATACGAAATAGTTTGTATTGGTACAAAACAATACAACTGTTAGTGCTTGGACAATAATGCTTTTTATTCTCGGCGTCAGTTTCAATATCTACTGTATATACCCGCGATACCTTTAATTCACTATATTACGCTAAGCAACCCTACTGAACCATTAGCAAATCTTCGGCTTTGCTGATGTTTTCCAAAACCAATATGCAAGCAATGCGGGGTAGAAGTTACGCACCTTGTGAAGCATGCGTACTAGTGCTTTACAAGCCATGCCACCAAAAGCAACTTGTACGCAGTGCTTTATAATCAGCCGGCGAAGTATAAAAGTCATTGCCACACAGTTGTCATTTTAATGAACAAGCATCGTTCTTTCGCAAATGGCATTAGGGATTGACAATTTTATGTAGGCCTATTATTCTACCACTCAGGCAATAGCACTGAATGAAAAGTTTTATGCTGTCAAACTGGTGTCCGTTAAATCTATGAGAATGAAGATACAAAATAAGCAACGTTAACGCAAGAAAAGACGACAAACAGCATGTACGTACTTGCTTGGTTGTTGGGCGACATACAGGTTCATAAATTCAGAACATCATGTATAATAACTGAGTATATCTCAAGCACAGCGTAGTTACTAATCGATTGTGCAGTATCACCACGCAATCATAGATCATATTGTACATAGAAACAGCTTCATCGAATTGTCTAGATGGCTGTTTATGTTTAAGGCATTATTCACTCAAGCCTGTTACTGAAGTATAACAAATAACAGTTACACTATATCCTTTTTTTTAACAGGCAGCCCCGTATTAGAGGAAACACACACATTGTGTCCCCTATGACCCTGTGTTTCGCATTTGTTGTCATCAATTGTATCTGATGGTGCAGGCGTGTACTTCAGCTTATGAAACGTTTCAAGCGTACCAGAAGCTATCCGAAGCTGTCAGAAGCTGGTCGAAATTTCCGGAGTCCTCCACTACGGCGTTTCTCACAATCATATGGTAGTTTTGGGACGTTAAACCCCACATATCATTCAGTCAGAAGCTGTCATGAGCACTACTAGAAATCGAGTTAGAATTGGATAGAACAGACGTTCATTTTGTGTGCTCTGAATATCCGAAAACGTACTTTCATTTGTTAAGAAAAGTACTGTGCTTTGGCGAAACATTAAATTAACAAAAACGTGATATTCTTTTCTACTCTTTTACTTCGATATACTTAGAGAGCTAAGGCATATTTGGAACTTACTTGTTCAACCTTTGCCGACAGGTATAACCACACTGATGGTGGTTGCTTTTCGGCGAACGTTGGTTGGTACTTTTCTATGAACGCGTAAGGAAATAATTTGCTTTCAGGAAGGAAGAGTGGCGATTCTTGCGACAGGCTGACCCTCACTTGTGAAAGCTGCTGTTCCTTCAACAGCCTGAGGACTAGTCATAAAATGTTGCATTACATTAAAACTTTGTGTTCTTCATATGGAGCGCAAACCCGTAAGTGCTTCAAGAGAGGTAACCTAGTTTATGAGGGACATGAGCACGCATAGGAGCATTGCGTTGATGCATCTAACTTCGTGCTGCTATGCACGACACAAGAATCTCAGTGTTTCTTGCAGATTTCACTGTCAAAAGTAAAAGATACCGAGTGCGCAGCATTGCACTTCTGTGTTAATATTGTACGATGAAAATTGATTGATTGATTTGGTGAGTGAGTGAGTGAGTGAGTGAGTGAGTGAGTGAGTGAGTGAGTGAGTGAATGAGTGTCGCTTTCTAAACAAATGTTGATTCGGAAGCGTAAAGAACACTGTTGTCTTCAAACGCTGCTAGTATTCCTGCACTTTGAGTATTAGTGCGTGGAAACACGAGCCATTCTGCTTCATATCCTGCAAAGGGAAGGTAAACTGGCTCGATCTATTAGCCCCGGGCTATTCCTTGAACAACCAGGGGATTACAGGAGAGATCTTCGGAGCCCGGTATTGAACGACATGGCGATTGCTTAGTACAGCCTTACTGTCAACGACACCATGACAACTGAGCCGCTGCTTCTCGCATGACGTGTCGTTCTGTTTGTAAGGTACGGCTTGGCACGTTCTGTAGCTCTTCGGTTACTCCAGCAACGCATGCAATGCGTGTCAATTGTCTATTATTATGATCACTCACTGAAGAGGATTTTCGAAAACATAACCACTCGGACATTCAACTGCAGCACCAACTTGATACTCTCTTCAGCCACAGAGTCAACGGGCACTGTTTGTCGAGAGAGTATTTGCTTACGTCTTTGAAAGCGACTCGGGGCCCTACCACTCTGATCTTTTTCTTCGTCGTCGACGACTC
The DNA here is from genome assembly GCF_013339725.1 of Rhipicephalus microplus. NCBI lineage: Eukaryota > Metazoa > Arthropoda > Arachnida > Ixodida > Ixodidae > Rhipicephalus > Rhipicephalus microplus. The sequence continues at coordinate 16,011,819 of NC_051169.1, read as the reverse complement.
TATGGTCCATTAGTCGATCGAATCAATAATTTTCTGATTCCACGCGAATCCGAACAAATACAGGACCATATATACAGTCTGCAGTCGAAAGTCTCCGTAGCAAAAGCTTAACGATTTCTCGCTTCTTGTACTTCCTATACAAACTCGATGCCCCGGTTTCCCTAAGATAAAATTCTACTTTAAGCTACTTTCAAACAGACCGTGTAGGACATCATGAAAAAAAATTCATCCTAGAAATTGAGAAGCCAGGCAAAAGATCTAGGAAACTCTTCGTGTCCCGTCAAATATAGCTCCTTCAAGGAACAAAGGCGAAAACCAACGCAAAATACAGAAACACTTTAGGCTCTGTAGTATCCGTCACACATTGTGTTATCGAAGTCGGTCGAAGGGTTCTAAAATAACAAAGGCTAATGCGAAAAATTCCTTTTGTACAGGGTCTGTAAGTTTTGAGCAAAAAAGAAAAGGATAGTATATGGCATAGACAAATGCTGTTGAAGGCATTGTTCTTCACCAGGCCTCTCATGAACTTTTAAATGAGCCTTGCGAAGAATTTCGCTCCTTACTCGTCCGTAGCACACTGTCTGTGTCCCACTTAGAAAAATTTACGCTTTGCTTCCTTATGTCATTGTCGAAGTGATGTTGATAGATTCTGAAAAGTTTCTGCAGTTTATTGTGTGTAGGGTTCATTTCGGCAAAATAAGGACTGACAACATATATGCGTCGGTACTTTTTTTACATTTTTCAAATGTGCCAAGTCCTGCTGTTCAGAGGGAAGTTACGTTACGTCGAAGGGTGATGCCTGCGCCTATCAACCTCTGCGTTTGAAAGCTTCAAGAACTTAGAACTCTTGAGTACTTCCAGTGTAAGAAAAGTAATAAATGCGATGAAGCGTCTCTATTTCGTCTACTGTACGAGAAAAAACCCGGCTAGTTAGCAACGCCAGAAAGCGTAATGTACTGAAATTATGACTGGCAGTCGGTGCACAATGTTTTTTTTGGGTAATTGAATACTAGAGAAAGAGATAGAGAAGTGGAGAGGAATGGAAAGGCAGGTAGGTTAACCAAGCTCTGGCTTGGTTGGCTAACCTATACTTGGCGGGGGAGGAGAGAATAATATAGAAGAAAGGATAGAAAGGAAAGAATAAAAGTGAGAAAGATATGGAGAAACAGTTACCTTGAATCTACGCAACACGGTTTGCGTTGTTTGTTTACAAGCCCTCGTGAAGTCTGGTGTATTCGAACAAGAAATACAATAAAGGCTATGCTTTGAACGTTAAAAATGATAAAAGCCCTATGAAAAAAAGGGCCCACCGTAGAAATGGTGGATTCCACCATCCAACGTTTTGGTGGATTATGGTGCTGGAAATATTTGTGGCACATGGCTGATGGTGGCACATGGTGGATAATAGAGTGCCGGCAATGCTGGAGCGCGAAACGGCGTCAGAACCACCATGACGAGATGCTACTAAAGAAATGAAAATAATAATTGCATTGAAAACAATGCAGAAAGCACCCGTAAAAAACGTAACCTTGAGGATTTGAACGTGCAACCTTAGAATTCTCAGCTGCGCATGTTAACCGCTACGCCATACCGATTTGTGAGAAGTGTGACTACTGCGGAGCTGAAGAGACCATTGAAGACGTCCTGTGCAGCTGCACTTGCTACGACACACAGCGATGCCAGCTCCGGATGGTTTTGAACCAACTTGACTCCAGACCATTTTGTGTACAGAAGATTCTAGGATCTTGGGCATCTGCCTCAGTTGCGCAGAAGGCGACTAAAGCACTCCTACTTTACTTAAAGTCAACAAACCTGAGCGACCACCTGTAGACTGTGTGTGCTCCCCCGAGTGTGCTCGTGATTATGTGTATCTTCCTATCTCTATACAACCTCTTTTCTCCCCTTCATCCCTTCCCCAGTGCAGAGTAGAAACCCGGATGTGCGTCTGGTTAACCTCCCTGCCTTTCCTTGCATCTTAATCTCTCTCTCTCTTGTCGTTAAGTCGCAAGTGAACTCACGATTTGACCATGCAACTTCAGTTTTGTTTGCTGCTTACTTCAGATAGACGGGATCTGCACCTGTTACAAAAACTTACAAATCAGTTAAACACAAACAACTGCTGCATAGAACAATTTATACTGCGATAATGGCAACAGCGCTATGTTTTTCTTACAATTCACAACCGCAAGAAAAAGATACCCCAAGTGTACTGAGGACCAGGTACAGTTTACCGGTGGTTACTGTCGAGTTTATTATCTGTTTCTCGTTCGTACTAAAGGGCGACATCTGCTCAGGCTTTATGGCGCCTCTAGGCTCATTTTATAGATACGCCCACACAAGTGATAGAGTAATGTGATGTTTTTCGCGCAACGTACAGCGCAGTCGTGCCAGCGCAGTGCTGTAGCTCTATCGTCAGCAAAAACTACAAAACAGTTTGGCAAAAACGAATGCAGTGTGCAGGAAACATTATGCTATCATATTGGTTCAGTAAGCATACGATTGGACAAGTCCGTGTTCTCGCATAAAAGCCAGAGAAGTGCCGGCGAGTGCGACCGGCAGCGGTCGATGACGAGAAGCGTACGATGCTGGAAGTGCTGGCACCACGTCACATCGACGTTTGTCGCTTCTTTTGCGAAAAAATGCTTCATATAGGTTAAATGATGCCACGGCTGTGCTGCATTGTGGTTTTTACTGATCTAAATTGTGTATTGTGAAACCCAGAAGCTCCGATAACACTTTTACGAGCTCAGTCGGTCGGCCTAACCTTTGTTGTAAATCATTGTAGTAAAACAGAAGGGGGAAAGTCAAACTTGCTGGAACTCGTCTAGACGTATGTCAAAGGCAGAAGTTTATGCATTTCAGCGTCGCGCGCACTTTGTTAACTTAAAAGTACAGCTGAAGTATTTGGGTTCGTAAGAATTGCCAGAGTTGAGTTTCTAGCTCGTCGACATCGAGTGACTACTGTATTCTGGTCTACCGTTGAAAGGGGTAATTGCGAGCTTGAGCTCAATAATTTCTCGACAACTCCGTGGCGATGTAACACATTTACTGTCGCTGTTCACAGCGACACCTCTAGTCTTCTAAACAGCTTAACAAAGCATCACATCGCGCATGTAGATCTGATGTATACGTGCACGAAATGTGCACGCTCCTTAAAAGTTGAAGCGTTGTTGACACCACAGGAAAAAAAAACGTGCTAGAAAGCGTAATGAGCGGCATTGGTTTCTTTCGACCGTGAGCATAATTCTCTGCGCATTCCAAAGTGAAACATTACGAATAATTAAGTGATTTCACATACTGCCATCTGCTTTTTCATCATGCCACCATCATACCACCGTCATTCAGCTTGTTAACCAAGCCATTCGCCAAACAAGTTTTGAATCCACACAATCAGTCGGCATTTTCAACCTTTACCACCAATGGATTGCCACCCCCACCACCCCCATCTGCCACCATTTTTTCCACTCTCACCATCATCAGCCATTATGACCACTATAGCTTCCACCATATCCACTATCATTTCCACCATATCCACTATCATTTTCACCATAACCACTATCACTTCCACCATATGCAGTATTATTTCCACCATATCCACCAATGATACCAAAATCTATACTTTGCCAGGATTTTCAATAAGGAGGATTCATAGTTGTTTCTCGTGAGCTCACTTTCTTAACCATGGCACCTAAGGGCGAATGAATTTCAGCTTTAGTCAAAATTCGACACCTCAGCCGGCAATGTATACCTACGACTTGAGCTCATAAGCCTAAGCGCAAAAGCGTCTTCGTTACCTAGAAGCCGACGTGAACTCTCAAGCCAGAACTTGAAGGTATCAGCACTGAGCAACTGCCCGTGAAACTCTTGCCTGTGTGTGTGTGTGTCTTGTGAAACTGTTTCTATCCTTCTCTCTCTGTTTCTATTTCTCTGTTTTCTCTCTTATCACCCTCATAATGTGTACGGTCGCCAACTGTCGGTAACCTTGTTAATCTACTTTTCTCGTATTACTTCTTTCTCTCTAATCTTCGCTAGAGTAGTCAGTGGGCATATGATTCTGCGTGTAACGCGCAGCATGTGAAGCTTTATAGCAAGCTAATTTCACACTCTGGAATCAGCTTAGCAATAATCAGAAGGTAACAGTTTACAAAAAGTAAAGTATAAAGAGTTATTTGTTCAGCAGCAACTAATCAAGAATAATAGCTCAATATTTGATAAGAAAATTATTCAAGCCAGTCGTGATTTGTATGAAATGTAGTCAGGTTTTAGCGTATTTAGTTATTCGCTCGACACAAAGTGATGAGAGTACCCGCCTTGTAGTGAAATTGGAGAAATTGGAGATATGTACGAAGTTTTAGTTAATGATGTACTCCTTCGAAATGAATTTGTCATATAGCTGCAACCACTTCGCTTCTTCAGGCTCTTAGTTCAACTTCTTGAAACCGAAGTCCAAAGCGCTTTTTATGGTAAAACATCGTTCACTGTTTGAAAACAGCGCGGACACCATGGCAATCCCATGACGCCATGGGCAATGACAAGGAGCAGTAGTGTAGGTGAGAATTTGTCAAGGAGATGTAGTGGAAGTGCCTTTTGCCTCCACTACGCCACTGGCAAAGAGCAATTACGAACCAGAAGCTTCGTGAATTTCACCTCTGTCTTATCTCTCCCTCTTTCAGGCTTGAATTGATTTTGTCTTCTTTTTGACGGCAAAGGAAAGAAGGAACAGGATAGAAAGGAAAGACAGGGATATTAACCAGTCTAGAAGGACTAATAACCTGCCCTACAATGTTGAAAGGCATTATCAGGTTTTAAAGATTGATGAACACGTCCACAAGTTTGTCAGGAAAAATATCACGGGAAAGCAACAAAACGTTCATCGATAACGAAGAAATACAGCGTCTTGTTAAGGGGACACCCTCGTCTCTCTTAAATACTGAATAAGAAACAAGAATCTTTTCCCTTGAACAATGCGGTCATGAAAACACTGTGTTTAGTTTATGTAAATCCACTGTTCACTAGCTCTTTTTTTTATTGCAGTGACCTCACGTTCAATGTCTGCATGACGCAAATATCAAACACAAGTCGCAAGAGCACAAAACTATTCCTTTCAAGTGCGCACTTCCACGGCATAAATATTAAGCGCATGCTGGCTATTCTGGCTTTTTTCTCGATTATTTATGTTATTATGACATCTTTCCTTTTTCTGTCTTCCTACCTTCTCTTCCTCTACCTTTTCCCTCCTCCTGAAAGAGTAAAAGGAGTAAGCAGGTGGTGTACTCCTCCTGTGCAAATTGTCACACTGCTCTCTTCCTCTTTCCTCATTGCCATTGTGGTTGCTTATCCAATAATAATAATAATAATAATAATAATAATAATAATAATAATAATAATAATAATAATAATAATAATAAACATGTGTTTCTTGCTAATTTTCTTTCTCAGTTTCCTCTGTATATTTCACTTTTGACATTGCAAATACTGTTCTCACAGGAAAATTTTCTCGTGTTGCAGTTATTCCGTGGTGAGGTATAACCAGACAAGCTTCACCCGTTGTTCCACCATTCTTGCTGTTGAAGCATGTTCTATACGCTACGTGGAAATAGGCATCAACTTCAACCTTGTCACAGCGCTTACGCAGCGTCATAAATCTATAGTTATGTTTCTTTTTCGCCGCATGTTTTTCTACATCATCGGCAAGCAATATCATGCCCACTCCGCCAGTCTGTTTAATAAACTTTCTAGAACTATAATACATTGAACGATGTACTTTTAAGAAAAATCTATAGTCGAGTGACCCCGACTAATCAGACTATGACGCGAGAAACTGTACTTTCTTCATTGACATGAACAAAATGTACAACCGGCAAATGCTTTTACGAATTTAACTAAATTTCGTATAGCTCTCTCTCTCAGACACACGCACACACACAAAAAAAGCTTCCGATACAGCCTTGTTGCCAAACGGAGATTATCGCGTAGCAGTTTGAAGTTCTCGTCGACAGACACGTTTCGCAACGGGTAACTTCACTTTTAAGATAATCGCTACTTTTCGGTAGTAGTTTCTTAGAACATGAGGGGTGTTCCTTGGCTGCCAAAAGGCTTTTTTAAAATATATTGCGGAATACTTATTGTAATTTTAAGCTGCTCAGCATCTGTCATGTTTTCTCCTCATAAAAACAGTGCTTGTAAGAGGCATTTTTTTAATGCGAAGCGTTTCTTTGCGAACTTCGGCGACTTTGAGCGTATCTGTCTATCTAGCCGCTTACGTTTGGGGGCTCTCGTGGTCACCCCTTTAACTTGGCGTGAACCATAATAAACATTGGATGGTAAGATGATTTGAAAAATATGACGCACTGGTCAAGACATGAATAATGTCCCATTCCCGCGCGTGCGTCGTCAAACACTTCCCGCCACACAGTGGCACAAACCCACGGCGGGTATGTGCCGCTGGTATGCGGGTATGTGCCAAGGGCGATTGACACTTATAATATAGTATCTACCCAAAAACGACGAGAACACACCTGGGCAATTTTAACACGTCAGCGTTCAGCGCACCCGAGAACGGTAGCGTCGACACAGTGAAGGCATATAATAAATGTCAGTGTTAAGAAGCACCTGACATAGGCAGTGCTGACCCCCCAACGAATAATAAATTTCAGTGTCCCAGCATGAATATAATCCAATCATTCTGAGTGGCAGTCAAGCATTCTGCCACACAGCTACGCCAGGTCTCGGAACTTCTTTTCAAATAGACGCTAATCTTCGTGAAATGTCTATAGTGGTTCACGCTCAACATCCCTCAGCATGCTTCGCAGAACGTGGATTCCCAAGTACGTGGGATCTGCCACATTTTTTTTCTCTCTCTCTCTTTTCATCTACTTTATTTTAAGAGCTTCTTTGGCAAGCTTCTTATGCTCGCACCTTTTCCGGTGGTGGCGGGGTGTACACTTCTCTGGTGATTTAAGAAATGTGCACTACACTGCACACCGTCATTTCAGCCACTGTACCGCCACTCAAGGCATCCTTTCCGGCGATTCTAACATTGCTCGCTAGATTGCACGCCACCACTCAAGGCAGCTTACACCACTCTCGGAACGTGAGCTTTCTTTCACTTCCCCGGGAGCTCACGCAGTGAACGCTCTTCGTAACCGCTCGGTCGCATGAACACCTCTGAAGCTAAAGCAGCAGCACGGCGGGCTCGCGATGCACCAGCGGCTCTAGCTCATTGCCAAGGCCCTCCGGTGACAGCCGGAGACATGTAAGAACGTTGCCACGTCTATATATGACGGTAGGAGATGTGTACAGAGGATTCGTGGATTACCCGATCATCTCCGAGCAATATCCTCTAACATAATTCAAGTTGTAGATATGGCGGTGATGTGTGTGTGTGTGTGTGTGTGTGTGTGTGTGTGTGTGTGTGTGTGTGTGTGTGTGTGTGTGTGTGTGTGTTTGTGTTTGTGTGTTCGCGGCAACACTCTGAAGACAAAACAGTACTGCAAGCTAGGATAAAAGCTGCTTTACACTTCCTTATTTTTGAGTGAAAACGCCCCATTAGCTTTCCTCTCCCTTGCTACTTTCTTTATTTCTATACTGTGGGTCTTTGTTTAAGTTTTCATTCACTAGTTAATGAAATCACTGCAAAGCAGAGCTTCAAGAAAACTTGCTAATTAGTCAAAGATAACCAGTGAATAACCAGTGCGCTCTCACTGTTTGGTTCTTTGTGTGAGCTAATGTCAGTCTTAGTGTACATGGCTCCTGAAGTACAGACTGAATAAAACGTGCCACTTCAGGATCTTCCTACTACTGTTTTCTTTCGTTTGCCTCCCTTCATCCTTTGCTTCTTCCTCTCTCTCTCTTTCTCTCTGCAGTCTACCTCTATTCTCCGGCGTCGTTAAACGCCGCCTGCCACACGAACGCAAACAAAGAGCAGCGAATAAGGGAAGACACAAAGAGAACGAGGCAAGAAGGTCGTTAGAGGCCACATGAGGTTCCTAATTAGTTTGAGAAACGCTGTCGGAAACCCAAAGCGGTCCCTATGGCAATCCCCCGACTCCGACCGCGTGCTTAGTACGCTCCCGGCCGTGCACTCTCTTTGTTCAAAACCTTCTCGAGCGTTATCTTTCCGTTTCAACGTGTCGTTTCTTCCGTTATGTTTTCTTTTATTTTTTTTCGTACTACAGCTAAGGAATCGTAAGTATGTACCTCTTCTTCGCTGCGTTTTTTTATGCATACCAAGTCATTGCGGTGTGCGGGCGGAGTTTAGTGAGACTATATGAAGTACGCTGCTAGCAGTCTTAGCACGTCCTCGCGGGGCACTCGGAAAGTTTGCTCGCTACAAATTGGCATAGACAAAGGTGCACTGAAACTAACCTCTGTTCCCGATCTCATTAAATATAGATTATGTACGTTCTCAAGCAGTAGCAATATGTAACTTCAAATAAATTAAAAAATTCAGTCAGTCTCGCACAGCAAGCGTGGCTGAAATCTGTCTATCAGGTCCGCTTTACGAGAAGATGCATTTACAGAGCTTGTAATTTCTATTCATAAAGAGAAAGAGAAATGTTAAGTGAAAGGCAGAGAGGTTAACCTGGTAGATTGAAAGATGCGGGATCCTTAAGCTTCACCTTTAAGAGTTGAACGCAATAGCGATATCCTGTCCCTAGTGCGTACTGAGTTCAAAGTGGCTTGAGTCAGTGAAGCTTTCGCATACGGCTGCACTCTGTGTGTATGTGCAGCATGCTTGAAACATAGGACAGTTGTGCGCGTGAACTTGCTATGCATCCACTTCGCGACCTTAGGGAAACGCCGCAGTAGAGTGTGCCTTTTGTAGTGGGTGGCCCGCTTTAAATCAAATGCTCATGATAAGCGCGTGTTCTGACACCCGATCACAGTGTATACGCTGGTGCCACGCATTATGACTGCAACATTACATCTTGCATGTGATGCAAGTATAGAAGACGCGTGTGTTTGTGAAGCATGCAACTCACTTTCACTGCACTTCCATGCAAAGGAAGTTATTTTCACTGCATTACTAAGCAGACACATGGTTCTGCGGTGGAACACTTGCTTGCCCCGCATCATACCCGGCTTCGATCTTCACTTGAACCCATCACTTCTTACTATTTATTTTATATAGATCTTTTTCAATTCTTTGCTCACGCTTAAGATGATCTTTCGCTTAGCAACCAACGACGCCGTCCATGATGCCAAAACTGATATTTCTGCGAAATGATCTCTTTGACGCTATATCGCATTAAACATGAATGTGGTGAACGTAATAGCTATGTTCAAAATATGTGTTCAGTGGCACATGCACTGTGCACTTCCAGGTTTCATTATATTTCATTTTAAATCGACAAGACGTACACCGTGCTGATAGTCACGTGATGAGCGAAGTATATGGTTATGACGCTGAGCATGTTTTGTTCGTTGCTGACACAATATTGGGGAAAAATGTCTGCATGTTTTATAAGGAATACACTGCTTGAAACGTGCATAACTTAAAGCATGAAAGGAAGCGTTGAGTCTCTGAACTGCCCCAAAAGCACAACACGCGTAAGTTGTTGCATCTCTTTCTGGTACCACTTTAGAGGATTGCATCAAGTTCTCAAAATATACACAAAACGAGAACGTCTGATTTACCTGCTTCAGTACGGTTCTGTTAAGAGCATCTTAAACAGCTTGTTTAAGCAAATTCTACCTCATTAACATGAGGCACTGAGTTAGAACAAACCTAAGTGCGCAGATCACGCGCAGCAGGTAAACAGAGCTCGAAAAGCGAATATATGAAGAAAGTGGGATGCGCGAAGTCATATTGGGAAAATAATTCACCGTCTTGTTTTCCTCAGCCTATACCTGAATATACGACATCCTTATGTATGTATTGTCTATAAAGAAGAGCAGACAGACTTGGCATCCCAAGCATTTTTTCAAAGTCGGTGCGGTCGATAAGTATCGTTTATTTATTTATTTATTTATTTATTTATTCATTTATTTATTTATATACAATACCTCAAAGGCGCCAATGAAGGGGCTCTACATGAGGGCTGGGCTATTACAAAGGTAGACACTCTATCGCTGCTTTGAGGCTGATGAAACTGGAGTGCACAACGTGAGGAGGAAGGCCATTCCAATCTTGTGCGGTCTTGACAAAAAAGGAATGAAAGGTGCGCCGTCGCGTGAGCACTTGGCAGATAAACAGTTTTCCCGTGGTTGATGCGGTCTGGATTGCCATCGACTAGCTTGATGATGGGAGTACGAGTTGATTCATGATGGAACTTGAAAAACAGGCACAGACGAAAAACACCGCGGCGTGATGAAATGGTGGCGAGGTTAGCACGAGACTTAAGTTCGGTTCAAATCATTCCAATTGGGTTCAAAATATGATTTCAATCAGGTCTAAATATCGAGGTCCCATTGTTTTCCGCAGCAGCTATCCAAGACGCTCTACGAAGAAACGAGTCTTTGACGGAACCCGGTGGTACCTTTTTTTTAACAAGAGCCCTGGTCACTAAGTTTGCCTTGCGCTCGTAATGAACGGACCCCGCATAACGAAGCAGCATGGCGTGGCTTTGTAAGCTGTGCGCGTCCACCTGGATTCATACGCTGACTACTTTTACAAGATGTTTACCAAAGAATGACACACCGCTGATGTGGCTTTCTCTCGGTATAGAGGAACGTGATTGCTTGCATCTTCATCCCTCTTGAATGAGATCTTCTCTTAATTAAAAGAGACGTTCTTATCGGTGACTGTCGATGAAAGACCGCTGATAAGCTCGTGCCACTGGCGAGGGAGTGCTGATGGCTTCGTCCGTTTAAGGTTTCGATGGCAACACATGCTTGCCCGACACAGCTCCAGCCTTTCATTTTTTCATATATATATCGATAGTTTGGCGTTGTCTTCGTTCTTGCTGATAATACAGCCGTCTATGCGGCTCCGTAAAGGGCGCTGTTGCGTTGCCCGTGTTGTGTTGTTCCCCTGGTGGCTCGTAAGATAACACTCTTCTCTTCCTCTCTGTCAATTCCGTGAAAGCTGCCTCGCGGGACCTTGATATCCTCCTGGCTTGCCGAAACGTATCGTGCACCCGCTAGTAAAACAAGTATAAAATGGTACTCGACATTAACGCCGTGTTTTCTTTGTTGTGGGTTGATTTTTCTTTTTTTTTGCGTTGCTCTTCTTCCGGCGCAGTATAAGAGGCCCTTACAGCAGATTCTCTGGAACGAAGTCGGCCATCTGTGAGAGCTGGCTGGCAAAAAAAGATCAACTCGCTGCCTGTTTCACTCCTCGCATAAAGAATGCACCAATACTTCGAGCTGTAAACAACTATTGTTGTGAGAACGCAGTGGAGTATAACTGTTACACTTATTTATATCTGGAAGTGCAGTGCTTAAAACTGGACAAGTCTAAGCGAACACCGTGGTCATGTTGCGTTTGAAAAATGGGAGCGTGCGGCCGTTGAAAATTGAGGAGTGCAGCAACAGTATAATGGACTTCAGTTTGATGTCGGAGGCTAGCTATGAGATTAGGGGTGCGTACTATTTTTGAAAAATGGTTTCCAAGTAAAGGTATGGACATGCTGGTTCAATACAGCGGGCTGTTAATTGGTTCGCCCCGTCGACGAAAAAAAATGTGTTTGTGTCAGACTGAAGAAAGTATATTGTACACAGCGAAACACAATTACGTCTGATAGCTGCCTTGGCGCTCACTTTTACGTCATATCTTTACTTCGCGAAAGCTGTTCCAATCATCATCACGAGCAGCAGCAGCAGCAGCACCACCACCATTACCATCTGCTCCTCCTCACACACTCTTCTTCGGCTGCGCCACACAACACACGAAGGTGCACTCCAAGCAAAAAATATGCATAATGTCTATTCACAATCCTAACAGTTTACCTTGGTAGCACTTATGGCCCCTCACTGGCTATCCCATTTTTGTAGCCTGTTCCTTCTCTGAGTTGTGCCCCAGAGTAAGTACGTAAAAAAAACTCAAGCTTAAACTTCTTGAACGGCTTTTAGGGACAAAGCTCCTTCGGGTATGAGTCATTCCCTCCTCTGTTTGTATGAAGTATGTATGTGGCCAACGCTAGTTCACGAACTGCTGACTAGATGGCGTTGTTGGTATTCCCTTGAAAATAATATCTATAGATGGCGTTAGTGGTTTTCGTATAGTTGATGATTGAATTGGATATGTGGCGCTGCTATAATCAGAAATTTAGAGTGAGCCTTTGATGAATTCAGCAACGCTATTGGTCGAGCATCATCACTGGCCCATGGATGGTTCATTTTCACGGCGGAGAAGACAACTCTAAGAAGATGACGCCTACAACGCCGATGCTCCACAGATTCCGGGCAGATCAGGCGCTGTTGACATCGGCTGTTTTTATTCTCACCAAGCTTCTTTGGTACTGTGGCCATGTTGCCTGTTGGTCGCGAGAAATGTGTGCAAGTGCATTTTGTGTTGAATTGTACTACGTACAGCCCATGTAGTTAGACGTGAGTGCAGCGGATGTTGCTATAGGAGGATTAGTGTCAAGTCAGGGGAGAATCAGCACTTGGTTCTTTTTTATCTATCCACGGCACTGGAAAACTTGTTGTATTTGCATTACCATCAGATGCAGCGAATACGGTATACATGCCGAGTTGATTAGCGTGTGTCGGCGACGTACGACTGAATTGATATGATGGGTAAAACACCAAAAAGTGAAGGGAGAAGTTAAAAAAAACAAAAAGTTTGCATCATATCCACGGAGTGAATGATGGAGAGTGGTGCGAAGCATTCGTCCGTCTATGCGTCCGTCTGTGTGCCCATCCATGCGTCTGTTCGTGCGCCCGTCCCTGCGTTCGTTCATGCATCCGCCCCTGCGTCCGTTCATGCGTCCATCCATGCATCTGTCTGTGTGTCCATTCGTCCATCTATTCAGCACTCCAAGTCCCACCATCTCGCATCTTTTTATTATATATTCCCCATATAGAAGCACCGCCATTCAGTGGACATTCCAAGGACTAAACGAGAGGTGGCACACGCACACTTTCTTACGGCTTGCGCTTCGGGTCTACTTCCCACCTTCAACCACCTTGAGTTCATGGTATATACTAGTTCACTGTATTCATGGCACTGCGGCCCAATGCTCGCTAAACCTTTCTAAAACCAAGGAGGTTACGCCCAGCGAGTATAACGTAGCAACCTTTTCCTGTCAGATAGTGCTCAATGTACATGCTAGTGGCTGCTAATGTGAAATGAGATAGCGCATTACGGGGAAGAAGAAACGGCCGAGCAGACCGACACAAGAGAACAGAGCGCTCTGTCCTCTTGTGTCGGTCTGCTCGGCCGTTTCTTCTTCCCCGTAATGCACTATACCAGTTCAAGTACGACGAACCAACTCGCCCAATCTTCAACACTCGTGAAATGAGAGACAGGAGGATTCAGCTTGTAATTTCTTACGGCTTGCGCTTCGTATCTGCTTCCCCCCTTTAACCACCTCGGATTCATTCATGGTATATACTAGTTCATTGTATTCATGGCCCTGCGGCTCAACGCTCGCTAAACCTTTCTAAAACTAAGGAGGTTACACCCAGCGAGTATAATGTAGCAACCCTTTCTTGTCCGATAGAGCTCAATGTACATGCCAATGGCTGCTAATGGGGATCGCAGCGTGCGCGTTGACTAAAAGCCGAATGCTCCTGTCTCTCATTCCCTATTAGCAGCCATTGGTGTGTACATTGAGCACTATTTTTTATTGTTAAACAACGCACAGAAGAAATCTCTCACCGGCACCACCTTGGGGGTCAAATGTTATACCTTGCAGGTCAAAGCGTAAGACTGGTTACATACTACGACAAGACGTGGGACGAACGGGTGCCGCTTCGCCCCTAATAATTCTTCGAATCAGCAAGGTGTTGCAGCTAACGTGTGATTTTAATGCAGCTTTCAAGCGAAATGAATTTCTGACACAAAAGGGCTGTTGAACAACGATTCATATGAGCTCTTGTGAGCCGTGATTGTAATACGAGCGTAATACGAGAGCAGCACGTAACACAGGCGTCATACAGCCACTCTCTATTACTATACTGCCTGATTCAGTTGAAAACTATAAAACTACAGCTGGCTTCCTCACACAGTTAACGATTAAGCCTAACGCCATAAAAAAAATGGATCCCTAACTGGCTCAATTGTGATCGAAAGTGCGAAAATAGCTTCATATCCGTAAATGGGAAAAACAGCGGAAGGCAAGATGAAGCTAATGTGTGATGAACTATAAATATATATCTCACTGGTTCAACAAGCCGACGCACTTTGTTTCATTATTGCATACGAAGAATGCAAGCAATAAATCTTGAGTTGTAGGCGTGACCGGAGCAACCAGGTTTTGCTCGTATCTTCATGAAAATGGAAAGAAGTTTAAAAAAAAAAAGCAACGCTAGTACTCTGAACTTGAAGCGCGAGCACTGCTCCTACGCGAGTGGTAAGTGACTTTCCCGCAAGACATTTGAAACCAAGATGACGTACCTTGGCACAACTCTTCCATTTAAACGTAGCTTATACGGTAACTTAAAAAATTCACAGCATATTTTCGGAGTGAATTATTGTGACTGGGGCGAAGAGTCCGTCCGTCCCTTGGTCCATCCGTCTGATGCGTGCTCTGGTGGGATACGAGTGAATGGACGGACCGATGGACACTTCGCCCCTATCATCATCATTCACTTCGGGTATATGCTGTAATTGTTTTCTTCTGTTGTTTGAGTGCAGCCACTACCATTAAGTCTTGACTACTTTTTTTTTGCTTTCCGAACTTATTCATATATAAAATAGTTGCACAACGAAGCTACCAAACTTCAAACAGATCATACAGAAAACTCAAGATGACATTTATTTATCCCGGATTGTACTTTACGCCGTAACACACTACGAAAGCTCCGGACCAATGCAGCACCATGAATTGCCTGTATGTATGACTTCTCTAGCAAATAAGTTGGCACTGTCGCGTGTCTTCTCAGCTTCTAAAGTCGAAACCATAGAATTTCTTAGGCGACCTGTGTGACATTTTTGAACTTGACGCTGGTGAAAGGTGACACGAGAAATAATAGGAATGAGCCACTGTGTGGTTAGCAAAATAAAATACTATGCGTATTTAAAGAAAGCAAATAAATGAAAGGCAGGAGAGTTGACCAGGCGAGCATCTGGTTTGCTACCCAGCGCGAAGCATAACGAAATGAGGGGGAAAAAGGGAGATAAGAGCGCTTCACGTACATAGCAGTACGACCGGTCACTTAGTTATAGTGTAATCGAATGATATAAATCGTTATAGTGCAGCAACTATTGATCGTTATGTTTGAAAGCGGATTCGGGGCTTCGACAAATGACGTGTCGCATTTGCGTACCTTATTCACCACACTACTACGCATTGTCCTTCACGACACGAATAATTTAGCGAGACTGGCTGCTCTTAACAGTTCCGCTACAGCTATGCAGTGTCGCAAACGTACTCGGTAACGAACAAGTGACCGCCTTCCACAACCTTCGACTGCCAATCGAAACTATTGCTAAGCAGCAATCAGAATGCGTCGGCTATTAAACCTAACCATTCGCGAGGCACTAGCGTCAGTAATTAACCCAATGCCGCATAGTTGATGTGATAGGCATTGCACGTGGCGTATAGAAACGTTTATACATCACTTTTTTTCCGTTCCTTTTTCATTCTTTTGTATCTCGCTTCCCAGCAGTGCCACGTAGAGATAAACAAAAACGCGACTACTACAACGTTTTATGAGACTCGTAACATGTCAACCAATACGTACATTTTGTTGCCCCTTAGGGCTAAATAAAGACTGTTAACGTCAACCTGCCGTGTCGAAATACAACTCTGCGTGGTTAGCGGTTTTCCGATCGACAATGCACATCTGACAGACCACGTGATTCTACAGTGGCAGGCGCGTTCTGGGAGAGTACTTCAAAAGCTAAGCGGTGCGCTGTACCTTTGAGCACATCAATTTACGACGCTACGGTCTATGTCTATCGATCTTTCGATGCGTGTAGCGCGAGATAGACACGGCTCTGGTACTTCGCGAAACCGGTGCGAGGCGGCGTAAATTCGCCATCGGGAACTCGTAAAAAATGGCGCCCTTTTTGTGCCTTCAGTTTGTTTCTTAGCACTCTATACAGAAAAAAAAAGAACAGAGCCGCGTTTAACAGAGCCGCGTTTAAAACAAAAGCCACAGGAATGTCAAAACATAGATACTACAGCGAAGAAATAAAGGCCAACGCTGAGCATAACACGCATGCGCTCCACATGCCCGTCCATGTTATTCTCTCGCTCTGGTGTATAGCCCCCATTTCATTAAGGTTATCTATTCGCCGCGTAAGAAACCACCGCCCAAAAGCTGCCTCGCATCGGGCTACACTATACACCACGGCCTAGAAGGGCGAAGACGATGGGGCAGAATGAGAGGAGAAAGGTTGGTAGGGGAAGCTCCGCTGCTGCAATGGCTGGCCATTAAACATTACTTGTCATTAATTTAGCTCAATGCCCCGCCTATGCAGACCCCGCCTTGGCTATATATTCGCGAACTGAACCTTGCGCGCCCCATAAAGCACGCTGCTAGCCTCCGGGCGGCCCAGACTCGCATGGCTTGGCGGCGGCGTATACCTCTCGCCTGTCGCGCTTTGCGTATGCAAAGAACGATGTTTATTGAGCCAGAAACACTGACGGTGCTGTGAACGAGTCTCACCCCCCCCCCCCCCCCCCCCTGTTTTTTTTACATCTTCTCCCGTGCCCACTCCACACCCCATGCCACCCACCCATCTTTGCCTCCCTCATCCCGCCCATCCCTTTTATTCCCGCCCCTATGTTGTTGTTTTTTCGTAGCTACTGGTTTACTGTGCACTTCGACTCTAAACGGCGCCCTCGGAAGCAAGATGTAATTACTTGCTAGCGGCAAGCACGCTGACAAAAAGATTCAATGTTTAGTGCCGTGAGCGCTCGCGTTTTGCAATAACTCTAATTATTTTTTTTCTTTTCTCTAGAATATATCGCACCCTTCGCTTTAACAGTATCTCGGAAAAAGACTCTTGTATGACGCGATATAACGGTGAGATGGAAGTGAGTGAAATAGCGTGAAGAAAGTGGGCGTAGTTCGACTCGCTGGGACGTTCTTTCTCCTGGCGTGTATTGTCGGGTTGTCACGTATTGTATTATAGATGAATTTAGGCCACTGTCTGAGTACCTGGAGCGTTCGATTTTTTTTTCTTGTTTACAGTTCCCATTCAGTTGCCCTTCTATTGTTCTAACACAGGTATTAAAAAAGCGATTCGGAATTGCGACATTTTTCCACTTGATGAACGCTGCAATCATTCGCGAAATCGCGATTGAAGTTGAGCGTCGTGAAAAGTGGAAAAAAAGCAAAGAAAAAGTACATGAGAACTGCAAGCCCAATATTTCAACGTTCCTAATAATGCCGTACTTTGGTAACAGTGTAATGTTCACAAATTTCAAAACGTTATGTAGATGTTTAACTTCAAAAAGCTCTTGCTGAATCTATTAATTTCGCTTGTTTTTTTTTCTATTTTCGTAATTATTATTACCAACTTAGGGAGCACTATTTTGACGACGTAATGATGAAAAAGTCACAGCTTTGCCGCAAAGGCAAAGAAATGAATGCAATAGCAACAAATCGGAAGGTCACACGCCGAATGGCAAGCAGATAGAAACGTGCCCCACGTTTCTCTCGCACAAATGACGCACGAAACATACTCACAGGTACAGATGAACGCGAATAAGCGTCTCAGTTGTTACTTAGCTGTGTCTGCAAGCCTTTTCGTAAACGGAGATTGTGCAACAATTGCAGTGACCTTTGTGCACCCGGTGACTACAACAGAATCGTTCCGGTGAAAGCCCAAGGCCAGCCAAGACGTACGATTGTCCCCAACGCGAGATTAGTGCATGCGTTATCGTCCACCCTGCTTCCACTCTGCGGATGGACAGAAAGATGGACGAACAGACAGACGAACGGATGAACAAACGCATGAACGCGTGGAGGCTTTGCCCTACTCATCATCATTCACTCCGTGGATATGCTGTGATTTTTTTAAACCGTATTGCGACAACTACTAAGAGCACAGCATGTTGCCTACTATGCCACAAAGTATTATATTTTTGTGAATTAGAGAAAGCTGCTCGGAAAAGAGCAGCGCTTCGAGATACGTAATAATGCACTTCAAGTTGTAAACGGCTATGTCTACTTAGAGCAGGTAATAACCGCGCAGCCGAACCACGAGATTGAAGTAACTAGAAGAACAAGAATGGGGTGGAGAACATCCGGCAAGCACTTTGAAATCATCACAGGTAGATTGCCACTGTCCCCCAAGAGGAAGGTATTGTTGCGAAGCTCCGACGACGACGTTACGAAGGGCGCCTCGAAATCTCACCGCTGCAACCACTGCTTCGAAAGACGGCGACGCCAACACGGTCCCGAAGGCGCCACTGCTTCGAACTCCGCCGGGAAGGTTACCAGCCGTTTGGTAGCGTAGCTTTCTCAGCTCGTGACTACTTCTGCGCTGAGCTTATAGACGAGCGGACGAGACGACGGTGAGTTAATCAAGGTTTATGTACAGCATATATACAGAGGCGTTACAAATTTGGCACTGGGGCCGACAGAGACGCGAAGAGCCGAGCTCTACTCTCAAATGGATCCGCTGACCTAGGGGGCCTCTCTCAACGCGCCCAGGGCTTCTTTTATATGCCCCGGGTCCAACCCTAACGTCCAACCCGAAGCGCTGCTAATCGCGAGGTCAGAATCTTCCAATGAGGTCGCCGCTGGGCCGCGTCCTTCTTTCTCCTCAAATCTGGAGAGGCTGCGCTGCAGGTGGCTGCACCCAAGGATGAGTGACGTCGCAAGGCATTGCGTCAGACCCGCCAGACAGGAAGGCGCCAGTTGTTTACTCGACGGGCTCGCTTGCGGAGATGACTCACTGCACGTGCACGCCAGAAAGGCGCCGTTGAGTTGATCGCGTTAGGCGGGCGACGCGGGCTGGCCTTGACACAGATTGCCTTTTTCAGAGGCACGGACGTTCGCTGTCGACTCGCAGGTATAACAGCACCCCCGCCGCCAGACAATGCGCCGAAAAGACGAGCTGCTTCCACGTGGCTCGGATGACAGGCGCGCTCGTTCGCCAGGTCCCTCCAGGTTCGCCTCCAGGGCGATGGGGAGAATGCAGCTCCAGACTCCGTTAAGGGAACACATCCCATTATTGAGGACGGATCCCAGCTCCACTGGCTTGTCGCCACAACTTGCCGGCCAGCTTCGCTCGTCTCTGACGATCCTTGGTTTCAGCACTTGTCGATGGTTCTGCATCTTGCCAAGAACGGTGCGACAACAGACAACACACGACACAAGCAAGTGCCCTCGGTCACCCGACAGAACACCAGACAAAGCATAGTGCAACATATACCTATCTACGTGTCTATCGGAATTTCGTTCCCTCTACATCAAGAGGCACATGTGGGACAAAGACCCTTAAAATGACAACTCATATTTTTTTCACGTACAACAACGTAACGAATTAGAATACAACATAAAGTCGGCTCCTTGAGCTCACTCTAGACTAGAGCGCTCAGCTAAGGTCGTGATGAGGTCAAAATTTTGCCCCGAATCGCCAGAGTGAAACCGAAAGGTTGAGAGGGTACTAACTAAACGCACTGCTCAATGCACCTGCATTAGCGTTTAGCTTTCCTTTTTTTTTAGCGAACGTCAAAGTTGCGCTGTGGAGCAACATGCTCCATCTCAGTAACCGGCCACTTTTAGGCGACGATACCTATGCGGCACCAAGAGCTGCTCATACTTGCGACGTTGCACAGGGGAACAACGATACGGCTTGCGACGGATTGACTCCTCACCGCTTAGCTCGATATCATGTTCGATCACCCTCGTGTTTCCGGGACGGTCTGAAAACACATCTCCAAACTCGGAAACAATCTTTCTCAGGTCCTCCTTCTGGACTTCATTTAACCTAGGCTCTAGGTTTATCTGCTCCCAGATTACTTTCGATCCCCCTTCGAATATATCACTAGAACTCCAAATTTCTGCTCCCTCTTCCTCTGAAGCATTTCAAAGCAGATTTCCGACTGCTTTCAAGTTACTGTGGTAAATTTTGTTTGGCCGCCTTCCTAATTTCACTTCATAATTCGTATCGCAAAGCTTAGATATTACTTTGGCGGACACTTCCCAATGAATCTCAAGCTTGTTCCTTTTGGACGGCTGCAGCAGCATTACCTGATTATCAACTTCGAAAGCGCGCTTCTTTGCCGATTTGTCGTAGTACTCCTTCGACAACATTTTTGAAGCTTTCATGCGGCTTTCCACTGGCGCTTTAATCGAGAGGTCCTCGCGCTGCTCTTGAATGGGCATCTCTCGATCATCTCTCGGCAGCTCGCTCCAACTTTCCGCTACAGGCGAGAGCGTTGCAACCCTCTCGCTCTGACTCAATGGCGCCATGTCGTCTCCCCCTACGCATACCGCGCTGGTCGCTTCGGCGACGGGCCGCTCGCGTGACTGCTCACATGACTCACGCGGAAAATTTCCTTTCTGGGGTTCCGTCGACCCACCGACAAGGTCACTTGAGAGTTCACCGCATTGAAGAAGGTCAAGCTTCCGCGAAAGCTTCCGCGCTTGCGATCGCGTGAGGGCCATGCACGCTAAGTTGGGGCAGAACGATTTGCCCTGCTCTTCGAGAAGCTGCTCTGAGTTGTTGGAGAAAAGATAAGGAAAACGATCATTTAGCGCGGCAGACACAGCCGCTTCGGTGCGAAGCTTACCGAACGGGCCTTCAATGACAACCGTGGCGATTGGTAAGCGAACACTCTGCTCCTCGGCGACTTGCCTGATCCACGCGCATTCTCCTGTAAAGTCATCCGGAGACACCAATGAAGGATGGACAACGTCCATGGTTGCCGCTGAGTCTCTAAGTGCTCGGCACGTTTTCTCATTCACCATAATTTCTTGGAGATACGGCTCTAACAACCGCATGTTTTTTTCTGATTCTCGGATTGTTGCAAAAGCAAACTTTTGCTTACAGTTTATCGCGATGTGCCCTTCCTTTTTGCAGTTGTAGCAGATTAGCGGCTTCCGTGATTCAAATGCCCGTGTTGTATCAGTGCGTTGTTTAGGAACCTCACTCGATTTCTCCGCTTCTGTTTGCCCTTCCCCTACACCGTCCTTCGTAAGGGACGGGTCCTTCTTGAAATTACGGTGCGGAGCGGGTCTCCGTTGATCAGGTTTCTTTGACAAGCCCTCTTTTCTCTCATCCTTTTCAACGCGCACTGCCCTGCTGTGCAACTTTCGACGAGTATAATACTCCTCAGCTAACTCTGCTGCCTTGTTTAGCTGTACTTCACCAAGTTTGTCCTGCAGCCAAAGTTTGACATCCTCCTCGATTCAGCGGTAGAATTGCTCCAATGCAACGCATTCCACCACTTTATCGTGGTCGTCATAAACACCTTCGCCTTTGAGCCATTCCATTAAATCGGCTTTAAGACAAAACGCGAAGTCAACGTGTGACTCATTCCCCTTTTTAGCATACCGGAACCTTTGCCTGAAAGCCTCGGGTGACAACTTATAACGTCTTAAGAGCACTTCCTTAACCTCGTCATAGCTCTCAAACGCTTCCCTCGACAAGCAAGTTATCGCGTCGGACACTTCGCCGGGGAGAAGAGCTAACAGGTTCCGCGCGCAAAGAGACCGCTCCAAAGCGTTTCGCTCACAGACGTGTTCAACCTTGACGAGATACTTCGCCATGTCCTCGCCTACTACGAACGGTGGCAGTTGGTCCCGCATTCTAAAACCGCTGACCTGAATCGTCGGAGAAGCTACGCTAGCCGCCTGCGAACACTGTAGGATTGCCAATTCTATTCGTTTCAACTCGAGGCGCTCCTGTCTCTCGGCCTCCTCGCGACGTTCGCGCCTTTCAGCTTCTTCGCGAGCTTCGCGCCTTTCAGCTTCTTCGCGAGCTTCGCGCCTTTCAGCTTCTTCACGAGCTTCTCGCCTTTCAGCCTCCTCACGTTCGCGAGCTTCTCGCCCTTCAGCCTCCTCGCGGCGTGCTTTGATATCCACCCAGGCCTCATCGACTTCCTCAGCCGACACTCCCTCATGCTTCATGATCTCAAGGATCGCTTGCTTTCGTTTCGCACGGCCCAAAGTAATGCCGAGTTCCTCACAAATTTCGATGAGATCCTTCACTTTAAGGTTCTCCATCGTTCACACTAGCCTCTTGCTGTTTGCCCCTGTTACGAATCTACTTGCCGTACCCACTATAAGCCTACTAGCAAGACGCGCAAGCAATTTTTCACACTCCCGTGTTTACCCCCTCTGCATTAACTTTGGTTTCAAAGCGCTTCGACTTGGCTTGAAACGATCAAAGCTCACTTCAATGCTTCACACAGCCCTTCTCAAAACTACTACAACCTGAGCTAGAGTAGTCTGGTGAACTGAGGGGAAAACATCAGGCACTCACCGCATCGATGTCGCTGACGCCGGCCGATCCCGCAGCTGCCAAGCACTGTTGCGAAGCTCCTCCGACGACGTTACGAAGGGCGCCTCGAAATCTCACCGCTGCAACCACTGTTTCGAAAGACGGCGACGCCAACACGGTCCCGAAGGCGCCACTGCTTCGAACTCCGCCGGGAAGGTTACCAGCCGTTTGGTAGCGTAGGTTTCTCAGCTCGTGACTACTTCTGCGCTGAGCTTATAGACGAGCGGACGAGACGACGGTGAGTTAAGCAAGGTTTATGTACAGCATATATACAGAGGCGTTACAAATTCGGCACTGGGGCCGACAGAGACGCGAAGAGCCGAGCTCTACTCTCAAATGGATCCGCTGTCTAAGGGGGCCGCTCTCGACGCGCCCAGGGCTTCTTTTATATGCCCCGGGTCCAACCCAAACGTCCAACCCGAAGCGCTGCTGGTCGCGAGGTCAGAATCCTCCAATGAGGTCGCCGCTGGGCCGCGTCCTTCTTTCTCCTCAAATCTGGAAAGGCTGCGCTGCAGGTGGCTGCACCCAAGGATGAGTGACGTCACAAGGCATTGCGTCAGACCCGCCAGACAGGAAGGCGCCAGTTGTTTACTCGACGGGCTCGCTTGCGGAGATGACTCACTGCACGTGCACGCCAGAAAGGCTCCGTTGAGTTGTTGATCGCGTCAGGCGGGCGACGCGGGCTGGCCTTGACACAGATTGCCTTTTTCAGAGGCACGGACGTGCGCTGTCGACTCGCAGGCATAACAGTATATAACAGCTGCATCTTGCCGGTAATTAGCTATGGAGCAGAAACCTGGAGACTTACAAAGAGGGTTCAGCTTAAATTGAGGACGACGCAGCGAGCAATGGAAAAAAAAAACATGATAGGTGTAACTTTAAGAGACAAGAAGAGAGCAGAGTGGATTAGGGAACAAACGGGGGTTCAGGATATCACAGCTGAAATCAAGAAGAAGAAATGGACGTGGGCCGGGCATTTAGCGCGTAGGCAGGATAACCGCTGGTCGTTAAGGGTAACTTACTGGATTCCAAGAGAAGGCAAGCGGGTTAGGGGGAGACAGAAGGTTAGGTGGGCAGACGAGATTAAGAAGTTTGCGGGTATAAATTGGCAGCAGCAAGCACAGGACCGGGTTAACTGGCAGAACATGGCAGAGGCCTTTGTCCTGCAGTGGACGTAGTCAGGCTGATGATGATGATGATGAATTAGAGAAGCGACCACTATGCCAATAATCTTCATTTTTTGCAAAAGAGTACCAGCTGCCTATTTCTAAGGTGTCATGTTCACTATGTTGATGCTGTGAATTAAAAGGTTCAAGAATTAGGGGGAGGCTTTTGGAATTGGTTGGATCATTCAACTCGCCGCTCGTTACACGGTTTGCATTGTGTAATGTCTGGTTGTTACATGGCGTTACAACCACAGGTGGACGTGTTATAGGCGGGACTGCTCCTGGCTCACCAGAGATTGCTCACTCGCTGGTCCATCGATCCGCCCATCCATCTGTGGTTCGTCCATCCGTCCATTCATCCGTCCGTGTTCGTCCGTCCATACATCTGTATGTTTTCCGTACATTATTCCGTTCATCCGTGATTTATCCATCCTTCCATCTATCGATTCATGGTTCATCCATCCGTCCATCCACGCTTCGTCCGTCCATCCGCCTGTTCATCTATGGTTCGTCCATGCGTCTACTCTATCGCGTTAACTGTGACATTGCGTTTCACAACTTACATGCGGCCCGCGACCGCCTTCACAATGAGCTTGTTCTTGTGATGAATGCCGTTTAATACACGTGAATGTGAAAAGCCATGTTTTTACACGCTTCTGCTTTAATAATATGAATTGCTTCAGCGATGTATAACAGTCCAGCTAATCACCGCAAAACACGCGATGATAATTTGTCTGCATTAAGTGCTACCTGCCACGTGCAAGATTGCCTCTCTAGTAAACGAATTCATCCCGATATTTTGGCGCTTGCGTGAAACAACTGTCATATAGTCAATACGGACAACTTTTCATGCCGAAGTTTAGTATGCACGATAGGTTTACTCTCGGTTGAAAAAAAAAATTAGCATGCATACCAACTTTTCTTGCCGGCGTTGTCAAACAAGTTTCTGGCCCGATGAATTTACTCACGAGTACACCTTCCTACAGCAGCATACAAACGATAATGCCTGATTTTCATTGTTTTCTACAGGAGTTCTTTTATTTGTCGACAAAAAAATTGCGTGTGCAACTTTCTTTTGTTGCACACGTGGCAGTTCCTTTTCGGTTAACCAGTCTTTTAGAGTCAACTTGATTAGGCATAGAGAATCTAGCAGGTATTTATGTTTGAGTTTCCAAGTCAACTCTCTAGTTGCCATCGCTCGGCCCATTTGTGTCTCTTTTTTTAATTTTTTACTGAAGAATGCCACACGTGCCGGACCATCAAAAACGAAAGCTGCAATAAATGTGCTTCCTAAAGGCGTATAAAGCCCCCCTTATCAGCCGGTTTCCTATTTTCGAACCCATTCGTCATCGTTATATTACACATGCGTCTACAGATATGGGCCAAAGCATCTTTATTTTTTTTCATTTCGGTTGCTTGTTCCGTTTCAAAAGACGACTGCTATTTCAGAAGCATCCTTTGATTTATTTTGCGCAGACCCATAAAACAATAAAATAACTTTTTTTTTGTAAGCCAGCCTGCTCGCGATACTAAATATCGTTTCACATGTTAGTGCTGCCAACTCTCCTGTATAAGATATTCGGAATCACGCTTTTTTTTAAGAGCTTCGCGATTTCAATATTCCGTACTGTGTTCCAGTGATAAATCATGTACACTGTTGTGCCTATTATTAGAGACTCGAAAGCGTTTTGTAACTGCGTTTTCCAGCCTGATTGCAAAATCAAATTCAACGTAGCAAGAATTTCTCAAGCTCTTTTTTTTATCGCAGTTTTTGTAGTGGTCGTTTCGTGCAGCACAAAGAAGCTTTCCTTTGCCTGTCCGGATAAGTGCGGATGCGCAGGGAGAAACAAACTGAAGTCGCCAGCCATTCAATCGTTGTTGTTCTTTCTTCGAACATTCAGTATAGCAACAAGCGTAAAATTAGATGGTTGTAGGGTCATCTAAAAACCTGCATTGCTCCGACTGTGCTCTTTTCTGGAAAGTCACTGAAACTCAGAAGATTTTCATGCTGTAAAGGCTGGTAAAGAAGGTACAATATATTTATTTGTATTTCTCATCCGCACAGGCTCTTACTGAAGGCAAAAAATACATAGCAGAACCGATAAAGAATGGCAATGCCGCATGAAGAATGGCAATGCTGACAAACCTTGCGGAAATAATTTGTTCTGTCGTCATGACCACAATGGTCCTTTGCCTTTCTAATCATTACTGCCTCTCTCCGCCACGGTGGTCTAGTGGCTAAGGTACTCGGCTACTGGCCCGCAGGTCGTGGGGTCGAATCCCGGCTGTGGCGGCTGCATTTTCGATGGAGGCGGAAACGTTGTAGGCCTGTGTGTTCAAATTTGGGTGCACGTTAAAGAACCCAAGGTGGTCGAAATTTCTGGAGCCCTCCACTACGGCGTCCCTCGTAATCATATTGTGGTTTTGGGACACAAAACCCCACATATAAAAACGATAATCATTACTGCCTCTGTTGCTATTTTTATGAGGTTCCCGAATAAACAAAAATGGCACCCTTGTTCAAGGCGCGCACTACTTTTTTCTTTTTATCGAATGATGACGCGGAATTTCAATATGCGAAGAACAGGGCGCAGGACTCTACGTCGGTTAACTTTAATTATTCTACTTGGAATGACGTGACTCGTCTCTTTCGCCTCCTCGGTACCGTTGTTTGTTGGGAACGCTGAGTTTTTGAACACACAGGGTGAAACTACTACGCTGGTCCATGGATATGCGAACAAACGCACCTTTCTTTGTAGACGCGCGATGCAATTAAATGTGCACCACCAGAATGTGGCGGCCATGACGTCCACGCAGGCGCGTCGCTTTGCGAAAGAACATCACATTGAACTACAATGCTTTGCCGCGTTATTATTATTTTTTGTAGCCATTACAGCATGCTGAGCACCTGAACGTGGAGTGGCCTGCAACTTAAATAGCGTACCAAAATACACAATTGAGTATAGACGGATAGTCTATACATCCTCTTCGCCCTGCATGCGAGGATGTAGCCACGCTAGCAGACATGTTCTAGAAGTGCAAGGCAACGTACACCAACCGCAATACTGCTTCGGCCAGGTGGGAGGCGGCCCTCTTCAGCTCCCTTCTGGTCGTCCAGCAGGCCTGCGAAGTGGTTCAGAGGCATGGCCTGACGTGGGAGTCACCAACTGCAAGACCTCACAAGTTTCACACCTACACCTGCTAAGCGTGAAGGGAACACGCCGGCTTTTTCACAATCGCGTAGCCTTTAAGCACATCTGTAGCTGCTAATAGTTATGTCACACTGTGCCTCATGAATTCGCCTAAGCTAACTATATGGCAGGTCGTCTTTCTTTTGTTCCTCGTTCTGTACGCAGCCCACTGTATTGGGACACAACATGCGACTCGTGAAGCGTTGCAAGCCTTCTCCACCTCTCGTGGTTTTGCACTGCCTCCGAAATTGGCCCATCTAGTGTCAGGCTACTATGGCACATGATGACAGCACATGACGTCATGACGCCAGATATTTCGACGTTTTCTGAAGTTATAATCACTTCGTAATATGGCATCATCATACAGTGATGATTTTTTTTGAGCCACTTATACTTTGGCGGGGATGGTCACTTCTGGTGTTTCATAAGACATCTAGGGCTTTCACCTTAATAAACGTTCAGTTTTTTTCTATCTTTGATAATCCACGTTTGTACTATGTGAAAATAGACCAATCTGCTTTCATATCCTCGTTGAGGTCCCTGATGCGTGGGCATATTCATACGACAGCGAGCTAGAGAGATGTGCGTATATGTGTGTCGAGGAGGTTGGGATGCATCTAACGATGGTCGTCCTATATATAAATATGCGCTCGCAAGCGACACGTCCATCAGTCTCGAACGCGCTCAGAGCAACTATAGAGAGGAGCGATGCAGGAGAAGGGGGGGGAGCACCGCGGCTTGTTTAATTACGGTCAGGACCCCGGCTTCCACAGCGATCAGGAGACTGAGGAAGAAGCTACGCGTGTGCACCCTCGCCGCCTGCACGTCCTCTCGAAAACTCGCGCTGAAGTGGAGATCCGGCGCGGAGCAATACCTCCGAGGCTGGTGCTAGCCTTTCGGCCGAGCGACTTCGTCGAAGCGACAGTTCCATTTCAAGCTCCACTTCGCTTGCTCGCGCGTCTCTCTGTGTTTGCGCGGGAAAAAAAAGAAAGAGCGTCCTGAAGTTGAAGGAAGAGCCTGAACCCTTATCTCTCAAGCAGGCACTGTTCCCGTCCGCTCACCCACTTGCACCTCACAGTGAACACACAATCGGCCGTGGCGCGAAGCGCCGCTTCTTACGCTTTGATTATTTTTTTACTTTTTTGAGAAGCGAACCATCTCTCTTGTTCGTTGCATGCACGCAGAGAGCGCATGAGGACCTCATGGAGGATTTTTTTTTTTTTTTAAGAAAACAGTTCAAAGAGGGACTGGAAAAAGGAGACGAAGCATTTCCGAAGTCGATTTGCGTGCGGTGGCCCTTATCGACTCCTCGGGACAACCGCAGCGGTATCTCCATTTTATTTGTTCCGTCGGTTAGCCGTGCGTGTCGTTAAAGGATAGTGGTCACGCGAATGAACTATATAGTGGACGCTATAAGAAAGACCAAGCCGAGGCATTTCTCGGATCGCACGTACGGGCCTTCCCGACTGGCCGCCGCGTCTTCTCAGAACTTGGCTTCGTTAGCGCAGCCCTCGGAAGATTTTCCGGGAAGTCGTGCGTGAAGAAGGTCTCACATTCGTTCCGCGCGAGTTTGCTTCGGAGAGCTCGCTGCTGGAAGTGTGAGCTTACACGGAAAGGGTATTCGTCGTTAGGCCTTTCTTTCTTTCGCTTTAAACCCCGCACTAAATCGCATCGCACCACGCTTCCAGTCGTCGGGCGAAGTGTGGTTTACAACGGTTGCTTGAAGTTCTCGTGAAGTTAAGCTAAGCTTTCCTCTCTCTTTTTTTTTCACGTTGTTCCTTGATGTTATGAAGCCACCTAGCGTCGCAAACGAATGTAGTCTCTTTGTTTCCTGGATATCCAATTCGGGATTGAGCTTGTATTAAAGACGATAGTCTTTCTTGGGGACCTTCGACGCAGAAATTTTGGTCTGTGTGTCTGTCTGTCTGTCTGTCTGTCTGTCTGTGGGTCTGTCTCTCTGTACATTTGTCTGTTTGTCTACTCTTAACGACATCGGGTACTTGAAACGGCCGACCCCATCCGCAGCGCCCACCTTTAGGCCCGTTTACATTGACCCGATGAGGGCGCGTTGAGTCGAAATAAACAGGTTTTCTGGACTCGCCCTCCCCATGTATAAGCGGACGCGTCGGGGCGGAGAGTCGTCGCGGCGAGTCCCGTCGACCCGGAGACAGGGGTAGGTTCACCGAACTCGCCGCGCTCAGAAAGGGCATGTATAACCGGTCGCGCTGAGTTGACGGCTCGTGACCTGTCCCGCCCGTCGCGGTCTCCGCTTCCCCTGTCCCCATCACTCCGACGTTGCTCTTTCTCTGTCGGCCGGTACGCGCGCGCTAGGCACGATGACATCCTCGCGGGCTCCACGCATCATGTGGACAGATGATGAAATAACGACGTTGCTAGCTTTAGTCAACGAGAAAAAACTGAGTGATTTGCTCGATAGCAAGCATAACAGAACGAGGACATCGTTCTGTTATGCGGTAAATGCAGATCACTTTTACGTTTAAATCTTGCTTGGCTCGTCCTACGAGAGCTTGTTGGTTATCGTCCTCACGACCAGCTATTTTGCTCTGCCCGTAGCAGGAAATCGGCTTGTGCGCCAGAGATCTCAAATAGGTGCACATGAACGCTTTAATAAAGTTTCTGGTCACCTCGCCATCAGAATACATTTGCGTAAATTCACAGAATTGTCTGCTAATGCGCAGCATTCCAACTCCGCTTGCATTTATTTTGCGTTCTTAACAGCCAGGTTCAACTATGAAACGGCAAATACTTTCGGGTATTTTATTCTCTGTAAGTTTCGCTTTGAGTTTTTTTTGCAAGTGGTGTAAGTTTACTTTATCACAAAAATTAAGTGCCTTTACCATTACATGTAATTTCCTGCAGAGGAAAAGCGTAGTCCAGGGTTGGTTTCGCTCTTTTTAATTCGTGTTTCATGAATCCCTGAATGTACTTAGACATTTTGAACGTTTTTACGGGTTTAGTGTTCGGGTTTTGGAGGAGATGACGGTCGTTCCTCGCCAAATATCCCAGACAGTACGCTAGACCATCTACGACTACACTATAAAAAGTAATGGTTGGTCACTTTACTACACTATTCATTTTCAGAACCAATTTTTTAAAGAAAATTTTAATTTCTTAAATATGGTGGCAGTTAGGTTGCGACGAAACTTCTAAAAAGTGAAATATTATACGCAGCACGGTAAAACGATTCTAGTCGGTAGGAAAAGAACCGCATTACCTTGTTAAAACACATTCACTACTATTGTATGTTAATGTGCTTTGCGGGGAAGCAATGCAGTGTTCTTGACCAAAGTCAGAAATTTTTACAGCTTTTCAACTTTTCCAGAGACAACGCAGCTGCATAGCTTGCTTGCATTGTTGACGGTAAGTGGGGGAAAAACACGAGTCGCGAAGACAGTAGTTTGGAAGCGCTGGCACATGAACTTTGAAAAATTTGCAATATTGCTCATGTTCAGGCACTTATTGGTCTGTGTGGCGCTCCATATAAAAATATACACTTTGGATCATTTCAAAGGGTGCAGAAACGATATTTGTTTCTGTAAGTTTAATAGGAATCTTTGTTTTATGCGAGAAAGTATCATTTATATTGAGCTGCCCCCAAGGCTGTCAACGGCGGACCGTAAGCGCACTTCACTTCACCGAGGGTTCCTCGGCAGCCTCCTAAATGCACCAAAGCCGGCTTGTTGATTAGTGCTTCATTTTCCTGCGCTTACCGCCAGTAATAGAAACAAATTATGCAGCTGCATTATCTCATAAAAAGTTGTAAGAGCTGTAAAAAATACCAAGACAGCCATCGCGGTGGCGGAGCGACAACTGCGTAAACAACCGCAGCCCACAGCGGCGAGAGGCGAGAGCGCAGGCTTGGAAGACCGGAAACCGGTACCGGAAGACGGGCTTTCGGCTCGCCTCGACGCAAAGCGTCGCTGCGATCACCGCTCACCTCAACTCGTCCGTGCGAGTTCATATAAACTCGGGCGCGTCGAGGTAAGCTGAACCCGCCACTCAACTCAGCCCGCCCCCGTCGCGTCCATGTACACGGGGCTTTTGTTGCTCAAGGTTGAGCATTCATGCTTGTGCAATTGTCAATTAAAAAGCAATTATTGCGCATGTGTGGGGCACCATAACAACACGTATATATTCTTCATGTGCGTCTCTTACTAGAAAATGCGTACATAAGTAATTTTGAGGACTGTAGCGCTTATCACGCTGCGCTGACACTCCAACGCTTGCACGGAAAGGCGAGTGTTTCCAACGCATTGCTAAAAGGAGACGGTGGTGGTACCTACCCGTCGACTTGCGTTCTACACCTTATCACCTCTGAGGCGGGAGCGCACATCTGTCTCAGAGCCACGCGCTTTGTTCTTGAAAAAAAAACTGCCAGATGGCGCTCATGTCTCAAGTGTGACGTGACTTGATGTGTTTGTTCGCCTCACCTGCACGCTCGAGGCACTCTAACGCAGCGCCTCCAGAATACCATTCATTGATTTTCTTGAGCAGAACATCAAATGAATGTTTTGTTCATGCTCTCCACACGGAAGACTATCGTCTTTCGACGACATTTGCAGTATAAATGCACATACAGGGCCATTTTTTTCTTTCTGTATACAGCCTCCGAGCGGGAGGAAGGGTGAGGCAGAAATGACGTGCTTTATTTTGCAGGCTGGTCTACCTTTGCATGAATTAAGAACATTCTTCAGCTATATTCATACCAACAAATCATCATTTAAAAAAGCCAGCACTGACCAGAGCAGGTTATTTTCTTGTTCCGTACATTTTTTTAGTTTCTTTTCTTCTGCGTGAAGTTGAGCTGAATAGGTGACCGGTAATATGGGCAATCACAGGGAACTGTGGGATACGACGGCTTTCGGTTCGACGTACCATGCGGGTTAGCAGCGGCACGCGTGCATTTTTGTACCGCTCCGTTGAAAAAAGCATCTTTCTGTGCAATGTCAGTGCTTTAGAAGTTGGTTTTTTGTTTCTGCTAATCGTGACTACGACGATGACAAGCTACCAAAGCTATGAACGATAAGAACACTTTTTATTGCACTAAAATGATCTTCAATGCTCTTATGTAGCTCGGGGTATACTGTCAGTTTCGCTAGCAGATCACTCAATACAGAAGACAGTTTTCATTGTATGATACGTTACTGCAGATACAAATCACCATTTTAAAGATTTCAGGGGATGGGAATGACTGTAGCAGTGTGCTAAGAGTTCATTTCGGGATCAATGCTTCGGCCGACATCGTTGGTCTATCGGCATGAAGCGCAGGACTTATTTAATGCGTTGAGATATTCTTTTTTTTTTCTAGCCTCCAGCGCGCTATAAGATGCAGTTCTTAGTCGATCGATTGATTGGTTGATTGATACGTGGGGTTTAACGTCCCAAAACCACCATATGATTATAAGAGACGCCGTAGTGGAGGGCTCCGGAAATTGCGACCACCTATTTCTTAGTCCAAGCCAGATGCTTATTGGAACGCTAATCTTGATCAAGCTGCGAGCCACGGCGGCACATAAACAATACAGTCAGACATAGATGGCGCTGAATAATTGAAACACTGCGCTTGTTTAACGCAGTTCTTTCTTTGTGTGCCGTCCTCGCGCACATTTTAGCCAAGATAAATGTAAGTGAACTCGTCCAGCGCTTCGTGTAAACTTACTCTTGAGTGAACCTTTCGCGTTTCTTGTCCTATATTATATGGGCGCAATTGCCGGCGCTCATCTCGTATGGCAGGTAGATTTCGCCCGCGCGTTTCCGTAATATTTTAGATGCGGAAGCATCTTATACTCGCGCCTTGTAGTGCGTCGTCCGCGCCGTCCGCACCGCTTCTCGAACATTCGACAGCTGACGCGCGCGCATGCGCCGTCGCGCCGTCACCCACTCTTCCACCATCTGTGCACCCTTCCTCCTCTACACACCGCGTTCGACATCTACAATTCTCCTGATTCTCCAGTGGACGCGCATGTGGCGTCGCGCTTCGAGAACATTCAACAGCTGACAGTGCATGCGCCGTCGAGCTGTATATATACTCAAGGTCGGCGCTCGCTCGCTCAGTTGCCGCTAGTCGGTTGGTTTGTACGGCGCGTCGACGTCCAAGGTCGCGGTGAAATGAATTCCAACGAATCCACAAACACAATGATCGACGTCCCTTCGACCAGCGCCGCCCTTTCGCATACGTGTGTACGTGTTCACTCATTTAACACCCCCTCCTACAACCACGTTAACCAATTTAGCCATCGACCCAAGTAAGTCGCAATTTAACACCCCATTTCACAACCACGTTAACCAATTTAGCCATCGACCCAAGTAAGTCGCACTTTAACACCCCGTTAACCAATTATATGCTCCGCATCCTCCTCAGTGTTCCCCCGAGGGAAGCTGCGGGCAATTTTTTTTTTTTTTGCTAGGTGCGCCTGCGTGACGGTTTATTTCTCCATATAATGTCGCAGAAAATCTATGCGTGAGCTTTTTATTAGTGCGTAATACATAATGCCACGTTCTATTTCCCAAGTTTTTGTTATCGTCCCAAAACACCACACGATTCTCAGAGCAAACCGCACCTGCAGTTTTCTAGAAGGTTTTGGACTGTAGTAGATCATTTCGATAAGATCACGCCCACTGTGCGAATGGTACAGATTGTTCTGGAACCTACGCCACCGCCAGCGA
Organism: Rhipicephalus microplus; assembly: GCF_013339725.1. Lineage (NCBI taxonomy): Eukaryota > Metazoa > Arthropoda > Arachnida > Ixodida > Ixodidae > Rhipicephalus > Rhipicephalus microplus. Next base: position 15,978,256 of record NC_051169.1, on the reverse strand, counting down.
TAACGCTAGAACATTCGATAGCAAGAGTATAAAATGCCGACGCGCTTCGCCGCTTGTCAGTTGTTGATCGAAGGCCGACGCTACGTTCGCCGCTATCAGCCCGAGACTGCTATCTGTGCAAGACTGCTGCTGTAATTGTACTTTCCGTTTACCGGGTACAGGTTCGCCCAAATAAACAGTTAAATGCCAACACGAAGTCTCCTGTCTTTGGCCACGTCACGACCCCGTGACAATACGTACCTGTGATAAAATCGTCTTCGCACACTCTGACTTGAACGTTTGGTACCCAAAGTGTACTTGTCGCTGTTGCTGTCTTCACAGCCGCGGCCCACCTCATTTTGCTTTCTTCGTTTCGTGGGAATCGATGCATGCATTCGCCTTTCACGCTCGAGTTGGAGCAGCCAACGACTGAAACACCGACCATGGTTTATCAGGACAAAGATAAACGGGCGACCGCGTTCGCGAATCCCGAATAATCTGAGGCTGGAGGCGAAGTGGTTCGCCATCGTCTGCTCTTTTCGAACCGGAAGCCGGCAGCAGACGACGCCTCCCACAATCCCTCGCTCTTTTACTGGTCACCTATTGAGACTAACCGACAGGTTAATGGTGGGGGTTTGTGAAAAAAAGATAGAAATTTGACACGGGCTGATTTATATCAATATATCTTGAACACTAAAATTAAAGGGCTCCCTGAGCCCTAAGCGCATCCAGTCATGGCGTATTTCTTTTTTCTGGATCCTCGCTTTGCTGTAACGGCGCACTTCAGCGCACCGAGATGACTGAGCCTAGCTACAACAGTAACACCTTGAAGAGCAACCAGGCGCTTTTTTTTTAAAAAAAGTCCTAGGTTTGCGCGTCGCTTACATAAACCCGTTTCAGGCATCGCTGGTCCCCTTTTCATGCAAATGCGCTCTACACCGCGTGCCGAGCTTTAAAAAAAACAAACAAGCAGCGATGAGAATGCGAGCGAGTAAGAAAACAATTGTCCTTTCACGCGTTCATCACACCTCAGCGCTTCCACGGTTCAATGGTTCGCTAAAACATGTAAAAACAGCTATACCTTATTTACACTTCAAACGGCGTTCAACGAGGCAACCTTTTGTTCTCAGCAGCAGCGCGACAGAGATTAAGCCGGGGCAGAAGGCTTGACGCGATGTGCTCAACATATGAGGCAAGGTTGGCCTCTATAGCAAAGGAAACGCCTACGCCGTCAGTCTCTTGCACACGCAGGGGCCCCGTCGGGAACCGAGGGTGACACGGCCTGAAACGCGGTTGAGCGGAGCGTCAAAATCTTGTCATCTTCTTACTTGGAAAGTTCTTCTTGTCAGCATTTCCAGCCGGTGGCGTTGTAGTGTTAGTAACCACCCGAGTTGCTTCCACAGGGAAAGTGCACGCGCTCGCCGTGGGAGCAGACCTGTTTTTATTAAATTCCGCGTAGGTGCGCGCAAGAATTTTGCGGGCTGCTACACTTCAATATGCAGTTCGCTGCAACGTTCCTCTTTTCGTCCGCCAAAGTGGTGCCTTTAGTGTCTGTGTGTTGCCCTTAGTCATGTTGTTACCATGTCAGATAGTTTTATATTGTGTGCGCTGTACTACTCTTTCTCTCTCTCATTGTTTTCTCTCTTCTTCTACGTCCTTTTGAGGGCTTTTACTGGGCTTATTGCTTCTCGTTTTTTTTTTGTGGGCACGCGTTATATTGGAATTCAGCGGATGCAACGTAGCCCATTTGTATTTTTCAATATCGCCAGTTGCACACAATTGTACACGTGTATATGAGAAGGGGCGCTGCAGTGCTCGAGTTCCCCGATTGCACGAGCTTGTAATATTAAACGGTGAATATGTTGTTTAAAAAATGGCCCGTTCAGAATTACGGTCGCTGCTTTTATTCACAAATTCTGGCTGCTTTCTGGGATACTCTTGTGCCCCTTGGCACCGAAACACTTTCCGTCGGTGCATGAATCTGCCACGGTTGCAGCCAACATATAAAATTATAAAATCGCAAGAACATAAATAAATCAAGAAATGGACCTAAAATAGATTTCGCACGTCTCCGAAAATCAAATTTCTTTATTTCTTTTGTGCAGCGAAATTAGATGTCACACGCCATGTCTTTTTTTTCTATTTAAAAAAACGTGTATTAGTTTGCATGACGCCGTCGTAGAGAAAACAAGTAGACGTTGAGAAAGGACGTTTCTCGTATTTACAAACCCCTTTTTCGTTCTTTTTTGCAAGCACACTTTGCCCTTTTACGCTTGTTTCGCTCATAGTGTGTCGCCTAAAATTTTCCGTAGCGAAGAATTCCAGAGAAACAGTTTCTTGTAAACACAAGAAACATGTCTAGTTTGATGAACCTATAGCGCATCTGTGAGAAGGTTTTATGCGTGCACGGAAAACGTTAAATAAAAAAACAATTTAAATTTTTTAAAGTAAAAAGCACGCCCATAAGCTCCTCTTGTACATCAAAATCGGCGTGTGTTATTCAATACACATGTGGTCTTTGTTTATACACAATCACTATGCAGCCATACATAAAATAAATTCAATTATTACTTCAATAAATTTAGTAATCTCCAGAACATCACAATTATTGCCGTTTTTCCGCTTTGTACGTGCTAAAAGCGTAACAAGAGATACACGTTCGAGCTGCTAATTTCATCAAGCTATATCTTGACCTCGGTGTAGGATAAGTTTTTTGGCGTCGGGCATGTCATGTATGTTAGTGTTTTCGGAGCTTTTCAGACGCACGGCTTTCAATCCTTACTTTTGCCCCCTAGCATGGTTCACCTTGCTATCACCACCATGGCGTTCCCGTTTAAACTTGAATTAGAAACTGAAAAACAACAACAATAAAATCCCCGGCCTATAACAACAAGTGCCTAAGCAACGATTTGTCGCCACCGCCGCTAAAGGTTTTACGAGCGACTCGGCCTCTGCTCGGGATCATCAGAAGACATCACTTCCCGCACTAGAGATATCACTTGTCTCACTCCGAGTGAAGGAATACGGAACCGATAGGAAAGATATAAAAAGCGGGAAGAAAACGCTCATGCGAAAGCTTGTCTACGCATGTATACATCGACAGCCGACATGCCAGCGTGAAACATTGTGGTGCCGAATACTTCCAAAGCAAGAGGCCATGCTTTCTACAGAGAGAGTGGAAGAGTTATGTATGGGAGAGTGGGCACACAATTGAGGTCGTAGATCGGGTCTCAAATGGGCGACTTGAAGGCGCGCGAGCCACGCGAGATACGGGGGCCTCATATAACCGTCTCTCGCGCGGTCGCGGACTTTAATCTCGACCAGGGAGACGGAGGGTTGGTTGGGGGACGCAGGCGGCGAGCGGGCGGACGGGGGTCGGTTACGTTGGTCGACGGCGCGAAATCGTCGTTTTTACGAGTGCCGCGCGGCTAGAGCTGTAAACGTGTGACCGAGAGGGAAGACGGGGGATATAAGGAAGAGGTGCAACAGAGAAAGGGGAAGAAGTGAGACGAGGTCGTAAAGAACGTCCTCCCAGCTGCGGTACGTTCAAAGGCAGACTCATTGCCTAGAAGAGGGGGAGGGGGAAAGAGAGAGAGAAACGAAGAGGAAGTAGAGAGGTGACACAGCGAGGGATAGGAAGAGGAAGCGGTTGGGAACGAAATGTGGAAGGGGACAGTTGCGCCCGTTCGTACATCGACGAAACGCCCGGCAATTTTTGGGATGTTCGCGCGATGCGGCGAAAGGCCTCGTCTCGTTGCGAACTACGCTATATAGCCGACGCGAGTAGTGCCTTCCCGCGAGCCGTTCATAGCCGGCCAGAGGTGTTGGCCGTGGCGAAGAGGTACGTGGTCGATAGCGATGAGCACGGCCGTAAAAAGCAGGACGCGAATGTGTCCGTGCGTTGTGTTGAGCACGCGTGTCTCGCGCCTTGGTCGTCGTCTCGCATCCACTTTCGTTGTGTGGCCCGAGTGCTTCTCTTCCGGAACGAGGCCATATAAGACGTCGCGTCCTTTCAAAGTTTTAAAAAGGGGAACGAGAAAGAGCCTCGCGGAAAGCGCACGACGCGGCTAGGGAAGCAAGGTGCCACGGGAAGTGTACGAAGGGGGAAAGCATCGCAGGGGGCATTCACGACGTGGAAGAGGAGACACGTGAAATCCAAGTTTCCGCGCCTGTGCGTCGTTCCGGTTAGTGTTTTCTGCTGCCAGTTTCTACGTACCTTCTTTTTCTTTTTTTTTGTGGAAATAATAGAAGAGACCTGTAGCTCCCCTGTGAGTGGCACGACGTCCCCTATTTGTTCTGTCCGCGTTCAAGGTAAAAACAACTTGAGAAAACATAAACAAAAATAAAGGCAGGGGGGTTGAGACAGGCAACGAGACTCCTGCATCGGCACCCGTGTCCTAACGTGTCGTCTTTCTTTCTTTCTTCTTTCTTTCTTCCTTTCTTTCTTTCTTTCTTTCTTTCTTTCTTTCTTTCTTTGGAACATGCTGCTCTTCTTGTTCTTAGACACGACACTTCCCCAACGTGGTCGACTCGCCGAATTCGCCCGGAAAGGCCTAGACAAATGCGGAAGCCGTTCTCTTAAAAGCCTCTGAATGCCGTCGCTACGCATGCAAACAACGAGAGCCGAGAATGCGGTAAGATTTTTTCCCCTGCTCTGACGCAGAGAAGTGCGCGAGCGAATTTGCACAGTGTGCGTTATTACACACGCGGAGAGCCTTACCTTAAGGCATAGCCTTCTTTTTATTCTGATTTCACGACAGGGAGATCTCTTTTTGTTTCTTCGTTTTGCTTTGCGACGGCAAGAGGCATGGTGCGAATGTACGTACTGAGCAGTGAAGTGCTAAAACAAAAATTTCTGCTTGAGTGTGCTTCTGTACGCACTTAAAATAAAGCAGTACTCTTTCTTGATAGCCTTCCAGATACTCTCACAGATTTTTTTTTTACATTTCTGAGAATAATGACTACCTAATGTCGTTATTGTAGTTCTACGAGCTGTGTCTACTATTCTAATGGATGAAAGGAGAGAGGGGGAGGCAAATCATCAGTGATCTCTCTGTGATAGGAATCGGTGTATTACGGAAGTTAAAACCTTTCAAAAAGGTAGTTGAACGTTTATTTGGCACTGTTCCACCGACAACGTCGAAGAAATCATTGCTATAACAAGGAATTGTAATGGCATGCGAAGAAGCAGCAAGCTGCTGTAAGTCTGCAGCACGTTCCGCAAGCAGAAAGGACGCACACAAAGAACATGCATAGAATGAGTGTGAACTAACAACTGCCCAGCTCGACACCCACAGCGATCTGCTCAAGCACCAAAGACACACTGGACGGCCGCAAGCAGCTTTTACTATAGTTATGTGTTAGAAGCGTGTTCCTTTCGCAAGCTCAGCACCTGCATCGTACGAAGAGGCATTCGCGCCTGTAATATCATGCGAAGCGCAATTGCGGTAAAAGACCGAGATGTACAATCCGCCCCGATCACGTGATAAGCAGCGGGTGACCGCGCCTTGTTGAGGCCAGCGCTCATTGCAACGCGCGAGGCGACGACTTCTAAAGCACGCCTTGCGGACACTTCGCGGCTCGCGCCATCTCGCCAGCGGTAATAAGAACACACTGAAGTCCCCCATCTCTGAGCACTGCCAGATATAAATGGCGTATATAAAAGGTCGCCGTTAGCAACCTAAATGACGTGCACTTAGTGGCCGATTTGGTTAGTGCCGTCCGTAGCGGAGCGAGAGGTTGTAGTCTCGATTCCCGGTGACGAAACTTTTAGGGGGAAGACCTTAGGTTCACACGAAAATCGTCGTTGTCATGGCTCGTTGCAGACTCTATAGTTGAAGCGCAGGTTCGAAACATCTCTGCGCAACAGTGTCTTCAAGTGTACATAGCGTGCATGTGGTTTTAAAAAAACACGCACAAAAGGCCATGACACAATAAGAACACCATCATTTAACCACCCATTATTGAAAGCCTATGACGGAACAAAAGGTTAGCATGGGCAAATAAAACGCTGTTAACTATACAATATAGGAGACCACAGCATTATAAAAGCAGCAATACGGCAACGCGAAAAACATGTGAACAAACCGAAGCATCTGTGAACAACAAAAAGGCTATGAAAAGGCTGTTAGCCAAAACAAACTGAAGTCACCGATCTCTGAACACTGCCAGATGTATATGGCGTATATAAATAGGTCACCTTTACGCAAACGCAAATCGTTGCTTTGCGTTTGCGTAGCGCATGTGTCGTACGTTAGCCACTTGTGGATTTCCCGTTGAGTGACGAATGCTAAAGTTACGCCCGCAATACCAGTACGCTTTGCGTACGGTATTATAAATGACTCTAATAAAATGCCCCAATACCATAACAGAACATTTCGCCACCATCAGTCACAACATTTCACACAATCAGAGATCAATGAGGGCTGTTAACGAGAACAAAATAGGCCACGATTCACGATCCGATGCACACTGGTTTTCCCCATTATCAGCATTCACTTCATGGGTCAACAGCAATTTTGTCTTCGAGCTTTGTCTCTTTGCCATCTCTTGGTATATACTATACAGTCGTATCCGTGACGTAATTATGTCAATGAAGCCGTGGTGGACCCCGGCATAAACACTCTCGTGTTAAAATGGTACCATGGTTTCGCCGAGTGGGAAATCTGCAGAAACAGCCAAGCTCCGGTCCTCTTGTGATTCAATTATGATTACCTGTTCGTCCACGACCGTAGCTGGTAAATACGTCATTTTATGAGTGCATCTAGGAACCGGGGGATGACAGTGAGGACACTATCTGTCATCAGGACCAATGCTAGAACAGCTCCGCTGCTTAGAGGGAAATTCAGGAAACTTGACCTACATATGGAGAAGCGGAGCGGAAGGAACTCACATGTTGAAGACGAAGCTGCGAAAAATATTGTAGGGCCATTACTTTCGAATGATGTCCCAAGCAGCGTTTGTTAACATTTTAACCATTCAGAGCTTTGCACAATTTTGCTTCTTCATAAACTTATTAATAAGCTGCACAGAAATTCCTGCGCCGGGCAGCAGTGCCAGCGGTAATCGTCAGTGAGACTATAGCAAAGCACGGTCTTAGGAAGTATATACCGTGTATTGCTTCGGAACTCAAACATTAAACTCAGTATAGCTACTAATTGTTCTTGCTTAGAACAAGTGGGTAACGATTGAGAGGACGATGTACTCTATATACTACGGGAGAGCTAAAAGCCGGATCATTTACACAGCTTTGAAAGTCAAGTGGATCTTTCTGAGGCTTGAAATTAACCCATAACATTCTGAACGCCTCATTGCAATGGCTTCTTTTTGTCTCAACCTAGTATACTATAGGATGAATTTTTATCGCTTAGTACTTCCATTCATAGTTCTACTATCATAGAGTAACTGCAAGCCCTTTGACGGCAGAACGCATTCTGCATGCCGTTTATTACAAACTGTTTTCTACCAAGGCGCTATTACTGAATGCAGTCCAGGTTCCGAATAATAGACGGAGTAAATATGCATCTACCGCGCTTAATAAAAAAAGGGCACTCCAAAGATTCCCATTGAAGGCTGTCTTTACTATACGTGCGCTCACTTGAAACTTCGCAGCCCTCATACTATTTTGAGCATATACTAGAAGAACTGTAGGTTTAGCTGACCTCACTGACATAGTCACTAAGCTTTTTCGTCAAGACCAGGGTTTTAGGCAATGGTTCGAAGCTATCAGCTACTTTTGCTGTTTTTTTTTCATGTGCTAATTGCTTCCCTAACAGGCAGCTAACAGGTAATGTGGCAAGCTTTCTTATTGCCTCGTTTCAAAAGCTGCGAAAAAAAAGCGCAAAAATACTCTTACAATACTAAAAGCAAGAAAAAAGCATTGTGAGCACCTGTTCTTATCGCTTCATTATAGATGCTGCTTACAAGCAGAAAAAGAGGCCACTTATCTCCGAAAGCGCCACGTCGGCCCCACTTGCACTTTCTTCGGTAACACCCAGACAGTCCCGAAGAGGTACTTACCGAAATGAATGGCTTTTACGAGCCCGAGAGCCAAATGAACCGAGCTCTTTTAATGAGCCTGAAATGACGGTTCCTGCGAAGGCGTGAGGCATGATGGTTCGAGTCTGTTCTTACTGTGTTTCGCCGGGACCTTGTTGTACCGGTATTGCGATAAAGCAATAAGACACTAAGAAACTGACAACTTAATTTCATGGCGGCTTTTCCGATCACAATTTCTTCTTTCACGTATTCCCCCTATACCTAGCAAGTACATTACGAGAACATCTATTCGGAGAGAAAAATTGTTCTAGAAATACTTTTTTTTGTGAGTGTGTGCCTTTGGTATTCAAGAGGCGTAGTCTCCAAGGTAAGCTTATTATGGCGCTTTGTCACCCAGGCAGTCGCTCCTTCAGGTCTCAATAGCCACGTTTCGTTTCCAGTGCTTCAGTTTAAGCTGAGATGAAAAAAGAAGGAGGGGGGGGGGATAGTTGATAAAAAGCAAAGTTCGCTCAAATTTAGGTGGAACTCGAAAGATCTGTGTAGTGGCTGCGCATATTCGAGGCCCTTCGGGAGTGATAATTTCCAGGCAGCAATTCAGAACTTTGAACATAACCACTGGTCGAAGTGCAGTTGGTCTTTAAGCTTCTACAGTTCGATGAATATTTTCTAAGGTGCTTCAGCTGCTCTGCAGTAGCATCGAGAACTTTCTGAGCGGAAAATTCTTACATTATGTTGTTATCTTCATAAGTGAGCTAAGGATAATTGCTTCATTAAAAATCAAGGCCATGATATACTGTCGGGACATAATTGCGCCGCTATATAAATATTTAGTGTTGTACGGCTGTGTGCCAATTGTGATGCCGATCTTGGCATGAAAGAAGTTTTGGTTCCCTGAACCTTATATTTTTTGCAATCAGGCATCGATAACTCACGCTTATTGTAACAATGCTGAACAACACTGTTGCTGGGATTGTCACAGGTGACAAATAATTAGAATAAACAGAAAAGGCCGGTCAGGCGCTAATCCATCAATAGGCAGAAACGGGATGAGTCACGAGGAGCCGAAAGAAACAAAACTGCAAAATGCAAGTTCGGTACGCTTGACAAAAGATAAGCTGTTACTGAGAACACATGCCTGCATTGCATGACAGACAAGCCGCTGCGCTTGTCACGCTGAAAGCTGCCTTATTCACGCTAGGTTCCGAAAGTGGGCGAACATTAAGCTCCGAGTTGTGCAATCATGCACCGCTGCTGATCTGCACTGTCGAATGGGCAACGCAATGTCATTGATCGCAGCTGTACCGCTATAATATGCACCGTCGAATGGGCAACACAATGTCATTGATCGCAGCCGTGCCACAGTGTGTGCTCATCATGAATTAATATAAGGATTCTATTGTGAGAGGACATATTTAGTTCAGACAAGTTCAGACGGACAGTGCCAGAGCACGTGGCTGATAATCTCGGCATATCAACGCGCGAATCACTGTGCGCAATTCTGACGGGAGCTGAATAGGCTTTCATAAACTCACGTCAAACTTTTACGTACGAGTGACAATGGTGATACTAAAAGTAACTCACGCAAAATCGAGTCTTCAGTGAAGGAAAAGAGTTTAAAGGGGTCGTGAAACGCTCGCTCTAAAGCGACAATGCGAAGCCACTGGCGTCCACATGCACTAACTAGGTGACGTCATCATAAGTAATTCTTTGCCTATCGAGGAACGCCGAACTTTTCGGTACTTGCGAGTGCGTGCAACTGGGACGCTCATCAGCGTCTTTTTCATATGCAATCAGCGCTAACTAGAACTCTGACGTCATATTAAGAAGCGTCTTTGTGGGACGCGGATCGCGTATGGCAGACGCCGATGAGCGCATCTTGCGCGTGCTCGATATGCCATAGAGTTACTCGTTCCTCTGTAGGCAAAGCATCTATGAAGGTCCCCTCGGGCTGATGATACAGTTAGCGCATGTGGCTGCCGTTGGTGCCGCATTGTCGTTGTAAAGCGACCATTTCACGACCCCTTAAGCACAGGCGTTATTGTAGAAACCTTTTCAAACGCCAGTTTAGCTTCGTGAACTTATGAAAACGCAATAGAAATATAATAATGCATATTCTAGGAAGTTTTGCGTGCCAGAACTATGGTTATGATGCACTATCTGGTGTTCTTTTACAAGCACTGGCATCGCACAGCATACATGCACCTCTAGCACTTCCGATGAAATACGATAGCCGTGGCAGGGATTGATAGCAAAATGCTTCAAAACACGGACACAAGAGAAGAAAAAATCACAGCATATCCACGGTGTGAATGATGATTGGTGGGGCGCAGCGTTCGTCAGTCTGTCTGTCCATTTGTTCTCGCGTCTGCCTATCTGTGTGATCCTTGGTGCATCCGTCCATTTGTTCATTCGTCTGTCTGTCCGTCCATCTCTTTTTGTGGCCATCCCTCTGTCTGTCCGTCCGTGCGTGCGTCAGTCTGTTCGTCCGTCCACATGTCTAGTGAAAACTCCAAGCACAGCCATCTCACGTCTCTTCATGATGTATTCATCATATACAAGTGCCCCCCATCCAGCAGACATTGTAAGGACCGCTATTTCGGGTATGTGCCACTGATGGTTACGTACTATGAGGGACGCACAAGCCACGCCATAAGGAGCTTCGCCCTTAAAAGGAACAGCACGAACGCAGACTATATATATGGTCTTTTTTTCTGCCATACCATGGCCTTCTATTTGTGTAGTCGCGTTCTGTTTCATAGTTTAGACGGTGCACGCCCTTGCATTGCATATAAAATTCACGAGTTTCCTTTTAAACGTGACACTTATAGCTAATCATTCTTTTGTAGGACCACGATTGCGTTGAAGACTATTCCGTCAGATATTGTAGAAATACATTGTAATGGCTTTATTTCACCGCACTTTTGGGGTTCAAATGAACGACTGTTAACTAAGTGGTGCATATAGCTCCCTGCTTTTAAGCCTGCTAATGGAGACGCATTTTGTGATGCCTAATGGTGGGGTAACTAATAAATCAGCAGATAATACCTTCTTGAACGATAATTACTAAAGTGGTTGTGATAATTCCGTTAGTCTAAGTGCCGCAACAGTGCCTCCTTGTGCTTTTGCCGTTTGTCGTGATGATAGGACATTCTATTACAAATGCGCCCCATGCTGTACTTTTATTTGCGACCCGCTGCACTAATAGTAAATTCATGCAAATGCGCTTTTTGTACATTGGCCGCTTCATGGATGGACTTGATGCTGTAGATTCGTATTTTCCTATCAGCGCACGTCGCCAATAACCAAGCATTTCATTTATGAGCGCACCAGCCAGTTTTCATTGCTGGCTCCGCACACAAATGTAGCCACCATATCTGTGCCCTACAACCACCACTAATGCCGAAACAGCAATATACTGTATTTTCTACGTCATAACCCGCACAAGCTAAAAAATGAAAACTCGGAGCCAATGTCTAGGTGCAAATTGAACGAAAATGTCGGTTTGTAAGCTGTCTTCACGACAATGCTTTAAAGTAGTGCGAAGGATAAGAAAGTGACTATGACCACTGAAGTTTGCTGCCGGCGGAGAAGGGGGAGTGACACTAGTGGCTGAAACTGAGGGAAAGCTTTCGCTGACTTCGAATGTAGTTAGTGTGATTATTTCTGTCACAGTGTAAGGTTACATTGCATGGCTTGAATGCTCTGGTAATGCACAACGATAATTTCTCGTAGTTATTCGGCAGGTTGTAGTTGGAATTGCGTGTGATATGCAGTGTGTGTTATGCACGATATTATATGGGCACCGACCGCAGATGCTAAAATATAAAAGGTGTTACTTTATTCATGAGTGTGACAGTCTTACTTAAAGTTTTGTGTATTATTATTTTAGGTGATGCAGCCACGTTCGCCATTAACTTCACTTTGAGACTTTTAGACTAAAGAGACAGTACTAAATTTTACATCAAGGCTAGTCTATTGTAATGCCTATCTTCCGGATTCATAGACCTAAGTTACTGTATCACTGGCGCTGCGAGTCTCACTTTTCACTTTTATCTTTTTGTGACAGTGCAACAAAAGTTCACCCTTACAAGATGCTAGAGCAACTCATTCAGAAATTATTCAGTTAATTAATTAACTATTGGTTGGATGAATGAATGAATGAATGAATGAATGAATGAATGAATGAATGAAGTAGTGCTGGTAGGACACTTTTGACATATTGAAATTCAACCAAAGCCGCGCTTCCTTTTCGCATTGGGTCCAATATTAACATGACAGGTTTCTAAAAAGACTGCACATTATCTTTGACGGTACTGTCGGTATATTTCGCTCTAGCAACGAAAAAAAATATGATTTCTTACGACAATAACAGTTCTGTGCCCTGTTTATTTTAAGTGATTACGACCTGGCAGGGCTATCAAGAAACTCTGGTACGTGTCTTAGGTAACCAGGTAGAGGCTTAAATAAACCACATAACAAGCCGCTCACCCGGCCGTGAAACAAGGGGCAATGCAACATGGCGTTCGCGTCAACAAAAGCCTCTGGGAATACACTCCAAGTGATATTGTCTTCAATCTCTCTTCTTGCATCTGTTAAGAACTCTCTAGACACGCATTTGCGCAGCCCCCTCCCCTTATATCCATTGCAAACATCGATAGAGGTGAGGCCCCTGACATTTATAACTTTTTCTATGACACCAGCAAAGACCAATATCATTGCATTAGCGTGAGAGTGCCGGTGTCGCCGTGGGCAGCAGCATCTCATCATCCCCGCGGGGCAACCACGACGAAGAGTATACAAAAGGGTTTAGGGGAGGTTGAAGGCAGAGGGCGGGCTAGACAGCGTGGCCATCCATGTTTGCTTCTCAGCAATGCTACCAGCGTCCGCGGCCCTTGACAGCCGGCTTCCCCGCTCGCCACTTGCATCGCTTCGCACCCGAAATGACCGAGGGAAGAGAGAGAGGAAGGCCGCATCGTGCCAAGAATCGGAGACAAAAGACCGCTGGGAATAGAGCAACAACGCAAAAGGACGGCTGCATTAAACTATATAAGTCAGACTGAAAGAGAAGGAAAGGAAGAAAGGGGGAGACTTCCACTTCCTCGTCCTCCTCTTCTCTTGTCCTGTAGTGAGACGTGTCTCTGGGGACAACACATATATTTGTGTGCGTCCGCACGTGGCGCAGCTGCGCGTATCGGGTTCTCTCGGAGCGACGGCAACTGGAGCGCGCATTTTTATCGGAAGTTTGCCAGGCGTCCCAGAGCGATCAGCGACACAGCTCTCGCAGGAACTTGCGCCCTGCGTGGAGCAACGCCCGCGAGTAGATAGAGTGGAAGTAGCAACTTCCGCGCGGTCTCCTTGGTATGGGTGTAGCAGCGTTGTCGACGCATTTGCGGAGATATTGTGAAACTTTTTTTCGAAACCATTCTGACCGGAGCCCGGTCAACAGATGCCGGCTTGTAGTTCTCGTTTGTCGGTTTCAGCGCATACATAGATATTGCATACCGTGAGTGCGTCACTTGCCCGCTTTCGAGTAAGCGGACAAGTTAGCCCAGCCATTGGGACTTATCGCTAGGTCGAATGCTTTCAGCTTACCCAACGTATGTTCAGTGCATATCTGGTCAGTTTTGTGGATGCGCGAACGTCAAATATAATGAGACTGGTTTGGTTTGAGAAAACTTTATTGTAGTGAGATTGGCGAGACGAGGATTTTAGACGCACCGAAATGGACTGGAAGCTTCTCGCGCTATTCAGCTCTCTAGACGGAAGCACATCTGAAAGGAAATGTTTGATGATTATAAAAGAACAATGCTAATAGATGTTTGCTCAGCTAACCCCATTAGGCACACGTTCGATGTGCTGTAACAGCATTCGGGCAGTATTTCACCAACTTCAGATAAAGCATAACAAGGTCCTGCTACACCCTTTGTTATCTGGGCGACGACAGTATTACGCTGCCAATGATCAAGAAGAAAAAAAAGAAAATTTGTCACAGATAGTCTCTGTCATGCTGGGTGCACTCAGACTCGAAAAAAGTCGAATCATTGTCCGTAGAGCAGAGTTTGAAAACAAAAAGGCATGACAGGACGTGTCACCAGCTATGGTGCATCATAATTAGCTGCAATACAAACTAATTAACGGGTTTTTCCAGCTGCCTGCCATCCTCTGCAGGGGGCAGTGATCGACGCTGACAAGGCCTGGCGGTAGCTTTCTTGGTTAAACGTACCGCCTTGTCCACGTTCAGGTTATCAATTTGTGCCTAGCCGATCGTGCGGCACAAAGAGAATGGTTAGGTAAGGTACTTTGCGCAAACTCTTCACCTGCGGCCCTGCTCTTCTCATAGAATTCTTGTTTTTCCTCGTTAGACCTTTCCTTGCTGGATGAAGGCCGTTCTAATATGATAAATCTATGCTGAAGTATGCCTTATAGTCCATGCGGACGTAATTAATTTTGAAGTCTTGTTCGTGACGCAATCACCGCTGTCGCGGGTATTGCATCACAGTGCTAGAGGGCTTACCTCGTCTTCGCAAAACTTTAATCAATTGTGACATTTGTTTAGTGTATTTTTACGTTAACGCACAAAGAACTGTCACTAACGCTAGCCTACAGCTGGCACCCAAGTGCAGCTAGAAGATTATAGACAAATTGAAAAACTTGGTATGAGATATTGCATACGGGCAAGGTTGCCCGATACCTGTTTCGGATCAAATGAAAAGTTTTCTCTCTCTCTCTCTCTCTCTCTCTCTATATATATATATATATATATATATATATATATATATATATATATATATACAATCATTGTGTGCCATGCAAGCTTGTACTCAAAGTTTAAGTAAACGTGAAGAGTTTCATTATTGCGTACAGTAATAATTAAAGTTATAAGGGCTTCTTCTAACTGAAAGATTGATAGTAGTGCCCATGACATTTCCTGAGATTAGTTTTGAAGGAACTATAAGTATAGCTGAAGTAGTTGCGTAAGGCCAGCTTTGTACGCCCTCTTTTTTGTAAGTATTTTATCCATCATACATCGTATGTAGTACTTGTCACGCTGAGTGACATACTCAATTCAAGCACGGCTGAAATAGATTCATCTTACTAATGGCAGTAATCGTTATATAAGCGCCACTTAATTAAGCTGCAACAAAAAAAAACTTATCCTGGAACCGGAATCAACTTACCTAATTGTCCAATATGCTTTCAATGTAACATGGAAAAAGCACTTAAGAACGTATTGTACTAAGGGTAGAGGAAACAGGCTGTGAGTGAACCATAAGAGGAAGGGTACGAAGTGTGATCGCTGTCCCGCTTCAAGATAGGTCTCAGCTGTGTTGCCTCTCACGTGCAAAGCACCTCCGTTTGCTAGTAATTGGATTTATGTCGACGTTAACGAACCCAAGAGCACGAGAACGATCTGTTGTACCACTCGTCTTCCGGCGGCGCCACACACTTCGCCGTGTTGAGCAGTCACTCAGACTAAGCAAGCCATCACGGATACCGAGAAAGGCCTTTGGGACGACGTGGCTGTCAGAGCCAACGGTAAGCGTGGGCTGCTGGCCCACACCGGCCCTTGCTTCCTCGGTGGCCCGCGGAGTGGCCCTGCATTCGCATGCTCCGCGCAATACACAAAGCTGCGCGAGCGTGCCCAGCTTCGCCCGTATTGTTATTCAGGCCGTGCGTTGCGCGCGTTTCCGTAGTCGAAGAAGGCAAGAAAAAGCGTCCCCGCACGCGAGAAGAAAGCGGGGGTGGGAATATCGTGAGGGGCTTCCTTGCTGCCGTTGCGACTGTGCGAAGCATGACCAGCGTGCCGTGCTCGCTATGCCGGTATCGATGGCCTGGCCATGGTACTAGCCTGGTTTTCTTATCTGTTATTCTTTTTGCCGCGCACGGCTGCCTCTGGTGTAGGGACTGCGCTCCCTAGGTGCGCACCAGCACTGTATTCCCGTGTGAAAAGCACGCTGTTTTTCCGACAGTTTAAGTCTTCGCGAATGCTATTGCAAACGGTTGCGGTAACTACGCCATTTACCTGCGTTAGTAGGTGGTTTCTGTGGAGTCGCTTAAATGGCGCGCAGCATACGTCAACATTGACGAGAGCCTTTCTGAATTTTAAGCACGTTACCCCGATACTTTTTTCTTACGAGCCAGCGTCTGCACGGAGATCGTAAAGACTCAACGAACCAGCTACAGAGTTCTACAGCCATGGGCTCTTCAGTTTGCTGAACGGTCTTTCGCAGAATACTAATGTGAGCGAAACAGCACCTCACGTGATGCGCTGGACGAAGAAAAAAAACGACGCGTGCAGGTTATGCCTTTTACTTTGCAAGTGTTGTGTAAATGTTTATGTATATCGCCAACTGCGGCGTGGCTTCTTGGCATTAACATCTACAACAAGCAACGACAACGTCATTATTTCTCGACACCCGATATGGAACCAAACGAGTTCAGTATCACATGACGACACAAAACATGAAACTGTACTATCAAAGGGTATAATATATTATGCGATACAACTTTATCTCTATTTGGAACCGGAAGGAGTAAAGTGATGCAATGTTGAGAAAGAGCGAGAGATAAACAAAGAAGGAAGGCAGGGAGGTTTACCGAGCCTTGGCTTAGTAGGCCTTGGGTGGAGGAAACAACGCCCATGTCCCGGATTTTTCAAATGTCCACTTTCAACGGTAGATATTATTGTGCTGTCATTCTAGGGACAGGCATGCGTCTGTGTCATATTGAGTATCAGGCTATATCACGATCAGGCAGTCTAAAAGCAATTATTGGAAACAGGATTTATATCACCAATCTATATCTTCTTATAAATGTTCAGAAGTGAGCACGTCGCCACACCGCGGTGGTTTAGTAGCTGAAGTACTCGGCTGCTGACCCGCTGGTCGCGGAATCGAATCCGGCAGCGGCGGCTGCATTTCCGGTGGAGGCGGAAATGTTGCAGGCCAGTGTGCTCATATTTGGGTGCACGTTAAAGAACCCCAGGTGGTCGAAATTTCTGGAGCCCTCCACTACGGCCTCTCTCATAATCAAATGGTGGTTTTGGGACGTTAAACCCCACATATCAATCAAGAAGTGAGCGCGTCATAAAAAATAAGAAGCACTAATCATTTGCGCAAACACTACATATTTCACAGAGAAGGCTAGAAAGAAGCCATCAGCCGCACTTATTCACAACCTATTCCAGCATTGGGTAAAAGCAGCTCAAATTTCAAACAAGTATCGGCTCTTTATTAGTCATGTCATGCTTAGCACGACCAACGGTGTGATAGCCGACAGCCTACTCTGCAATGTTGATCAAGTCTTAAAGAAATACACGATGACTTCTTGATCTTTAAAGTATACAAACCTCAGATTAAAGCAACTGTCCTTTAAAGACAGAATACAGTTGTTAAGATGTATTTCCGGTGTGTTTTAGGTGTGTTGCCACCACCTTCATTTCTTTTCAGGCAGTGCAAACAATCTACCCGTTTGATATTGCCAAACTTTATCATACACTTCATAGCTGCTTGGTGTTACCATGCATTTAGCGAATACAGATGTTTTCGAACCCACTGCAGCAGACTGAGGCTATCGTCAGAACCAGTTTGTTAGAGAACTGAGTAAATGCACTTGCTCGCTCTTGTCATGGCTAAACAGATAAACAAACCAATTTTGCTGGAAGCTCGTAAATGGTCGGTGGAAGCTTTCATCAACGAAGCATGTTCCCTTTAAAAGCAATACGGCCTCAAATCTTTGCTCTTTCAATCTCTGAGTCCATCATTGCAGAATAACTTGACGACAAGCCAGCTATATAAGCGTATGGGGCGGTACAAGCTTCTGTGCAGCAATCGCGCTTGAAATGGAAACTTCATGTTTCCATGTATGCCCCTTTATAGAACGTACAAAACGCTACCCCACCCCCCTCTTTTATTTATGTGTTTACATCATGCACGTGTTGCGAAAAGCGGATTGCTTTTTGGCGTGCGCGGCTCGTGAAGTTTTCTAATGGGCTCTTTGAAATTGACGCATGCAGCTTTTCGCGCGAGCACTCCGACTACCCACCGAGTTCGTTAACGAAGTTCATTCGGGAAAACTTTGTAACGCCCAATCCCGTTTACTTCTCCTATCAACCTTCGTCTTGCTCCGCTCTTATCGAAAGACCATGGAAAAGTTCCTCAGCACATTAGATTGGTTGCTGCGAGATGCATCTGCTTTTTATAAAGGCGAACTTCCACGTGCCAGTCTTTTTCGCTCATTTGCTTCGATATTTGCGGCACAGCTCAAGGATGAATAAGCAGCCAAATAGCGCCTGCCCTTGCAGATCGTTCATCGACCACAGTTGTTGGGAAAGTTCTTTGCGACACCATGGCGTCTTGAGCACGTGGCGTAAACATTGCTCGTGGGTCCAGCGATTTGCCAATACTGCTTTAATAAAGTGGCGAAAAGCAGAAGGTCGCAACGAATGGTTAGCATAGCGTTTTCGTTAATCGCATTATCGTGCATATAAAGTACTGTTATTGTGACCACACGCAAGGCCAGTGCTCGTCGATATCGCCTTGTGCGTAACCTTAGCGTCTTGAGCCTCGCTCCTCGCAACTTCAAGCGCATGACGACTCTTTGTGTTCTTCGTAACCTCAATTGATGCTAATGAATTCAGGCAGTATAATACTCGAGCTAATATGTTTATATTCTCTTTTTATAGGATGTTGTTGCTTTTTTTTTTTGGAGTGACACACTTACTGGGAATTCCTTGTCGCTGTCATGGCTCCTGTGTGTGAAACCAAAAGAGATCAAATCTTCTCGCCTGAAACCAAGTGCGCCTATTGAATTTCGAATTAACATTTATTAAAGTAGAGCAAATGGAAGTATTTGAGGCTTACTATTAGGGTGTATAGCATCTCGGCGATCAGCATCAAGATGGATGGACACGGGGAGCACGTCTGTTTCAGTTCTGCTCTATGTTTCTTCCTCGTAGCGTTCATGTCTATTTTCAGCGTGAAAGGCGGGTATGTGTATTATATTGTAACCTTATGTAAATGCAAACGCATTGTAGCAGTATAACTTTGGGCCGGAATGCTGAATAACATTTACCTTTAACACACTGGTCTCCTTGAACTGAATCATCACAATGTAGGCATGCTCTAAGAACTTAGTTACAATCAACTGATACAAAGCGCATATAGGCACGCATAGGATTATTCATCAAAAAAAAGGGGTGGGGGAACAAGCACTGATTTTACAGTCAATTCTCTATCCCCCCCTCCATGTCCACCTTCCACATTCAACAAAGGCAGGGCAAATCAGAATAAGGAACGATATGAGACTTACTTGGATTCCTCCTTTGCTGCTTAGGAAAAAGGGGTGTACCACCACCACCACCACCACCACCATGCTTAGGAAAAAGGGGTGTACTTGCTCGCTTCGCCCCCCCCCCCCCTCCCCACGACACATGTGCACATCTATGTGCGCGCCTTACCAGTCTCTTTCCCTCAGTGCTTCCGAATAGATTTTTCTTCATTGCCACTTATCTTGTCCATCGAGCGTCGTAGCCAACACGTCATCCGCTATGTTGATCAGCGTGAATAGCCTTAAAGTTTACATCCCTCTGTGATTTCGTAGTGACTGATAGCAAGCTACAGCTTGCGAAAAAGTACAAAGCACGTCCTTCGTAGTGACTGATAGCAAGCTACAGCCTGCGAAAAAGTACAAAGGCACGTCCTTATTTTTTTTATCTCGCACACGTTTTACCCAGGCGATGTTGCAGCAATTAACCTGTTAAACAGACTTTTGTTTGTTTGTTTGTTTGTGTGTTTGTTTGTTTTTCCCTGCTTGTTTCGGTGTACGGAAGGACACATCTACCCTGGCAGAAAGTACGAAGCATTGCCGCACAAGCAAACAACATAGCGTAAATGTAGAGTCACCGTCTGTGACCAAAAGCAAACAATGCAACCCCAACTGCGACTCGTCTCGTTATCGTGGTACAAGAGCTAGCTCACGGTAACACATCTCATTACGCACTGCCTGCTGGTGCGACGCGAAAACTAATTTGTTTTTGTCATTATTTACATTCATCGTCGTGCTTTTACTTTTGCTCGTCGACATGACAGAATGGTTTCGACGCACCTACACTGTCTTGTAATTAGAGCTACATGTCGCGGCTCTCCATGGTGAGCACTGAGTTAATTATATACTTGCGTGAACGAGCCCATAAATGAATGGTGTTAACATGGAACAAATTAATTCATGGATCAACATTTATTTGAACTACCACTTTCTCCTCCAGTTGAGGAGAACTTCTTAGTAAAAAGCGGTACTTACATCATGCTTATGCACATGTCACCGGTTTATGTCTATGCCTCGAGACTAACAGATAGCTTCCACGAGACCTCATGAACGCGACTTCATAGCGAGCTGATCTTCAACAGTGTGGTTTCGATTACTTCAAGGTAACATAAACACGTTCAGGTTACCCTGCTTCTGCGAGAGAACGATGCAGTGTAAGCGCTGTTGGCCTTTGTGCATGAATATGCATGTGTGATTAATTCATAAGAATAACGCGACGCCACTAACCTTGCGTCCCGCATTGTAATGCTCCAAGGCGGCTGTTTCAGTGATGTCAGTGCAGGTCGTCTAAATATTTAACGTGCACGTTGGCCACTGTATGGACTTTATTAGTATCTTCGACTTATGAAAATAATGTTCCGCCATTGACTGTATGGTGCACATTTATTTGTTTTTGAGGAAATCGTGTACCAAGCGTCTCACGTTCGCAACTTTGACGCGGTATCATAACAAATACAGATGCAATGTCTTTCAGTAAACAATGGAAGCTTATGCCTCGGCAGGTAAGGATTGTTTTCGACGAGAAAGTACTTAATTTTTCAACTGTAAAACTAGGCAATAATCCATTCAGGCTGTACCAACACGTTAAAAGGAATTGTTACTATTTTGGTGCATTGCATTTGTTACTGTCGAATGTGCTACGTAAATAAAATTTTCCTCATTTTTCATTGTCACACTGAACCTGATAACATCGTATAGTTACTGTAGCGACGTTTTTTTTTTCTTTCCAATATCATTTCATTACAATTTCTGCGACTGTGCAAGCTTTCCTGGTTCCTACGAACCATTTGGCATTATTGGCTTGATTAGCTGATGACTTTACTCAATTACACTTCTGATAGGCTTCTCTAGCACATGGAGTTTTATGAAAGCAATTTCTGATAGACATGCTCAACACTACAAGTTTTTATCTTGTTATTCTTTTAAGTGTGAATACACTTTATAAGCGACCCCAAACCATCCACCGCCGTCGGCGGCGTCCGCAGTCTTCTCTCTATCTTTAAAAGAAAGAGGACTTGGCGGGCCGCAGCGCGACGCTCTACCGAATAAGCCACAGACGCGACGCTGATATCGGTGTCAGTAACGCGCCTTATACCCCCTCCCCCTTCGCTCGCTCCTCTGCTCTCCTCGCTCGCTGCAGCTGCGCGCGCACCCCTCTCTCTCGCGCACCCACCTTCTCTCTCAGTCTCCCGTCGAGAGCGGGTCGTGAGGGGGAGTAAAGTTAAAATCCGTTGGCATTCGCCAGTGAGTTAACGTAAACTCCCCCGTGTGATCAAATTGCGATTCCCAGGAACCATTACACCATAAAGGCACCATAGTGTGATTAATAAATATAATAGTGCGAATTAATAAATACCCCTCATAGCATCACCCCGTGTATTCGCACTTAACCATGTTCACCCTCGGGGAAATGCTTGGGAGTTTTTTTTCGATTATTGTTCTAACAAGTTGGTGTCGACAATTTGCTGAGTTCGCTGCCATTCTGCGATTGTGGCACCAATTGTAACCTATGTTTCGGTGGTGTGTGTGAATGTGCATGAGGCAGTACATCAAACGGGCTCCCGCTGAGGAACTTTCAACACACTTTGCATACGCTAGAATCGCCCCCCCCCCCTCCGCCCTGGCTTCGTGCATGGCCATCCCACACATAGGTGTGCGCAGGGTCCTCCGTAAAAAGGGGTGGGCCGTGTTTCACCACAGTGTCACCCCTCCCCTTCCACCTGTTGCCTGAATGATGTGACAGTAGATTCGAGATAATATAAAAAAGAAACGAGCTTCGATGAATGGAAATACTGAAGTCCTTGTCCCCTGCTTCCAGTGAGTAAAAAAGAGAGAATAAAATAAGGGAAAGGCAGGGAGGTTAACCAGAAATCAGAGCATCCGGTTTGCTACTCTGCAATGAGGGAAGGGAGAATGGGGAATAAAAGATGGGAAAGAAAGGAAAGAGTGAAATAGACGCGCGAAAGAGAAATAAAAAAAGTGAGGTGGGGTGCTATAGCCTATTCAATAGGCCACTACCACGCAAAAAGTTCAATAAGGCCTTCACTGATTTTCTGTGCGAAGACAGATTATGTCGCCCGTGCGTAAAAGTTGAAAGTAATTTGTCGCCCGTGCGTAAAAGTTGAAAGTTGATTCTTGGATCACGACATAAGGAATCCTTGGCTGTCATTATCGTCAGAACCCTTTGTGGCCATAACGATCCGACGATAACGGGACAGGAATAATTGGGTAACGATATAAGACCAGCTTGAGTACCCCCTCCTCGTGTCTAGATGATTAAGGGAGTGACCGCACACCTCTCCTCCCACGTGCGCACGTACCAGCGTTATGCGCACATACCTATGCTAGTAGGACGGCTGGACGGCGCGCTGGTTCCAATCCTCGTTCCTCCTCTCCCGGAGAACAGTTTACGTGCTCGTGCTTTGTCCCTCAAATGCTGTTCAAGATTAAGCCTACGAAAAACTAACGCGCGTACTTATTTTCTATGCCCAGTGCTCAGACGCCGCTATGACGTGAAGGTGTACGAAGAATTCGTCATCAAGGGCAACACGGCTGTCCTACGATGCCACGTACCTGAGTTTGTCCGCGAATACGTCACCGTCACCGCATGGCTCATAGACGAGACCGTCAAGATCAGCGCGGGATTCCACCGTGGTAAGTACGCTTTATTTCTAAGGGAAATAAACTTCGAAGTGAAATGAACAGGAGATAATTTTAGGATCACGTAACAACATCTCAAGAAACTGCATAAATGACATGAACAAGGGTGCGTCCCCCTTCTTATCTTGTACATGCTGTTTTTGCGCTGTCGTCAATATGTTATAACTATCCCAGCAACCAATTACTATTACTAACTATCCCAGCTATCAATTCTTATACATCACGTACGGTGTCCGATGACGCACGTATATGTAGTCTGACCTATATACTTGCCTTGCCTTGCGAACGAGTCTAAATCTTCTGTACATTCATCACGGGCGTACAGCATTTACTAAATTCTCTTGCCTTGATCATCTTAACAGTCCATTATTCTTTGCCGTTCTTGCAGAATAACAAAGTGAACCCTTCATCCAATTCCTTCTTTTGCTGTTTCTCCCCAAATTTTCCTCAATTACTATACTATATTTTCATGTTTGCTTGTAAGTACGAAATAAAGGTTGTGCATCACCGCCTACTGCAAGCAAAAATAAGATATATAAACAAGAAGGCCGTGAGGTTAGCCGGGTATTGGTGGGTGGTTTGCTATCCCGCAGTGGGATGCAAAATAACAGTAGGAAAGAGGTAAAGTTGAAGTGAATGGGAAGTCACGTGAGCAAATCTGAACGAAGTAATAAATTTAGTCTATAGTGTAACGAAATGTTCCCTGATGACAGAAATATGAATTACCAGCAATGAGAGCATGAATCGTCCAGGTACGCTGCCAACGGTCAGCCTTTTTTTTAATTTTTTCTTTAATCGTCATAGCAGCAGGGATGAAAGAATGTTGTTGACTTGGGCGGTGTATTAAAAATTCCTTCCAATGCAGCATACACAAAACATTCAGACTCAGCTTCTTTTATTTGGTCGTCGTTAGTCATACTGCATGCTCTCTACTGTGGTTGATGCGTATTCGTCCAACATATCAGAGTGATTTGTTGGACCATTAGGGTATACAAACACTCGTAGTCCTATGGCGAGCGTAGTCTTTTAAAAGTGAAATAACTGGTGCGCAACTCTTCCAGCTGATAAAGAACAAGAACGTGGGCGCGCTGGTCTGTGAACACCATGAGCGTGGCAGGTTTTCATAGCGATGAAAACGCGCCGACTGCAAAGAATAGATGAGCTACCGCAATATGGGGCAGCGCATGTACGAATGCGATAACTGGCTTCCCCTCCAGTGGCTGCGTCGAAATGGCGCGCCTGCGGCGTATTGAACGAGCCGAACGACAAGAAGCGGTCATAAGCCCCACACCCGGCCATTCTGGCACGCAGGCAACCGCTAATCCCGGATGAGCTGCTTACGCATTCGCTATACAGGCCACCGGCAAAGCGGCTGTGTTTTTCGCATGAGTCAGCGGAAAAAAAAACGTAACAAAAATGTGCCGGAGAATACGGCACACCAACACTACCCACGCCTCTCTGAATATATATACATAGTACAGATACGTTGCATTCTGTATTATTGTAGTTACCTCCCCGGAAAGTGATTTGGCCGAAGTGCTCGCCCCGCTTTCCTGATTGAGAGTTCTCATAAAGCTGCATAGCAGCGTCGATGCTGAACTGGTCGATCTAGGAGGTTTTAGGCTTGCGAGGTTGATGTGCGAGCACTGCTTGCTTTGATAGCACCGAACACCTACATTCGGCGGCGTTTAGAATGAGCGGGCGGCAAACGAATCGACGCGTGTGCGAATAGTTCTCGGTTCATAACTACGCAAAAATTAAATATGTTTTGCCGAGGAGATTCCGTATATTTGACCACACTGTGGCGTCATCTTGCGAGGTTAGCGCAAAGGACAAAACCTTCACTTTCATTCTTATCTCTAAGGGAAATGTCGATTCATTAGTCATTGGTTTCGTAGTTCTATTATTTTCGATCAATGCTTCGTCCCCAGCCCCGCCGCGGTGGTCTAGTGGCTAAGGTACTCGGCTGCTGACCCGCACGTCGCGGGTTCGAATCCCGGCTGCGGTGGCTGCATTTCCAATGGAGGCGGAAATGTTGTAGGCCCGTGTACTCAGATTTGGATGCACGTTAAAGAACCCCAGCTGGTCGAAATTTCCGGAGCCCTCCACTTCGGCGTCTCTCATAATCATATGGTGGTTTTGGGACGTTAAACCCCACATATCAATCAATGCTTCGTCCTTTCACCAACCGACTTCTAACTCAGCTGATTGGGCATAATTATGGATAACTCTCCAGCCCTTCTTTTCACAGTTTTATCCCTCTCTGCATTGCATGCAAAAAAATGAACAAGAAACAATACATCTTTTTTAACAACCTCAGTATGCATCTTCAAACAATAACACTTTGTGTGGTGTTTAAAAAGCAGTAGGAACCAATGATGTCATTACAAATTACAAACACCGATTCTTGGAGTTAAAGCCGCTCTTTATTTCGAGTAGCCTAGAAAGAAGAAAATTAAGTCACCAGCACAAATTTAGTGAATTCAAACTCTACTCTATGCTATTCTCACTTTTAATGTCCTACAATCTCCACCTTTAGCAGAAAA
Source organism: Rhipicephalus microplus (assembly GCF_013339725.1). Lineage (NCBI taxonomy): Eukaryota > Metazoa > Arthropoda > Arachnida > Ixodida > Ixodidae > Rhipicephalus > Rhipicephalus microplus. The sequence continues at coordinate 15,952,748 of NC_051169.1, read as the reverse complement.
CGAGTGCTGTTCAGCGGCCACACCAAAGGCTATTTCACACATCAAGTGCATACTGCACACGCTATAGTCGCTCCGATGGCTCTGTCCTGCCCAACCGCTCAACTGCGGCGGTCGTTATTCCAACGCACGCCACAACCATCAAATTCAGGACAGCCCATGCAACCACAACTACAGCAGCAGAGACCGCAGCGCTTCCCGCTGCGCTGCGTTTCATTAGCGACCAAAGCACGCAACGGTGGACGATTTTCTGCGACTGCAAGGCGGCACTTCAGTCACTTCGGTCAAATCTACGCCGTGGTCCCCACGAGCAATTGGTATTTGAAACAGCAGAAATGCTACAGCATATAACCGAGAAAGGGCACCACGTTATATTTCAGTGGTTGCCAAGCCATTGTGGAATTATCGGTAACGAACATGCTGATCAAGCTGCCCGTTCAGCCCACACAGAAGACAACAACCAGTCAATACCTCTCTCAAGGACGGATGCTGCTAGGAGGCTGCGCATGCTTGCTCGCCAATGCTCCATGGCTCTTTGGAATGAGCCTCTCTTTACGTATGCAAGATTACGATCCCTTAATCCAACGTTAAGCTTACAGTCTCCAACGAAAATTCGGCGAGGTGACGCTACTGCTCTGTGCAGACTATGGTTGGGAGTCGCGTTTACCCGTGTGTACGCGTTCCGCATAGGGATGGCCGACACCGCCGACTGTGCACACTGCGGAGATGAAACGATTCGACATATCCTGTGCGACTGCCCGGAATACAACCTGAAAAGACAACACCTTTCTAATACCCTAAACAAGTTAGATGACCAGCCGCTGTCAGAAGAAAGTATACTGCGCCATCGTCATGACTCATCATCACAGAAGAAAGCCGTGCCAGCGCTACTGGGCTTCTTGCGAACTACTGGCCTGTCGGGACGCCTCTGAGTGGACTGACTTTGTGTGTGCGTGTGTGTCGGTGTTTTTTCTCTTCTTTATTTTTAACTCTCTTTTTCTCTTTCAACCCCTATTCTCCAACCCCAGTATAGGTTAGCATACCGGATACTAGCATCTGGTTAACCTCCCTGCCTTCCTTTTTTCTCGTTTCTCTCTCTCTCTCTCTCTCTCTCTCTCTATTGTCGCTGCGGCGCCTGTACTTGTGAAAAAAAAATGCCGCTTTTATTGGTTTTGCTTGTAATTTGAATGGTTTTGTTTGATCCTTCAATTATACTTACTCAACAGTGACGCGACTGTGTTTACCTGGTTTTACCATAAATGTTTTCTATAATCAGACGCCTTTGTGAAGCATCGGTCTTTTTGTATTGATTTATTCAGCAAGGTAAAAAACGCATTCGTTGAGAAGGTTACAGTCAATACGCGACGCCGAGGCTGATGTGGCAGAATATGTGAAATGCCCAGATTTTTACATGAAATTAATGTTTCTCATTTCTTTTCTCATCCCTCACCCCTTCCTAAATGTGTGTTCACAAACATAAAAGCCTGGGTCAACGTCCGCGACTTGCTTTTTTGTTTGTTTTTCTCTCACACTGGTCGGCAGCACGACATTTTAACAGTATTTAGCTGATTGTTACGCGAACAGTGACTTCATACATTTTCTTATAGCGTACGTCCCAGCGTACACACTTCAAGTGCCTCTCGCATGGTTGGTCGTTTTGCTCAAACTTTCTCAGCTCGTCACACACACATCGCAGGTGACAGGTACAGCCTGTTCCCGACGGGGGAGCTGCACGTGAGAAGGGTGGATGCCACCGACGCCATGTCCCGCTACCAGTGCCAGACGCAGCACAGGCTCACGGGCGAGGTCGTCAGCAGCCCGTCGAGCAGAAAGATCACTGTCAGAGGTGAGCGCAGTGTGCCATATTAAAAACGATAGTCTTTCTTGGGATTACTACAACGAACAAAGTTCTGGTCTTTCTGTTGGTGTCTGCACAACGAATAAGTCACCCAGCGAATGTTTAACCCCATTGGTCAACGCCCGCCGATATTTATCAGGTAGCTGTGTTACTATACTTGCGAACGTTGCGAATCGAAACGCACACTATTGCGCATGTTTCAGGTGCAACATCAAAATACGCAAGTGTTAGGCAGTGTGTTTTTTATTTAAAAATGCATAGGTACGTAATTATAAAGACTGAAGTGTTCATGAGGCTTCTCTCAAAATGCGATGCTATGAAAGACAAAGCGGGTGTTTCGAAAAGTACGATTTGTTGAAATATTCAGGAGCTTGACTAAAACTAACATTAACTAAGACAATCCACTGCTGCCACCTAACAGTAACTCGGCGTTCTAAAACACTTTCGTTTCTTTCACAATACTGCCAGATGACACCATACACGTGGCTCCTCCAGACAGATTGACTATCGTCTTTCGACGTCCTTTGCAGCTAAGCACGGAGATACGCAGCCAATTTTACTTCACGAAATTAACGTGTGAGAGCACATTGTGCACTTTTACTGTTTGACATTAAGAGAATAGACTATAGTTCTGCTCTGTTCATTAGAACGAAATGCATACAAGCTTAGTCTCAATAGCAATCGGCATGATACATTTCAGACTGCGAATGGGGAAGAAACATTCGTGATGTGAGCGCTCTGCAGGTTGTGGGTCGTTGACTTGCGTCTGTTGTATGTTTGATTGAAATACTTCGTCAACAAGCTGCATTTTCTTTAACATTTATGTGTTGCGTAGTTAACGAAGGCAAGATTCGGTTGCTGTTGCTGAGGTAGTAAATGGCTATGTCGAACTAAATACACTTGTGTGGAGAAATTAGGGACTTTGCAGGCATAGACAGGAATGAATTCACACATGACCAGGTGCGTTGGAGATCTTAGGTAGAGACCTTCGTACGGCAGGAGACATCGGTAAAAGTGATGATGATCAAGGCAGGGTTGATTGGAGGATCCAGGAAAGCGCCTTTGCTCTACAGTGACGCAGTCAGGCTGATGACGACTATCGCTATTATTGTGATGATGTTAACGAAGATGGTGATGATGAAGTGTAACAAACTGGCTCAGTAGTGTTAGTTTTAAATTATAAAACATGAAAAAAGCTGGGTAGCACGAGGGAGGTTGTAATAAATCGGTTTAACCATTTTAATGAATACTAATTAAACAATGATGCTAATAATAATGTGGCAATTGATATCATTCAATATAAAAGTATACTTGATCTAGGTGACCACCCCACCGTGGTGGTCTAGTGGCTAAGGTACTCGGCTGCTGACCCGCAGGCCCCGGGATCAAATCCCGGCTGCAGCGGCTGCATTTCCGATGGAGGCGGAAATGTTGTAGGCCCGTGTGCTCATATTTGGGTGCACGTTAAAGGACCTCAGGTGGTCGAAATTTCCGGAGCACTCCACTACGGCGTCTCTCATATATGTTGGTTTTGGGACGTTAAACCCCGCATGTCAATCAATTGATTTAGGTGACCCCATTAATTTATCTAGTCTTACGACAGCGCTAAACGTAATCTGTTTCGCCAGCACAAAACTTGCTGTGACTCCTTTCTGGCCTAGTATATCATAGTGCGTAAGCTGAAACATGGTCACACATCGTAACAGTTCAAACACAGCGGTGCTCTTATGTGTCTCATTTTGCCACTACATGCACAGCATCTTCCGTACTCAGTATAACTTCTATGTTATGTCATCGGAAGTGAGCATTCAGCACTTCGGCGCCGTCGAGAATTTTATTTCCTGTCCGGCATTCCAACGATGCTAACGAAAATTCACGCACGTGGCCGTTCGTCTTTTGACTGACTTTGAAAATGTATGCATGTACACTTTTAGATTCGTGTGCACTTCTGAGGGAAAACAAAAATTATGAGGGCAAACAGAAATTTTCAAGCGGGAAGACTCTCTGGCCGAGGTTCGATTGCTGTCTACAATGTCATTAAGTCATTCAAGTCTACCAGTTGCTTGTTGCACAATATATATATATATATATATATATATATATATATTATATATATATATATGTATGTGTGTGTGTGTGTGTGTGTGTGTGTGTGTGTGTGTGTGTGTGTGTGTGTGTGTGTGTGTGTGTGTGTGTGTGTGTGTGTGTGTGTGTGTGTGTGTGTGTGGTGTGTGTGTGTGTGTGTGTGTGTGTGTGTGTGTGTGTGTGTCAGGGCATCGCAGAAAACGGCAAAACGTAAAAGGATGAAGGTCATGGTAGCAACTATCAATATAAAACCACCGGCTCTCATTGATTACACATTTTGTTGTCCACATTGCTTGCTTGCTGTTCCCTTTTCACCATTTTCGAGTATGAATACGGTACCCATTCTCCATACCTTTTAAGGATAAAAAAAAAGAGTATACATGCATGTTAAAATGCAGGATATCACGTATTGAATTAACAACACGCAGTTTTGAAGCTAGTCAAACGTAGGTCTTGAAAAATATATATACAGCACCAAATAAAAACAAGAAAGTAATACTGACTGTGCGCCCTACGTCCGAAAGGCTTCTGTAGGATTGATATCCCGACAGGGGTGAGTTGCGTCGTCTCTCTCTTAAGTGAGCTAGTATTCTGAAATACGACATACTGGTCATTCAGCGCAGTAGTTCGATCCAAGAGCTATTCACAATAATGTGACTAGCTCTTAGGTATTTCTGTGAATAAATTACTTTAGACAATGTTTATTCATTTTAAGCCGAGCTGAAGCATTGTTATGTGCTTTACCTAAGCGTAATGACGCAGCATGAGATGGATGAATGCAAATCCAGGCCCTTAAAGTGCTCTGCAGCTCAAATAAAGAGAAACGTGGAAGCTCATACAGCTCCGCTCTTTCTTCAGGCTTGGCATCACTCTTGCGATGTTGTCATAATTTTTAACGCAGAAGATGTGCCTTTTACCAGATTAAGAAGCAAAAACGCAAGCATTAGCCCAATGCCTCCTTTATTTCTTTTGATTCCAGAGCAAACGCGCGCACTCAACGGGCAGCCGTCAGCCCGGCTTAGTCCGGAAGGTGGTAGTGACGTGGCGCGATATAAAAGGTGGCACTTCTCGCATCACACCTGCGTTTGGGCGCTTTCCCCTGACAATGCGATAGATGTGTTTGTTACCCACTTCAAATATCTTACGCTTGTTAGATTTGTTCTTTCGGGCTCCTTCTTTGTGGCTGGAAACATTGTCGCCGCTGCATCACAGCGTTCTTAAAGTCAGCACATGCAGTAGCGTTGCAGTGACGCTTCCCCATTGTTTCCCGCATAGCGCCACGAACGGCGACATGCGCTATCTCAAAACACCTTATCTTTTACCGAGCTAGTGTGGCAGTTAACAGTATACGAACACGAGGAATGGAAGGCGCCGCTCCACGAGTTCGTACACAGCTGGACAAAGATTACTTCAATGATTTCCGTTGTGAGGCACTACATGATGGGCTCTCTTTTCCATGACTGTAAAGCACTCGTGAAGGGTAGGTGATGGGCGAGAGCAAGAAGGGGCGAGAGGAGAGAGTGGTTAAAGGAGTATGGAAGTGGCTGTATGGGGCGCATCTGGCTGGCATTAAACGATAACGGAATCCGAAATACCGTTATCGTCTGATGAGAGCCTGAAGAGCTTGATCTCCTTATCGATCATTACAGATTGTAAGTCACAGAAGCCAAGGCGAAATGCTACAACAGTGCCGAAAATGCTTTCGAAATAGATGCAAGCGCCTGTTTTACGAACCGGATAGAAGCGACGCGTCGTTGAAAACAGTAAACGATGCAAACGAGGGATTGGGTGTACTCCAGTACACATTGCCCCGTAAACCTGAGTTTACCCCGCTGTTACGCTACCCGCCACGGTGCTCTAGTGGTCATGGTGTTCAACTACTGAGCCGATAGTCCTTCCCCCCACATTTTGGTCCTAAGTGAAAACGATAGTGGTCACCGTACTTGATTCTGGTGCAGGTTAAAGCACCCAAGGTTTTATAAAATTCGGGAGCCCTCCACTACGGCGCCCATTCACAATCATATCGTCGTTTTGGGACGTTAAAAACCAATAGATGATTTTCGTAAACTTCAATTGTGTTTACCTGTGCCACAAACTAGCCCTACTAATGGCAGCACCTGTCATGCTTATGTTGGAAACAAAGTCGATAGTTTCATGCGAAATGGCTTGTCTATTGTGCGTGTTTATATCAAGAAAGAAGAGTCTGCATCTTCCACGCCACAGCGCAACATAATGCACTTGAATACACTGTTTGCAGTAAACGGCTAGCCCCCGTCAGTTAGGCAAGCTGCACAGCAACAAATCCATAGATTTACAATTATGAAAAAGGTATGTTACTAATCCTGAGTTCCTGCGTCGTGCTTTTTTCCGCAGAGTCGTTCGCCATGTCTCCTCGGATCATAGACAGCCGGCGTCAAGTGCGAGCCGACCAGGGCCGCTCGGCGCAGATGCCTTGCGCGGCACAGGGGAACCCGGTGCCCAGCTACCAGTGGTTTCGCAAGGTGCGGGGACAGGCGCTGCCCGTACTTCAAGGAGGCCGGTTTCTGCACCTCGACGGCACTCTTGTAATCAACCAGGTACGTATTACCCCCGCTCTTCATATTGACCAAGCCGTCAGTTTCCGCTGAGCCAGTCTGGGCCATGTTTTGTAGTGATTTGTTTCCCATTTCCAGCGTAGCCATTTTATCTTCGTTCTGGCCCAGCTGCTAGGGAATGCATGACAGCGTTGCTATCGACGACGCATTCACCTCGAACCTCTATTATCAGAGCAGCAGTGTCAGAATACGAAATTGAAGAAACGGAATCGTTAGCAAAATGCGGCCCCATAACGCTTGTTAAACAAGAATCACTAAAAAAGTCTGTGCTTGCGGTGTCGCAGTGTGCTAATGAAGGAACCAATCGTCATTTTTTTTCATGACCGCACTTTTCGCGGTCAACACCTGCAGCTTTAACTTCCACGGAAGTTCTACGTGATTGCTTGATAGGTCGCAAATATTATTTTAATTTCAGCATACGTATTTCACCATTCTGAGAAGTCATGAACTCGTCTTCGCAGACTTTGCCGCCTCTTCTTCTTTTTTTTTTCAGTTGATAATCACCGTTTTCTCTTGTAAAGCCAGATGGTCTATGCAATTATCTATATGCTAATAGAAGATGCGAACATTTTTGTGCGTTGTAAATTGCAGTTAGGTGACCGTATTGGCAATCGGAAACTCGAACATTACAGTCACGTGGCATTAGGCAATATTGTCTTCGTCATTTAATTGAAAACCAAATGGGAACAACAGCTCGTACATCCAAGAAATAATGGTAGCACAAAGTTTCTCGATGCCAAACGTCGCCCGTGCAATCGACGTGTACAAGTTTTGCCGCATTCTTTGTAGGTCCACCACGGTTGTGCAGACGGTGCTCGGCTGATGACACGAAGGTAGCGGGATCGAATCCCGATCGCGGTGGCCGCATTTCAATATTGGCGATACGCTACAGGCCCGTGTATTTAAATCTGGGCTCACGTTAAAGAACTCTTGGGGATTACAATTGCTGGAGAACTCCTCAATGCCATTGCTAATGACGATGTCTTAGTTTGGGTGCGTTAAGCTAAACAATTATTCTTATCACTTGTAGGTGACATTGACCGATGCCGGAATTTACACTTGCTTTGTCAACAACACTTCCGGTTCGGACACCACCGACACCGAACTTCAAGTTACCGGTGAGCTCTTCCTTTGCTTCCTTTCTCGAGGTTGGAAGTACGGTTACCGGATTACTGCGAGCGCTTGTCCCTTTATACAGAATCATAAGTGCAAGCAAACACATGAAACCAACAACATCATTACCAATGTAGGCTTGTGACTGACCTTTGTAAAAAATGATTGCATGCAGATTGACTTTACGAAAGCAGGAACTTCGCGCTGTTAATATTCCCCGCGAAAATAGTACATATGAACCCAATTAACGACCCTGCTAAGAATTGAGCATAAAATACAAACTTAGTTTCAAACAGTTCCCCAAAACAAAATTGTAAGCGCTAGACAAATTCTAAAAAAAATAAAAGAAGGAGGGGGGAGTGTATTTGACTGTACCAAGCAAGTACACGTATACTTGGGCATCGTAGCAAGATAAGTGGGGAGCACACGGTGATGAAAGCGAACACGCCTACACCCAGTCATACCCACTCGTGCAACGGTGTTTGCAACCACATGCACAGTGCCACGTTGTTACATAGTAATGATTTCATATGTATATTAACGCTGATGATAATAAAAATACTTTCAAGTTGACTTGCGAAGAAAGGTGTCTTCTAGAATACGCATATATAACATTTGACATTTTTTACCTATACCTATTGTGGTGCTGAATCTCAGTTAGCATAAATCTAACACTGCACGTTGTTGATGTCAGCATTGCTTAACTCGAGATGGAACTTCATAACATTTACCTTTGATTGACTTCGATCGCCTTACTAGAAGTTTCTGGGCCTGCGGAATTCTTAATTCCGCGAAATCCACTTTGAGAGCCGCTGCTGTAGAAGGTAACTTTCCGAAACTCATTTATTTGCTTTAAGTTGAAGACAAAAGGGTCACAATAGTATTACTTAAACTGCCTACGTACCTAGATAGTTTCCGAGACCATGCTTATATCAGTAATGATGGCGCTTCTGGGCATATGTTATATGCGGAGTGTGCAACACTGTTTAGAGGAACTAGTGATAAGCTGTCATCTCATCTTGTCTTTATATGCATATTTTCACATTACTGCCAGCGTGCATTTCAGTTTAGCTTCGAACTCATTTATTAGGCAATACATGAGGGGTTAGTATGCGTCATGCTCTAGAAACTGCCTTTCTGCTTCAGTTAGCGCTTCCCTTCAATTAGTGACAACTTGGACAGACATGCAGGTCTTCTAATAGTTGGGTGGCGTTCGTGGAACGCTTGGAGATTAATTTAAGCGGACAGAAGCTAAGTGGCTTTCAAATTGAGTCGCTTGGGGCAACACTGAAACTAGAATGTAATGACCAAGACAGACTAGTGTTGCTATGCTAGTTAGACGGCTATGAGTTGGAATGTAACGACCATATCCGGAACTTGTGTTAGTTAGCGTGAGTTGCTACTTGGGAAAGTAATTAGTGCACGTGTGAATTTCAACCGTATTCCCTGCCACTAGACTTAAGCAGGCAAAATAAAACGCTTCCTTCATAATGCACAGATGTTGTTTTTAGAACCGAACCTTATTATTTTGAGGAGTTAAGTGGTGTGCACACAAATTAAACGTCAGGTAAACATAAGTGAAATCAAGGCACTCGTCCCGTCCTTATCTGTAAGGGGGATTACCTGAACAATAGTAAAAAGAAGTTTGGTGCATTTTGGGAAGCTATTGAGTGCCGATGCATCAAATACTGGAAACTGGCCACCAGATTTTGACGAGGCTATTGACTATTCATGCCTCATTTCTAGTGTGTAGAGCCTCCTCTGGCCTTTCATACTCACTCGAGCGCTGCTTTCTCTGGTCACGCCAATGCCAGTATGACGACGTACACGCGCATCATGGTCAATTTCACACGAGACATGCAAAATCATAGACACACACAAGCACAAAAAAAGCGCAAGCTGGGTATGGTCGGGTTAACCAGCGCCCGTTGTACTTCAAAGCCACGAAGCGTTAAACTTTTCCGATCAATTAATTCAACCACGTTTTACTGAGTTTTAGCTTGCTTCTCTGTTAAACAGCAGTTTCGACTGAATTAGTCGGCAAACGAACAAACAAGTAATACGCAGTTGCTGAGAAGCTCGGTGAGTAAAAAAAGCGAGAAAACTCTGATGCCATGTTCCTGAGTTCCCTTTGTTTGGAGGCGCGTACCTCAAAAGGGGGAAACGTAAACAAGCCGCTGGAAGAATTAACCACACGACTGAGACCTTCGATCTATCTGCAAAGTGTACCCGGTGTTTGGCGCTTTGAGGTAGGACGCATGCGTACACGTGCAGAACTAAATGCCCGTTCTTCTCTTGATCACTTTTATTCGAACACTCATGTTTCCATGCCCTTCATGTGCGAGCCCGCATGTGCGCTATTGGAAGCGAAGCGCGTGGTTTCAAGGATAAAGACAAAGATAAAAGGCAAAAGAAAGGGGGAGATAACAAAAGATACAAAACACGGCCAGGCGATTCGTGACGTGAAAACAAAAGCACGAGCCCATGCCGTACGAAGAGAAAAGCCCTGTTTAAGTCTTCCCGCATGCGCCAGCTTTCATGGAAACCTTCAGCTTTTTGAAATTTTAGAAAACAAGAAACAAAGGCTTAAAAGTTTCACAAACCCGCAGTGCGCTCTAAAAAATAAATGAAGGTAAACGTGCGCCGGAAGTTTCAACCGCCATGCACTGTTTTTGACAAGACTAGACGTTTCCTAAATGTTTTCGCGACGGGCATGGCGAACGAATAAAGAAGAAAGCAGACAATTCTATTATGTTTCTTTGTTTATGGTTTTTTCAGGTGTAGTTCTGTGTCGCCGTTCAGGCGTGCATGAAGAGTTAAATAAGTACACAAAGCCTCCATTGCTCTGGTGGGACACCCGTTACCAACAGCGCATGGCGTTGCAAAAGAAACAAAAGAAGAAAGAAGAATGTATATCGGACACTCATTTGCAAGGCAGATGGCTTCATGACACTGGGCTGTCGTCTTATTGTTATTATATACAGCCCGGCACGCCCAGAAAGCATCTGGCCAAGCGAGGAGTTCAAATGCATTTATTTCGCCCTGCCACTGAACTGCGTCACTATTGCTTTTTTTTTTGCTGTTGTTCTCTGCTTTTCTTGTCCCTTGGGAAGCGACAACATTGCGAAGCAGTTGATGCTCATCTCGGCTCTGAGTTAGGTAGCGTTCGCCAGGCCGTGCTTGCTGTCTGCAGCATGAAATGCCGGTCGACAGCGTGTGATCATGGAGTGCACGTCATAGCCGCGATGCCTTTTTCAGTATGTGTGCTGTAGCTGCAGTCTAGGGTTGTTTTAGACCATTTCCAAATGTATATCGCTGAAAACGTTAGGGACATAGCTGTGGCGTCTGATGCATATAATAATGCTGAACACAATAAGGACCAGTGACAACACAGATAAACATTTTGGCTACATTTTTTTTTTCTTTGAAAGTTTATTTGATCCATAGTGCTATTTCGACAGTGGCTAAGGTCGCAAGCTTGCCTTAGTGGTTTTTATTGACCACACATATTTCAAATTAAACGCAATCGAAATGTGCTTCAAATACAAAATAAAATGTACACTATAAAACACAATCAAGAATATCGACAATGATGGTATCGAAAATTGAGTCATGATGCTACCGTGAACAGTGTGGCCAATGCATTTGTCTGGTAACTTAATGCTGCAAAATACTGCATTTGCTGATAATTCTCAATCACTGGTTATTCGTACTACGTGCAATGAATGGATTACCATGTTTTCATATTTCTACGGTTTTATTGGTTGTGTCTTGTTGTTTCCGTATTGACGATGTGTCAATTGCTACCTTACCTTCTTAGAGATTCTGGGAAACAAGGAATCTTGAAAAGCTGAAAAATTCGTGAGGTGTCGCCGATTTCGCTCTTTCGACAAGTTATCTACGCAGAAGAATGCGAGATCATTTGTCGAAACTTTAACTTCAGCGACACCCCTTTGTCAGGGATCTTTCCTCTGTTGCACATTATTGCTACCTAATGTTTACGTAGGGTGCAGTGCTACACCGTTAAATGCGCATGTGGAATGAATCGTACTCCATTTCGGTTAACATTACATTCTTAATTTACTTCTTCGCTTCGGTCACTGTCTCCCCATGGCCACATCTGGCAACATCAGCGCCCCTGTCGGTGACGGTGCTGCCACGTGGCCTGAAGGTGGACGTGGGCAAATCGGCCACGTTCAACTGCTCGGTGAGTGGCTTCCCCGTGAACGGAGTCGAGTGGTACCGCAACCAAAGACCGCTGCTGCGCGGGGTCAGCCACGCTCCGTACAGCGTCACCATTGTGCCGGTCCGCCGCGAAGACCGCGGCGTGTACCAGTGCTACGCGTTCAACGACCAGGCTTCGGCCCAGGGGGCCGCGGAGCTCACACTGGCCGGTGAGTTTTGTGACCGCTCAGTTCTTTGAAACATGGGCATTGTCAACAGGGACATTGGTGTAAACATATTACCTAGTGTGAGATGCTCGCCCCGCCGCGGTAGTCTAGTGGCTGAAGTACTCGGCTGCTGACCCGCAGGTCGTGGGCTCGAATCCCGGCTGCGGCGGCTACATGTCCGATGGAAGCGGAAATGTTGTAGGCCCGTGTGCTCAGATTTGGGTGCACGTTAAAGAACCCCAGGTGGTCGAAATTTCCGGAGCCCTCCACTTTACGGCGTCTCTCACAATCATTTGGTGGTTTTGGAACGTTAAACCCCACAATCGATCAATCAGTGTGAGACGCTCGGGCGAAGCAATTGCCGACTATAGGTCTGCCAGGCTACGACCGCCTGTAGCAGCAGGCAACACCACCATCACAAGCGAGCATTTTCCGAGAGCCATCCAGCGCTATTAAGAGTATTACGTTGTGTTCTGTGGATCAGCGCTGGAATGTCTCTAAAATGGAGCATTATGAATATATCAAAGCCCATGTTGTCACAACCTTTTTCACTAGTATGTTTCCGCGTTAATCCCCTAATTCCTCGTTTTACTGACCGTAGAGAAGCTCTTTCAGCCGCGTTACCAATAGGTCAACATTACCAGGAATGCTCTTTACCATACCGTGCTTCGTAATGAAGTAGCTGCCTTCACACGCGAAACTGCAAAGTCACTTGTATGTAGGCCAACTCAGTGGAAGCAAATAATAGCTTCCACGCAAGTTTCCCTGGAAGGCGTTTTTGCGTTCCTTCTGAGAAAGTTGAATGACACGATGCATTTTCATGGTAGCTACGTAGCGCTTTATTTTATCAGGCAAAATATTGCTGCACGAAAAATGACTTTGTGGAGCCTTCATAGGCTATTCGTCTCTTTCATTACTTCATACCATTTTTCTTCTTTTATGTTAAAGTGTAACTAAGTCGGAATATTCCGTGGGTAACCATTCAGTCTTGATTTGCCTTTCATCTTCTTCCTAATTAGTCTTTCTTTTTTCTTCGTCACAACTAATGTTGTTGAAGAAGATTAAGATGAAAAACAAGCGACAGACGTTTCGCACTCCGTACGGGTTTTGTACGGGTTTTTTGATCAGATCAACGAGGGTGATACAAACAAAAAACTTTATGGGTTCCTAAATGTCTCTAATCTGTTTTCACTTTAACTTGGTCAGTGACAGCAACTTATTTATTATTTTACCTCTCCAGAGGAACTTTCATCGAGCTCAAATGCAGCTAGCGTTGTTCCCGAATACCCCCAGCCACTTCTTTTGGGCGCATGAAGCAATCCGGTTCCACTTTATTTTCGTGCTCAATTCGCGACTGACCTGGAACTCAGGTACACCGACCCGGCGGGGGGTCTTTTCTACCGCAGATGACCCGCCCACCCTGCGCGAGACTTTTTCGGAGCGCACCCTGTCGCCAGGACCATCCATATCCCTCAAGTGCATCGCAGCCGGACGACCGCTTCCCCAGGTCAGATTGACAGAGTTCCTTGCTCAACCTCCGTGACGGCGCCGTCGCCTGCGGAAGTCGGGGTATCGATCGACCACTTCTATTCGTCATTTGTGCTATTCATGACTGCATGGAACGCGAAGCAGCTTCACCAGCCATCCCATGAATGGAAAAGAAATAGACCCTCAATTCGATGTCTCGCCCCGTGGTTATTTTTTTTCTGCTGCTTACTCTTCTTCTTGTGCAAACCCGTTGGGAGGTCCACCTACCCTACATGGGCCCTTCACGTCGCGACGGTCAATATTTGCGGTTGCTGTAATGTTCGTCTATAGCCCAAGCACGACTGTTCGAGTGAGTTTTCCTGTCGGCCAAACCCCTTCATAGTTTTTTTTTTTTTTTGTGAAAGTAGTCCACCGCAGGGTCGAACTTACCTTCATTTCTGACAAGGCCACGCAGTTGCGATGTGCGGCTTTACTTTTTTTGTTGTTTTACTATTGCGCGAGCATGGTCTGTATAACCAACACCATAAGCGTGCGCAGGGTTTTATTTTAGAGGGAGAGCCCAAGTGAGGTGGCAGACACACCTAACCAGGTCGCGTCCGAAACCAAATGGGCGAGTTTCGCAACGAATAAAAGAAAAGAAAAATTGTGCCATGACGTACTTCACATAGCGGCCTTCCTTTGATTCCGGACTTTACAATGCAGAAAGTATGAAGTCCACAGTTGTGGGTATGCAGCATAAGTTATTGTAAAAAAACACTTCATGGCCATAGTCATGCTCATTAAGCAATGGCGGGACGGGTCTTATTGAGTAGAGGTAACGGCCGACTTGATGCTCACCTTAAATTATTAGCGTAGCCCTTCCTCTCCCCTCCCCCAAGCAATCCTCTCGTGCGCACGTTTATGACCAACAGAGAAGGCTTCGTCACGTTCTATAACCGATTCTTGGCTGACTGAATGAAAGTATTTGGTACGTCATATAACACGCATGGGGATTGCACTTCTCGTATCATTACAATTTTCAAATGTTTGAAACTTCTCGTTCCTAACAAATAGCTCTGCGGGAGCCAGCAGGTAAATTAAACCTTCGACATTTATGTCCTTGACAACTTTCACCTAATCTAGCAGGCGCTGGGAAAGTGAACAATTACTGACCAACTACAGTCGTTTTTGCGTGTTTATCGGCACTGTTTGAGGCAGCGACGAAACTTTTACTTCACGACAAAATTGTAGGTCACGCCTTTGGCACATTACTAAAATAAAGTTCGAAATAAATTTTATGTTTACGGGGTCTCATCAGATAGTTGTTCAAGTGAAAAAGCGAGTCATACACTGCTTAACCCAACATGCGTATTTATAGCCCTTGTTCGAATGCGCACTTGAATAGAAATAAAACAGACAGGGTAACTGTATCGATTTTGGCTAAGTAGAGCTAACAATCAGAAGGCATGTGCTGATTGTGGCCGCTTGTATGTTGTGGCTTCGCTGCGTAAATAGCTTCTGATGGCTTCGCAAATGTTCGCAAGTCTGTCCCTGCCATAAGCTTCACACAGTGGCTTCCAAACGACTGGCATTGATCATGCTGCCCCAGTCCTGTTTTCTAGAACCAACGAGTTGAGATATTTATCACCTGCTCCGCGAATGAGTCCTGAGGGCTAAAGTCGCTGCATGACGGATGCATGGTTTGCAAATGGTTCCCGTTTCGAACATTTACTAATGACCACTGGTATAGACCCTCTCTGTTACTGTTTAGAAACGCAGGCCCTTAACGACATCTGGTTTTGTCTACTGATATGCCTTAATAGCATCGGGGAACAAAAATAGCTTTAGAAAGTATCCCACTGATTCTCTAGTTTCCTTCCCCTATTTGGCAAAATATATTCAAATAAACGTTTTTTTAAGAAACATAAAAGTTATAAAAAATTCCCTTGTACTTTACGCACGTTCATTTTCGGTGAAAAACGAAAGAGAGACATTCCTCACCCTGAAAAAGAGCTTGAAAATGTGCTTTCAGTTTCGAGGTTATGAGCTGGTAAATCAGGTGACCGGAAGTTTTTTGGGGTACAACGCTTGCAATCTTGAAACAGTCTACAGCGAACGAGCCCATTTTAACAATACTGCTATTTGCAGCACCTGCGTTTTCACCTGCACCCGTACATTGATCGATTGTATCTAAATGGCCTCGATAAGACTTTCTACCCGGTAATTAGTTGTGCGTGACTAGTAATAAAGCTGAAATAACAGGAGGTGAATTCCAGTGGCTTAGTAGATTGATATTAGAAAGAACTCTTCATTGTGTTTACGCCTTTCGGAAAGAACTACAACCACTCACTTCTCGCGAGAGATTGGTAGGAGTGCTAAGACAGCCGAATAATGCTACAGAATCTAGCCTTTCTTTTCGATATTATCAGAAACTACAACTTAGAAATAAAGTTTAGGGTCACCGTGGGTCGTGGAAAATTCTCGGCACAGCGTCCAGCAAACGTTTCTGAGCATCGTGCGGCGTGCTTACGGATACTCGTACGATTAGCCACAGGTTCACGCAAAAGAATTCACTCTTATCGAAGCGCTTTTCACACGCATGCACTTGCGGTGGATTAAATGTGAGACCACCAATTTTTTGTCGTGGACGCGCCGTTTACTGACTAGGCGGTCAGGATTAACATACACTTCTTCGTCATTTCCTTTGTGACCAGATCGATGATTAGGCACGCAGAATCCTTTTCGATCTTCAGTCACAGAACGCACAACACCAAACATACAATAAAAAAACGCGCGGGGACATGCCATACAGTATGCGGCCGTCGTCTGTCCGATGCTTGTTGGGCTTTACCGCTGGCGAACATACAGCGCTGCCCCGCGGCCTCCACTTGCAGCGCAGAAAGCTTTTCCATAGAGTCACGTCGAAGCTCTACGACTAGTAAAAGTACCGAAGGACTCTGGTATTTCTTTTCGCATGACACAGGGATGATATATACGACGCTGTCGACGCACAGTGTGATTAGGTACCTGTGCTTGTTTTTTTTTTCTTTTGTTAGCTCAAAATATTAGCTGGCGCAGTTTCATAGTTTATGGGTGTGGAAATTACAACTTTCACGTTTCAACACAGCCCTATCTGCTTGAAGTTTAGACTGATTTATCAGCGCAAAAAAAGACAGAACGTTTAGAAAAGACATACATGCACACAGCACTGTGTGTTTGTGTAGGTCTTTGCTAAAAGTTCCGCCTTTTTTCGCGCTGATAAATCAGTCTAAATAATCTTGAACCAACTGACCCAAGCAGCAGTTCTAGTAAACTTCCTGAAGTGGCACAAAGCTTCGTGAGCGTAACGAACCACTACCACTTTAGCTTTATTCTCACCCTTATAATAGCGGTCACTGTGATAAGAGCGTTTGACCTCCTTCAGAAGTTGATCATCAACCGAAGCAAGGGCATGTTGCGAATAACAAGCCTTCTCGAGGCGGTCCACCTTGCCTGTAATGCTGTTCCCATATGAACATCTTTTTAACGAACATCAATGCTGAATATCTTTCCTATGCGAATGATCTAGCAAGATAGTGTTGTCATTTTTATAACTTCGTAACCTGTTAACAGTCATGCGTTGTCGTCTTCACATGTTCTGTTGCGCAGCTCAATTTTTCGCCAGATATATGTGTCTCTTCTGAATTAAAACGGTTGGAAGTCTGCGCTCGTTCATGTCAGCTCCCCGTTTGTTCATTCGCGTTTTTTTTTTTCACTATTCAAACTACCTTCATGTCGAATTATCGAATCGTCCAAAAGCTCACGCTGATCACCGGGACTTCCTTCAGGTGTCATTGAATTGAGGTGATTTTGGTTTATTTAGGCATGGCATTAAAGGGGCAATCCAGGGTCGCTTTAGCCCGAAAGCATGAAGTGCTTCCAAGAAGCGCTTCCCAAAACTGCTTTGTGACCTCAGGAAATATATATATCCAGCTATGAACGGATGAACACAACATCAGCCGGAAAATAGGATGTCACCGTGAAGTTTTCGACTCGCGTTTGGTATGAGGCGTATTCCTCGACGCTCGCATCTCGTGCCGTGTTTGCAGGTGACGTGGTCGCTTGACGGACTGCCCGTTCCTGAAAACACACGCTTCCGCATGGGTGACTACGTGACGAGCGAAGGTCACGTGGTCAGCTTCGTCAACATCTCGGGCGTGCGGGCCGAAGACGGTGGTCTGTACCGGTGCAGCGCGGGCAATGACGTGGGAGTCTCCGAGCATGCAGCGAGACTCAACGTACACGGGCCCCCGTTCGTACGCCGCATCGGCAACATGTCTGTGGTCGCGGGGGAGGCGATGCGCGTGACGTGCCCTGTCGGTGGCTACCCCATCGAGGCCATCACTTGGGACAGAGGTAAGCGCAGCGTAATCGTGTTGGCACAGTTCGTGTGTCTTTTTGGACAGCGACGCTTTCTATGTCTATATTTGAAAGAAACTTGAAAGTCCAGAGAGGCCTACACGAGAGTGTAACAACCAATGGCGTCCGTGACTAAAGCAATAGTCCCGCGCAGGCTGTCACTCCAAGCAATGTTCTGTGAAGGCGTGGTTACTGGTCATCAGGCTCGTGACGTCAATCAGCAATGCTCCCCCATTGGCACAGGCTTGTGCGAGTGCACTTTAGAGGGCGAAATGCCCCAGACTTCATAAGTTGTATCAGATCATAAAGGGGACTGATCCGTTTCTTACTGTGCAAAACCCTCAGTGCCCTCTAGGGAGCAGTCGGAGAAGCAGTGTGTACTGAAGCATTTTTGAAGTATTTGAATTGAACTCATGCTACCTTTTATGAAACTGAGTAGTGTTAATCACTTTACTACCGACACCAGGCACCGTTTATGAAGTGCCAGAATAAGCATAATTTTCTATTTCATCAGTTTTCCCCTTTTTAACGCATTATAATGCATTATAATAGCAAAAACGTTGTTACCGGTGGTGAGGTTTAAACCTAGGTCCCATTTTCAAAGGCGAGCGTCAACCACTGGGTGACGCAGCCTTTTTTCTCGAAACTTATGGTAGTATGCAACACGAAAGGAGACATGCAGTAGGTTTAACCTAGCTCTGTTTTGCTCTAGGCCTCATAGCAAGGATTGCGTAATGTGAATATATCGGAATTATATGACCATGGTTAAAACTTACCGTGGTAAGTTCTCTATGCCAGAAAAAAAAACTTTTATATCGGGAAACATCATTTAGATGAACCTGTTCGTAATAACAGACACCAGCAACTTGTAGTGCTGAATATTTTGCTGTAGATGGTTGCCACTCGAGAATAGCCAACCAGTCCCTACGATTTGAAACCTTTGTGCATTGAAGCTTAAGAACCATTCAAAGTGCAAGAAAAGGCGCAGAATACTAAAATACACACAGATTCAATGCTGATCAGTGTGTCTTTTCATGTTTTGCGTTTTTCTTGCGCTATTTAAATGTTTTTAAGTACGAATCAACTCACCCAAGCATCAGCTTTAGTGGATTGAACCATTCTAGCTTTGTGTAAAGCCACTGAGCAGCTACGCGAACACAGCCAGTTTCTTCTTCCTTGTGGACAGGGCCACAAAAGCCGTCGTCATCGTCTCCAAGCTCCGCGCAAGTGGCTCAATGGTTTCGTTTCTTTTTCATTGTACACATACTCTTCTTCGTCGTTTTCACTCTTTCCTTTTCTACGTCTCATTCCGTGCAACCAGGTGAAACTTGTTCGGACTTTTTCAAGCGCGAACAAGGATGGTGTTAAGTGTATCAACATTGCGTCGTGCCGTTTCTCTTTCTCGCTCCCCATTCGCTTCCTTTCGTGTTCAAACACCGCTGCGGGGCGACATCTCCAACGTTTCCAGACAATATAGTGCGAGGCTAATGTCCTTGCTGCCTTTCACGCGAGCTACTTTCTTCTTGATAGATTTATAACTTAGTTTCTTAGTTCGCGTCCACAGCGCTCTCCACTTCTCTTTCGGCGCGCTCACGAAACGCCCGAGGTGTGCTGTATCACCCACTGCCAGGTGACGACCGAGCTGTGCGTTGGCGCCGCAAAAAAAAAAAGAAGCAAGGACGAGTCTAGTGAGCGTTATCTTGCGGCTCGCAGGCTTTTCAAGAGCGCACAGCACCACCACTGCGCCGCGAACTTTTGTTGCCTTCTTTGTTTTTCTCCCACTCTCTCATTCTTGATATCCCCTTTGTACACACTCCTCCCATTAGGCTCCTTTATTACCTTTCTGCTAAAATGCTGAATGTCATACGTTCCTCAATTTGTCCGCCGTCCCAAAGTGGATGCTTCTCACGCGTGCTTTGTGCAGGGGCAGCGTCGCATCCAATGAAGTCTCTCTCACGCGAGGGTATACGCAAGGGTATACGCAAGCAGGAAGAATTGCTTTCACGCACGCAAACCTTGGGTGATCTCTTTCCCGACACGGTATAAATTTTGTTGCTGCTTTGGTCGTCCTTTTTTTTCGTGCCGCAACAAGAACATCGATACAGAACATTGTCTTTGATGTCAGGGATATATTATTAGAAGTTCAAAGTCCATGTTTACGTAACGTAAAATAACATGGTTTGTGCGCTCTAACAGCGAATGAAGTCTTCCACACCTGGTTAAGATGAAGCCAAGTTGAATATTGGTGGCTACGCACAGTGGGGAACTTAGGCTAACCAACGTGAGTGACTATGTCGTCGGATAGTCATGGTCGTGGTCGCAGTTGTCATGGTCAGACTGGAGAGCTACGTGGGTGCTCCCTCTCAGAAGCGCGTACCTGTGGTCGGTTTATCGCTCGGCAAGTCCCCTCACGAATTCTTTCGATCTGGTGGAAACTCTCACAAGATACGAAAAGAACTGGCATATTTTGTTTACAACTACAAAAGCAGTGGCCAAGTATAAGCAGTGCAATCACATGAGCAGCCACTTTGTGTTTCTTTTTCGGCCGTCCTCGTTTGTCTGTAGCAGCAGGAGAGCCAATAATCAAGTCTAAGCCTTACAGCAACTTAATAAAACTGATATATTTTTCTCTATTTTTTTACCTATCTTTCTTTTTCTCTCGCTCTTCCTTTACAAGTTCCAGAAAGCTAAACTGTTTGTCGAGACGTGAACTTCTCCACGTCTGTGTGATTACAGCACACGTTAAGACCACCAGATGGTAAAAATCTCCGGATCCATCCACCAAGGCGTTTCACATAAATATTGTGGTTTTGGGGTGCAAACCCCAAGAAGTATTATATCATTAGGTGAACTTTTTTTAATTTTAGAATTATACCTTTGCTTGCTTGTGATGAACCGCTTTTCTACATGTCTACTTTAGTTGTACAGTTATGGCCTTAACTATATCTCTACTCCTTCGTTCACTTGCAGAGGGCCTCCGGCTGCCGTACAATCACCGCCAGAAGACCTTCACTAACGGAACGCTGGTCGTGCAAGACGTTGAGCGGGCCACGGACGAAGGCCTCTACTCGTGCACAGCTCGAAACAGGGACGGCCTTACGGCGCACAACACCGTTTACATCAAAGTGCTCGGTAAGCGGCTCTCGTTCGCCACTGCCGCCACCCCCCTTCCTTTCCAGGCCGCCCCGGATAAGACGAGTCTACATGAAAGCACTCTATAAAAAATAAGCAGTTTTCTTGCCCCAGATAGCGTTTACTATGGTCATTTTTTGTGCCGCTAGGGCATGTTTTGATTATTGGCATGCGCTTCATTAAGCAGGCTGTACAAAGTTCACTTGTTTCTGTTATCTTTCTTTTATTGGCAGTAAAGAGAACCAAGAGCACTTAACGGAACAAAATTACTTTGCTCCTCCTATTATTAGAGTGCACCAAAACAATAATTTTCCCTATTAATTAAGCGCCCATCTTGCACTTCTCTAAACAACTTAAGGAAGGCGAGTAGCAGAAACAAACGCTTGTTTTGGCGTACCGAAAAACAAATCTGCTTATAGATTTGCACCAGGCCGTTTTTAGGGGCGAAGCCCCTCAAGGCGTGGGTTTGTCCATTCCTTGTATGTACGTGACCGCCTATAATTTTACCTTTGCCAACTGCCCACTACTTCATCCTTGCAAACACCCCACTGCGCCACATCAGGAATCCACCACTTCACCGACCATAAAGCAAATACTGTTGAGAAGTAGTCAATATGAAATGCTAGGAGGTCGTGCTTTTCTATCCAGGTGCTCGTTGAAGAACCATCGATTGTCCCACTTTGTCTATCCTTTGTATTGTTACACGCAAGAAGTACACGAAAAGGTTGAAAAACAGGCGAGCCTGGATGGTTCGCGTTTACTTCCACAAGGGGTCTCGAGACAGCACACCCAACGTCGTCTTCCTTCTTCACCTTTTTTCTGAATGTTCATTCGCGCTGTATGCGCCGTGCATTGCAACCGCTCGTGACATTTCCCCGTTGGCAGACGAAGCCCGCCGGGCGAGTCACTCAGTGGTTCGTGCATTGCATAGCTTCATGCGAGCGACGTGCGCCACTTCTGTTTTAGCCGAGCGCCGTCCAGTGCTTGTGAGCCGTGCTATGCGGTAGTTGACCTCACTGAGGCGTTCGAGGATAACGTAGGGCCCGACATAGTGAGCGAGAAATTTGTGGTACAGGCCACGTTTCCGTAAAGGCGTCCAGAGCCACACCTGATCTCCAGGATTGAAGTGAACATGTCGGTGACGGTCGTCATAGCGGATCTTTGACCGGTCTTGCGAGGTGACGGTGCGTAGCCGAGCGAGGCGTCGCGCTTCTTCTGCTCTACAGAGAATCTCGTTGATCGGCTCACTGTGATGAGCAGAGTAGGGAAGCATAGTGTCAAGATTATAGCGTGGTGGACGAGCATAAAGGAGAAAGAAAGGTGAGTAACCAGTGGTCTCATGTCTTGCGGTGTTGAAAGCATAGGTGATTAAAAGCAAGATTGTGTCCCAGTTTTTGTGCGCGGAATCGATGTACATGGACAGCATGTTGGCAAGCGTTCGGTTCGTGCGTTCCACTAGACCATTAGTCTGTGGATGGTATGGAGTGGAATGGCGGAAGCTTGATGAGCACAGACGAAGGGTCTCTTCGACAACATCCGCGGTAAATTGCCGCCCACGGTCGCTGATTACGATGCGAGGAGGTCCGTGTCTGAGGATAACTTGAAACAGCAAGAAGATGGAAACGTCTTTTGCTGTGGCCGACGGCAGTGCTGCCGTCTCACAATAACGGGTTAAGTGGTCTACGCAAACGATGACCCAACGATTGCCGTCTGTGGATCGCGGAAAAGGGCCCAGAAGATCTATACCAACTTGCTCAAAGGGGGTGCTAGGAGGCGAAACAGGCTGAAGGCGACCAGACGGCGCGTCAGTTGGTCGCTTGTAACGCTGACATTGGGTGCAGCTGGCGACGTACCGTTCGGTATCATTGCGCATCCGGGGCCAATAAAAGCGTTCCTGAGCACGGTAGAGTGTTCTTGTGCATCCAAGATGTCCGGAAGTTGGTTCGTCGTGCATGGCAGATAATACGTGACTGCGAAGGCTCTTGGGGACAACCAAAAGGTAGCGCGCACCGGTAGCCGAGAAGTTCGTCTTATATAGGGCGCCGTCACGTAAGCGAAAACGATTGTCTGCAGCGGACTCCCGCGCGGCCGCGAATAGCGGCTGTAAGCTGTCGTCTTTCCTCTGCTCTGATATGAAGGTATCCATATCCGGAAATCCCGTGGACACAAAAGCGATGTATTCATCAAAGTTGTCCGCGTCACATTCAGTCGTTGGGAGTGGCAGGCGAGAGAGACAATCAGCATCAGCGTGTCGCCGGCCGCTCTTGTAGGAAACAACGAAATCATACTCCTGCAGACGGAGCGCCCAGCGTGCTAGTCGACCAGAGGGATCCCGAAGATTCACAAGCCAGCATAGAGAGTGATGATCCGTGACGACAGTAAAGGGGCGCCCGTAGAGATACGATCGAAACCGTTGCACAGCGAAGACGACCGCCAGACACTCTTGTTCGGTGACAGTGTAGTTGCGCTCGGGGCGACTCAATGAGCGGCTAGCGTACGATATCACATGCTCGCTGTCGCCGACACGCTGAACTAGTACGGCGCCAATGCCAACACCACTAGCATCGGTATGAACTTCTGTCGGTGATGACGGATTGAAGTGGCGAAGAATAGGCTGGGACGTCAACAGTAGCTTTAGCTGCCGAAACGATGAGTCGCATTCCGAGCTCCACTCGAAAGGAACACCTTTTTGGAGAAGGCATGTGAGCGGATGAGCTATGTCAGCAAATTTGGGAATGAAACGGCGAAAGTAGGAGCATAACCCTAAAAAACTTCGTAGCTGCTTCACAGAGCGAGGTGCCTCGAATGCCTCCACAGCTGTTGTCTTTTGTGGATCTGGTCGTATACCTTCTTTGTCGATCAGGTGTCCCAGCACAAGTGTCTGTCGTTCACCAAAATGGCACTTTTTAGAATTAAGCACAAGGCCGGCCTTCCTCAAGCAGTTCAGTACCAAGTCCAGGCGCTCGTTATGCTCACGAAATGTTCGGCCGAAGATCACAACGTCGTCTAGGTAGCACATACAAACTTCCCACTTCAAACCGCGAAGTATAGTGTCCATGAACCTTTCAAACGTTGCGGGGGCGTTACAAAGCCCGAAAGGCATCACGTTGAATTCAAATAGTCCATCGGGCGTTACAAAAGCGGTCTTCTCTCTGTCATCCGGGTGCATAGGGATTTGCCAGTAACCTGATCGTAAATCCACAGAAGAGAAGTAAGAAGCCGCAAAGAGGCAATCGATGGCGTCGTCAATTCGTGGGAGTGGGTATACGTCTTTCCTAGTAACGGCATTTAGGCGACGGTAATCGACACAGAATCGCCACGTGCCGTCTTTCTTCTTCACCAGTATCACTGGAGCTGCCCAAGGGCTAGACGATTCCCGAATTACTCCTTTACCCATCATTTCTTCGACTTGAGCGCTGATGATCTTTCGCTCCGCAGAGGACACACGATAGGGTTTTTGACGAATCGGTTCAGCGGATCCTGTGTTGATGCGATGGCGAGTACGGGATGCAGGAATCGATGTGGGGCCGTCGTGCTGTGCAAAGTCGAATATTGAAGAGTGTTTCGAGAGCAGGGCCATCAAAACACGACGTTCATGGTCACTGAGCGATGTAGCTACCATTCCGAGCATGTGTTCGTTTGCGGTGTGCGAGACACTGGTTTGTGCTGTATCCGGTAGTTCTGTAAGCACTGCCATAGGTATAAATGACTCTCCCTGAAACGTAGCAAGTTTTAGGCCTTGAGACAGCACTACGGCTTCAGTGGAGCAATTTAGCGTCCATAGCCCTGCGCATCCATCGGTAACTGAAACCATACAATACGGAACCAACACATTTTTCTTAAGACAGTTTCTATGGACCGGTTCCACCGCAACATCGAACGAAGTACTAACAGAAGACGAACAAACAACAGGAACGCGCATCGCGGATAAAGCGGGCACAACAGTGTCTTCAGAAACACAAAACACACTCTCTTGCTGGGATGATTCTTCTAAGAGCGCAGAGGACACACTTCCGCAAATACTGAGTTCTCCTGTTCGGCAGTCAACATTGGCGCCACACAATTTCAAAAAGTCAATGCCGAGAATTACATCGTGTGTGGAACGCGGAAGCACGGTAAACTCAGTGTTAAAGGTTTGACCACCCAAGGAGACATCCACGTTACACACACCAACCGGGTATAATGAGTCCCCACTCACTCCACGAAAGCTTGTGCTGTGGTCCCAATGAAACATAACCTTGCGTCCCAGCAGATTTTTGAACACCACACTCATGACAGAAACAGTTGCTCCCGTGTCGACTAAAGCCATGGTAGAAACGCCATCAATAAGTACATTAACCTTATTCTTCAGCATGAAGATAGGTGGAGGTATCCGAGTCGGCAGCAAAGATTTTCCAGCGACCTCACCTCCATCGGCCGCGCTGGCTAGTTTCCCGGCGGTGGTGACGCGAAGCGGCGTCGAGGAGATGATGACGTCACACGCCGTCTGGGAGATGGAGATCGAGACGCTCGGAAAGCTGGTGGTGGTGTCAGAGTACGTTCGGAGGCAGGAGAGCGGTAACGGTTTCGATACCTTTCTTGTTCTCCAGAATAGCTGTCCAGAGGGAAGTGACGGCTTCTTTCTTCTCGGAAGTAGCCTTCAAAAGTGGTGTTTCCTGGCCTATTAGTGTCCATTGCACGACCACCGTGTTGCATAAACGATCCCGACTGTCCATTGCTGAATGCCCGACGTCGGTTACAATACCTAGCTATGTGGCCAGGCGTGCCACAGTTGTAACACACGGGCAGAGGGCGAACTTCCGGACGCTGATTGAAATATTCCACAGCGGCCACAGGCTGAGAGTAACTCATCCCCTCCCCTTGGATGTCGTAGGCAGTGCTGGGTCTTCGTGGGCGAACGTCGCGTGGATGCTGATCAAAACGCCGATCAATCGAGTCGTAATGGCGTTGTTCGGTCTGGCCATAATGCGGGTCGTGTCGGTAGCTGTTACAATCCGCAGCATTCACCGAATGCTGCCAAGTAGCCGGAGGAGATGCGCAGACGGCGTCTCGGAAAGCGACGGAGGCGCAACGCGGCACCGCATAACGCGTTTGTTCTTCGTGCCGCAGGAGCTCCTCACGGACAATCTGCCGAATGGTAGCTGAGAGGTCTGTCTGCGGACTCGCGTCAACGCTGGCCACAGTCGTGACATTGGCTAGCCGTCCAAACTTCGGCGTGATTCGGCGAGTTTTCAGCGCCTCGAATGTGCGGCAGTGCCGAATCACGTCTGATACGGTGTTCAGGTTGTCTTTTCCAATGAGGAAGTTATAGACGTCTTCCGCAATACCTTTTAAAAGGTGTCCCACTTTATCTTCCTCGGGCATTCGAGAGTCGATGGTCTTACACAGCTTGAGAACTTCTTCAATATATGTCGTGCAAGTCTCGCCGATCACCTGAGCTCTCTGAGCTAAAGCTGTTTCCGCTCGTTTCTTCTTAGTGTCCGAGTCGCTAAAGCACTTCTTCATTTCTTCAATAAGACTGCTCCATGTAGTAAGCGTGTCGGCGTGGTTTTCATACCAAACCAGGGCCGTGTCCGTCAAATAAAAAACGACATGCCTGAGCTGGCTGGCCGGGTTCCAGTTGTTGCATTGGCTTACCCTTTCGTAATGGGTCAGCCATTCATCGAAGTCTTCCCCTGGCTTTGCTGAGAACGGCCGTGGCTCTCGGTAATGCTGATACAGCGGTGGTCTTGCCGAGGCATTGCTGAGGGGGTCATTTTGCTCCAGAGACATGTCGGGGCGCGATGGCGAAAGTCCGGCAAGGCGACGGCTTCTACGAAGTTCTGGTGCTGACGGCTCCGTCGTAGGTCGTGGGAGGTACCCAGCACAGCTCCACCAAATGTTACACGCAAGAAGTACACGAAAAGGTTGAAAAACAGGCGAGCCTGGATGGTTCGCGTTTACTTCCACAAGGGGTCTCGAGACAGCACACCCAACGTCGTCTTCCTTCTTCACCTTTTTTCTGAATGTTCATTCGCGCTGTATGCGCCGTGCATTGCAACCGCTCGTGACAGTATGTACGTGACCAACAACAGTTTCACCTTTTCGAACAGCTCACTACTTTGTCCTTGCAAACATCCCACAACGCCCAATCACCCATCCACCACTTCACCGACCATAACACCGTTATAATGAAGGGTTAACGGACGCGACATATAGCTACCACTTAAGAACAATAAATTTCCTTTTTAATTATATAGAGTGGTTGTCATGTCTTTGATCATGTAGTCGGCAATATTGGCGAATGGTTCACAGCTCAGCGATGCTACCCTCCAGCGCTCCACGCCGATCATTATTCACTCCGAGAATATTGGCACGGAGTCGTGACGTGGCCGAAAGAAGTCGACTACAGATCGAAGACCAAACAGTTTATTCGGGCCGAGCTTGTGGCCAACAAATGAAAAGTAAGATTACAGCGAGGCAATGGCACTGATAGCGGCGGGCAGTGTGTCGGCCGTCGATCAACTACTGACAAGCGGCGAAGCGCGGCGGCATTTATACACTTGCCATCGAATGTTCTAGCGTTATCGCTAGCGGTGAGGTACGTTCCAGAATAATCTGTACAGTTCGCAGAATGGGCGTGATCTTATCGAAATGATCTACTACGGTCCTGAAGCTTCTCGAAGACTGCAGACGCGGTTTCCGCTGAGAATTGTACGAAGTGTAACGGGGCGATAACAAGCCTTGAGAAAAGAAATGTGGCAATATGCTGTGACCTTTTTTTTTCATTCAAGCTTATTCTATCTGTGTACGCCACTTCTTTCTCCGTGGCATCGTCTCAGGCGTTCTTGCCACAGCGTTCAGTCGCATACGCACTCTCGGGACAGCGTGAATTCGCCCGTCAAAACTCGTGCCCCACAATCCACTGAGGCAAAGCGAGGCACAAGAGTGCGTAGCTGCAAACGTCTATAGGTGCATACACAGACAGGCATATAATTTCGCGAAGAGGGCCTCGATTCTGATCCCTTTCAGAAAGAGGGCGTGCGGGGGAAAAGCGCATGGAAAAGTTAACGCGCCTGGGTCACAGACCCAATTAACCAGGCCGCTGCATTGCCAGCTATATATCCCCGCGATCTGCGCTGTTTCGTGCCGTTCGGGGCCTGCCCCATTCATTTCCGATCGCGGCGCCCGCCGGGAAAGCGAGCCCGCGTACATCCACACAGGCGCACAGACAGACACAGTCTCCCGAGTCGGGTCCGGAAGGAGCTTGCGCCATGCCCGGTTCGACTCCCCCGGAATCCCTACGCGTTCCCCCTTCTTTTCCCCCGGTTGCGAGACTCGGGAAAAACTTGGGCGACAGAGGCACCACGAGAACGCCGCTATTCCTGTGCGTTCATTACTGCGCGCAAGCCAACGTCGCCGCCGGCGGCAGCGGCGATCAGCCGCTCAGATAAGTCATCGATTAGGGTAAATGACACCCCTCCTTCTCCTCCACTTGCTTCCTTTTCACCCTTTCTTCCGCTACGCTATTTCCCCAAAAGCTTCATTCTATCGCCTCACTTCCTCTTCGACCCGGGGCCGATTGCTAAACAGTGCACGGATGCCGGTACCACCGTTCCATAGGGAAAAAAGGAAGAAAGAAAGAAGGCGTCTGCTATTACGGTGCATGCTGCGCAACCAAAAGGTGGCCGGGTATATGTGTGGGCCAACGGCGTGGCGTGGTTCGTGGCGGCAGTGGCTACAGTATACATACAAATCCCAGGCGCAAACCCTCCCTTTCGACACCGCCATATGCAAGCGTCTTTCAGTGGCCCGTATGTAGAACGGCAGATCGAGTGCGCAACATGCAATATTCACACGCCGTGCACGCTTCACCTCCGGAACGAGAGAATTAAGAAATAAACGATAGAGATGCGTACGGCCTATAAGCCGTGCGACTCTCCCCAGGATCCCCCACGAGACATGGGCTTTGAGAACGGGTCTGCTTGTGTCGGTTCCCTATTCTATTTTCTAAATTTATTTTTTTGGGATGGTAAGGCTGAGAAACTTGTGCGGGCGTGATTCACAGCCTTCTGCGACACCTTCCCACCCCTGTGTGCTCTCCCACCACCAACTCATCTCAGCCCTATGCAGGTTCTCGTTCAAAACACGTATGCAAGGCTGGCACCACGGCTGACCTCTGGCTTTGCTGCCATCACTAATTACATCGGCGTTCGCTCTTTCACCCTTTCTTCTGTCCCGAAAACTCCCTAGCTCACGATTACGAGCACCTGGACGGCGCAGGAACCACAACGCCATCACTGGGCGTTCATTTCACCTTGTTGTCAAAGGAAAGACGAAAATAAAAAAAAACTTTGCATGGCTCGGCTCTTTCGCAATGAACACTCAAACGACAAGCCGCCTGTGCTTGTCGTTTGAGTGTTCCTTTTCTTGTGTGTGTCTCTTTTGCGGCCAAATCATGCCATTAAGTTCGCTCTTTCGCCGAGGTGACAACGACACAGGCGGCGCCGTTTTAATTGGGTCACCTCGGCACCTGAATGCATAATGGGTACGAAAGTAGAAACTTTGTAAAACGAAACGTGTGGCGAAGTTTTCAAAAACCAGAGAAAGCGACAATTCGAGGCTGATAGGCTAAACGAGCGGGCCGTTTATTAAAGTGGAAAACATGCACCCTTTAACACAATAGCAGCTACTATAGCGGCGATTCACGCCGAACCATGGATGCTTGATATTTTCGCGTTGAGCGTTTTGTTAATTACGCTTCCTTGTTTTCTTTTTGCTGTTGATTTTGACGCGAAAACAATAGAATGTTCATTGCATATGCAAGTAAAGCATGTCTTTTTTTATTTTTGATATTTCTCGGTAATAAGACACAACAATACTTTTGCAGGAAGTTCACAGATGGACCACTTAAAAAAGGGTACAAATACACACAAACGAAAGGAGAAATCAGTAGACAGGACGAACACTGAACTGCTCATGTGCTGTGCAAGTAGAAATGACAGAAGAAAACCAAGGACAGAGCGTGGTGTCAGTCCTTTTTTTTTTACTTCTTCTTGAACCACACGGCAGTATTCCAGCATGAATCCACTAGACTGCAAGGAAGTGTATTGCTGCAAAGGCGATCACGCTAGTCCAAAAAGTAAAACGAACAATGTACTACGAATAGGCAATGAGAGACTTGTGCCCTTTCAAGTATTTTTGATAAGTGAGTTACTCTCGTAAGCTTAAATAATATCCAGGTGGTACGGTCGTTGGTTAACAACGTTTCCAGAGTAGAACAACGCGTCAAAAAGAAATCGGAAATACAGCTATGTGCAGAACCCTGCCGAAAATGAGGATACAAAAGAGGGGGACGTGGTAAGACGACAAATGAAAGCTATCGTTTAAGGAAGTCTTGATTTGACCCCAGAACTAGCTCGCAGACTCGCCAGGTGCCATTTTCTTGCTTTCGAGACCTCGATCACCAACTTCGTTTTGTCAGAAAAATGAAACTGTCCCGAAAACTCCCTAGCTCACGATTACGAGCACCTGGACGGCGCAGGAACCACAACGCCATCACTGGGCGTTCATTTCACCTTGTTGTCAAAGGAAAGACGAAAATAAAAAAAAACTTTGCATGGCTCGGCTCTTTCGCAATGAAATCGGGGGAAAAAAACGAACTAGAAGCGCGCAAGCAGGGGGAAGAAACTGTACGTGGAGTACGGGAAACAAAAAAATAAAAGAACTGTAGTAATAGGAAGAAAAGGTTGCGTGTATATAAGGGAATCAAAAGTGAAACCAGTAAGACCTCGTTTTCATTTCGGCAGATCGCGCACTTCTTCATTTCCATTTCCCGCCGCGCCATCACCGTGCGAAGGTATTCATCAGGCTGGTGCAGTGCCGTGCTAGGCGGTGCGCGTATTCGCGGCCAGGTCTCGGTCGTTTGCCGAAACCAAAGCGACAGCGCCACGGCGCGGCCGTGCAAAGAATGGCGGCCGTCGTTTCCGCTCCGTTTTGTGCGGCTAACGTAGCGACACGCGTTCGCGGAAGGAAATTTTGACCGCCGTTCATATTTGCGGCAAGCGAAAAAAAAATTGAAAGAAAAAAAATAATAAATATCAAATGAAAATGCAGCGATAGAAAAAAAAATACTCCCCTCCACATTTTTTTTTCTTTTTTCTTGAGAGCTGGGGCGAGTGAATTGAAAAAGAGAAAACGCAAATGACGCCGCTTTATCACTTTCGGAGCAGGACGTGTAGTGTTTCTTTTTCTCGCGCCGTTTTTAGTTCGTTCTTTTTTTATTCCTGTTTCGATGAGCGCCCTCCTGCTTACAACTCGCCATTTCGTAAGCCCTTGCGGCCTTGTGGCGTTGGTATTGACTACAATTGATGCGCTATTTTTCACTTTTGTGTCACGTTTTGATCGCTGCTGGAGATGCTATAGGGCCAGATAATGTGAAGGTTCTGCTAGAATCGTACAAATAGGCTAGCTATGAGTGTTGGCCCTCAATCGAGGGAGGGAGAATTAAAGACTGGAAGTTCTCTTTCAGCCGCTACAAGTATTTTTTTTAGGGACGAAGCTTCTTATGGCGTAGGCTTTTCTGCCATATTTGTCTGTCGTAAACACCTGTTGTACGTGAAGTGTTCAATTCAATTCAATTTTATCTAATCTCAAGGATAAGAGCAGGCACTGGAGAAAAGTGGTGTTTGCCACTCGAGGAGGACCCGAGCCTCCCTGATACATGAAAGCAACGACGACATAGATCATGGGGGAAGAAAAAAAGAGCGTGAAAAGAAAAAAGGTGTTCACCAGCTGGCGCTCGCATCGCTCGCATCACTAAAGGTGTTTCGATAAACAGACAGACATAACACTTTCCGACAATTTCACAAGTAGCAACCCTGCATCTGTTGAAGTAGAAAAGTTCGGGAAATCCCTCACTCACTCACTTACTCACTCAATTTCTATTATACGCTCTACGATGTTATCAACTTAATCATCCTAGTTTTTTACGTCTCCTTGATTTATTAGATGCAAAGCAGCTTATGGCGGGATTTCATCCACTTTACGGTGTTACCAGCATTACTGCGCATGCGCAACAGCTGGTCCAAGGACCACCAGGACGCGCTCACGCGATAGCACGTCCCGACCTCTGTAAGGGGCTGGGTAAGATGATGTGGCCACTCCCCCTTACACTCTCTCAGCAATCACGGGATGACGTCGGGGAACGAGATTCCGCAGACGCGCCATGAACGCACGTGCTCCTGCGTGGCGTGGCGATGAATCCTCGTGGCGTTCTACTTCGCGATGATGATGATGATGATGATGATAAATACCTTATTGGGTTGAAAAGAAGGGGTTTGAGGAGCTAGATGGGTGGGGCCTCATGTCCAAGGCTCCACTAGCTTGCGCCGTTCGCCGGACGTGGTCCAGGAGTGCTAGTTGCACCTCCAAGTCCGACCTTACGAGGAGCGCCTCCCACTGCTACAAAGAGTTTTCTATTTTATACGTGCTCTGTAAGCGGTTGAGTTCATTTGGCCCTGACGAAACTTCCCGAGATAAGGTAGAGGGTCGGTGGCGAGTCGAGACACCACGGACAATCGCGTCCATACTAAGTCGGACGAATTTTGTGCAATTGTAATAAATTTGGGTAAACTCCCGTTTGAAATTTGTGGAGGTCTATGGCGTGTTCTCCTTTAAGACAAATATGTCGCCCTTCACAAATCTTTTAAAGAGTTCAGGATGAGTAAGAGCAACGAAACCTACAATGAATCCAAGGTGTGCTCCACTTGCTAGGACGCGTTTACTTCGGGCAAGGTGCCCTTGATGAACGGAACTTGAAGTCTACCCATGCGCTGCTTCACACGCTACTCGCGGTTTCGTTTTGTGGAAGATGGTGTGATTTAATTTATTTATTTATTTCACACATTCATTCATTCATTCATTCATTCATTCAATCATTTCGCTAGCCTATCATCGTGTTTGGCTTAGGACACAATGCGAAAACGCTTTGAGTGATCGTAAAAGACAGGAAAGAGCTGCTTTTCCTACCAGACGCAAGTAGACTCATCTTCCCACGAGAGAACGAGGCAGTTTCCGTATCCCGCGTGCGTTCATCGTGGATGAAGAATGTTGTCGTATCAACTGGTACTAGCAGTATGTGGAAAGCGCATTCATTGCTCGCCGCTAGTGCTTTGTGCCCGACCTGCGCCCTCAAAGACGACCGTACTGCAAGTGGCTATACGTTACCCCGAATCGCAATATGTCCAGGCCTTGCTTGCACGTCATCACACCGCCATTAGTCACGTTGCTCCACCGAGCTTTCCAGCGAACAGCTTTGTTTTCTTTTCGTTCAGTAGTTGTATTCTTTGTTTTCTAGTGGAGTGCTTCTGGATCGTTTTATTGTTTGTCTGACGCAAGCAAGACAGCAGCGAACAACTTGCTTCGTTTGTCTGGAGGCCGTCTTGCGGATCTTTCACTGTTGTGTTCAGTGCTCAACACGATGCTACGAGGTGGAAGCAGCTGCTCAGATAGACAATATGTGCGAAAGGATTGTTTATATTATAGGCACTCAGGAATCTCAATGGCTGTGCATTTGTATCTGTGCGCAAGGTTAGTGAGTGAGTGAGTGAGTGAGTGAGTGAGTGAGTGAGTGAGTGAGTGAGTGACATCATCCGTCCACATTATTTGATCGCTGTGAAAACAGCGTTGAGGCAGAAAATCGAAAGTCCGACGTTGGCCAGAGTTTGTACCGACTGGCTGCTTGCGCTGTGTAAAAGTGTAAATAAATGAACAAATGATCGCACAAACGAATATTTCAATAAAGAAAGAGATAGGTTCACACTTACGCGATGCAGGATGATGCAACTTTTCCAGTTTATCACGTGATTCACAAGTGATAAGTGCTGCAGCAATATTTTCATGCATTGAACTACGTTGGCACTACAAAAGCTTAAAAAGAGGTTGGCGAAGTTCGACAGCATACGTTCAAACATCCGTCATGGTATCTTGAAGTAACGGCTTTTCGATGTAACAGAAATGCGAGAGTGTTCATGTCCGTGGATCACTGTGCACGCTAAGGCATGTGGGTTTTCTCACGGCGGAGTGTGTTCCACCAATAGAAACAACCCATGCTTGGTGTCTCTTGTGTCTCTTCTAGTTCGACCAGCCATTGTACCCTTCTCTTTCCCGGAGTCCCTGCATCAGGGCCAGAGGTACAACGTTTTGTGCACGGTGTCCAAAGGCGACGCGCCAGTCCACATCACCTGGTACAAGGACGGCGTTCCCGTCTCCACTGCTGGCCTGGCATCCGCGAGCGTGCTGAACGTGACGGAGTTCTCGTCGACTCTCATCTTCGAAAAGCTACTACCAGAGCACCGAGGAAACTACAGCTGCGAGGCCCGCAACGAGGCAGGCGGGGTCACGGTCACCTCCACAATGGTAATTCACGGTATGGCTTGCGATGCACCTTCTTCAA
The DNA here is from genome assembly GCF_013339725.1 of Rhipicephalus microplus. NCBI lineage: Eukaryota > Metazoa > Arthropoda > Arachnida > Ixodida > Ixodidae > Rhipicephalus > Rhipicephalus microplus. Next base: position 15,918,278 of record NC_051169.1, on the reverse strand, counting down.
TGCTTTCTTTTCAGTTTTTTAATGTGCCCCTCACCAGGTTTAGTCATTGCAAATGACCGAACGTAGCGCCTATGTCAGTTGGTGGTAGCGTTACTGTACAAGCTACCTTTAGATAGCAGAATTTCGCATCGTTTTATCAGCCGTGCTAGCAAGCGTGAATTGCGGAGAAGCTTATACAGAGGCCTTTATTTTTTTAACATGAAAGTGTTTTATGCGGAGGACTACGAAGGCTTTAGTGATGTAGTTCTGTCACGGATATGACTTTGATAAAATGTACAGTACAAACTAATAAGAATTTTTTTAGAAAAATATTTCCCCGGCGGAAATGGAATTAATAGCGTGCCGGCATGCTATCTCGGAGGTCATAGTTAAAGCGTCTCAATAGCAGCAACAAACACTGGCTACGGTAGTATCGGGGATTCGCTCACTGTGCAGTTATTTGTCACTGTAGCTATGTTTTATTGCCTTTCGCTTCGTCTTATCTGTTAGCTGTATAGAGTATCATTGTTGAAGTGATGCAGCTTCCACATGCACCAATGGTCTTTCGCCACTGACTGGTTCGTATGCGATAGCACCGTTTAATAACACTAGCACCCACCGACTCAAAGCGGCGCAGAAAGGCAATGATGGCGACGGGCGAATTCGGTGCCCTGGTGGAGCAAGACGGAAACCAGCCGGACGTGGAACGCCTGCGCGCGTTTGCGGCTTAAGCTGCGAACATCTGTCTTTCGTGTTGCTGAAGCGCGGTATGGTTGTGTACGCACGAGAGAGAGAGAACAACTTGATTGGTTCAATCCGGCAAAACAGGGAAGGGGATAAGGACGGAGACTCTTGCGTGCCCGCTTGCCCTACGGAGGCGGGGGCCGTACTACAGCACATGCATATATTACCACATTACATGGGAGTGTGCAACATGTCGTTTCTCACCCTAATAAACGCCTTGGAGAAGTGCACAGTACCAGTATTTATTACGTGCTTGTTGATGTCATCTCCACGCGAGATTCACCATACGCTGTGTCCATGTGTAGGTTAAAAAGATCCTCTACCACAATGGTTAAACCATGACCATGGACGTCAGTCGTCGCAATGTAGATGTGCCACTAGGAATAGACGTGGGTGGATCCACGTCAAATGGTGCTATAGCTGCCAAACACCAATGAAGTTGTTCAAATTTATAATCGCTACAAAGTAAGCACTACTTCTGTGAAGAAACTTTTGACTTTCGGGTTACATTGATTCCTACGACGGAGGGTTAAGCCATGTTTCTTTCTTTGTATTTCCCGGTGCCACCACTGCAGCGAACTTGACAACCGCTAGCGGTAATCCAATTCACTGTCAGTGACCTCTATACTTAGCATACTAGACAGAATACCAGTCAGAAATCACTTTCAGAAACCCCCGTCAGCATTTACTAGTCAGCAAAGTACACCGGCGATCGGCGACAAGCTAGCATGTCGCCATAAAACATAACTTTCAGCATCACCGCATAGCTGTATAGTTGCTAGCCTGCTAATAATTCTGATTCCTGCTGGCAGCATGTAAGGAAGCTCTAGGAGATGGCAACCTTGCATGCAAGGTAAGATTCCCTTGGCAGCGCGGAAATGGCCAAGTCTAAAACAGAATGCCGCTCGCTCTTTTCTTCGAGAAATGATGGATTTAGATTGAGTACCTAATAACCTGACCACGTTCTCGTAACAGGCGCTCCCCACTGCTTGTTCCTTGGTGGCTAAGAGTGGCTTTCTTGAAGTCATTTTACTCTCGTATTGAAATGGCTGATAACCCATTTTGTGACGAATGTGGTAGCTAGGAGACATCCTTGCTACAATGCGCAGAGAAAATCACTTGCAGTCATTCTAGCTCAGAACGCAGGCCGAAAAAGGTGGAAATTATTCTGGAATGTCGCCCTGAGAGGTCATCATGGGTTAAGGTGACGAAGGCCATGCTCAACTTCTTGAATGCACCAGACTTGCGCCGGCAATTATAGACTGATGGGGTTATGATGACTGTTATATGTATGACTTTGTGTGTGCGTGCTCTCCTCTCTCTTTTCATCCGTCTTTATTGCTCCCTCATCTTTTTCTCCAGTGTAGGGTAGCATACCGGTCCTTCTAGACAAGTTAACATCCCTGGCTTTTCCTTTATCTTCTGTTACTTATTTCCTCGAGGCGTCACAACCGTGAATTCGGTTCTTCATCCAATGAGGAACCCAGAGTGCGTGAGCCGCGAAACAAATGAGAAAGCATTAGCGTTTTTAATGAGGTGGTACTCGGCCACACATAAATTATCCATGCGCTCGCTTCTACACGAGTACACGGTCATAATGACCGTGTACTCGTGTAGAAGCGAGCGTTAATTTGTTAACCCTAAGTCCATTATGACCGTGTACAGAGTACACGGTCATAATGGACTCAGGGTTAACAAAAAAAAAACATCTGTATTTCTTTTCGTGGTGAGCACGTCTTTAGAGTAAATGGTTAACATGCAGTTTAGTTTTTTCTACTTTTTTTTTCAATAATAAAGCTATTTCAAAATTCTTCCAGCAATATGATCCCTACATGGCATCTGACAACTTCTAAGGCGTAATCTAAATATGCGATGATGCCTGGTGAGGGGATAATTAAGAAGTTTATGATTACAACGAGAGGCTGTTCATTTCCTGACTGAAAAATGTCTTGCTCTCTGATTAAGCATGAATGTTTAGAGCACATATATATTCCTATATGCAACACTTGGTTTCTTAACATAGAATGCCTTCCTGTTAACCGCACTACTTTCGAGCATTTCATATCTCTCTCTTTTTCTCTTAACACAGAACTAAAGTGCTGTGAAATGTAATTTTATCAATTCATTTGTCAACGGCTTTTACAAGGCTAAGATCAGAAAAAGACGAATGGCAGAAAGGAGGCTCCACTTCACAAACGCATAGTCAGAAAATATTGTCAAGAAAATGAATCTAATAATTCTCGAAATTTTATTTGCTGTTTAAAGTTTTGTTACGCGTGTACGGTACACTTATCATGACTGAAATATACTCAGTCAATGTCGCATGCTACTCATTAGTTCAAATTTCTTGATTGTTACGTTATTTCACACTCATATTTTGCAAAATAGATAAAGGTTGTGCTTTAGCGGATCGTCTTCTATTTACGTGATATTGAAATGAACGACTGTGTGAAAAGCTTATCTCTATATAGTATACTTTGGTGTTTATGTTTAAGCACCGTCGCGGTGGTATAGTGGTTAAGGTACTCAGCTGTATAGTGGTTAAGGTACTCAGCTGTTAAGCAGCCGCGGCAGCGGGATCGAATCCCGGCTGCCGCGGCTGCTTTTTCTATGGAGACGAAAATGCTGTAGGTCCATGCAAATGTGCTAAAGCTGGTACGCACGTTAAAGAACCCCAAGTGGTCATAATATTCTCCGGAGCCCTACACTACAGCGTCTCTCATAATCATATGGAGGTTTTGGGACGTTAAACCACACATATCGATCGATATTTATGTTTAAGTTAAACACAGTACATTTCTGGCTTTATTTGAAGTGTTTCCCAGATATAGTATGCGTGCTTGAGCGGCGCAAAATAATGTGCAACCCTTGTGTTTCTATTGCGTGTACAGTGCCACCTATGTGGCGCATCGAGCCGTCCGACACCATGGTTGTTCGCGGTGGTACGGCCATCATTGACTGCCAGGCCGATGGTTTTCCTGTGCCTCGTGTGAGGTGGACGAAATCTGAAGGCGAGTGTGGGTTCATTGTATGTATGTATGTATGTATGTATGTATGTATGTATGTATGTATGTATGTATGTATGTATGTATGTATGTATGTATGTATGTATGTATGTATGTATGTATGTATGTATGTATGTATGTATGTATGTATGTGTGTATGTATGTGTGTGTGTGTGTGTATGTATGTGTGTGTGTGTGTGTGTATGTATGTATGTATGTATGTATGTATGTAGTTTAAGACTAGACGCACCACACGCGAATAGACTGATCTCACCAGCCGATCTGTGCATGCGGGGTATCCGACAGCGGAACTGCCTCCATCATAGTCGTAGTTCCCAGCGCGGCTGTTGCGGCTGCTTGTAAGTGTTTCAGGTTTACTGGCGTTTCGCAATAATCCTCGACAGACAAGACGAGTTAACGCGGTGAAAACTGTGTCCATCCCTCCAATGTGTGTTATTTTATTTAGGCTTAAGCTGCACGCTCGTGCTCGAAAAAATCGATAGTGCTTACAAGTGGCCATATCATTTCGTCTTGTTGAAGACCTCTCGTCGCTTTACTGAATATATATTAGTAACTAAAAACAAAGCACGTTTCCGTTGTTATGAGAGAAAAAAAATCTTCTGGGAACGTCAGCACACAAGTGACACAAGCTGTGGTATCCGGAAAATCGCTGTCCCAAACTTCGTCTATCTCTCCGCCATCACGGAAACGGGAAAAAATACATATACAGTGAAAGCTCGTTAATTCACACCTCATTAATTCGAAATTTTGGATAATTCGAAATGGTTGCCGCAGTCCGATCCACAGTGCATAGGAGACCATGGGTAAAACGATTCGTTAGTTCGAACAGAAATTGCTGCCTCTACGGATAATTCGAAGCGCGCGCCGCCGAGCGTCATCATCGTCAAACAATAGTGGAAGCTTTTAAGGTCGAACGATAGGTGGCACGACCAATTTTTTCATGCTTCAAGTGGCCTCCGAGCAAGGGGGAGCAAAGTATGGCCTCCAAAATCCAGAGAGCAATTTTTTTTTTCGTAGCCCTCCCGCCATCCCAGCGCCTGGCGCCACTTGTACGCGGGACCCACGGGACGCTGAGGAGTCGGCGGAGTAGTCCTAGCAGTCCTAGGCGCACGTTGTTCGTTCACGCCGTCAAGCCGTCTTATTCCGCATCGAAGTTGCAAGATGCTGCGGGGAAACTACTGCGCGAAGACTGTCAAAGAGAAGGTGGATATTTTCTGAGAGGTTGACCAAGGGAACTCGAGCAAATACGAAATTGCGAGGAAGCACGGCATACCTCCGAGCACGTTGTCAACCTACATTTGCAACAGGACGGCCATTGAAAACGCCTATGAAGCCGAGGATTTTGGCGCCAGTCGAAAAAGGCTAAGGACAGCGAAGTTCCCGGAACTGGAGTCAGCTTTGATTATCTGGGTTAAAGAAATGAGAGCCCAGAGTATCGCATTGAGCAGCCCTATCATCGTGGCCAAGGCAGCCTATTTCGCCCTGCGCTTGGACATTGAAGACTTTGTCGCCTCCGAGGGATGGTTTCATCGTTTCAGGGAGCGGCACAATCCCGTATTCCGCACGTTATCCGGCGAGGCAAACGAAGTGGACGCCGAAACATGCACTACTTGGAGAAGCGACACCCTGCAGCAGTACTTGGAGAGCTACTCACCACGGGATGTGTTTAACGCTGACGAGACTGCGTTATTTTTCAAGTTGCAGACAGACAAGAGGATCACCTACAAGAAAGACAGCTGTGCCGGCGGCAAGCGCCGCAAAGAGCGTGTCACTGTTCTGGTCGCCGCAAATATGACCGGTACGGAAAAGGTCCCCCTTTTTGTGATTGGCAAAGCACTCAAGCCGCGGGGCTTCAAAAACATTCGCTCACTGCCGACGGAGTACGCCGCAAACAAGAAAACCTGGATGACAGGTGACCTATTCAGGAAGTGGCTACTGAAATTCGACAGGCGAATGGAACTGGGCGGCAGACGCGTTCTTCTTGTCGTCGACAACTGTTCGGCGCACAAAGTCGATGTTGAGCTGAGAGCAACTAAGTTGGTGTTTCTTCCGGAAAATACGACTGCGGCCCTACAGCCAATGGACCAGGGTGTGATAAGGAACATTAAGTGCTTTTATAGGCGTTACGTGCTGGAGAGAATGATTTTGTGCGCGGGCGACAAGAAGAACTTCGGCATTACGCTGCTCACTGCCATGCACATGTTGGTGCGCGCATGGGAACAGGTGACCGCGACCACAATCGCAAACTGTTCCCGCCACAGTGGATTTGCAGCTGGAAGTGCGCAGGATAGTTGTGACGTCGACGTGGATGGGGCTGAGGAGCTCATGTCATTGGCATTGCGCGACACTCTTCGGGGCGTACGTTTTGCCGATTATGTTGAAGTTGACACCGGTGCATCGGTGTGTGGTGCCCTGACTGATGAGGACATTATCGCTCAAGTAGCCGGTGCGCAGCCTGATGCTGAAGAGCCAGAAGGTGGGGAAGACGAAAATGACGAAGCGCCTGTGCGCCCGTCAGCTTCTGCGGTGATGGAGGCACTTAATGTGGCACGTCTCTTCTTCAGCTTTGAAGAGGGTGAAGAGTATTCCCTGCGCCGCGTCCGCGCGCTGGAACAGGGAGCCGCAGCTGTGGCATTCAGGGAAAAGAAGCAGATGGTCATCACCGACTTTTTTGGCCAATAAATATTTTTCGTGCCCCCAACCCCGAAATCCACCCATTTTTGCTCACTTTCATGATTTCGAATTTTGTTTAATTCGAAATTGCTCAGCGTTCTCGTGGAATTCGAATTAACGAGCTTTTACTGATACATAAGAATTCATAAGAATGGGGACCGACAAAAAAGCTTCTTGCGCATATCTTCCGTCGAAGTAACTCTATCAATGTAACCTGTGTTGTCGACGGAGGACTTTAATCACGGTAGTCAGTTGAACGCGAATGGAAAAATGGTCCCCATGAAACAGGTAAGAGGCACGCCCGATGGACGCCGACCAGCTGCATATGCCATTTGTTCAATTTTTACATCACGGAAATATTGTTAACGGTAAAAAATTTCGTTCTATGCAAGAAATGAGTAAAAGATTTGGCGATACAGCAATGCGGCGTAAAATCAGTACGCATAGCTCACTCCGGTCGGCGGCACCGCCCTCGACCGGTGGCTCGGGGCTGGTATCGTCGCTATAGGACTACCCCTTCACGATACTGCAGTGTATGGTATAGGTCATAGCCTCACTCTTATAAGGAGCTAAGCTTTGCTACCGCTGTTGCTGTTTTACGGTATAACCACGTTAATAAGTAACACTGAAAGGAATAGGTGAATCCCGGTGGCGAAGTGGACTGCGATGCCGACACGGCCTAGTTTTTTTCGTGCACTGTATGCGCGAGCTGTATGAAGCATCGAGTCGAAAGCTAGACGCATATCATAGCTCCAATTCATGCTAGACGCTTATCAGGCATCGTCGCACTCAGTGAGAAGTCAGTTTAAGCATATCTACTTCCTAAAACTATCTCTGCTTTTTTTATTATTTAAGGAAACACGTTGTATTCATTTCTTGCCGCTGGCGGCGACCACTCCGGCAAGAGAATTGAGCAGGCGTTACGTAGAGTTCTGCTGCCGTTCATAGCTATATCGGTCAAAAAGTGAACCTATTTTGAAGCAACATGACAGTGCTAAACCAACATGCATCATTCACACAGAATTCACTGACACACTCAACAAGAAATTACGCGGTAGTTTCTGCTATGTCCGACATAATTGACACTCGCACACGATCCGGTCGGCGCTTGACATCCCTTGAGAAGACGTAAAATCTGTGTCCTTTTGCTACAGGCTGCTGCTGTTGTAGCAACGCAGCACGGGAACCCGATCATTGCAATTCATCCAAATATGTCCACTCAAGTTCTTCAATGCAGCTCGCTGATGCAGCAGCTGTAGGCAGCGAAACGTACCGAGTGTGCTAAACGTACTGGCATACACTGCGGCAGCGGGGGCATAGTGCAACTCACGGTGAGATCGGTTTATTACGAAGACCTGGATTCTTCTTCCACACAGGCCATCATTCGTGTTTTCTTTTCCTTTTTTGCCAGATTTCATTTTCTTACTTGGAATGAAATGGAATGAAAAAACTTTATTTGAATGGAATGAAAAAACTTTATTTTCATTTTCTTACTTCGCATTTTTTTTTCTATTCAGTGAAGTAGAAAACATGCGGGATACCTCATGCATTGGCGAAAGACTACTTCAAGAGAAAAGCCAGATTCTTTATATTCTCAGCCAATGTATTAAACCTGCTCGACGAAACCTACTCCTCCTCCTCCTCCATCCGAAAGCTTCGTGGGCCTATTATGCTTTTGCGCAGCTTCCAAGGTCGGAGGCATTGGAAACTTTCTGCACTAATCTTGTTATGCACAGCCTCTGTGATCAGCCCACTATTAAAAATGCGTGGATTTCACATTCGCTGGCGTTATAATGTGGCGTAACCATGCATATGCTACGTCATCGATACTTCACAAATTTTGGCTTGCTGCGGTGTCATGAGGGCGACATCACTTGGTGCTGATATTTTGTATCAGTTGGGTTGATGCCCCCGTCCCCGATGCTGACGACCAATTTTGAAGTTCTAAGAGGCAGCTAAGGCGTTCGCCTTAAAAGAAGACAAATTAGGCAATTTCTCTTGGAAGCACGGTACAGCGACCGCCACTTATTAGAGGCATTGATCCCGTGCACTCCAGCCACTCTTTCCCTCACTGATAATTTATGTTTTCCATAAAGCCGCACGGCCTTGTTCCCTCCCTATAATCCCGCTGCAATGATGTCCATATTAAATTCTTTTTTTTCAAGGTCCTCAGTTTTGCGTTCTTCCTCAAAAACTTATTAGCCAAGTTTCATGGTTTTTTTTTTTTTGCTAGCGGCGTTTTCTATGTGACTATTAGCATATTCTCGCGCCATGTAGATTGCCAGTCAATTTATCTCCCCATTTAGTGTTCATTTCTATACGGTTCTAATCACGTCTAGGAGACGTTCCCGGTGACTACAGATCCATCAGCAGCAGCTCACGAATCCACGTGTTCGAGAATGGATCTCTCGCCGTCCACAACGCAGACGAAAAAGACGCCGGCTTCTTTCTCTGTCAAGCTTCAAACGGAATCTCACCGGTTCTCAGCAAAGTTGTAAAGCTCAGCGTTCACGGTAAGCTTTCCAACTTTTTCATGTTCAGATTAAACGCAGGCTTCTTTTCCAAGTCGGCTTGATGCACTCCCCTAACTAATAACATTCGTGTAACTCTATAGCTCGGGAAACAATCGCATTTTAGTTTTGCTGCATAAGTCTTCTCTCTGTGTGATTAATTACACGAACCAATCGCGTCTGTACTTCTAGTGTTCAGTCCAAAAATAACGCACTGGTCATTCCGTACGAGAACCTCTGTGCTAGTGATACAATTAAATTAAATTGCTTGATTTATCCTAGTAAATTATCATCGAAAGTGATCAGATTTCGTTATATATGTTAGGTTGCTAATACTAATTGTATGCACCCTCAAACCTACAAAATCACGTTCAATGATTGATTTGTTAGATTTGTTATTTAACTTTGCCCTTACATGAAATCAACCTTCTATGAAAGCGCCATTTCCCGCGGAACCCAATTAACACACTGTTGAGAGATGAGACTTGGATTTGAACGTTATGCCATAATATTAAAACCTGCATCATATAATGCAGCATCTAAATTATACTAGTCAAGCTGAGCATCTCAAAGACAATTCCACACTTAACAACCTTAAGGCACTTATACTTTGTTGTTAGAAGTCTAATACTTAACAACCAATGCACTTTCCCACTAACACTCGTTTGATTCGACTAAAATTGCTTCCTTTTTTCGTTTTTGTGTTGATTTGACACAGGATATTTTCGTATAGAGAATGCGCCAACCTTCCTGACAGCCATTTTGTTGTAAATGCCCCTTAGATGCATTTCTGTTTAGGTTGTTGTTACTCGAATGGTTATTGATTTTATTACAGTGGCTGCCCATTTCAAATCAAAATTTAAGGCGGAAAGCGTTCAGAGAGGCCACATCGCCAGGCTTCGCTGTGAAGCCTTCGGAGACAAGCCGGTGATCATCACCTGGTCAAGAGATAAGCAGTCGTTCGACCCAAAGGAGGATCCTAGGTATGGGCAAACTGATTTCACAAATAAGCAAGACTTATATTTTAGAAACATACTTGTCTTGAGGCAAGCCTGCAAGAACGGGTACCAGCTCTGATGGCTCTTCATTACATGGTGGAAGGTTTGGCCTGTATTTATTGTCTCCGTTGCTTCCTAATTGCTTCCAGTTTCCGCAAGAAGTTCTGAAAGACGCCGATTAACGAGACTTGATAAGTTCAATAACTTGCTATCGTGTGGACTTTCCGAAGGAAACAGTTTCTGGATGAAGTAGCAATAATGGCTCATGTGTACTCCAAGTAAGGTCCTTTTATTTTGCAGATATGAACTGAACGAAACGGTGCACGGTGGAGGCATTGTGTCCGAAATAACGATTCGTGGCGCAGACCGACGAGACTCGGCCCTTTTCACGTGCCTTGCCAGAAATGCGTATGGGTCCGACGATACGAACATGCAACTCATCCTCCAAGGTAGGACTTCCCAGACGGCTCACGCCCTTCTTTGCTCGCAGGTATTCCGAAGTACACCTGAGCCCTAATACTAATTTCACAGTTTTCTTGCGATAGCTTCAAGTGCACTGTATACTTAACTGGAAGCGCTGTTCTCTTCCGAGGTTGTTGCACATTTCTTTAATGTTCTGCAGGACAGGTAGTAACCGTGGAGCCGAACAACGAGATTGATGTAACTAGAATAATAAGGATGGGGTGGAGCACATTCGGCAAAGCATTCGCAAATCATGAATGGTAGATTGCTATATGATTCCTCAAGAGGAAAGCATATAACAGCTGCATCTTACCGCTACTTTCCTACGGAGCAGAAGCCAGGAGGATTACAAAGTGGGTTCAACCTAAATTGAGGACAACACAGTGATTAAAGGAAAGTGATACGTGTAAGCTTAAGAGACAAGAAGATAGCAGAGTGGGTCAGGGAACAAACGGGCGTTAAGGATATCAAAGTCAAAATCAGGAAGAAGGTCAGGGTAAGTAGCCCGAAGGCAAGATAGCCGCTGGTTAATAAGGATGACAGACTGGACTCCAAGAGAAGAGCAGGTGAAGGGTATACAGAAATCTAGGTGGACATATAAGATTGGGAAGTCTGCGAGTATAACGTGGCCGCAGCAAGCACAGGACCGAGTTCACTGGCGGAGCATGGGAGAGGCCTTTGTCGTGCAGTGAACGTAGTCGGGATGATGATGATGATGATGATGATGATGGTGGTGGTGATGGTGGTGGGGTGGTGGTGATGATGATGCTGATGATGCTGATGATGCTGCTGCTGCTGATGATGATGATGATAATCAAATTTTCAAACGCCTGAGAGAAAGCATGGAAACTTGGGCAAGTTGGTAGAACATAACTTAATGAAGGAACAGCAGAACCTAGAAGCACTACTGCGTAACTACGGAAGCAAAAAAACAAGGACAGAAAAGAGCGCTGCTCTTTTCTGTCCTTGTTTGTTTGCTTCGGTAGTTACGCAGTAACTACTTCTATGTTACGCTGTTCCTACATTCAGCCTGAGATGAATTTCGTTTTGTAAATTAGATGCATTTTGTTGTACGAGCTATATAGATCGTGTATATGACGCACTTGTTTTTGGCGCTTGCTCGTTTCTTGTTGTTCAGAACCACCGGACAGCCCGCAAGAAGTGAAATTGTTAGAGTATGGAGTCGGCACGTGAAGCTTTCCTGGATTACACCATACAGTGGAAACAGTGCTGTCACGAAATACATAATACAATACAGGGAAGACACTGGTGAGTGAAAGTTCATCAGGGGTACTTCTTTCTTCTTTTTTTATAGTGAATGCTGTTATGAGATGGGTTTCTTCTACGTGAATGTTTTACCTTTTTCATTTACACTGTTGCAGGCGTGTTGCTTTAAAGTAGTAGTGATGAATATGTAACTTCGTGTCTCCACACATGCGTCGGATCAGTTCGTTTTTTTTTTCCTTTTTTCCAGAAACCACGTAAGCTTTTTGTCGCTCCCTACAACATCAAACGTGACTTTTCGCGAGACCGTTATGATTACGAAAATTGCGCCCAAACTACAAGTTCGTGATTGTTAAGCGCAGAAGAAATATTTTACTGCTTCACCTTGGTATTATTTACTGAAAAGTGGCAGATGTTTATCCTTTTACTGTTCGAGACCTATGGGAACTTGTAATTTATTTCTGATTCCTACATACAACACTTCACACGTAACCCCCCCCCCCCCATTTTTTTTTTTCTTTTCAGAATCATGGCATCACAAGTCGTCGAACGTAACTGTGCCCGGTTCGGAAACGACAGCCGAGATTCGAGGCCTACGTCCAGTCACACTTTACGTCTTCAGGATTTTCGCCTTCAATTCCTTGGGACACAGCGACGCCAGCACCGAGACGCACGTTCGAACGGATGTCGAAGGTAAAGTCTTAAGCCAAGCACACAAGAAACACTTAGGTTGTATTAGCGTGATACATATACGAAAGAAACACAACACGGGCTCAAAGAGAAAGGTAGGCGCTAAACTTCCAGTTTGAAAGTTTAGCGCCTACCACGCTAATACAAGTTGAAGCAATGACCAACTCGCTCGAACTACAGCGCTTCTGATTATAAGACCGAATATTTCGTAACATTTCGCTAAATGGCCCATTGCACTTAGGTCACAGCGAATATTATTTACTCACCCTTGACATATCCTTACACGCCCACCACGCTAAACTAAGCTGTGGAAACTAAAAGCTAAACGCAAAGCCCGAAGTCAAGCAATCTTGAAATTCTCGAATCTTTTTGGGCGTATTTTAATTCTAGTGTATCTTTGTTTTGAACATACACGTATAAAGAAGTCATACATTCTTCACTTAGAAGGATATAATAAGATGCCATAACATTTTCATAACATTGAAAGTGATCAGTCATGTGCGCGGCACCCTATCAATGCTTCTTTGTTGTTCGTTTCAGTGTGTGTGTGTGTGTGTGTGTGTGTGTGTGTGTGTGTGTGTGTGTGTGTGTGTGTGTGTGTGTGTGTGTGTGTGTGTGCGTGCGTGCGCGTGTGCGTGTGTGTGCGCGTGTGTGTGTGCGCGTGTGCGCGTGCGTGTGTGTGTGTGTGTGTGTGTGTGTGTGTGTGTGTGTGTGTGTGTGTGTGTACGCTAATAAAGACCGTGTTTTGCGGCATATTTTGTTTGCCATCTGATCCGCAACACTAAAATTTTTTTCGGTGTAGTGTAAAACCTATTTATACCGAAGGATATGACGCGAACATTTATCAGCTTCTTAGACAAACGCTTCTATAGTAAGACAAAAAAAAAGAAAACCAACGTTTGTCCCAGTTTCTTTCAACATTAACCCTAACATGCAGTTTTTGCTTCATTGTAGCACCTGGGGGGCCTCCACAGAAAGTTAGGGCTGAAGCAACAGGTTCACAGTCAATCAAGGTTTGGTGGAAGGTAAATATACATTGTTTTTTTTTTTTCGTGCTCAGATATGCTACTGTCCAGTCTTAAAACTTGAAAAACGAGGGGAGGGTTTTTAACATAGCATTGTGACCTTCTAGAATTACATCTAAATTTCCAGCGAAGCTCTTTCTCCCATGCAGTTGCGCGAAGAACATTTGCCCGCTATCGAACCACGTCGCTTAAAACCCAGCTCTCATACGACATGTACGTTTCAAATATAGCCCGTACATAATGATTTCGAATACTTGAAAAAAAAAATTTTTCACAAAAGTTACATCAAGTATTTAGACGCCTAACTCTGCACTCTAATCTTTCTTAAACTATTTCGAATTTCACTATCTTTCTTCCTGCTGTTGATTAAAGTTCTGCCGGGCAGGGATATCAATTCTGCACAGTTCGTGAGGCAATCTTAAATTCAAAGGACCTTAATTCATAATTTATTAAACAAACCGTAATTGCTGCACACACAATTTGAACTGTGTACAGACGCAGCAAACTTGCCGGGAACTAACATAAAAACTTCATCGGCAACTTTTCTGTACGCACAAAAATATGTAACTCTAGCCTCGTGTAATACATCACAGTAAAAAAAAAGGAAGAAAGAGTTTAGTAAATATTCAAAGGCCTTAATTATGCTGAAAGCACTGAGCTGGCGCTCGTGTAGATGGGACTTCCTTGAATATAATTACGACCAGTTTTAAGGCATTCATTCTTAATATGCATGCAGCATTCTAGTTTTGACCAAAACACTGTTTTAAAGTAGTTGTATCTGAGAACTGCAAACCCGAATGTTTTCAGAAAAAAAAAACACCTCATTTAGCTCGCTAATCGGAACTTCTTGAAACTAACCCATTTCCTAGAATAATATCGCTTTGGCTTAGTTTTATGGATGTTTTTTGAAATGATGCGCATAAGTGCCGTAGTTACTGGTGTGGCCGTGAAATTACTGGTCATGCCGTGAAAGTAAACTAAGCGGGATCAGAAACTCGTGTAAGTTTAAGAAAATAAAAAATGATAATAACCTACGAACCGTGCGCACGAAAGTAAGAATGCTGAACAAGGCTGCTGATAGAGGCGTCGCGCTAAACATGCCACAATGTACACCGAATGTGGTATCGGGGTTATGTAATTTTCCAGCATAAAAGTAAGAGTTTGTAGTTATGCGGGAGTTTGAAAGTGTTCGAAAATGAAGTTTTTTCATTCCATGAAAATATTTGAATCCCTTCCAATAGTTGGAAAATCGAACCCAGAAAAGCTGTGGCTGTGGTGTTTATGCATTATCTTTACTAAATATTCAGAGAATAAACTGAACGTGCTCGCAGATATCCCAGCATTTCTCTTGTGCATGACACATATTGTCTCATCAACGACGGTTAACGGTCATCTAAAAATGAAGTTCCTTTGTTAAAAAATTCTGTTCAAATGGGAGCACAAAAATGGCGTGACACTTAGCTTTCTATGCAAGGAGTGTTATCTCTAGAGTAAACTTGTTTCTCACATTATGTCATTTCAAAGAAATCTTATGCCTTCGTGTTTACTTTTCCGTCGTATGCATTTTTTACGCAATGAGATGTTGGATTATTCTAGTTAACCAGTTGGACGAAAATTGTTTCACGCACTGTTGCTCACGAACGACATCTGCCTGAACCTAGCCATATACAGCATCGCTAAAAACAAAGTACCAATGCTTAAGTAACGCTCTACAAGCGCGGTCATTACTCTTGACTGACTGAAAACTTGTCAGTTACCAGTAAGGGCATTCGTGATATTCTAGGAAGCGATAAACTACGCGCCTTGTCGAGTTAAGCAAAAAGAGCGTCGACAGCACCTACGTGTCCCATAATTCCTCCCATGCTCTACATTTTGAGGAAGGGGGAATTATATAGGCATTTTACCTGATGCCTCTAGCAACGCTGAAAATGAAGGCTTAGTAATGTTCATTTGGTCTCTAAATAATGCACGTTCGTCAAAGCTTGCATGTTTATCACGCCTAAATTTATTCTGCCTTCCATAATATATGCGTGGCGTTTACTATAGTAACGCAGCTTTCCCTGGAAACTGCGACACCACGCACTCTGTAGAGCGTTTCAAAGGTAGTACGTAAAGCTTAACAAAATGTAATGACAAAAATAGCTTCTCTTACTCGTTCAACTGTTTGCAGCCTCCGAGAAAAGACCTCCAGTTTGGCCCGTTGAAAGGCTACTACGTGGGATACAAGGTGAAGGACACGACGGAAACCTACGTGTACAAGACCCTCGAGCTCACTCCTGCAAACCTCCACGACGAGTGCCACATCACGAACTTGAAAAGAAACACCGACTACAGCGTCGTGGTGCAAGCCTTCAACGCGAAAGGAGCCGGGCCGCCATCGGAGGAGATATTCGTTAAGACGCTGAAGAATGGCGAGTGATGAGAGCATTCTGTGTTTGTTGAAACGGGACTGTAAGGCTTTGCTACAAACTGAGCCATAGACGAAGGGCGCGTCAGGTGCCATTAGCAATAGCTTTCAGGCGTACGCTTGAAGCGGCACTCAATATATGGATGGACAAATTCACGCTACATTTGTTTGCCCCATAGCCAATACTTTTTCCAAAGCTATCTGCAATCGGCCTGTAAGGAAGGAAAACAGGTGCTAGAGGAAATGTGAGGATACTAAGCGGTTCAAAACAACAACTGTATCCCCCTACACTTGTGGAAGGAAAGGAGAAAGGGAGTTTGAATGTAGGAAGAGTAGAGGAAGCGAGAAAGAGATTGAGGGAGGAAGCGCGCACAACATCGCAGTCCGTCGGTCTTGTGTGATAAACATCGTCACTAACCATCTACAGCCACCCATAGAAGTCTGTTGTCCTTGAAAATTTCAGTAATGCCTTTCTGGACTTCATCCTAATGACTTTTAAGGATGACAATACTGGATGTTGGTTATAGTGAGAACTGGTGTGAAGGCAAGGGAAAGGGAATAAAAGAAGGGTTGGGAGATCAACTAGAGTATGTCCAATTCACTACCGTGCATGTGCCGAGAAAAGTGACAGGGTAAAAAAGATGGAAAGATAACGCATGCGCGTCTTAAAGGCCAACTCCGGCGATTTTTTTGAGGTCAGTGGATCTCAATGAAATTCAATGGGTACGTTCATTTGCACGGTTCCGCCGTTTATGCCAAATTGCAGGCTCGAGAGTTTCGTAGATTCTTTTCCAATGAATTTTATAGCTTGCCTCGAACCGCTCACCACACTTGCCAGAATCAATCGCAACATTGTGCGTGTGACGTTGAGTTTTGCCTGGCGGATGGGACGAACTGATGTGCCACTGCAGCGTCTGCTTGTTTGCTATGAATTGTGTGGGTTTGGCGGGCGCTTCCTTGGTTGAGCGTGCGATTTCCTTTTCCGTGTTCGTGGGCGTGCGATAGCTGCTAAGTGGCGTTGCGTTGTGAGCCACACACAATTCGGCATATATTCACCATAAGAGAGTAAGCGTTTTAGCCAATCGCCGCGAACGGCGTGGACAGGTAGTGCCATCTGGCGGGCATTCTGTGCAGCGTCAGGCAAATCTTTACGTCACACGTAGAAGCGCACTCAGTTGGGTTTTTGTTTCGGTATTGTGGTTTTTCGGTAATTAAAAATTATTTTCAAAACTTTTGAGCATTTCCGTTATCGGATGCGTGAGAAGTGTCTAAGGAACATAAAACCACCATTACCCTGACATGGTCGAAAAATCGCCGGAGTTTGCCTTTAAGAAACGGCAAGTCATCGAGAAGCTATCTCCCCGATGACGCTGCAGATTACAAGCTTATATGTCCTGTGGCCGGTGTGTCGATGAACTTGATGTAATTTTTTCTCTTACTACCCTTTTTATCCTTCATATTACGACCATATTTCTTAACAACCCCGCATGGTCTAAGAGCCAAATGGCGTCACTGGTGTGTTTTCTAAAGCGATCATTTTGGTAGGAAATTTTCCTATAGGGACCCCAAAAGTTCGGGGCCCCAAAGCCCTTCACGTATGGATGCTTTGGGTCAAGCAGGAGTGATGAATTTTCGAATAGGATCGGCAGCGTTTCGGACACTCCCCCTATTCTATGTCACTCTAGCCTTGGCCGAGAGCCGTCATGTTCGTCTGACCAGAAGCTTTTGAGGCAGGCTTAGGGGCTCTCTTTAAATTCGAGAAATAACGACCCAAACCTAAATGTGGTTTGGGTTTTGCGCATGTGCAGTGGCCTTGACGTTATTTCTTTGGAGCCCCAAACTTTTGGGGCCCCTGTTCAAAAACTCTCCATTAATTTAATTTCGTACCTATTTCAGACAACCAGTCTACATGGTTACCTAGTGATCGGCGTAAAGACAGCTAAAGCCTCCACGCTTAAAATGAACTATCTAGAGGTCTAATCAATGTATGTCGTTTGCCACAGCTAGAAGCTATTATGAGATCTGCTAAGTGAAAGACGTACAGTCAACAAACTAAAATTCAGGCTGTTATGGGCAACCCTGTTTTCAATGGAAAAAAAAACTGGTATTTGTCATGAAGCACAAAGCGGCCTTCAAACCAGGATATATTGGGGAAAATATGTCTCAGTTGCATTAAGCAAACGCAATATTTAGACGTATTGCGCCCATAACAAACTGAAACATCAGATTCTGCGACATTACGGCGATATAGCGAAATGAATGGTTAGCGTTACATTATTGCACTGAAAGGTTATTTCGCGTCTGTTTCTTTCAGATCCGCCAACCTCTCCAGCAGTCAAAGTTCAATCGTCTACGTCATCGTCAATTAGCGTCTCTTGGAAAGCGTCTGACGCGAACGATGTCATGGGTGAGTGCTCTCTACACCTTTTTTATTTTGATTCTCAGAAGAGCTTTTTCCCGCATAACTGGTTCGGTGAGGTGAAAAACTTGTCAGAACAGCGCGAAAGATTTTATATGAACTATTTGATTGGTAATAACTAACGATCATGCGTGACGTGCTTCTTGGCGGTTGGTTTAGCCGATGGCGGTTATTGCGTGATCGGCAGATACTTGGACCACATGACATTAGTTAGGGTATAATTCTGTCCTGCCTGCAAGACTGCAGGACACGAATAGCTGTAGAGGATTCAATTGCACGCCTCACAGACTTCGATGTGTGTGTTTCGAATCTGCGTGACTTATTTTTTTTTTCTTCCTGATCTACAATTCCCACTTTCGACATTATTTCAGGTTACGTGCTGCACGTGCGAAAAGACTTGGGCGAGTGGAACAAAATCAATGTGCCTCGAGACGCGGCCGAGTACACCGTAGACCAGCTCACATGTGGTGCTTCATATCAACTCTACCTGTCCGCTTTCAATTCGGTTGGCAACGGGGGACCAAGCAATATCATTTCGGCTAAAACCATTGGAGTTGGTAAATCAGCATTGACTTAGAATCATTTGTAACGTTTTCTTTTGTAGATTAGTTTAAGGCTTTGTATTTCGCTATGCGTTATTCGTAAATGCGTACTTTATGACTTCCAAACTCGATCTTGCTTTAAAAATAAAGAACTGTTCTTTTACATCCCACTCTGTTTTATCCTCTTCTTATCCAGAATGGGATGAAATCTTTTTTTCGTCCAATCAGGCGTAAGCGCCCACATTGCAAGTCTTTCACAGGATTGACGAAACCACGTGATCTCGCTAGCCATTTATATAGACTCACTTGCTTACTTAACCACAAGGTATATGGCAAGCCACTCGTATGTACTCAGGCTTATTAACTTTGCCTTATAAGAGATGAGTGGAACTTCCTAAAGTCGCCACCACCGAGGAGCAAACTTCTTACGTTAGGTGTAAAACTCTGTGTAACAAAGACAGCTTCAATGTCTGACCATAATGACAAAGCAGATGGGCTGACGATTTTTCTTCGTACCATTTTTCCGACACATCCGTTGCATTTTTTCTGCGAATGCTTGTTTCAAATCTCTGAATTCGGGTACGCACTGGCATTGTCTTTTATGCCTTTGGAGTCATCTTGTTTCTCATTGCTAATCATCAGGAGTTATCATTTTCTTACGCTCAATATTTTGAGGAAGCAAACCTGACCAACTACTGGCGTTGTCACGTTACAGCACCTGTGGCTCCAGACAAGCCATCACTGATCACTATCAACTCTACATCTATTGCCATTCACCTGGACTCGTGGCATGATGGCGGTTGTCCGTTCATTGCTTTCGAAGTTCGCTTTAGGAGGCAGAAAGATAAGGTGAGAGCCAGCGGTATTTTTTTTTCGCGCAATTTCTTCAAATTCGTGACATCAGCAGGCATACGAACCGAGCCTTGGTTAGCCCCACCTCACCGACTAGCGATCTGTGGAAGTGGGAAGATATTTCAAAAGATTACACAAAACCATAAATTGCAGAGACATGCGCACATTCACTGCAGCTCACTCAACATTAAGCAGGAAAATAGTCTGTAGATCTTATACACCTAATGCACCCATGCTTACACACGACAGACAAATGCATACATCGTGACTATATATATAGAGCCACCTTAGAGCATATATTACGGGAATGTACCCATATAGTACATATCAAAACTGGTGCAACTTCTAACAACCACAGCATCAGTTTGGACTGGTAGTGGGCGTTGCTCAGCTGAATCTTGAAGCACCCACTTTGGACAGTCCAGCCAGCCAAGGAAGCCGCCAAGGGCCGGCAACCATTAGCTGAAGCCTAGGTAGCGAAAACGCCCATTCCATCAATTCAGTATCAGTGGGCAGTGTAAAAGTTGCTCGATTCGACATGATCAGTAGGATAATGCGCTCACCTGTGAAAAAGTAGCGCTTAGCGTGTTAACACTAAATATTCTGTGTAAATCATTTACCTTTCAGGCTTCTGCTGTGAAATGCTTAGCAAAATTTGTGCTTTTTGTACACTACGCATCTGCACATCTAAAAAAATGTTGCTTACTTTTTCACCTAATACGAGTCTTTTAGGAAAACATCGTAGTAGGCTTAAATATTCAAAGATATGATATTCTCTCTTGAAGAAGGCAAAAGCTTGCGCATATGTCTGAAGAGCACACGTCATCAATCACTGTAAACAAAAGCCTACCAATATTTCTCCAGCCCACTTTCATTGGGTTTTGCGCTCGTTTGTCGATATGCTATACAAAGTGGCTCATCTATTTTCGGTGAACGAGCTGTTCTTTTTCAATAACTCATTACCCTGCTTCGCTGGTAGTTTGGCTGCTTCGCTGTGCTATGGCGTATTGCAAAAAAACAAAAACAAACAAGACGTGCCTGAACGTCTTTGTGCAGGTGGCACCACTTTAACACATGTGTTCTCTTTTTGTGTGTCTGTTTTTCAGGTGTGGAACGTCGTCGGACACAACATCCCCCCTCAGCAAAGGCAAATCCTTTTGAATGACCTTATCCCCGGAGTACCTTACTTGCTTCAAGTAATAGCGAAAAACGAGGCAGGCATAACCGAGGCCGAGTACGACTTTGTCACACTTCCTGCAGCACAAGGTATGCCTTATTTTTTATTTATAATTGACAAACTATGGGAAGGTAGGCTACATTATAGCCGGCTATCTCAACATCATGACACAGGATCTAAGCTGATATAGTACTTGTCTGTCTTCAGCGATCAGTCCTGCGTACAACAGTTTAATCGCTTTTGTGTCGCAGCACCAGCCACTCCGTCGCTAGTGGTAGAGAACGAAGCCACGCCTTTCTACCTCGAGCTGGGAGTGATTCTGCCAGCCTGCATATCCCTCATTGTCGTCCTCGTCGTGGGAGTACTGGTGTACATCGTGCTTCGAAAGCGATACTCATCGGACAGTTCGAATAGCGGTGAGCACTGAGGCGGTCTTCTTCGTCAAATATGTCGCATAGTAAATATACAGATACATAGTGTCGCGGTACTAAATGCGCAATTCGCAGTTACTACTGGCTATTCTGCTACTCTACTGCGCAGTGAACGGAAACCTTTCTCTTGCTTTGGTGAAGACATCTCTGAACACTTAAAACTGAGTTTGCATACTTTTATTTATTTAGTATTCATAATAGATCATCATACAGGCACAGGATCGAAACTCATCTGCCTAGCTTGGTTTATGCAAAGCATTAAAATTCCTCCGCTTAGCGAAATCCCTCGAAAACGTCAATCCAGACAGGACGGCTCTGCTTGATACCAATAAGCACCACGTGTCCAATATGTTGAAAAAAAAAACGAAAATATAAGTGAGCTGGTTCGCCTTGGTGGAAGAGTGGTTATAGTGCTTGGCTGCTGACTTGAAGGTCAAGGGTTCGATACCGGCCACGGCGGTGATCGCATTCCGATGTGCCATGTCAGTGCATGATAAAGAACACTCTATGGTCGAAATTTCTGGACCCTTCAACTAAGGCACCTTCCCTGATCATATCGTGATTTCGGGACGTGAAACCCCACATATTATTAAGATAACTGAGCTGGTCTTATAAGTCAAGTTACTTTACAGGTGATCTCGGAATAATTTGTAACGCAGGTCACGCAGCCGCACGCCAGCGGAGCATGCTTGAGCGTAAATACAGGCAAGGTCCGAGCATGAGTGGTCTCCTTAGCCAACATGTTTCGCTCTTTTTTTGGGCAGCTGGACTGGCGTTGTCTTGCCCCAAAACGGCAGCACTAGGTGCCCGTATCAGGATGACAGAGAAGACTATAGACGGATCGGAGCCGGTAGCATTCTCCGCGCCTTTATTTTTAAATATGAAGACTCGTCGATTTTTCGCGGGGTGCTTTTGCCATAAACCCCCCTGAGAGACTACGGACGAGTAAGACGGCATTGCTAGAATGGTATTGCAGCCTTTTTTTTTCAACTGTGTTATCTTGTTCAGCGAAGTATTAGTTCTTGTTTATATATATTCCGATCCGTGTTACTCTCTATTGGTAATACGACGACATTTATGATTATCACATGACCACTCGAATTATGGGTGTATCTGCTTCACCTTCAGTAAGACAGTTTACGAAGCGAAATAAAGCGACACATTCATGAGGCGGCTCATCTCTACAGCCCTTTATTTTCGAATCAAATATCTTGGTACGTATGCATTTGCGCTATAAACAATGATGGGATCTGTCCGATAAAAAGCGAGTATGCTGACATTTAGAGCACATGTGTTCGTTTGTTGACTACTTTAAAGTAAATAGCATCATAGTAAATATTTATGTAACAGAAAGCTTCACAAGTGAGGTTTAACGTCCCAAAACAGCTATATGAATATGAGAGACGGTGTAGTGACGGACTCCGCAAATTTCGACCACCTGGCATTCTTTAGCGTGCACCCAAATATGAGCACACGGGTCTACAACATTTTCGCCTCAATCGAAAATGCAACCGCCGCAACCGGGATTCGATCCCGCGACCTGCGGGTCAGCAGCCGAGTACCTTAGCCACTATAGACCACCGCGGCGGGGCAGTAACATAAAGCTGTCTCGATAGGAACCGGGCGAGATTCGTGTCACTGGCATGTATGGTTTAAATGTTTTAGCATTTCTTTATCAGTCGGGCCACCGATATTATCATGGTTGCATCAGATCACAAAGCCAATGGTACTTGCAGTTTCCTTTCATAAGTATTCTGATCGACTGATAAATAGGTTTGAACGTAACAATAGAGGGGAAAGCCACCTAGCCAACGCAAGCACGAAGACTTGTGCACAGACGCGGGTGCATACGCGCACCGGCCATGCCCCATTATCAAAGCGCTAAGTGGCACCTTGGGGCTACCGTTTTGCAGCAACGCAACGCAAACCTATAGGTGCTCTAGGAAGTAGCACTTGCTTACTAGAGAGACCACGCATGCGCAGCCCATGGTACAACTCTTTTTTTTTTCTTACGGGTGCACTTCACCAGCGATCGGCTGCGTGTGTGGCGTTCCGAATTAGTCCAGGAGCACCTGCACAAATTTTTGTGTGAATATATTGCATTGGGATACAAGAGTAAGCCAGACTCCTGATATAACTTGCGTATTAGGTTTTCCCGTATACTACTGCGTTCGTGAGTGTTTATTTTTCCGATTCTTTTTTTTCAATTATCTCGCTTTGTTTCCTATTTAAAACCTTCCATCATTACAATTGTGAGAACATACTGGTGATATTCCTTCATTTGAACTCCCAAGGTCCCGATGTGCAATGTCTCATGGTCAGTTTGCTTCAAGTCCACCTCGACCGCGC
The DNA here is from genome assembly GCF_013339725.1 of Rhipicephalus microplus. Lineage (NCBI taxonomy): Eukaryota > Metazoa > Arthropoda > Arachnida > Ixodida > Ixodidae > Rhipicephalus > Rhipicephalus microplus. Next base: position 15,894,770 of record NC_051169.1, on the reverse strand, counting down.
ATTGTGCAGGAAGTTCCGCGTACGGGTCGCGCAAGGGAACCCACCTCCAGGAGTGCCTCCACTTGTCCGAAGTGGACCCGAGCCTGGGCAAGAAGACGATGTCCCTGGACGGCCGCCTGGACTACTACCCGACCCCCTACGCCACCACCCGCGTCAGCGACATTGACGAGAGGAAAATGTCCGAATGCTCCTACAAGCAGGTTGGTGTGCCTCCTCGGACTGTACGAAGCATACTGAAAAAAAAAAAAAGGTTTGCACGGTGAACGTGCCTTTTCTTGTTTTCTTTACAAATAGCACAGGCAAGAGTAGTCAGTAGAAAAATACTGCGTTTATTTATTTATTTTTTTATTTAAAGAGTGAAGTGGTTTAAGCCAAAGGTTAGGCGTCATCTGTTCATGTATACATAGCTTGTTCATGTATACTGCAGCGTACTACACTCCTGCAGGAGGGTGGGAAAGAGGAGAATAATAATAATAATAATAATAATATCTATGATGAAGTCACGTGCCAAAACAAATGGGAAGGGGAAGTGATGGGGAGGAGGCGGTAAGGAGGACAGGAAGGCCACCAGCTTTTCTGCTGTCACAGTCTTCACTCCACTAGCGCGTAGCTTCCCCCCGTTTTCTTTGTATAAAAATTGCAGTATTTAAAACCTTTCTCTCAATCACATAGCCGGGGTAACGTGAAGGCCTAATTTCAACAACAGGGTATTCATTGAACATCAAAACATTCTACTTTCGCGACAATAGCCGAGGACTGTAAGTCACCACAGCTGCCAGTGGGCCACGCAGTGGGAAAAGTAAGCCACTGCGGTGGTCTTCATTACACTCACCCCTTGGCGCATGACGAGAGGGCAAAGGAGTTAATGACATAATTAGAAAAGAAACATTGCAAAGTACCCGCCCGAAGGAAGATGACAAGGCACCTGTAAAGATTGCTGTGTACCGCGGAATCTCTTTGGTGTTAGAAAACGCATGTATTCAATGCCACTATAGGGTCGCAGGGGACCTACTTAAAAATGGTTCAGTTGCAAGCCGGCGGAGTACCTTTTGCCTTTGTCATTCCGATTGTTAGGACAGCCTACGCTATCTTTTCATATGCAAATGAACTGATAGAATACGCTATAGAAGACAAATTCAGTGGGGGTGTATGAAAAAGTTTTTCAGGTTCTCAAATCGGTTATTCGTCGCAGAACGCGCGTAAAGAAAACCGTTGAAGCTGTTGAAACGTTGACTCGCTTTGATGTCGTCGTCATTTATTCGCACTGCTTATCTCGCCAATCTAGGATTTCAATTACAAAGCGTGTTCCCTGCTTCTTTTGCCCTGCTTCCACAAGGCTCAGGAGGAGCCTCTTTACGCCACCGTAAAGAGGACGCCTAGGCCTCCTAGGTCGGATATCCATGTCTACAATTACCCTGGTACAGTAGCATGTTCTCGAATGACTTCCTTGTTGCGTGAATAAGAACCGTTGTGTTGAAGTTTTGTGTTGGCGTGATTCAGCTTGTGTGACTGGCTTTTATGAATTATCGATATAGCTGCATTCTATACAAGCAATGGTGATAGAAAAACATTGGGGTGATTTGAAAAACTAGAAAGAAGGCAGGAAGGTTAACCTGCCCATTCCCGATGGGCTACATTACGCTGCAATGGGAAGGGGCAGTATAAAGATGAAACAGAGGATGGAGAAGGGAAAGGAACAAGCAAAAAGTGATTTCAAGTTTTCAAAATTCTTACGGCTGTAACGTCAACTTTGCCGAATGAAATAGGTTTTAAGCGATTGTAATTTAACAATTACATAGAACGTTTAAACTCCACAACCGTCGTTAAATGGAGCATTTTAGCCCTTATATTAAAGCTTGGTGTTTTCTCTTCTGATAGTCTGCACCATCAGGTGATGTCACCAACTGAATCGCTAGCACCGAAATACGGGGAATGTGGTGACCCAGTATTCTGGAAGCTACAATACATTTATGTATAAATTATGCATTTCAAGATTTCATCTACATAATGCCAACTATACACTGCAAAAATGTTTCTCCCTGTTTTGTAGGCTGGTAGAAAGAGTATTTACTTCGTTCTGTAAACAAGTACATTTCTATCAACTTGGTGCTGAGCCCTTTTCTCACATTTGCAGCACCCACACTGACAGATTCACTTCGTGGTTACAAGCACAGTGATCCTAAACTGTGTTTAAATCCTCACTGGCACCAAAAGCAAAAAAATACGGGGCCAATTCATTTAATCTATGGCCATTTTAAAGATGCCCGAAAATGTAAACGATGTTGTTAACTACGGCTGCGATTTCTAGGAATGTGAATTCCCATATGTGGTTTAAAACAAGTCGGCTTCCGGGATGTTTTTGAAGGCTGTAGTTTTTCTACACAAGTGTCTTACATGCATTTGACATAGGCGTAAGTGCCCAAGGTTTCGTTCACCATGTTGGCATTCTCTCACTGTCGGAAAAAATGATCGTGCTTAAAAATCACTTGTGATATAGGCCTATGTATTGATTTTCTTGGAGGCAGCTTCTATATTCATCACAATTGCCCACATTGCATTTGCGCACAGCAACTCTGCAATAAGAAGAGCAAGCATCGTAATAGCAATATAATAATCTAAAAAATGGTGATTTTTAAGGCACTTCTTATTTTGCATTTCTCAAATATCATATGATTATTCAAACAATTCTTCCGAACAATGTTCCTAACAAAGCTGAAGTCATCGGACAAATATTTTTGTGATGTACTATGTTATATTCACACCAATCAAATAAATCTATATTTAGGTCGACGCGTAACAGGCAATATTACGTATTCAACTTAATTCAGCGTGTGGCGCATGTGTAGCATATTGAACGGCATTTATGACTGGCATAATATTAATCACGTCAGAATGTGGCATGGCCGCTATTGATATTGAGCACGTATGCAGAACAGCAAACATGGTCGGTCGTCTCGAACACATGACTAACGTATCGCAGCAATGAACACTGCAGAGTTCGTCAGAAAGAAGTAGGCTTAATTGTAGTGGAACGGCAAAAGTGTTTCGCAGATACAATCTGTTATGGCGAAACGCCACGCGTCAATGTTTCCTTCAGAAGATCCTATACAGGTGAATAATGTTCTATTGACATGCTGCGGGAGCAGAAATAAGGAAAAAGATGGGAGAAAGCGCGCACTTTTTATACTCTTTGCAGCAATAAAATAATTAAAAAATGGTCGGCATCGCCGCGGTGGTCTAGTGGCTAAGGTACTCGGCTGCTGACCCGCAGGTCGCGGGTTCGAATCCCGGCTGCGGCGGCTGCATTTCCGATGGAGGCGGAAATGTTGTAGGCCCGTGTGCTCAGATTTGGGTGCACGTTAAAGAACCCCAGGTGGTCGAAATTTCCGGAGCCCTCCACTACGGCGTCTCTCATAATCATATGGTGGTTTTGGGACGTTAAACCCCACATATCAATCAATCAAAAAATGGTCGCTGGAGTTGTGAAGATTGCGCCCCTCGAGATAATGTAGAAAAATTATTGTGCGCATATCATAAAGTTGTGACATGTTTATTGTTGTGCTTTGGGCACCTTGCAGTAAGTAGTGTTGATAATAGATCTTAGTTGAAAGAACTTTCCAACGAAATAGCTGTTTTCTCAAGACAAGATTTCTCTTGCATACAACACGTTCCTGTCGCGATGAGAGAAACTTCTACTGTGCGACAGACATGTTTTTGTCGCGTGTGTGTTCCATCAAGAGATAGCTGAATGGCTGCAACAGAAACTAGGGTTAATACAAAAAGAAAAAAAACTATTGTAACAATGGCCACTTGGTCGTCTCAAGGTAATCATCCTTGCGATAATGGGAGAAATCATGTGTAACACTACAGATACCTACTCACACAACAGACCTCACAGCAGAGCCTTGTGATAGACAACTGAGTAACAACATGTCGTGTCCCAAAAGAGGACATTACATTAGAATTTTACGTCCCCGTATTCTGGGGCATTTTTTCAACTTGCATTTCCCTTTTCTTCTTGAGCATATGGATGGCGCTTGGGATATGCACGCCTATTAATTGGCTTATGGATAAAGAGTTGATACTCCGTGCTTGGCCTTGCACTTTTTATTACTTTCTGTCCGCGCCGCATGTCAACATTTATATATGATTCAACTAGTCTGAAGGAAGTATTGTAGAAGTGGCTTAAGTATTTCTGCTTAAATTATTTTATTTTAATTACCGCTGTTGTTTTTTTCAGTGTTAAGTTCTTCAGCCGACGTGGGTGACAGGCGGGCATTGTCTAGTCATTGGAAAATGGCGACAGCGGTGGTTAAGCTCGACGACGGTCCTGAAGGTTTAGAGGGTGAGTTCTGTATCTATGAATCCTGTTTATCACCTTTACTGTTTTCGCTGCGTCTTCTGGAAGCGCTAAGCTTGCGATAAAAGAAGTGCCAATCAGCTTTGATGAAAGCTAATTCTGATTTCGTAACTGCCTCACACCTCATTCCCATCCTGTTTTTTTTTTTGCAGTTAACCACTCGCCGTCAAAGCGGTCCCATAGAATGTCCCATAGGTGAAATGAAAACTAGGTGAGCATTTCTTCAAGCTACGTTTTTTTAAATTAAATTATAATCCAAGCACGTGACTTTTTACTCGGTTTAGAGTGGTTGCATTAGGATTATTGGCTCGAAGTGAACAGCAGAGATTGGGAAGCAAAGAAGCCTCGTGTCACCATTGCTTACAGGGCCTACTGGTTTTTGAGCACAGCTCTTGCGCGCCCGATTTTTCGTTAGGTGGCGTCATGCTCAGTGTCACCGTGGGTGGCGTAACCACGTAAACGAGTACATGACACAGGAATACGGTGAGCCTACTATCATGTACAGCAGATCCTAAATGCCTAACGAAAAGGAAGTATGCGCCACTTCACTTGGGCTAGCGAAAAGTAACACTGGTATAGGTGGCACTAATACGTGCTACGAAAATTAACAGGCTCTGTGACCCCAATGGGACGACTTCAGGATTCTCTTACAAGAAACCCAATCCGGATACGACTGCTAGCCGATAGGGTTCGTCGGTTGCAGTCTCACAAGCTCAAAACCGTCACTTCTAAGGCTGATCGCCATGATTGAGCAGCCATACTTGTATTGGTTTATGTGCTCAACGTTCGCTTATTCACCTCACATGCCAAGGACAGACATCACGATTCCTTTCTTCGGCATGCCTCTCTACTTTGCATTGCTGAAACCAGGACGAATTCCAACAAGCCACCGTAGTCGTAGACTACCAGTACTGGGGCACCGCTCGCCGAGACCCCAACCGATTGGCGAGTGTGGCTATGTTATACTTGCGTACGGGTATGTCTGCAGTACCCATCAAAATATTTGGTACCTCGGATGTAGTTGTTGAATTCTTGAACGTTGGAATATTGGCCACCGATTTGGACAACAACCAGCTGGTAGTGGCTGGGTACTACTCAGCCTCCGTGCTTACCATGGGCGTTGTGCACGTATCGCAAAATCAAAATACCTGATTAGCAGTGCTCCGAATTCTAATTAGACAGCACCATAATCGTCGGTGACTTCATTTGTTTAATTTCTTTGAAAGCACTGACACGAGTGAGCTGAGTTATTGCAACACTGTGTAGTTTGAGAAAACAATCAGCCTACATTCCTACATGGTTTTTCAACGTATGGGGTGCTTCTTCCTTATTGTGTACTAGGTACGGGATGCAGACCAGTAGTCATCTGGCGCTGTAAGCACTGTTGCTCAGAAAAGGAGAAACTAATGGACAGTATGAAGTAAAGAGGGCTTCCCACAGATTCTCTGAAGATATTGGGTTCCCGGAACGTGTGTGTATATTGCACAAGTGCAAGATGGTATCTGGCGTTTCTTGCGCTTTCTGTGAATTTCCGGTTCAATTGATTCATGTTGACATATATACTGCATGAAAAGAGTCGCTCGAGTGGAGTTACTGCCGGCAAGGTCTTCCATACCAACCGTGCCCGAGGCAACACTGCCGCTACCTATCTTCACCCACTGCTCATAGCTTATACAGCGTCGATGTTCATTTACCATGCTGGCTTGTGTTACAATACACACCTCAAAACAAAGTTGTTTCCAGGAATTTTTTATGCAGAATTGATTGTTTTCCATCCAAAAAGACCACTCAGCTGAACTGATTCCGGCATTTTGTTGACATTATTTCTTTTCAGACCACGGACACAACGCTGTTCCTACTGCACCACAGAAGGCCAAAGGAAAAACAAAACGATACAGAACACTATTTTTCTCGACCAACGCCCATTTTGCGCGCCATGCTCAGAGACACTTTGTAAACGGCGTGTTCGGCGAAGGTCGTCACCGAAGGCAGGACGCGTGCTCACTGCGAACTCGTGCGCCTTTTTTCGGACTGAGCACGGGGAGCGAGTCTTGCTCGTGCCTCATTGCGTTCTGACGCCTCGCGATCCTCTCATCGTCATTATCATCGTCCACAATATCGAACATCGATGTGAAAGCAGCCTCCCCTTGCATACATATCTAATTGTGCAGTGTGATATAAAAACTCTTGTCAGCGCGAAAGCAATGTTGAACGCGTTGATCGTGCTTTCATTTTACACGTTGCCATGTTGTGCATGTCAGGTTCCCATCCGCTGTTGTTTTTTTTTCTTGAAAACTGCCAAATGTGGTGTTTCAAATGTTAAATAGGCGTAACTGTCGCTAGACTTCATGCAAACATTGCTAATTATATACGAGCCCATCAGTTGAAAAACTGTAGAAGCCAAATGCTTCGATGTCACTAGGTGTGAATACTCTAAGATAATACTGATTCTAAATGGCCCACCTTTACAGAATTGTCACAATAACATTACGCCAGGAATAACTCGAGCGAAAATTCTATCGACTTTTCTACGCGTTTATAAGAGATAATTTTAGCACTCAGGTGGTTAAACTGAAGAGGGTGATAAACTATCCCTGTCGTTAGGTTTAGAAGCGCTGTGCGTGGGATAGCACGTCACGTTTGTGTGCTGGTAACGGAATTTGGGGGATAAAACCGACCTATAGTTTAGGAGACAGATACAACCACTGAGAGAGCACACATGTTCGGGACTTTTCAGATAAACACGGTGGCTTGACCCTTCACTGAAAGGAGCAATTGAGGCTCGTGCTGTCATTGCCAGAACCTTAATTATTACCTCATGGTATCTACCTAAGATCTCCTTTCTTGTTTTCATCTGTGGCAGAGCCTACTGAAAACTGCCTTGCAACCTTTTATTCATCATCATCATCATCAATTAGATTTTTGACCGACCCAAAACACGGCAGCGAATTTTTTCACCTTGATGCATAAGAGAGTAAAAAAAATTAAACTGGTGTTACAGTTTGGTAATGTAGTTTATGTTGTTGCCGTGATGAACATGTGATACAGTAAAGAGATCGAAGATGCTTTAGAGTGGGCAGTGTGGGTGCCGAGCTGTGTTCTATAGGGCCAAGTGTGAAGCCCACTCACTGCCATATCGAATCGCCGTTGGAGGAAGACACAGGTTTACGTTTTCGAATGTGTGCATTATAGCGTTTCCCTGACCCCTCTATGGGCATTTTCATCTATGTATAGTTGCCACATTTTGTTAAGCGAACATTCGCACTGCATCGACCACGCGTGTACATATGGCAAAGTTGTTACGATGTAGTGTGATGCTGTGTCTATGCATAAAGTGTTCATACGAAAACTTCCTTCTAGGAATTTACTTGTCTTGGCTCCTGCCTGTAAAGAACTCACTAGAAGAAGAATACGGACGCCTGCTACTAAGCGCTCCTCCTCCACGCCTTGTTGTAATCATTCTACTTAACTTCCTCTAACCAACATGACGTCAGCAAGATTTTCAAAAGGGTATGAAACTGAACTACTGAGTCTAGCTTTATGACTACAAAACAGCATGACAAACTACGACACAGAAAGAACAGACAGGCCCAACTACCTGTAGTTTCTCGTGCTGTTTTCCAGTCATAGGCAAGATCAACTTAAGAGAGGGGTGGTCACTTATACAGGCAATGAGCGCTATCTTCTTCTCATTGGAAGAAGATGCGAATGTGGTAGACAAACTTCTGCTCGATAAGCACACGTAAGTACACGCTCAATGGTGAACAAACACAGTCCTTCATACTATGTCGACGAGTTGTCGAACAAGAAATGAAGCTGCAAAATTTCGACTGTAGGACTCGTTTTAGTAAGGTACGCAACTGCCCTGACCAAGACAACTGCTTTTGTTAAAACGTTTACTTCACAAATACATTTCCTGTTTGATGGTTTTGTCACTCCAAGTCTTCATTCCTTCCTGCCTTATTGGGCGACCTTCATCAATTGGTACTAAATAAAAATAAAATTTGAGCTATGGTTTGTCAATCAAAAGGAATCGGGCATAACCAGCATTTACTTCGGAAAAGTGAAGAGCGTGTCTTCTGCTTCCTGTGCTGTTCAGGGTCGACCGTATCTAAGCTGAGCTCCTTAGTGGTATTCAATACATTGACGTAGAGACCTCAGTTTCACGCTTGTAGGCGCATATATATCACCTTCAAACCGTTTTGAACCTGAAAGACTACGTGCACTGTTAACAGCCACACCTGGACCATGGATCATCACCGGAGATTTCAACGCTCACCACCCACTATGGGGAAGTCAGAAGACAGACAGTCGCGGAAGGCAAGTATTCTCCTTTGCTCTGGAGCAGCAGCTGCTTTGTGTAAACGACGGAAGCCCAACGTTTTTACGGGGAACGACATACAGCAGCTGCCTTGACTTGACATTTGTGTCACGAAGCCTAAATGGAAAGGTCAAGTGGTTCGAAGACTATGAAACTCATGGAAGCGACCACATACCAACTTATTTGAAGATCAAGGGCCTGGAAAAATCGCCAAACTACGACACTTCAACTCGCATCGACTGGACAAAGTTCAGGTCACTGACGGAAAGAAGGTGTCAAGAAAATAAAGCGCCTCCTCTTGACACCCTCGAGGATATGATTAGAGGTGCTACTCAAGAAGCGACCTATCATATTCAACATACTTCAGATTATTGTCAATATCAAGCGGAATTGGAACGGCTCAGAGCGATCCGTCGTCGCGCAGAAAGAAGATATAGGCGCACTAAGTCCATTCACGACTTGAGGGAGGCAAGGCGCCTACAGAAAAAAATTCAGCGGCGAATCATTTCACTTCAATCCTTTCGCTGGAAACAACTGTGCGAATTTTTGAATCCACACAAGCCTTTGACGCAGACATGGAGGATTGTCCGTGGCCTACGAACATCGCCCCTTCAAGTGTCTTTCTCTCTACCAAGGACGCACCGAAATTGAAGTAGCAGAAGATTTCTGCATGAAAGTTGCCGGTCATGCGTCCGCGTGCACCACGCGCCACCTAGAAAACGTTCCAGTTTCCAGAGATTCAAGAATGGACACCTTTTTCTCTCTAGAGGAACTACAAGCGGCCTTGACGGCATGCAAACGATCTTCATCGCCTGGTCCGGATGGGATCACGTACATGGCTCTTTGCAACCTCGGAGAAGCAGCTCGACGGGCCCTTCTTTCCGTGTACAACGACTCGTGGAGCAGCGGATTTATCCCTCATTCATGGAAATCCAGCCGCCTCGTCCCTGTGCTTAAACCAGGTAAATCTCCTCTGCACTTGACCTCTTATCGCCCCATCGCGCTTCCCAGCTGTTTCGGGAAAGTGATGGAGAGGATGATTTTGACTCGCCTGGAGTGGTACCTGGAGCACCATGAGGTATACCCTCATGCTATGACGGGCTTTCGGCGTGGGAGGTCCGCAATTGATAACGTTATAGACCTGGTCTCATCTGTTCAGCATCAAAAAAGACTGAAACGTTTATCTGCGGCGTTGTTCTTGGACGTGAAAGGTGCATACGATAACGTATCACATGAAGCTATTCTGGATGTCATGGAAAATGTTGTATTAGGGGGTCGGGTTTACCAATGGATCCACAGCTATCTGAAAGGCAGAACTTTCTTTGTACAGACGGAGAATGGCACAACAACGCACCATTGCAACCACCGAGGTGTGCCTCAAGGCGGCGTTCTTAGCCCCACACTTTTCAATCTAGCGCTACTCGGCCTGGTTGATGCACTTCCAGAATCTGTCCATCTATCAATATATGCAGATGACATCTGCATCTGGGCGTCAGGCGTAACACGCCTTCATTGCGTGCCCGGCTTCAGAGAGCGGCAAAAATAGCGACAAAGTACCTGGAAGAACGGGGACTAGAGCCGTCATCAGAGAAATGCTCGCTTATAGCATTCACGCATAAGGTTATGAGCCCATATGTTATTAAAATCAACGGACACACGATCAACTACGTGAAGACCCACCGATTCCTCGGAGTCATAGTTGATCGCGACCTCTCCTGGAGCCCTCACATCGCCCATATGAAAACTAAACTCACCATGATCACCCACGTACTGAGGTTTCTTGCTGGAAAAACGTGGGGTACATCGGTAAAAGCAAAGCTCCAACTCTACACTGTTTTGTTCCTCGGTTATATGCGATACAGCTTGCCCGTGCTTTGCGGGATCCGAAGAACAAACTTGCGCGTCCTCCAGTCGATCCAAGCCCAAGCCCTGAGAATATGCCTTGGTCTCCCGAGATGCGCGTCTACAGCAGCGACAGTCATCATTGCGCGTGATTATCCAGTCAACGCATACATCCGCGTAGACGCTTTGAGAATGCACATAAGACATTTCGCTCGGCTTCCATCTCATCACCTCGCCTCACTTCGAACTTCCAGGCCCGACTCAGCGTTCAGCGCAACTGTAGCTCAGCATTGCGCAGTGCTTCCATTGCACTTCACGCATGCAGCACAGCCGCCGATACCATTATGGTGCCTACACCCGCTCAAAGCCCTTCTTACAATTCCTGGCATCCAAAATAAGAAAAAGTCGTCGCATCTAGCCCTGAAACAGGCCACATTACTTTTCCTGCAAGAGAAGCACAACGGACGCCTTCACATTTACACGGATGGCTCGGTGTCTTCAGTAAGCTCTGCAGGGGCGGTGGTTATTCCCGCGAGGCGCATCACAATTAAATTCATGACATCGCATTTGACGTCGTCGACAGCTGCAGAACTTGCAGCCATTCGTGCAGCCCTGGAGTTTATAGTGAAAGAACCTTCGGGAATTTGGTCGATCTTCTCGGACTCGAAGGCATCTCTTCAATGTCTTGTATCACCCTTTCGCCATGGACCTAATGAACAGTTAGTAGCTGAAATAAGGCTTCTTCATCACCAAGCAACCGAAAAACAGCACAGCATAGTGTATCAGTGGATACCAGGTCATTGCGGTATATATGGCAATGACCGCGCAGATGAGGCCACTAGATCTGCACACGATGGTACCCAATACACAGCCACCCCGTTCTCAAGAACCGACGCAGCTACAAGACTTCGTTCACTTGCACGTGACCTCACACTGGTACAGTGGAACTCGACAGACTTCACAAACGCGCGCCTGCATAACTTGGATCCCGATCTGCAGCTTCGTCTTCCCCCAAGGATATCTCGAGCTGAGGAGACTCTTCTATGCCGCCTGTGGCTTGGAGTGGCCTTCACGAACGCATACTCTTATCTCATCGGGATGGCCAGCTCTCCTACATGCACTTACTGAACTTGCGAAGAAACCATCGCGCACCTTCTATGTGAGTGCACCTATTTCAACGTGCAAAGACAAGAACTCACTGCAGGTCTGGATAGACTAGACAATCGGCCTTTGTCGGAACAAAGGATTCTGGGTCATTGGCCGAGCCCATCCTCAGCCCAGGAGGCTTTGAAAGCTTTGCTGCGCTTTTTGCGGACAACTGGCCTCAGAGACAGACTTTAGTGTCTTATACTCATTGATGTTGCCTTTCCTCTGTCGCAATTTTTTTTGTAATTTCTCCCTCTCTTCGCAACATTTCTTTTTAACATCTTTCATTCCCCTCACCCCTTTCCCCAGCACAGGGTAGCCAGCCGGTCTAAGAGCTGGCTAACCTCCCTGTCTTTCCACTTAAACTTTCTTCCTCCTCCTCCTTGAACTAGAACGTTCATTATATTTCACGGTGTAAATGTTCGTTATATGACGTCCAATCAAAGTGTCAATAAATACCACACTGAAATCTTGCATTGTGCATTACACGTCAGAGTCTACGAGGTCCGAAATACCTAAAATGTGGGTGATCCTGTTCATTAGTAAGCGCAGAAGAGCAAACATTTAGATGCGTTGGAATTTTAACAGTTTGAATGGATTGGGCGTGATCGACGAGGACCGAGGTAAACAAGGCAAAGAACACCAAAAGCAACAAGTATCGTTCAGTTGAACTATGTTCAACTTCTCAATGTGGTCACTCCTAAAAAAGCAGGCTACGCTGCGGTCTCATCTACTGCGACATCTCCTATCTGTATCTTTATTACAGGCCGCATCTTTTACTGTGTGCACGCCCACATGCATGTGTATGCCCATAGAAGTCGTCGAAAATTTCAAACAACGAAGTACGAGCTACTATCATCTTGATTTTAAGACGAGACGGGTAAATGGGGTATACCGTGAGACCTCTAAACTAAAAAAATATGTTGTTCTCTAGCAAAATGCATAGTCCTGTCTGTCAGGGCTTGAAACATTATAAGCTTCTACATAAAGCGCTTTCTCAAAGGCCAAACATGGAAAACTATTTGCAAGGTCAACCATCACGCGATGACAGACATAAAACAGTGGCAGAAATACAAGCATTCCTGACCATTGCTCAATAACAGACAGATTAGTACTGATTTTTTGTGAGCTTGCTGCTATAGTGTTTGTTGTATTCTTCTCGTCAATGTTGAATTATGTCACACCAACTATAGCTAAAAGCAAAGCACTGCTGGGAGAGAACGTTTCACAGAAGAAAAAGAAAGAGAGGGAGACATCAGGTAGGTTAACCTGTTCAAATTTTCGTTATACCACTGTACACTGAGAAATTTTGTAATGTAAGAGTGCAAAAAAATACAGACATGAAGCACATAAACCACGGCACGATCACTCGCTGACAAGAATGTTAAAGTGACTAGCGTGTGAATGTACTCGACCTGCTAATTCTTAACATAATTATATCACTACAAAAGAGATTTAGGTGGCACCTAATCAATTATTTTCACCTGTCAATTTATGAGCGTTATTGTCGCGAAGTGTGGTACTAGAAGTGCGTCGCGTCCCCGACAACGCGTAGCAGGGAGCCAACGGCTGCACAGCGAGCACGGTGAGCTGCAGGGCTATCTGGTAAACGGGTCAGTAGTGAAAGTCCAATCACAAACAGAGCCATTCATCACTGTTGCCTGTTGGGACGGCGGCACGTGTACCTAGCCTAAAGAGTGCAGTAGGAGGAGCTCCTGGGCACCACTATATCCGGTAGATTCACGTGACCTCAGCCAAACGTCAGGCTGAGGTCACGTCACTGGTCTCTACGGTGACCGCTTCTGGAACTAGTGACACTGACAAAGAAATTGGGAGTTCCGAACCTGATTGTAAGCGATGAGAAACCCCTGATCTCGCTGCTGACATTCATATAGAAAGTTCGGGGAGCGTCTGCTGCGCTAAGTGGCGAAAAGGACTGGTGGAGTGAGTGTGCGACACGCGCCGCGCAGCGCGAGCCAGGCCAGCCAAGTGGCCATTCATTATGCGGTCAAGATGGTGAAGCGATCGTTTCATTTGCCACTTTGACGGGAAAGGGCAGGGACAAATAAGGAGTGTGCGCACTCCCGGCCGGGAGCACGCACATGTTGTTCTCCACAGCTCTTCTTTACAGCTTCTCTTCATAAGCTCCTCTCCTTTTCAGCTCGTGAAGCGGCCAGTACCGTAGTCGCTTTCGCCTGGACAATTTATAGCGCTCAACTTCTCATGCGCTTCATGGCCACTCAACGAACATGACATACAGAGTGAGAAATGCCCATGAATTACCCGCAACCATCTCGCAAGGGCGGCTTGCCTTGTTCCCTCTATTCACTTCTTCTTTCATTTGCGCCTACTCCCCACGGTCATTCGAGTGACCTACCCGATTTTCCTTCTCCTCTTTCACCCTGTTGACGTCACCATCTATGTGACTAATTCAAGAACTTCCCATGAATGCAGCAACCCCCCCCCCCCTTAATAATTTCATAATAGCCCAGTGATTACACCTCTTGTCGTCGCTCTATGTTGTCTTTGGACTGTGAAGCCCCGGGTTCGAGACCCATCTCACCAAGGCGGCTCCTTCTGTTTTTTTTTATGTTATTCTCCTTTCACTTACGCTTACACTTCCTCTTAGCTGTCGATCAAGTAACCCATCTTATTTCTTCTCCACTCACGAAGCTTCTCCTTCTCCCATGTTCACGTCATCGTCCATGCGACGCATTCATGTGCTTCCCATGAATTCACGCACCCCTTAATCGTGGCTGTATAGCCTAGTGGTTATGGCTGTTGTCTCAGAACTGTGAGGTTCCGAGTTCAAGCTTGCTTAGCCATGTCTCCTTTCTTTTGTATGTGTGTGTGTCCTTTACTAACTTCTCCTTTCACTTACACCTCCACTCCATGGCCAATCAAGTGACCTATCCTACTTTTTCTCCACTCACGAAGCTCCTCTTTCTCCCATGTTCACGTCATCGTCCATGCGACGAATTCATTTGCTTCCCATGGATTCGCACACCCCTTAATTGTGGCTGTATATCCTACTGGTTGCTTGGACGTAAAAGGATGTTATTTGTCTTGGGGCACGCATTGCTTAATTTGTAAGATCGCCGAATCCATAGACCACGTGCTTTCACACTGCTAGGAAGGGGTTTATTTTTGTGATGTGCTACAAAGGGCTCCTAAGAAAGAATTCCCGTTGAACCCATACGGGATTCAGTTATTGAGTGTAGAAAATGAAGATGGGCTGCCATTCGACACAATTATGCTCATGGGCCTCCACTCGTTGTGGCGTTCAAGGATGGCAGGCTATCATTTTGATAAATATGCATGGCCTGCTCGAGCCTATTTTAGAGAGAGCGTTCATTGTTTTGTTGAGATTCACAAAGCAGGGCTGGAACCACCTGACTAGCTCTCAAGAATAAAGCCACTGGTCACGTTACCAGAATTTTATCCCGACGATACCAGTACCAGGCTGGTTGTCTGCAATTTCACCGTATGTATATGGTTCATGGAGTGGTTTTACCCCCAGTGTTGTTTGCGTTGTACGTTATGTACCAAATACAGGTATTAAAGAAAAAAAGTATAGCCTAGTGGTTATGGCTCTTGTCATCGAACTGTGAGATGCCGAGTTCAAAGCTTGCTTAGCCATGGCTGCTTTCTTTTATGTGTGTGTTCTTCTTACGTCTCCTTTCACTTACACTTCCTCTCCACGGCCGATCAAGTGACCTATCCTAGTTTTCTCCACTCAAGAAGCTCCTCCTTCTCCCAAGTTCTCGTCATCATCTATGCGACGCATTCAGTGCATCCCATGAATCAACGCACCCCCTAATCGTGGCTGTATAGCCTAGTTGTTATGGCTGCTGTCTTCCAGCTGTGAGGTCCTGAGTTCGAAGCTTGCTAAGCCATGGCTGCTGTTTATGTGTGTGTTCTTTATTTATTTCTCCTTTCACTTACACCTCCTCTCCATGGCCAATCAAGTGATCTAACGTACTCTTTTGCTCACACGAAGCTCTTCCTTTTCCCATGGTCACGTCATCGTCCATGCGACGCATTCATGTGCTTTTCATGAATTCACGCACCCCTTAATCGTGGGTGTGTAGCCCACTCAAGGGGACATAAGACCAGTGGCCGATGGTTAGCTAAGGGTCGGTAACCAGTCGGTGGCCACTTTAGTCGGTGACACAACCAAAAAAAGTGGTCGCCCCGTGACTGGCCATTGACCGGGTTGGCAGTAGGTTGGCCTGCGTGCTTGAGCCGAAGTTAGTCAGTATAGCATCTCTCAACGCCACTTGGGTTTAGTCGTAATTTTTAGGTCGTTCACATATGCAAGCGCAGATGATCACGCCTGTCTATTTTCCCGTCGTGTAAGCAGAAACGCACATCTTTAGTGCAATTGCCTCATTATTTTTTTTTAATATGGGCATTCACATTATTTTATTTCGGCCTAAATTGAAGCGTATGTTCATAAACATGAAGTCTTTTTAATGTACAGTATGCTGGCTAAGATTTTATTTTATGCATATATTTCAAGGATTGTACCAAAAGAAGGTAGTATAACTGCTCCACAACCATTCTTTTTTTTCGCTTTTTTTTACTACGCAACTGCAGCCTAGAAAAGGATACGCATCCGTGGAATATTAGTGGCGGCTGCAACCACCTGGACGGGTTGTGGTGTGACAGGTGACGGCAGCCAGCGTGTGAAATGCATGGTTCCCAATTTGGTGAGCATATATTCCAGATTCTTCGTAAAAGAAACGTTAAGACGACACAGAAAGCACAATGCCGTGTCCTGTGAACGACGTTAACCATCCATCACTGCAAAAGAAGCACGGCCGAGCCATTCCTCGTCCAGCGATCGTGTGAGGCATGAAGGCTTAAGGCTTAGAATGGCGCGTAGCGAAAATCTTCAACAGTAAAGGGTACAATATGCCGGCCATGCTTCCGTTCCTTTTTACTGCTAATGAGAGGTGCAAGCTTGGTCGTTTAACAGTCGAACTTAATACGAAACCACAGTTTGATTACTAACACCCTAACACCAACCTCGTGGTGTTTGTTCTCTAAAGAGTAGCGCAGTTTTGTGTCGCAGTATCATTGCTCCCCTATTCGCGCTTGCGAAACGTGTACCACTGCACACAAAGCTAAATATGGGCACTACCTTTGAATGAGGGATCATCTTACCTTTTCGCGTGCTATACAACAAATTACCTTATTTTCAGGATGAATATGTTGCTGCGTCTGCTTCCACTCAATTGAGAGTTCCATTGCTTATATACTCTGTTCCAGAAGTTCCGTGCAGCAGAGCCAAGGCTACGCGATCCTCAAACGCAGGTTGTTTGCGAAGCGACATGTAGTGCCTCGTATACGTAGCCCGTTGTTTGTCCTCGTGACTTTTGCAAGCGGTGTCGTCAGAAAATGTTTACTTGAAGGCTTCTCTGCGTGTTGTAGCTGTAATTTGTATGACGATTTTGTCGCATTTTTTGTAGAAAACATTTTTTGTGGCTTCATGATACTGAAGAAAGAGTTCTTGCTTGTACGTGTCATAACATCCAAATGGCGAAAGAAATAACGCGGTTGTGGCTCGTATGTGTTGTGTTGTTACTTATATAGTACGAAGGAATGGTACCACACTGTCTAAACTTCTATCAGTAGTCCACACAGCAGGAGCATCCAGAGCGCTGCGGAGGACCCAGTCTTGGGTTGTGATTAGTCCGCGGTGGCAGACTCGGCCACTCCTGTCAAAATGGCGGCACCTGGTTTACCTGTGCGATATCGTTCCCGGATCAGCTTTTACGACAAAGGAGCGAAGCAGTTGGCTCCAAATGTGTTCGTAAGGAGGGTGGCAGAAAAGCAAGCATGAGCACTCTCATTAAGCTAACGGCTGCGTTCACCAACGTCAGTGAGCGTGCACTATACAAGTGGGTAGCAGAGCACGATAAGCACGGCGAGGCACCAGGAATAGAGCCATTATTTTGTATCGAACGCGAGCGGCACTTCGCATGCCCATAGGCATGCGTATACGAAATCTGATGAAGCGTGGTACTTTCATATTCAATTTGGCTAGTGCGGCGCTTTCCAGCGAAACATGAGCCACTGAACCCTATCCCTCAAATGTCTACGCGCAAGTATCTCAAAGACGCGCGCTTTTATGGTACCGAGAAAAATATTTAACTGCTTTCACTATTACTGCTCATCTCACTGCGCAGTTGCACACTGTCCCGAGACGCTCTTGCCACTTTCGCTGCAGCGCACGTCGCTAGCAGACGACAGGGCGCGGAAGGATACACTTAGATGTGCTCGTTCTCCTAATTGGTTGAGAAGGCTTGTAGCTTCCACAGTGCTGCACGGAACTTCTGGAACAGAGTATAGCTTGTAGAGCATCAGACATTTCTTTCCAAGGCTGGTGAGTAGTAATCCCACTGACGAAAAGCCCTATTTTTTAACCAATTTAGCTCTCTTCAGCTAAGGTAATAACTTTTACATTAGTGTTTAAAAAAACTAAACAGCTTCACCTGTGTTTTGCGTGGCTGTATTGACTGTTAGATTAATTGCTAAAGTAAGGAAACGAGCCTTTCAAAGTACTATTCACCTCCTGTCGTACCTATTGACTTGCATGTCACCTTCTTTTCCAAGAAATCTTTGAGGGGTGCTTCATAGCGTTGATGGCTGATCTCATCGCGAATTTTTCTTGTATTTGCAGGCTGTCTCATGGTAAACCACAATGGTGCAACAGTGCAGGACGTCTGCAATGTCGTCACAAAATGACTGGTTGAAGCCCAAGATAAAGTACATGGCTGACCGTGCAGGCAGAGAGCATCTACGAGTCGTCATGAGAGTTCGCACGAATAATTTTTGTAAATAAAGACGTTTTAGGTCCACGTACCCGTGACGTGAGCTTCATTGATGCTCTTATAGTTCATAGTATGTATTAACTACAGTAACTGCTGGTGGCGTGACCTGTAATTTTATTTGCAAGGGGAGGGGGTGAAATCATGCCTTATGCTTTTTCGTGCGTGTGTTTCTAGGTACCTACATATGTATACGATACAGTACACATGCATATTATAAAAAAAATCAGGAGGAGTTAAACCTCCCCCCTCCCCGCTGGACTACGCTTTGGTAGCGGGCGGCTGGCCACGTACTAATTTTGTCAGAACCGAACGTGGCCTTGGAGAGGTTGGCACTCGGCCAGGTCGGCCCAACGTCGGTAACCATAACAGCGGTCAACGTGAGGCCAGTGACAATACCCATACGTGGGCGGACCTCGGCAGGGGACCTTTGGCCAACGTCGGCCAACTAGTCTAGTGACTTTAGGCCAGCGTTGTTCTGAGCACTTTGGTTCCATTGGGCAGTTGTTGTGGCTGTTGTCTTCGAACTGTGAGGTCCTGAGTTCGAAGCTTGCTTCGCCATGGCTTATTTATTTTGTGTGTGTGTGTTCTTTATTTACTTATTTCACTTGCACCTCCTCTCCAAGGCCAATCAAGTGATCTAACGCACTTTTTTCTCTCACGAAACTCCTCCTTCTCTCATGTTCACGTCATCGCCCATGCGACGTATTCATGTGCTTCCCGTAAATTCACGCAACCTTTAAGCGTGGCTCTATATCCCAGTGGTTACAGCTCTTGTCTTCAGACTGGGTGGTCCCGAGTTCAAGCCTTGCTTTGCCATAGCCAGTTCCTTTTTGTGTGCGTGCTTTTTTATTAATGTGATAGCGTTAAAGAGGTCGTTTCGTGAAAATTCCGGCGTTGGTGTCGGCGTTGTTGGTTGTGAGGGAAAAATCATCTGATGCGTGACCGAAAAATTGAGAGTGATTCAATGAAATAAATAAATGATAAAAAATGCTATAGCAGAGCGGGCATGGAACCAGGGTTGTTAGGGTCGAAGTGGCGATCGAACCCCGGTCAACTGCGTGGCAAGCACATGTTATACCACAGATTCACGCCTCTGCTCGCAAAGTGAGAGAAATGAACTTCCTCTGCTTGGAAATGCAGTGAAAGTAGCTTTCATGCTTCACAAATATACGCGGCCTGTATACCTGCTTCATAATGCAACATGAAACACATGGTAGAATGGTAATTAGGCATGGTACAAGCGTCCATTGCCAATAGCCGTCAGAATATGCGATTATTACAATGGCTCCATGGTTGAAAGCCGATATCCCACTACAAAAGACACACACACTACTGCACCTACTCCCACGTAGTGAGTGTATAGCAAATTCTAAAAGGTTTCCCACAATAAATATTTGAGGTACGCACAGGAACAGGAAGTCGCTATGGCGTTCAACTCCTAAAGGCGTAGCTTTAGGGTCCTCTAATTTTTTTCACGGCTATAAGTTTTCTTGGAATGTTGGCTTCATCTCACTAGTTGAGAAGCCATCGGACATACCATGCTGAATGCGACGGTTCTCGTCACTAGTTGAGAAAAAGCAGTCGAAAAAGTTGAGGCCCTTATCAAACTTGATAAGGCTCAACTTTTGTCTGACGTCACAACTTGCATCGATGTGTCTGCTATACGTTTCTTTCAGAGCTGTAAGTTCCCCTGCAATGTTGACTTCACCTCACTAGTTGACCAAAATCAGCCGAAAAACTAGAGGCCCTTATCACGCCAGATAAGGCTCAGCTTTTGTCTGACGTCACAGCTTGCTGCGTTGTGCCTGCTATGCGTCCTTTGTGAAATGATGTTCCCCTCATACGTTAGCCTCACCTCACCAGTCACCAAATACTGTCGAAAATGTTTAGGCTGTTATCGCTTCCGATAAGGCTCGACCTTTATTTTACGTCACACCTTGCAGCGATGTGTGTGCTACACTTTTTTTTTTCAGGGCTATATGTTCCCATGGTGCGTTGGCTTCACCTCACTAGTAGACCAAAAGCGGCCGAAAAAGCTGAGGCCCTTATCATCCCCGATAAGGCTCAACTTTTGTCTGACGTCACAACTTGCAGTGTTGTGCCTGCTATGCTTTCTTTGTGAACTAATGTTCCCCTGATACGTTAGCTTCGCCTCACTTGTTGCCAAATGGTGTCGAAAAAAGTTTAAACTCTTATCGCTTCCGATAAAGGTAAACTTTTGTCGGACGTCACCCCTTACAGCGATGTGCCTGCTATACGTTTTTTTTTTTTTTTTCAGAGC
The DNA here is from genome assembly GCF_013339725.1 of Rhipicephalus microplus. NCBI lineage: Eukaryota > Metazoa > Arthropoda > Arachnida > Ixodida > Ixodidae > Rhipicephalus > Rhipicephalus microplus. The sequence goes on along the minus strand of NC_051169.1, from coordinate 15,873,981 downwards.
TATAAGAGACCCTGGTACGGTGGCTTCCCCTCACTAGTTACACCAAAAGCACTCAAGAAAGTTCAGGTCCTTATCATCCCTGATAAGACTCAAATTACTTCTGACATCACACCTTGCGTCTTTTTTTTACTTCTCCTTTCATATACACTTCCTCTCCACGGACGATCAAGTGACGTACCCAACTTTTTCTCCATTCGCGAAGCTCCTCCTTCCCCCCCGTTCACGTCATCGTCCACGCGATGCATTCATGTGCATCCCAGGAATTCACGCACCCCGTAGTCGTGGCTCAATATCTCAGTGGTTGCAGCTGTTGCCTTCAAGCTGGGTGGTCCCGAGATCGAGTCTTGCTTCTCCATGGCAGCTTCCTTTTTGTGGGCGTGTGTGTTCTTTATATACTTATCTTTTCACTTACACCTCATTTGCATGGCTGATCAAGTGACCTACCATACTTTTTTCTCCTATCACGAAGCTCTTCCTTCTCCCATATTCGCGTCATCGTCCATGAAATGCATGAATGTGCTACTAATAATTTCATGCCCCTCAAGCGTAGCTGTATGCTCCGTTGCTTAACAGTGCCTATCCTCGAACTGAGAGAGCCCTTGTTTGAACCCGATCTTACGTATTTCTTTTTTTTTATTCATTTCTCGTTTCATTCACCCGTTCTCACCACGGTCAATCAAGTGAACTCGTTCATCTGCTCCCATTAAAAGGCTCTTCATTTTCCCCTGTGCCCGTAATCGTCGATACAACCCACTCGAGTGCTTCTCACACTACTTCCGGGGTCGGCGCCCTCCGACAGCCACCTGAAATCAACGTTCCGCATTCTATATTCACCATGATCCCCCAAAAGTTCACCGGGTTTTTTATGCAGCTTGAAAAATACTCATAGTGCCATATTCTACATATAATCAGATTCCTCAGTGAGCTCAACGTAACTAATGTAATATTGAGCACAGTTAATTTACCAAGTTGGCCGCTGCATGGTCCTTTTTTTTGGTGTTTCCGGCTTGGTCAGCCTTCATGCTCATCCCCAAGAAAGTCTTACGTGTTTTAACCCTTTTAGACGCTATATACACAACTGTGTGCATCACTCGTTCTTGCTATTTGCAGCAAGTAGATGCTAAGGAAAAGAAAAATATGTAGTACTTTGGTATATATATTACTTGGTACTAGACAGTTATTGTCACGATGTCGTACATGGACGAAAGGAGCAGACTGCTGGGGGAATAATTGTTTATTTTTACGTGGCCACAAGTTAGGCCCGAATAAAGTCAGCTTACACCAAGACACTGGCACTGACAGCGGCGAGCAGAACGTCGGCTGTCGATCAACTGACAAGCGCCGAAGCGTGTCGGCATTTACACACTCGCCATCGAACGTTCTAGCGTTATCGGTAGTGGTGACGTAAATTCCAGAATAATCTGAAATGCTCAAGACGTGGGCGTAATTTCAACAAAATTATCTACGGCAGCCGTGAAGCTTCTCGAACACTGTAGGCGCGGTTTTCGCTGAGAATCGTGTGCAGCGTAAGGGAGTGATAAAAAAAACTCGAGGAAGGAACGTGGCAATACATAGTACATCTTGCAAATAAATGTGTCCTTATTTGATTTCGCTTTGCAGTGTGGCGATACATATTATCACTTTTCATAAAGCTACCACGTTGGACAAGTCGTGCGACGTGCCACGTCTTGCAACCAACGTGAAAAGCATAATTTTTCTTTGTTAAAAATGGACATAACCAAAAATGAGGAGGAGGAGAAATAAATGAGGAAGGACAGGGAGAACCAAAAATGAATTTTGCCTATATTCCTAGCCTGACATTTTATTTTGTTAATGTGAAAAGTAAGCAGTATTGACTTCACGGTAAAGAAATATTTAATGGCAACCTAATTAGTATGAGTCCTTACAGCACCCATGAATGCTACAATTATCTCATTATTCTTTTTGCAATAAAATATTGAGTGCCTTGAAGTGACGTTGTAGTGATTTGACGCATTTACAAACAGTTTTTAATAGGCTGCGCCTGAAAGGGTTAATAGGAGCCTTTCAAGCTCCGATATCCCCTGATGTGTTTGCTTTACCGCAGTCAGTTCGCCGAAAACCGGTGGAAAAAGCTGAGGCCCTTATTCCACGTGGTAAGGCTCAACGTTTTTCTGACGTCCTTACTAAATGTCGTGTTCTGCATGAGCTATCGCAACCCGCGATATGCTTCCAGTACGCTCCCAGTGATAAAAATGGTGGTAGAGTCCCTCTAACAGCAACGGTGAGCCCCTCTCCACCAGTCATGACAGGAAGTTGGCTTCCCAACATTGCGAAACGTGGGAAGAAGTTGTGCGCTGTTTCCGATACATTTGGAACAGATAAATACGCTGCACAAGGTTCATCATACCGAAATATGACGTCATGCAAAAGTTGAGAATTATCATGCGCGATAAGAGCCTGAACTTTTTTGACTCGTTTTCGACATGCATTGCGGGGAGGCAAGCTTACCTGGGTAGGCGAAGGTACAGAACACGTGTTCTTCATGTCCGCTTGCTGCAGTCACTAAAAACTTAATCAATAAACTTTATTGGTATAATATCTAACGCAATTAGAGTTAAGGAGCTAGTTTCACAGAAAATGATCGTCTTGTGCGTGACCGAAAAATAAAGATACAAATAAGGTGAACATAAACAATTCCGCGTCCGTGTGATTATCGAACCCAGGTCGATTGCGTAACAACCAGGTGCTCTACAGTTAAAATATACAGTTAAAATAACGTTCATGTTTTACAGACACAGGCGTCCTTATACAGACCTTCACAATACAAAATGTAGGTCAGGAATGGAGTAAAATGCGGCAAAATTTTAAAATAGTGGATTTTTCTTTTGATTTCACCCCTTTACATGTAAACAACAATGCAGAAACTTTCCTTTGATTGCAAGGTATATGTGGTCCATAAACATTACCTAGTTGCCACCATTAAAAACATTATTTTGAAAATAAATAAAAATGCTACAGATGTCTCATTTTCCCCAACCGGTGGCGCCAACAAGACACTGCGTGGGGCCAAACAATACAGCGTGGAAAAAATCAATCCTTCAGTTTTTGCACTAGAAAGACTTGAAATTTCCTCTGTGGGCTCTTACAGTCTTGAGGAGCCCTGTCCTTGAACTCCACACAATGAATCTAGAGAGAACGCGGTGTTGTGTACGTGCGAAACACCCTGTAGATCAAACACCGCCAGTCTTTCTTTGCGCCAATGTTGTCTTTTGGTGAACGATTGTACCTCATTTAATTATTCAACGATTCGGGGCTTGCTATGTTTTGACGTATCCTTTTCCCTCTTTCTGCTCTTTTGATGCAGAAGGCGTTTCATGGCTTTTAACTTCGTGCACCGGGCTATATGGGGAAATGAATGAACTGTGCTATATTCAGCTTTTTAGCGCTTGTTTTTTTAATTATAGTATTGGAGAAACGTGCCTAAGACTCAGTCCCAATACGTGTTTGTCACTGACTTGACTTGGAGGTTCCACCATTTTTATGCATCTCTTGAGAGCATCTTTAGGAAGACAGAAAATCTTTGATGCAGCGCGAATGAAATGAATCATGTCCTGAACGGCAATCAGTGCTTTGTCATCTGGTTTTCTTTTCAGGAAGCTCTATATGATATTTTTTTTTTAAGTACAAGCCCTCCTAAACAAATAAATATAGTATATAATGAGTATAGGTTTATAGTTCAAGTAAAAAGACACTCTCCAAGGCAGTTAGTCCTTTTTGTCGCGTTCTGCCCCTCTCACATGCCAGAATTAAAAAAAAATTACAGCTTTGTCCCCGGGCACCAAATAAACTAAAACTTCGTGTTATATAGCTTGTAGCATAAAGTAACAAGATAAATATTTACGGTGTTGTACTGACGCAGGAGTAACTTCATGCACAGATTCAAAAATTTGGCCGAGAAGAATTTCGCCCTTTTTTTATAGGTCACGAACACACTGTCACCTCGCAATTTTTCCCGCCCGAACGCTGTGAGCAATCATCCACTTTTGCACATGAGAATGTAAAAAAGGACCAGCACATATCGCTGAAAAAAAAATGGATATAAGTAGTTTTTGTGTTACCTACAGAGGCCGGCAAAATCAAATGTTGCGTTTTGACCCGTGTTTCATTTTAGCCCACCCTACCCTAATGCCGCAATAATATTGAGTGGTGCAAGCGTATATTGTCATCGGGCTTCATAACATGTGACTACTATACTACATGGTTTCAAGCCAGCCACCCATTACAAAACTCACACACGCTACTGCGCGTACTGCCTTTAACACATATTTAGACAGTTGTCAATCAAGTGTGGTCAAGTACAAACATAGAGCGTGCATATACAATGACTGTCTGGCAGCCGTATTCGAAGCAGCGAAGTCCCGTGGCTGATGTTGAAGCCCCACACCACTGCGCAATGGCCACTAGCGAATTCGTAGTTCGTACATTTGGACAAGCAAAGATCTGCCACCCGCATGTCACACTACAAATAGTGGAGAAGGAGGAATAAACTTCCTCTTTCTGCACTAGAAATGGGACTTGGAATAGGGGGAAACCAAGTTGAATACGGGCTTGTGTTCCAGAGGGCCGGGAACAGTGGTTTCGGCTCCTTGGCAACGGCACGCCATCTGTGAACACTCAACGGAGATGACTGGCGCTCAAAAAAGAGAAAAGATGCATTGCACTCGCTGCACACATCACAGATGTCGCTGAGAATTGAAGATTCGTATAGTGTGCAGTGCTGCTGTTCTGCCGACGCATGGTTAATATCAGCTCCACTGCGAAGCTTGTTAAAGATGTTAGGAGGCAGTAAACACGGTATTCAAACATTCACAAATTCAAGCAGCGATATTGAATGAGATAACAAACGTAAACATGTCTGCCCCTTGGAGAAATTTCTCAGAAAGAAAATGTCATGCTACACAGGAAACTGTTTTTCGAAAAAAGCTTGAAATAAAACACACTCATGACGGGAACATGCTCTGTTTAGCACTGACGTGTTTCTGTACATGATGTGTAAAGTGAAGCAATAAGAATACTTGCGGAATACACGCACAAATGTTGAAATATTCACAAGACCATGACTACGCTTGCAGGCTGCAGTAATTTCCCTATATAATGTTCAATCAATGTTGGCACCATTAGATGACGCCAGCTACTCCTCTGTCAATGAATCTTGTGTGCACATATGTGTAATAAATCCCACATACATTACCTCTACAAACAAGCATGCATACATATATGTATGGCTTTAGCGCACGCTTGCGTGAGCGCTCACACGCACGTGTGTGTGTGTGTGTGTGTGTGTGTGTGTGTGTGTGTGTGTGTGTGTGTGTGTGTGTGTGTGTGTGTGTGTGTGTGTGTGTGTGTGTGTGTGTGTGTGTGTGTGTGTGTGTGTGTGTGTGTGTGTGTGTGTGTGTGTCGCATGCCCACGCTCGGAGTAATCTGAGTTTAGGATCTCCAGTTATTACGCATCTAATTCTTCTACGGAGAGAGCCCTTTCTCAATCAACTAATATCAGTACCAACCACGATACTTGCGTGATACGCATGATAGCCAGGACGCTATCGTAACGAAACGATAGCTGATGTAGCCAAGTTTTCTTTTGGGCTAATATGAGGATGCAATGCTCGAAAAGATAAGTAGTGTTACGAGAACTGAGCTCGTGCTCTTATGCGTGTAACCGTAAGGGGAAGGGACAAGGTTTATGACCCTGCCTATAAGACCTGAGATACGGGCACCGGCCGAAATGCCGGATTGCAGATTGGGCTCGCTGAAAGACTCTGCCTGCGTAAAGATAAGCAGGTTCCCCAGGGCTCTCATACATTGCTAGATTGCCTTGACGTTGTGTAAGACGTCTGCAGACGAGAAACGTGAACTCTTTCACATCCTGTTTGTGTCACATTTGTGTCACATTTGTGTCCAAGTAATGCCTCCAAACTAAGTCGGCAGGTACTGTAGCTCACCAGCTGTTCGGTGGCTGCACTTGCAATGGAAGCTGGATTACTCCTACTTGCTATTGTGCTTTGGACCACGGAATCCAGTAAGTGCACCTGGCGGCGTTCAAATTAAATAATTATAGCAGACAGTTTTGAAACTACTTTGACTTTCACACGTTAACGCATTATTTAGGAATGCAATTCTCGCAAGCAACTGCACCTCGAGGCCTCGTTATGAAGTGAAGTAAGGCTACTTCCCCTTCCATACATTCAACGACATATTCAATGTCAGGACAATCGTTTCAGATTTATTAAGTAGTGATTGCTCCATATTTCGCGTGTCAGGGCTTGTTGACATTACCAGAACCTGACACAAATACCCCGTTGGCATAATTTGGATCTATCTTCGTCATTCTCACCGTTTCTCTAATTGTAAGCACAATGTTTCAAAACATGCTTACTAAGAGTATAAAAAGAAAAGCATGAGAACTTGTTGATAAGGCGTGGTAATAAACATACAGCACAGAAACAACACCAGAACGAAAGGAAGGGGCGCCTTTTTTCGACCTTGTGTCGCTTCAGCGCTAAATATCCATTGCGAGACTTCCCTCATTGGTTATTCACGTGACACGGTGTGCTATTCTTACCTGTCGATATCCCCGTCATAAGGGCACCCCTTCCATGTAGAACTTACGAAGGCAATGGAAGGGTAGCTTGCATTCACCGTAACACCTGCACACCACCTTTTCTGTGCAAGTGCAGTTCATACATAATGTCACAAGTGTGCTATGGATCCAAACACGAGGTTAGTGGCCGCGGGTACAGCTATCCAACCATGGTGGCGCACGGTGCCATGACAGTAAACAGGCCTGTATGTTTATCGACAGCTTTTTGCACCTATGCCAAGGCTCCTGTATTTTGTTACATATTTTATATGCAGAAATTGATTTAAGAACAGTGGCACGTATTCCTAATCTATAAAAAGCATTACTATGTTATGATTGATCGTCGAAACCAGCTCCAGCCCATAATAAACGTTGACGGACTATTACTGACAGCGCCAGACCTTTGGTAAGTACAGCTTACGGCAGAAAAAGGTTTACAAAACTTGTCTTGATATAGCTAATTTACCGAATGTTCATAAGATCGATCTTTCAAGGGACCCATAGAGCGTACTTCAGACAGTCGATATTCCGAAAGCACTGTCTGTGAAATGTTGTGTACGAGCAGAAAATATATAAAAAAGCAAAAACTTTGTGAACTCGGCCTAATACTTGATTTCCTTTCAGCCTCCTGATAGCTGATAGCGGCAAATGCTTAACATGAATATATTTACTCGGCCCAAGCATGGGCAGTGCAGTGTGGCCACCGGAACCTGCTGTACGACACCGAGCGCATCGTAGGCGGAAGCGACGCTGGTCCCTTGGAGTTTCCTTGGCAAGTGTCCGTGCAGGTGTTCAGCAGTCACCAGTGCGGGGGTGTCATTATTGACAAGTACTGGATCCTCACCGCTGCGCACTGCATGAAGTGAGCTTGGGTTTTATTTCATATGTCACTGTTGCATGTTGCCTAAAGAGCATTGGCGTATTACTAAAACGAAAAATAAATAAACATACATGAACGCAGTCCTACCGTATCACTGCTGCATGTTGCTTGAAGAACATACATTGACTACTTCAGCCAAATAAAAACTAATGGCTTGACCAGCGCAACACTCTCCTGAAAACCTCAGTCAGCCCGCCGTGGTGTTCTAGTGGCTAAGGTACTTGGCTGCTGACCCGCTGGTCGCGGGATCGAATCCCGGCTGCGGCGCCTGCATTTCCGATGGAGGCGGAAATGCTGTAGGCCATGTGCTCAGATTTGGTTGCACGTTAAATAACCCCAGGTGGTCGAAATTTCCCGATCCCTCCACTACGGCGTCTCTCATATTTATATGGTGGTTTTGGGACGTTAAACCTCACATATCAATCAAAACTTCAGTCTCTGAGTTCGTGCAGAACGCAAAGAAAACTAGTTAAGTGGTAGGTGGCTACTTAAACTGCTTGCAGGCAGCAGTATACAACTGAAGAAAGAGACCAATACCAAATATGCTGCTGTTTAAAAGAACAAGATGACTCCGTGTCTTATTCCTCTTATTTACAGTAGCTTTAGCCAATTTTTAACTGTTGTCAATAAAGACACCTTATTGCATCTTCTTCTATGCAACCATGCGCACACGATCCAATATGTTAGTGAGGAAAGTGCCACGTATTCTTATTGGAAAAATAATAAATGGTCTGTCTTACTTCAACGAAAATCAAAACAGAGAAGACTTTTTCAAGTTGCGCATTGTTAGACAATAACTTATCTGTGCAATGTTGATCCGTTAAATATTTTTACAAAACGAGTATTCTAAAAATTAGCAACAAATGTTTGCTGTTAATTACGTACTTTCTTCATATTTGGTACTTATAACTCATTTTCAAACATAAAACCAAGTACTGCCACCAGTTATCCCTTTTTTTTGCATAAGCTCCTTTATCGTCCAATCAAAAAATATTTCCTCACTTCTGCCTGACCATACACACTATGAACAGCGTGCCAATATCACTAGGGCGTGTTTCTTGAGGCTTACTGGTTGCGTCTGCTTTGCGCAAATTTTCGACTATTTCCAGTTTCACCTTCTACTGATATTGTGCCATTTGTTTTACGCTGTGCTTTTACTTCAGATACTCGCCGTTTTTTTACAAGGTCTACGTGGGCAAGGACCACTTGTTTCGAAAGGAATTGACGGAACGCTATTATTACGTATCTGAGGTGAGAAACGTTGCTAGTCTCGGCGTATAAATGTTGTTTCTATAGTTCATGTTGAACGCTGAATGCTGCTGATACTCTCGTGTCATTTCTTCTCAGATTATAAAGCACCCGTACTACAGCGAATCTACAGTTGATTACGACATTGCTCTCGCAAGGCTCGACTTGCCGCTGGATTTCGTTCTTGACGATTACCTCAGCCCCATTTGTCTGCCAAAGCCATCCGCATATTTCACCGGCCAAACTTGCATCGTAACGGGATGGGGCTACCCAAGAATCGGTGAGTGCGAAATACGAGAAATTAGTTCACCTATGCAAGATAAGGCCTCTCTTGTGCAGTCAACTGCACGCATAAGGTCGTGTTTCTTGGTATTTTTCCCACACACACTTGACAAGCTAAGCAAGAGCTTCACTACAATTTTATTTGCGCAGATTTTTTTTTTCATGTTAAGCTTGCATCTTATTTTGCCACCGACATACTAGACATTTTTCAGCAGTACTTTTAAATATTTTTGTTATGAACAGTGATGTTTCCTTCTACGGGATGCAACACAAAATCATGAAATACACTTTTGTACAACAATGATTTAAGTTTCCAAAACTACTGTAGAAACTAGTGAACAGACCCAAGTAAATCACCTCATAAACAATAACGTAATAGCTGATGGTGCAGCATTTTCATGGTGGTATCACTACGTTTCTATCTTTTAGCTCCTTTATATAATTTTGTCAATTGCATTGCCTTGTGCGAAAATAAGCACGTCTGTTCTGTTGTTAAAAAAGTCTACTTTTTGAACACTTCTCTCGCATAATGTACAATTTTAGTGTTTTGTTATTGAATATTACGAAATGAATACAAAAATTTGTCTTCCGAAAAAAGCCAAATCACAGATAAGTGCAGCATCTCTCCTCGACCTGAGTTGGTATCTTTATGTCTCCTAAAGATGGATCAACGACGGACGTGTTGCAAAAGACGAGCCTCGACGTCTGGAAAGATGGCGACTGTCGAAAAGCTTACGAAGATGTGAACAACGTGACCGACAGAATGTTGTGCGCCGGCTATGAGGAAGGTGGCAAGGGACCGTGCAAGGTGACTCATCACCTGTTATTTTGACTGGGCCAAGTCATGAATGCTTATACATGTGACAGTTATGCGAAATGTGAGAAACGCAGCTTGATCAAATACTATGTACGCTGTGTCCTTAAAGACAGGGTGCGCTTCTTACTGGTCACAGGAAAGCAACGACAAGATATGAATATAAAATGTTGATCAAATGAAAACTCCACAAGTTTTCTTAGTAGGATGTTCAAAGTTGTCTGCATCATACGCTGCCCCGCGAAATATGCAGCAGTGGATCAGTCCGTCCTCGTGGCAAGCAACATGTGCGAGGGGCAAAGAAAAGATGAGTGCGTTCAGTAGGTTGCTAAATTCTGACGCCATCAGGGTTCTATTGGTGACGTTGCGTGTGACAACATGCGTGTTGGGGGCATATCGAGGGCATTATTTATATTAAACAGGAAATAAATCACCTTATTCGTTTCGTTACACCAAAATGTTCTTGACCGAGTGTGAGACTCAGTTGCGTATCATACGCGTAGAGAAACAAATGGGGGTCCTGACAAACTGCACAGAAAACGTATGAAACTTGGAGTGTCTTTCTTTCTGTTTGGTGCAAACTTCAAATGTGTATCTTGTTCTGTTGATTTCCTGCGGCTGCTGAAAAATGCACATGCACTCCAGGAACACAGTGTAGCGTTAATCAGCATCGATCAGGTCGAACGTTTTTCTGACGACACCTTATCGTGAAGCAAATTCATACGAAGCTGATCGGGGTTTGTAGAACAATAATTTAGTTACTAACTCGGCCAACATTAAAAAAAGAAAGCATTTTTGGGGGGTTGGGCAGGACTCAATGCCCTCTTCCCCCGGCTTCGTCCGAATGAAACTTGCAGACTCCTTTTTGATAATGCTTATTCATTCCAAAATATTTGCTTTAGAATATATTTCTGGTAGCATAAATAAAAGATATACAAGCATAACTTACAAACTATTATACAAAAATATAACTGAGACCAATCCCACAATGAAACAATAATTATTTCCCCCTAAATCAGGCGGAGTTCAGTAAATTCTGCTTTCTCGCATAAGAGCCGCACCTACTAATTAATGTTGACTAACGATTGGATAATGTTGCCGGGCAAATTATCCAACATAATTGTTCCTTAAGGGAACTGCGGCATTGCAATGTTTTTTTTTCTGATTTACTTGTTTCAGCTACCTATGCGTTTTTCTTTACTTTTTCATTTTGTTTTCGGGTAACCACATTATTTTCACATCACAACCTACAAAAATGAGATGCCAATGTTACATAAGCCCCAATCTTTCCACGGCAAGTAGTTAGAACATAACGGAACTGCCGCAACGTTTGTTGCATTAGTTTTTTTCTGATTAGTTATGCCACTACGCATAGCTTCCTTGTGCTAACACGTAGCATTCTCTCCACAGGGAGACTCCGGAGGTCCCCTGCAGTGCGTCCGAGATGATGGATCCTGGGTCCTGGCTGGAATCACTTCGTGGGGAATATCCTGCGCAGCAGCTCACAGGCCGGGAGTTTTTACACGTGTTTCAGCTGTGCTTGACTTCATCTACCTCTTCACGTACTGAACGTTTTGCGTACGTAAAGATTACGTTTGCATGCACTCTTCGTTTACGAACAGGGCCTAAAGGAGGAAACGTCAAAGTCAGCTGCCACGAAACCAACGACCCAAAGGCTTGTCAGTACTGTCCAGTTTGATTGAAGTAAACCCATCACTCCCATGAAGTGTATTCGATACAAACGCAAATAAGACTGAGCCAATCATATATGTCGCAATACTCGCTACGCCGCCTTCTACTGCAGTGAGCTAGAAGCCGAAAATAAAATATACGCTAATAAAGACCAGTTTCACTGTTGACAAATGACACGTTTCTCATTTGCTCGTTGTAAGTTTTTTTTCTCATCACCTTTTTTTTCGTTTTGATTTGTTCGTTTGAAAGCATCTTTATCTCTCTGTGTCAACGACATTGAGTAGCCTGAGGCATGCTTATTTAAGTATATGCAATTTGGCCCTCCGTAAATATATAAACAATTGAAACTAAGAAAGTGTGCAGAGTTGCATAGCAATAGAATTTCTTTGCTGCTGTCAATCAGTCAGCATGACGTTGTAGTTTCTCAACTTCGTCCTTATCTATAACCTTGTCCGCACCAAACCATGAGCATAATATGGTGTTTGTGTTGAAATACTACCCCTTATGTAACACCCTCTTCAGAGGACCTTTTATAAGGACAATAAACAGAGTTGGATTGTGGTTGATGACATAAACCGATAACTCAATTGTCTCTTTTCGCAACGACAAAGTCGTGCCACTGGCCTTGCATGGAAATAAAACAAGGTCGTTGTTTCTGTAAAACGACTATGTTACATGTAGGTGAACAAGATTTGCCTGTCACAGAAGCTACTGGGAAGTAATGTAGGTTGCTTTGGGGACTTGTATTGTTGAGTATTCTAAACAAAAACGCATTGAAGCTTTCTTACACTTACTGACGCTCTTCATTCAGCAAGTCCATGCAAACTAGGACTACGACCCTAGAGCGATTCAAAATACACAAAAGAAAACGTTATTTTCTTGTGTAAAAAGTACTTACAATATCAAAGCCCTTATTTTTCGTGCAGACAAGGGCAGCAATATAGGAATGTGGAAAAATATTGCACTTATTTTCAGTGCTTTAAGAATACTCTTTTTTTATTAAGAAGTAATATACTCCAAAGCAGACGAAAACAGATCGCGTACTATTTACGGCATCAAGAAGCTGACGATATGTCTTCAGACCGATGAAAGAAATGTAGCAAAATTATATTTGCTTCGAATCCTAACAAGAAGACCAACAGGTAGCAGGTCACTTATAGTTAAGTGCGTAATCAGGGAATGAGGAGTGTAAAGCAAGCTTCCAAGGTTCTTTGTGTAGAACTCAGACTCCTGAGCTCGTCTGGACATGCATTTCCAGTCATGATACGTAATAATGTAGTGGGCAGGCACAAAATATGTAACAGGACACCGGGAACAACTTTAGTCATGCTTTGCTAAACTGGTTGTGACTTGACCACTTACTTAATTTCCAACTGTGATGCTTCAAATCCAAGCATTTATACTTCAACAGAGCACGTCGATTAGCTTCTGAGCTCAGTCGATAAAGAAAAATTGTGAACTCTAGTGTCACACGATTGATCACCTACTCTAAAGCGAAGATGCAACAGACATCATCACAATCGTTAGCACCTCATTTTTACGTCTCTGCTCCGCCCTTCCTCGTCATAGTCATTAAGTCCGTCGCTGTCGGGTATTGTGTTAATTTATACGAGGTTCCTTTCTTTGAATATATGGGTTGGCATTCAACGTGACGAGTAAATACCAGGAGGCTATTTTTATCCCACATACTTGACCTATCGTTTTTACTTCAGCCGTGACAAATGAAACGTTATCACACACCTTGCTATGTGCACGAGTTTACTTCTGCCAACGTTCGGTGAACAAAGGAGTGTGAATCATGAAAGCGGGTGAATCAAGCGTTATGAAAAAATAAATACATGAACCTAACCAGCTCCGAGTGTTTCTTACCATATCTGTCAACATTTCTGTGCTAGGTGATACAGTATGTTTTATTTAGAGTCATTCATTTCGTGAGAAACGTGCCAGATGCATTCACCCAGTGACTAGCCGTAGCAAGCATCTCACAGCCAATGATGCAGTTGAAGCCAGTTTTACTTTAAATGGTGATAGTAGGGTTCAATAAGGACGAACTGTCAACTCGGTGCAGGCACGATAAATAATAGCGTTGAACCTTACTTCTAACTTTTGTGTCAAGTATCACCACTTCGACAAGAAAACTCTTTCAGCCACACAATCTAAAGCTGACAGACTAGGACATCAAACAAAGCGCTTCATGAGGTACAAGAAAATCTTGTGTGAGTGATGAGGCAGCACCAAAAGTGGCGTACAATGAAGCAACTGACGCTGTTACGTTAACTTCTGCAAAAAATGCCAAGATGTAACTTGACTGTATCGACTCAGATGTGGGTGCCTTCGTGACATAAGTGTTACAATCACATTTCCGGAACTCTTCCTGTGGGTAGCAAAATGAAAGTGCCAGACGTTAGTGCTCGTGCCAAACACATCCCACTGCAAACCGACTTACTTGAACGCTGTGCGTTACGATGTGTGAAGACAAAATATGAAACCAGAACATCGCCATCGCTGCACACACTCAACTATCTGTACTCACACTATCTCGTACTATTGATGCAACAACAAATGATCCAGCGTCAAAACTCGATCACCACGGCACGGACAAGATCTTATACCGTGCTGCTCGCTACAGAAACAGAAGCAAGTCTAACATTTCCGTCCTTCGAGCCAAAGTTAGTACTTATACTATCAACACATCAAGAGGGTATGGTCGTGATTGTGAAGTAGGCGCAACAAACACCTCTCAAGCGAAGTTCAGTGGCAGTAGCAACAGCCCCACAATTCCTTGTCAGCGTGATTGGCAACCGATGCGCTTTCTGCACAGAACTAGTTCGAGACAGCACTATCAGCACTATCGCATCCATCGCAGCAAACAACGTAGTTGTGTTCAAACGAAGAGAACTTCGCGCGTTTGCGCGCACTTTTCACTGTGCCCTCCCTAAAATATGTATTCGTGGGCTTCGCTGTCCGGAGTCCTCTGGCCACCGTACACTGTGTTGGCCATGTCGACGCTGAAGTGCGCCGTCTGCTCTAATCGCCTGTTCTGGATTTGAACTCTGAGCAGATCCCCGAGCTCAAACCCGTCCAAGCGCTACTTGATGCGACCGGACGGTGTCCTGAGGCGGGAGCGGTGTCCCGTGGCGGTGTCCTGCGGCGTGGGCTTCTTGGCGACGGTGCGGCGCCGGCGACTGCTCCGTCGATAGCGCAGGATCATGGTCAGGTAGTCGGGCCAGTCCTCCGGCAGCAGCACGAGCATGAAGCCGATTAGGATGAGCAAGATTCCGGCCAGCTTCATGCCTTCGAACAACACTTCGTAGATGTACACGTCTACGACTGCGCAGAGGGAGATAAAAGGGAGATGACGTGTCAGACAGGATACCACGTGATGGAAAGAGGAAATTCTTAGCAACGTGAGCATAAGTTCATAGGCGTTATTCCGCAGGTTGTCGCTTATGTCATAAACATGGGTCCGCATAATACCTAGGATAGTTTTATCAAGTATTTTCAGTAGCCCCTAGTGTCGCTTTTGTAGTAAGTTGTTTGCCTAGCGACAATAGCAACAAAGTAAATTCATCTGAAAAAGGTCCCCCTGTGGGCAATATCAATATTTTAGCAGTGAAAAAGCCTATTTGAGCGTTATAAAATTACCGAAGCTTGGACATACCATTTGATTAAGACGGCCATTCATAGCGCTGTACTTTGCCTTAGAAATCAATAGGCGCTGAACTTATCAGTCAAAATCATCCGTGCAAAGAACACAATCATTCTCCGTTTCGTTTGAATTTATGTTACTCATGCAGGTAACGGCCATAACTTTAGAGAATAGGGTGCACGTTTGTCATAACCGAGCCACCGCCATTTATTATCGATCGATTGACCTGTACAGAATCTGAGCCCAATTTCAATGCCAGTATGGTCGTCACATCTTAAGTTTTACGAGCCGAAAGCTGAATATTATTATGCAGCACATCATAGCGGAGAACTCCCTACTCCTTTCCATGAGCTAGAGTTAATCACCTCATGACTTAAACATATAAAGCTTTTCGCGAGGCTGCAAGACCCAAATCGCATAGCACAGCATCATTCACATATGAAGAACAGCTTCTGGCAATTCTGCGCTTAAAATGAGCCAAGTATATAACATGTGCCTCAAGTGAGCATCATTCAGCGAATAGCGCTGTATCAAAAAACACCAATCAGCCTCATTGTTAATGATGAAAAACATTTCTACGAGTATAAAGTCACACTCAAACGCCTTTGCATGTGTTCTTGATTGTTTTCATTTGAAATTATCGCTTAACCTCGATAAAGCAAACGTTTAATAAAAGTTTACTTACTCGCAGAAATTGGCACAGCAAACGCAAGTCCTAATGTGAGGAATATTTCGAAAGTCCAGACGATGCCAAATTTCCGAGCAAATTTGATACTGCAAAAGAAGAAAAAGATTCATATCAACATTCACTCCCACATCATAAATCACAGATTATAGAGCAAGAAATAAGCGATAGTTTCGGGCCGAGATAACGCCAAAAAAGTATGAAAGATAGGCAAAGACTTTCGCGATCTGATTTTTTTTATTGCTTTGTGCGAGTACCACAAGATATCCTTCAACAAATAAATAAATATGAAGTTTTGCCCAGGGCTCGAGGGCCGGCCAACAGCCTACTATTAGGCAGATAACATGTACCAGGGAAATCAGTGTTAAGAGTGGCAACCATTGCACTTCCGCGACGCGTTAAGATCCACCAGAGTCCTTGGAATGTCCACAACTTCTCACTAGATGCGTCAGTAAACAAAAAAAAAAGAAGCACGCTTTTATTGCGAGAATATCTTACAGTGGAAGCAGCCCGCGTTGGTTGCCGTTGAATTTCTAGCTTCAAGGCCTCATTCGACGCTAAATTTCACTCAATTAGAGCTACCCCAAATTTACTTGAAGCTAACATCACTCTGAAGACGTAATCGATCTTAACGGATACGTTTATTCGGGTTTTACAGTTCCGGCGCGCACGGTTGAATTACAGCGCCGAGGCCGCTCCGATGTCCCCGCGCGGGGGACGGCGGCGCCCTCAGTGCTTGCACTTGTCCCTATATCAAACTTTCGCCCAAGCTTGATGACCAGTAAAAGCATTGAAGGATTCTGGTATAGCATCGAAGTTGTGCTCTGAACTTTACGGGCCAAGACCACGACATTACTATGAGGCTCGCCGTAGTGGAGGGCTCCGGAAATTTCGACCGTCTAGTGTTCTTTAACGTGCGCTGAACATGGCGCAGCACACGGACTTCTAGCATCCCGCCTCCATCGAAATGCGACTACCACGGCTGGGATCGATCCATCGGCATGAATTCCTGCCAATTGGGTCAAGGAGAGAGAGAAGAAAAAATATCAGAGAGGTAGGGACGTTAACTAGACTAAGTTCAGTTTGCTACCCAACACGGGGGAGAGAGAAATGAGGGAGAAGGAGAGAGAGTGGAGGAGGTACACATCGCCCATAACACACACACACCACACAAACAATTCAGGTATCACGGGCCGTCGCACAGTGACGTTGCCCTCGAGAATTGTAGAAGGGCTCGTGTGGCTTTCTGGGCAGATCTACGTGAAGACCACGCTCCCAAGATCTCCAGAGTAAACGGTCGGTCATCCAGCCTCCTTAAGGCAGACTAGGTAGTCCGGCGATCTTCTTCAACGTCTGGACAATGGTACCGGACATGGTCGAGAGTTTCTACAGAACGGCACTTATCACAGTTGAAGAATCATCTATACTAATGCGAAGGCCTAATGAATTCGTCAAGGCAACACCGACCCACGACCGATACAGCATTGTAGCGTCCTGTCGCAAAGTATTTGATGGCAGCTGTAATTGAAGTAATGAAGCAAGGTTCGGTGGGCGTCGAGTGGAGATTAGTGAAAGATTCTAATGCATAAGTGTGGTATTATACACGATTCGGCAAAGTTATTTTGCGGAATCAATGCTTGACAAGGGTATGAGCAGTGTGGGTGCTCCGTCGTGGGTACAAAGCGTTGTCAGCAAGGTGGTTACCACCAATCCCACAGTGACCAGGCAGCCATTGAAAGATTATGCCATGTCCTTTGTTGGTGGCGCGATGACAGATTTCATTGATTTGAGATACCATTTGATGGTAGTTCCCTTGTCGTAGACTTCGCACACATTGAAGGGCCCCCGTGGAGTCGCAGAAGATAGCCCAATTAGCAGGGTATTCTCACATAACAAATCTGATTGTGGCTAGAAGGGCGGCGAGCTCGGAGCCCGTAGATGTTGTGACGTGTGAAGTCTTGAACTTGACGGTGATTGACCGATATTTAATCACAAAAGTGCCCGTCGAAATTCCCGAGACTGAACCCCCCATACAGATATGAGTTTGTTTTTCTAAGATATGCAAAAGGTCCAATGAGATCTGCATGAAGGCTGCAGATGACAGGTAAGCCTTTTTGCTAATCCCCGGAAAAAAGTGTATATTTTAAGGGCTCGTTTTTTTGGTTAGGCATAATACTAATGAGATCTAAGAGACAATCATGCCAAGGAAAGTATGGGGGATCTTATTAGCTGCTGGCGGCACTTAAGATATGCCTTGGAGTACCTCGCAGTGCTTCAACGGCTAAAAACATTGCCATCGCTCAAGATCATTCGATAAATACGCATATTATTACCGAGACAATGCGCATGCACCTCAGGCATTATGCCAGGACCCCTTCTCACCACCTGGCGAGCCTAGCTGCTGAAAGGCCCCGCACGACATACGGCACTATTGTCTCCAAGCATCGTTCATCGTTTACTGTGACGTACGCACCTGCATCAAAGCCACTGCTTCCTCCTTGGAGCTTGAGCCGGCCGTGAGTTCACTTAATGATTCCAGGAATGAGGAGAAAATCGGAATTACCGACACATGCCCTGAAACAACTGAGCATATCACTACTGGAAGAAAACTACAGTAACCACCTGCACATTTACACGGATGGCTCTACTACGCCATCTAGTTCAGGTGGAGCAGTGGTTATACCATCACATGGGGTAACTCGGTGTTTTAAGACTTCACATGTGACGACATCAACGACGGCAGAACTCGAGGCTCTGCGCAATGCACTGGAGCTCATCAATTCAGAAGAAAGACCAGGTAAATGAGCTGTGTTTTCTGACTCAAAACCAGCGTTACAGTGCCTGATATCAGTTCTCCGACGCAGATGCCACGACCAGTTGACCTACCAAACCATGGAACTTCACCACCTTTTAATACAAAAAGGCCATGACATCGTCTTTCAGTGGTTACCTGGGCATAGTGGTATAGGCGGCAATGATTCTGCAGATCATGCTGCTCGCACGTCACATAAAGAAGCGAACAGCGTTCCGATACCGCTTTCAAGAGCGGATGCGGCGAGGCAGATTCGTCAACTGGCCCGCAGTCTCACACTGACTGAGTGGAACACACCAAGCATACGACGTACACGACTGCACGAGCTCGACCCTTCACTACAACTCCGGCCTCCACCCGGCCTACATCGACGTGCAGCTTCGCTTCTCTATCGCCTTTGGCTGGGAGTTGCTTTCACGAATGCTTATACCAGGTTAATCAGAATTACTGACAGTGCGGCGTACGTGTCATAATTTGAGAGTGCTTGCCAATCGTGCTCCACCCCATTCTTATTCTTCTAGTTACTTCAATCTCGTGGTTCGGCTCCGCGTTTATTACCTGCCCTAAATAGACATAGTCTTTTACAAATTGAAGTGCATTATTACCTATCTCGAAGCGCTGCTCTCTTCCGAAGTTGTTGTACAATACTTTCGTTTTATGTAGATTAACTTTAAGACCCATCTTTCTGCTCTCCTTGTCTAACTCCGTAATCATGAGTTGCAATTCGTCCCCTGAGTTACTTAGCTTTGCAATATCATCGGCGAAGCGCAGGTTACTAAGGTACTCTCCATTAACTTTTCTCCCTAACAGTTCCCTTTCTAGGCTTCTGAAAAGCTCCTGTAAGCACGCGGTAAACAGCATTGGGCAGATTGTGTCCCCCTGCCTTACACCCTTCTTGATTGGTATTCTGTTGCTTTCTTTATGAAGCACTACGGTAGCAGTTGATCCCCTGTAGATTTCTTGCAGGATGTCCATATATACTTCATCGACCCCCTGATTCCGCAGTGTCTCCATGACGGCTGATATTTCTACAGAATCAAACGCCTTCTCGTAATCTATGAAGGGTATGTATAGTGGTTGGTTGTATTCTGAGCATTTCTCTATAACCTGATTGACAGTATGACTGTGGTCAGTTGTTGAGTGGCCTGTTCAAAATCCTTCTTGTTCCTTCGGTTGATTGAATTCTAATGTTTTCTTTACTCTGTTAGCAATTACTTTTTTAAATAGCTTGTATAGTACAGAGAGCAAGCTGATCGGCCTGTAATTCTTCAAGTCCTTGACATCTCATTCCGTATGTATTAAGATGATGTTAGCATTCTTCCAAGAATCTAGTACTCTTTCCGTCAGGAGACACCTCGTAAACAGGGTGGATAGTTTTCATAACACAATCTGTCCTCCATCTTTAAGCAGATCTCATGTTACCTGATCCTCACCAGCAGCTTTGCCTCTTTGCATGCTCTCCAAAGCTTTTGTGGCTTCTTCTATCATTACTCGTGGGGTGTCATTTGGGTTACTGCGAGTTCCTAATAGTATTAAGGTCGTGCTTGTCCCGGCTACTGTACAGATTTCTGTAAAACTCCTCTGCTATTTTAACAATGCTATCCGTATTGGTAGTTATTTCGCCTTCTTTGTCCCTCAGTGCATACATCCAATTTTTGCCTATCCCAAGTTTCCTCTTCACTGCTTTGACGCTTCCTCCGTTTTTTCAGATTGTGTTCATTTCTCTCCCTGTTACACCTTCTTACATCGCATACCTTACGCCTATTAATCAACTTCGAAAGGTCTGACAGCTCTATTTTGTCTGTTGTACTTGAAACTTTCATGATTTGACGCTTCTTAATTAGGTTCTTTGTTTCCTGGGAAAGCTTGCCAGTGTCCTGTCTAACTACCCTACCTCCAACTTCCACTGCACACTCCGTAATGATACTCGTCAGATTATCATTCATTGTATCTACGTTAAGGTTGGTTTCCTCACTAAGTGGCGAGTACCTGTTCTGCAGCGACACTCTGAATTCCTGTACCTTCCCTCTCAGTGCTAGCTGATTGATTGGCTTCTTGCGTATCAGTTTCTGTCGTTCCTTCTTCAAGTCTAGGCGAACTCGAGACCGTACCATTCTGTGGTCACTGCATCGTACCTTGCCAACCACTTCCACATCCTGCACGATGCCTGGATGTGGAAGTCTATTTCTTTCTTATTTTTGTCATTAGGGCTCCTCCATGTCCACTTGCGGTTTGCTTGTTTTCGGTACAAGGTATTTAAAATCCGTAAATTATTGCGTTCTGTGAATTCTACTAGAAGCTCTTCTCTGGCGTTTCTAGTACCGATGCCATAATCTCCTACTGCCTGTTCTCCAGCCTGCTTCTTCCCTACCTTTGCATTAAATTCTCCGATCAGTATAGTATACTGTGTTTTTACCTTACTCATTGCAGATTCCGTGTCTTCATAGAAGCTTTTAACTGAAGAGTCATCATGGCTGGATGTAGGCGCGTAGGCCTCTACGACCTTCATCTTGTATCTTTTATTCAGTTTAATTAGGATACCCACCACCCTTTCATTAATGCTATAGTATTCCTCTATGTTTCCAGCTATGTTTCTGTGAATTAGGAACCCCACTCCCAGTTCTCTTCTGTCAGCCAAGCCCCAATGTCAAAGCACGTGCCCATTCTGTAGTACCGTACAGGCCTCATCTGTCCTCCTAACCTCACTGAGCCCTATCAATGCACATACGTACCCCATAACGGTGGGATCGTCGCCGTGGTAGCTCAGTTGGTAGAGCATCGGACGCGTTATTCAAAGTTCGCCGGCTTGGTCCCCGTTCACGACAAGTTATTTCTTATTTCTTCACAATCGCATTACAATCACTTCTAATAAAATCCCTATACTTATTTTGGCACAATTGTCTGTTGGATCTCATTATTATTATGTTAACAAAGTGCCCGCACAAGCGTGGTGAGTTAGTGACTCTATTATATTAAAACAATTGGCCCGAATCTGCATGTTACACTGCAAATGTCATGGAAAGATAATAGTATTGCGTCTGGAGAGAGTGAACAAAACGTTTATTTGATGTTCTGTGCAAGAAAATCGGTGAATAGTATTCTGGAGGCGCTGCATTAGAGCGCCTCGAGTGTGTAGCAGTGGGGAACAAGTGAATCTAGGCACGTTAGACACGAGCGCCATCTGGCAGTTATCTTCGAAAACGAAGGCGTGCGTGACCGCGGAGAAAGATGCGCGCCGGTCACGGAGGTGATAATGTGTAGAATGCAAAGCGACGGGCAGGTGCCACCCCCGTGTCGTCGTAGCAAAGCGTTGGAAACACCTTCTTGAGCATCGCGTTGCACTACCGGCGCAGCGCGATAAACGCTGCAGTCCTTAGAGTTACATGTGTGTGCCTCTTCTACTATAAATGCAGACATATAAAACATAGACGTGTTGTTATGGTGCCTCAGATGTGCACAATATTTGCTTTTTTAGTTGAAAATCGCACAACTGTGAACGGTAAACCTTGAGCAATATTGGTGAGCGCTGCGGATGGGGTTGGCCGTTTGGTGCCGTTTGAGGTATCGTTGGGACGTACAGACAATTGTACAGAGAGACAGACAGACAGACCAAACTTTTTTTGTCGAAGGTCTCCAAGAAAGACTATCGTCTTTAAGAACCAAGGTGCAATATTTGAACGAGCCATTGCGACAATGTAACCGAAATGATTTCTCCGGACACCTATGTCACCTCGTGACCATCGTCTCCTAAGTTGATCTGAAAATCAATCACCTTGTTTACCAGAGCTGCCGTTGCCACCCTATGGAAAGGTACAAAGCGGCACATGACTCACGCAATGAAAGAGCGCCGGCGCCAGCCAGCATTCCCCACGGCATGCGGCTCCACACGATGGTCTCGAAGCGCAGCAGGTACAGCGCCAGCAGCACTGGCCACATGAGCAGAAGGTTCAGGAAGCCGATAAGACTGAAGAACAGCGACAGCTGACCGAAAGTCACGTCGCCTATTAGCTTCTTGAACGTCACCTGCGCGAAAGGCGTCCCAATAAAACATTGCTTGCAGCAACAATGCCTTTCGCTCAACTTTTGCATTGCTTACTAGTCCCATGAAACACTAGAAAAAAACGGGACAGAATATGGCAAGTCTACCTGTTGATGTGATACAAGGGACGAAAGTGGCGCGAAGTACGCCAGACAGTTTTGGCGCAGAAACGCACGAACAAGGCACACATTTAAAGATGTGCTGACATGCCGAAACGAAAAAGAAACACTCCCAACTAGAGCTTACATGTCTGCTCATGCACGAAATAAAAGTGCGTGACTCATTAAGCTAACGGGCTGAAGTTGATGAAACGTGAGCTAATGAAAATCAAAAAAAAATTTTGAAGTAGAAATTATAAAGCTTAGAACTTAGTGAAGATATATTCGCAAACAGCACTGTGATTGAAAAAATCTGCCCGTTTTATTGATATAACTGCACAAGAGACAATCTGACTGCATCCGTTCCATGCCTCACCTTCTCTGCAGCACACTTTGTTGTACCGCTAATACCCCCCCCCCTTTTTTTTTACACATGTATTAACTTCCGCTGCTGTCATAAACGTTATACGTACGCGCAATTTCACGGTATAATAGTTCATGTCTCATCTGTCCACAACGTTTTTTTTATTTCCTGAATGTGACAATGCCATATTCAAAGTGTCATTTCTTAAGGTGTTTCGGATTTCCGTGCATTAAGTGGTCAAATTATGTTACCCTATAAATACCGACGGTATCGCAACAATAAGTGTGTTGGACGTAGCGACTTTTTGTCTCCGAGTGACATTTTTGTGTGTATGTGTGTTTTCCATGTGCTATTACTTCTCATCATATGGATTACGAATATACCCAACGGCCGCAAAGTTATGCTTATTAGCTTCTCATCAATATCAACCGAACATTCAAGCTTCCCTTGGTGTTTAGAATACGCCCACGTTTTCATATCAATCTTAAAACGTTCATTATTAAGTGCAATGCTTGCATATCTGTTGCTGATAATACTGCTCGCGGCAGCATCAAATTTCGTATAGCTGCCAGGGCTGCCTTGCTAAATCTGCTGAGCTGCATTTTATTTGCTTACTGCGTTGCGCAAAATGCAAAAACACCGAGAACAGATCATTACGGCATAAACGAAATGAACTTTTAAAGCTTTGTGACGACGTTCATGCTCACCGACTACATTACTGCAAGGACTATGGGCAAATCTCTGCGCACTTCTTCCGTTTTAATTCTAAAAACTGCGGACGCATAAAAGCGATAACATCACCAAGCGAACCAGCTTTCAACACTAAACCGAGGCGGTAGGCTCAGTGTTTTCCGAAATGCATCGATCTGCCAACAGGAGCCAGGGTATCTGCTCTATGCACACGCTTCTATTGATTATTGATCATTGCAACGAAACTCATATCTTTTGTGCAAATGCACGTTCTATTACTCTATGTGGCAACGCTGTCACAACCTTGGCCGCACTTTTCGCTTTCGTTAGCTTCAGAGTTGAAAACAAAAAGAGTGCTGGTTATGAAGTCACGCGTTTAAGGCAACATGCAAAGGTATTAGAGAAAAATTACCATGCATCGCAACGTATTCTGACACACGCCAAAAAAAGCATATTCATCTGTTCTTTGTGTAAAAATTGGCAGATTTCATGTACCTTGGGAATCGATGTTATGCGAACTATACGGAGAGAAGGTGACCATGTTGTAATTGTTTAAGAATGGCACATAGTGAAATGACGCCAAATATATTTAAATGTTGCACGAACATAGATATGTTAAACAGCTGCAGATATTTATATAACCACTCGTTTGGACTTCCGCAACAATTCCAGTAGGAACATGAGTTTTAGCAACGTCAGAAGCGATCACCTAATATGAAGCGCTGCTGCTCGAGAAGACGGTAACCCTGGACACTGCTGCATAAATAAACTTCAGTGGATAAGGCCTAACTATAATTATCATGAGTACATATGTAATGTTTATAAAACTGGATAGCCAGTCATGCAACAAAAATTGGTGTTCCACATACATTAGGGTCTATTTGAAACGTAGCTTCGATTAGGGCCTATTTGAAACGTAGTTTCCCTGGCGTAGCTTTGTGGTCGAATAGCTGATTGTTACGCAAAATGCTGGGGTTTGATTTTTTCTAGGACCCCGACACTTATTTTTTGCATTGGTCGGGTCAACGCTGCCGATGACAGATTTTTTTTTTTTGTAACGCTCACGCGTTATTATTACCTGTGTGTGTTTTTGCCGTTTATGATTAGATACTAAGTGCCAGTCACCTATGGCACATACTTGAATGCCAGCAGCGCATACCCGCCCGCGGGTATGTGGCACTATTAGGTAGAACATGTTTGACGACGTATGCGATGGAATTTTGACATTATTTATGTCCCGACCAGCGCGTCATATTCGTGAAACCATCTTACCTTGCCTTACTACTTTTGGTTTACGCCAAGTTGTGGACTATTAACAAGTATTTATCACAACGTGCTCAACTCATACACGTCAGGCAGCGTCTTCTTGCACGAAAACAAGAAAAAAGTAAACAATCTGCACTGTTAATAAATTTTACCATTTCACCAGGATGAGAAGCTTCATTTTCAAAATATTGATATTTTGAAATTCATGGTCATTTTAGCATTCACCACTAAAATGCCATGCTTTAATACCTGCTTTTCATGCAAAAGAAAATATTTCATGAAAAACCGAAACACATGTGCCGGTATCCTTTTGTATTCACTTAGCCTCGCAGCAACTGAACCATAACGTAAAACACACACTCCGTTTTCTTTTTTAGACTATAGATAACCAAAGAACGCCTGGATTAAATATCTAATTCATCAAAATAGTTTGTGATTTGCACTTTCGGTAACTTTTTTGCAGAATTATGTCCGGCAAACTATCTCTAAGAAATCAATGCTGCTTTATTAAATTATGGCCTATACCTATATTCACTTAGTAGTAAATGTACGCTAACAGTCACGACATCCCACGCCGTAACTGACGTTTATCATCCCTGGCAGCGGGAGAAAAAAAAACGCCAATTCTTTCCGCCCTTTATCTTTCAAAGGGCCATCGCTATCATATTCTCAGCTGTTGGAACACTTTAGAGACGTGCCACCACGTTCCGAAGACAATACCGGCGCTGTCTATAGATGCCATCAACCTCACCGACAGAGTCTCTGAGTTGGCCTCGAAGGTTAATTTTATAAAAAACGGTGGAGCATTTGCGCATTTTGATAAAATAGCGGAAAAGCTTGATGGGTACTTTCTCTTGTTTATGATGTCTTCCTCAGTTTTCCAGCGGCGTCACCAAACTCAACGGTACAGTAAGAAGAGAAGCCTAACCTTAGCTGTAGAACGCGCATGCCGATCTAACAGTTGCCAGAGGCGCCCGATGCAGCTCAGTGTACTCACTTTGTACACCCCGGAGCCGGCAGCCGCGGCTGCCGATAGCACCACACCACCGAGCGTTATGGTTCTCGTGACTCCGTCCATGTACGCCAGCAGCGCGATGCCCGTGTTGCACAGGATCACCGCCACAATCTGGTAAGCAAACAAAAGCGAAATGTGCATTTAAAACGCTTGCCGTGTTTACAAAATGGCACTATTTCTTGCTCAGGGAGCCAGGGTTTAAGAAGTCTATTTGAGCCGGCAAACTCTTTATCGCCACTAATAATGCTCACATATCTACAGAGGCGTAAATTTCTCGTCTGATGCTTCTTCTTCCTGACACTTGGAATATTGTAAGAGCACCCAGTCACCTAATAGCTTAAAAAAGATGAGTTATTTCATTGACACAAACTGATGTTATCAGAATTCTGTAACAGAAGAATGGTATCCACCTAAATCAAATATGCGCTCTGTGAAAACACGACGAAATGTGCCTAAATACTGTGAAAAACCAGGGGTGGAAATTCCAGTACTTTGATTTTTTTGGCATGTGGTTTGTACTATGTATTCATCTATTTGTTTCTACCCTTATGTGCTTTACATAAAGCACCTTCCTCTTGAGCCAAATCATTGGTTTGCAGTATTTTGAAATGAAAAAAGAAATATTTGGCAGATCCCACAGACCTTGGGAATCGACGTTATGCGAAGCATGCGGTGGGAAGTGGGCCGTGTAGTAATTTCTTGTTGAGCCACACGTCATGAAATGACGCTGAATATCCTGAATATAAATATATATATACATATATATATATATATATATATATATATATATATATGTGTGTGTGTGTGTGTGTGTGTGTGTGTGTGTGTGTGTGTGTGTGTGTGTGTGTGTGTGTGTGTGTGTGTGTGTGTGTGTGTGTGTGTGTGTGTGTGTGTGTGTGTGTGTGTATCAATGAATATCTGAAATGAACATCTGTATATCTGTATAAATGAATATCTGTATAAACACCGATACAGTGGGTACACCAACATCGCTACCTGGGTGTAATCATCGATGATCGCCTTTCTTGGCGCCCTGCTGTTAAAAGTGTAAGGCGAAAATCGCTGTCCCTGTTCAAGCATGTAGCCGCCTTAACTGCCAGGGGTGACGGCATTTATCAGAAGACGGTACTACAGGTTTACAAATCATCTGTACTCTCTTGCGTGATGTATGCCTTGCCAGTCTTGAATGTACCGCCTGCTTTAATGTCTCAGCTGGAACGGGATCATCGTGTTGCCCTCTGAGTACTGTTTGGCTTACCTTGTGAAGCACAATCCATCCCACTACTGACTGATTGATTGATTGATTTGTAGGGTTTAACGTCCCAAAACCACTATTTGATTATGAGAGACACCGTAGTGGAGGACTCCGGAAATTTTGACCACCTGGGGTTCTTTAACGTGCACCCAAATCTGAGTACACGAGCCTACAACATTTCCGCCTCCATCGGAAATGCAGCCGCTACAGCCGGGATTTGATCCCGCGACCTGCGGGTCAGCAGCCGAGTACCTTAGTCACTAGACCACCCTGGCGGGGTGCCCACTACTGACTGAAGCACAGCAGTTGCCGCTAAGGCAGCAAGCTGACCAGAGAGCACTACATCATATTGAGCGTATGAACCGAGCCCCAGATGGCAAGACACTCGTCAACAGGCTGTTCCAGCGCCCACTTTCTCGGATGGGTAAAATGACAGCTCTGTTCAATGACATTGCCGGCAATTCCGGCGAAACTATTTAGTTGCTAACATCGACAGAGCACAGCCCATGTGCCTTCCCTACCCATCTGTCAATTCCAGGAATGCGCAAAAAGTGTGTCCATTCTGTTTTGGAACTATACCAATCAGCCCATTCACACTTATTTGAAAACTTCGAAGACTATGCAAAAGTATTTACGGACGCTTCTGTACGCAGCGATGGCCTGAGCACTTCTGCAGCTTTCTTCTGCCCTTCAACCGATATCAGGCGGTTGTTTAAAATACCGCACCCCTCATCGTCGGTGACGGCAGAGCTAGCAGCGACTGATGTTGCCCTTCAGTACATAAAAGAAGGGTTACCAGCATCGAAGGTTGTCATCCTCACCGACTCTCCTGGTGCCCTTAGCAGACTCACCAGCAAGGAGACTGACAGCCCTATTCTAAGCAGCATCATGGAATCCGTCAACAAAATTCTATCACGTGGGGTATGCCTAGCTGCACAGTGTGTACCTTCGCACGTGGGCATTGCAAGCAATGAATAAAACACCTATGTGCAACTCCCCACTCAATTACGCTCAATAAACTGAATAAGCCTTGTTTCGTCATGCAACCATGATGAGTGTGTCCGGGAATTCCGTGTACGATGGACAACATTCGTCTGCTTATACGCCGACACCTCCTAAAGCAGCATCCAGACCAGCGTGTGGCGAACGCATCGTTCCCTCCCCATGTTCATAGCCGTGGCTTGCCTCGTCGTTCTAGAGCGCTGTTGTACAAACTAAGAGTGGGCTTTGTGCTGGTGCTTACGTCGTCAAGAGCGTGTGGACAGTCCGTTGTGCGCAGCTCGTGGCTCCTGCGAAACACTTGAGTATCTTGTAGTTAACTGTCCCAAGTTTGCTACGCAGCGGCCTTTGCTGATTAAGGAACGTAAATTCATAGAACTTAAGTGCACGACACTAGACGACTATCTCTATCCGAGAGGTTGTGCTTCTCGACGCGACCAGGCCCACCGAGCTCTCCTTACATTTATGAACCATCGGACCTGGCCACTCGTTTATAGAAGTTTTATTTTTTTTTATTTTCCTATACTTGTATAAGTTTTCGTCGTTTTCTTTTTTACTTCCCTTTCTTTTTTTCTCTTTTCTCCCCTCTTATCTTTGTTTCCTATGTTTCTTCCCTCCTCCCGAAAGAGTGAGCAGGTGTTGTGGCCCTCCAGGTGGCAGTTGCCAGCTTGCTCTCTCCCGCTTTTCTCTGTGTCCTTGTGTATGTGTATGCAAATCAAATCAAATAAATAAATAAATAAATAGATACTGTCAGCCACCTGTGGCACATGCCCACCCGCAGGTAGGCGCCATTGTTCAGCGGGAAGTGTTTGACGATGTACGCGACGAGATTGTGACATTATTCACGTCTTACCAGCACGTCATATTCGTCAAACCATCTTACCCTCCCATTCTAAGTTTCATTTTCGCCAAGTTAAGGGGGTGATCACGGGAACACCGAGAAGAAAGCAGATATATATATACAGGTATATAGACGCCAAAAGTGCTTGCAGTACACAAATAAATGCTACGCATTTAAATAAATAAACATTTTATTGAAGTATGGCAAATATCAGATAAAATGGAGTGAGAATGAAGTAATGAAAGAAAAAACTTGCAGCCGGTAAGGACCTAACCCATAACCTCCCCATTATAATTACGGGGCACTGTTACGACTTTGTAACTGAGCTGGCTTTCTCCCGTCCACTTTCTCAGAGAAACGTTTACGTCTAAGTGAAACCGTCACGTTGAAAGAAGGTTCAACATGACCAAAAGTTGTGCAGGGGGGGCCCCATATACGTGAACACACACAAACAAATTTGGGATGAGGAACAGCCAATAATTGGCAGTGCACCGCCCATGTAGTGTTGAGATTTGAGGTTTCGCTTTAAGCTGACGGCAAGTTGTTCTTCGTTCATCGTCATTTCCCAATAACTTATAATAACTAAACTTCACTTAAAAGCCATAAATAACATGCTATGCTTATTCTTGGCTTTACCATTTGTTAGCTTCGTGAGGAATCGATGTTTAGAAAAGTATTACGACGAGAAACTTGACATTTCATTTAAAGTAGTTTTAAATCGGCGTGGTTGCTTCGGGTATAAGTTGTCTTTGTTAATTTATTTCGTCATCACTTTAACTAAACGCGACCCATAAGATCCCTGCTGCTTAACTGGCTTTGAGTTCTGTCAGCTCACTGCGATTACAAGGACTGCACCGAGCAAAGTAAGTTATGTCTCACCCTGATACCGACGAACTGCTCGTGCAGGATGACCCAGGAGAGGAGGTACACGAAGGACACGTTTGAAGCATACAGTGCCAGCACGTCCGTAGTGTCTAGGATGCGTAGCGAGTGAACCAGTGCGTAGTTGGTCACCACCCAGAGGAGGCAGAAGAGACCGCACCGGGAGAAGAATTGGGAGAAGGTGAACTGCTTCTCCTGCAGCTGTGCAAGGGTCTCGCTGCAGCAAAAAAAAAACAAGGGTGTAAAACAACCGAGGCACACACATTTGTTATGAATTATCGTAACATTTTTATATGCAAGAAGGTAGATAGCATTTTTTTAATGTGAAGCAGCTTAGGGTCGAGCTCAATCTGGTGCGTGGTGTGAGTACTCTTGCTGCGCATGCTCGCCCGCTGCCCTTCTCCCTTTCCACTTCTATTCTCCCCCCTCCCTCGCCTTGCAACGCCGACACACGCAGTGTGTGCTAGCGAGCTGTTTGATTGAAAAACCGACTGCTCGTGTTACCCAGCCGTTCGCTGGCCACCCCGTACATATAGACACTTGATTCTGACCTCCAAGGTATACAGTGCCGGTGGGAGATTTCTTCTGTTCGTTGTTGAACAGAAAAATTAGCAGCGCGCGCGTTAACTAAAAGTGGACTGCGAGTGTCCGTGACAATCGGAGTCATCTGTCTCTCACTGCCAGGTAGCAGCGATTGGGATGTTCCAGTAGAAAACACCAGTCCATCACAGCGTGCTTTGCACTCCCCAGGTTTCTTTCCTGCGCCACGCCAGCGTCAACGTCGCCTCCAGTGTAACCGTGTGTAGATTCGAAGCAGTACAAGCGTTAGCGCCCACTGCTTCGGATCTTCGCATGGTTACCTTTATCAGAAGGTTGTGTAATTGTTTTTCATTATTACCCGGGAAATGTTAACCCGGCTCATTGCCTGGCTGGCTATTCCAGGTGCCGAGTGTTGATTTTGAAAGACACAACGATCACATATAAACACACATAACACGTACAGTGACGAAAGAAAGAAAGGAGCTATTCATAAAATTTTGTTAAGGTGTGCAGTCTTCTAAAACAGCAACATCGCTTTTGTATTGCACGTCAGACAAAATTTGCTTTGCCACGATTTGTGCAAAAGCCGAAGCTCCCTCCAGTAAGTATCTTTTATTTGTGTTGATACGTGATGTTAAAACATCATCGCTTATGATCATAAAGCCGTGCTTCAAATGAGGTGCTGTCTTAAGTATCTGTCACTAGTGAACCTTATATATATATTGTGTAGAACCATTACGAGCAGTTAGGATTGCGCGTTGTCATCAGCAAAAAAAAACATGTACGGCTGATTACATGGATCTACAATTTACAGATGTTGATTTCGATGCTCATTAGCATTTTTATGTCAAAAGAAATATACACTAGGTGAGTCAAACAATGACCACAAAACAAAAAAGTTTAACGTGAACACGTGAAAGGAAACTACACGTACTGCTCGAAATCGATCACAGGTCGTCACTATCGCCTTTGACAATTGCATCACTAACGTCTCTTTTCCCATGCTTAGTATTTACACTGATGGCACTTAAGCAGCCTAAATGTTGCCTCAAAAATGTGCACCAACTAGCACAACAACAAGTTTTTCTATCTTGATTTGGTATATACTCCGTCTAGGTACGTGCCCGAGACCCTTTATTTAGAAGAACTTGTCCTTTCAGGATTCAAGGAAACTGGATGGCGTGGCTTAAATTTTCAAGATAGATCAGGAAAGCGGAGTGCCGGGCCAGAGGGCATGTGCACTTTTAGGTAACCGGTATAGAACTGGTAAAAGAGTGGTTCCCAACCCAAGTCCTCTCACAGCATAGGTGGCCTAATTGATTAGTTAAGTGTACGAGGCCGCACTTAGCTACACTATTCAGTATCTTTTAGAAGCTGACACTACGAGGTGGCCCCATGCAGTATCAAAATAAGACAGAGCCCTACCGAAAAGAACGAGAGAGTTTTTCAACGACAAGCTCTGTTAGCAAACCACGCTACAAACCAAGAACAGCCTCAAAACAGATGACCTTACATGAGCACATTCTTGGCACTTGTTTTCTCTGTCCGGGAACAGAGTCGCCCCATTAGGAAGATGGGAAAGAAGAACGTGTTGAAGCTTGCACAGACCCAAGTGGTGAAGAAAGGTGCATCGAATGTGACCTGCGAGCAATTTAATAAACACGGTTGAGCTCCATTGTTGTGAACTTGTCCAAAAATATTGCATCAAGCTGTCCCAGTGGGCCCCACCAACTTCTCAAGGCCTTCCACAACATTGTTCTGTCTGCATTTTCCGTTGAGTGGTATCCGTGAGCTCGTATGGCTATCCCAGTGTAGCGGCTAAATGACCCCAGTGCCGCAGTGCAGATGTGAAGATGCCACCGATTAGACGCTGTTCTAAGTCTTGTTAACAACGTCATACTCCTAAGTGCTATCAGACTATAAACTGCCCTGTTGGCTTATCACGGAAACGAACGCCCGGTGACATTACATCACATCTAATAAGGCCGGAAAGCTTGACAATACCAACAGCAATTAGTTACACGATCTTACCCGATTTTCGTGATATGAAATAGAATATACGTGATCTTACCTAATGTTTACAATGACGCACGAGTCGGTTACGTTACTAATGTATTTCCCGCCGGACCAATCGGCGCACGTCTTGTGGGAGAGAAGCAAAAGTTGATCAGGACGAAACGAGTGTGAAGCAATTCATTATAATGATCATTTCTGTTCGCACCTCCTGGTAAGACAAGAGCTCAAACCTCCATTCTATGTTAAGCTAAGAGCTTGCCTTTTAAAAAAAGCAAGTATGGCCATGCAGAGTTTAGTAGAATAGTAAAGCAAGGAGTGAGGAAAAAAAAAGGGCTGCGGCGCGAAATCCTAGTCAAGGCCTGAATAGCTAGGTACCCACGTGCTCTGTTGTGAGTAAGCCTTGCGCAACTTAGTGCAAACTGGGCAATTTTTTTTTCAGTTGTGTATCAGTATTCCACTATTATTTAGTGCTCAAAATTAGTATACGTACAGTTATAGATACGCGTAAACAGGTAGCTAGCTACATCGGGCAGAAATTGATTATCTATTTTCAGCCTTTTCATCGAGCACCGACACGGGTAAAAATAAATGGGGATCGAGGTAGACTCATTCAGTCATCATACTGTCGTATACCTCGGTTACATTGAGTCGGCCCTCCCTGGTGAGCCTCTGGTTGGCCGGACTGTTGCTCTCAGCGAACGTGGCCTTGAGCATGTGCGCCGCCCCGACCCACGAGGCGGCGATGAGTAGCGTCATCACCAGACCCAGAGACACCTTGCGGCTGTTCTCGTTGCAACACCGCCGGTCCGTCCTCGTCCCCGGTGGCACTCCATCCGCCGGGCCGTCACCTGCACACCATTCATATTTTACTGCTACTCACTGCATTTCCTCTCGATGGGTCTTTCTCTACTACAATGTTTTTTGTTTGTTTGTTGTTGTTGAGAGCGCATATACAGCGGAACAAGAGAAAAATAGTGCAAAGAGCAGACTGGGCATTATCATCGAAAGAGACACGACGCCTGCGTAGTGCTTTCGAAAACGACACGACGCAAACATGGAACATTGAAACCAAATATGTGGCTAGAAAATGTATAAGAAACAGGCAAATTCCTTGCGTGAAAATGCATCATTTATAAGGGTATAGCGCACCACGACAAGAACACAAAAAGAGAGACGCACACACACCCAGCGCCAACGTGCAACTATTGTTTTATTTGTGATCACACATGCTAATTATACAGTAACAGTGGACCGATAAAACCTGGAACATATCATGCTAAGATCTTTTAACATATCATGTTAAGATTTTGGACAAATACAAAAAACTCTAATTGTTTAATAGAGCACCATATTTTGAATAAGTGGCTGGTCACATTGGTAAAACAAAGAGGGGACGACGGAGGTGTAAAAACGGGGAGGTTAGGCAGTTCTTAGCCAGGCTGGTTGCCCTCTATTTCAAAAGTATCCTAAAGCGAACAAAAACACGGCGAAAAGAGACATCACCAACAAGACAATAAAGAAAACGAAGAACAGTCTAAATTATATTAGCGTGGGCACGAGAGCAGTGGTCTGAGTGGGCACGAGAGCAGTGGTCTGAGTGGGCACGAGAGCAGTGGTCTCTGCACAGCTCTAAGCCGCTATTTCTTCACCATGCAGGCCTTCTTTGCGAACATCCTGCCGTGGTTATCAATTTGCTCTGCTGGCTTGGCGCATGTAGGTGCGCCGCTACCGACAACGAACCTCGTCAGCGTAGCCGATCAACACATGCCGAGCTCTGACGCCCCTTGGGTGCTCTTTGAGTATCCACCAGCCCCATCGACGACAGCAGCAATCGCCACCGACAGTTTTAAGAAGCAACACCTGGACACCGCCTTCAGTGGGCACGAGAGCAGTGGTCTCTGCACAGCTCTAAGCCGCTATTTCTTCACCATGCAGGTGTATACTCCTTTACTACACGCTAAAAAATCTGACAACCGCTGTCTACTGCTGTTCCCGTGCCCACGGGTGTTGTGCGAGACTCTGTGTGAATGTTTTTCAATGGCTCACACCTTGCTTTGTTCCGGCGACATTGAGACTAACCCTGGACCCAATACCCGTGCCACAACACAACAAGAATTTCATGAGTTACCCGAAAACCCTGCCGAACAAATGAATGTCTTATTCCATATGTTGAAAGACGTGCACTCGCGTTCGTTACAGAGCTCACAGTGTCAGTCTGAGCTTGCTATTGATGTAAAAGCAATTAAAGCCGGACAAAAAAACATTCACGTTGAAATTACTGGTATCCGGAAGCGGCTTGACGAATTGGAAGAAAAATCGATCAAACTGGATACTATGACTGAAGAATTAGCAAGTGTGCAAAAAGCCGTAGAAGAACTAACCGACGAGAATAACCACGTGCAATCTAGACTAACCGAGCTAGAGGACAGGTCCAGAAGGGACAATTTAATCTTTCATGGTGTTCCAGACTCTAGAGAAACGTGGCAAGAAACCGAGGCGAAATTGACGAATTCTATTTCTGCTATTCTTGACAGTTTTTCCAGCGAGTCATTTCAAAGGGTGCACCGTTTGGGTAACCCTTCACCCACTAAGTGCCGCCCCATCGTCGCCAAGTTCACTGACTTCAAAACGAAAGAGAAAGTGCTGTCACTGCGCAATCAACTAAAAGATAAGAATATTTCAGTAAGCGAAGATTTCTCTGTGGCAACGAGGCAGGCACGTAAAAAACTTATTGACTTTGGGAAAGCTCAGGCCGGTTCTTCACCACTTAAGCTGCGTTACAACAAGTTACTACTAAATAACAAATGTTACATGTATTTTCCCGAGTGCGACAAAGTTCTAGAGGTGAAAAAACGTACCAATTATGTCAATAATGCGAGAGCTTCTTCTTCTGTGAACACGACTACATAGGGTTGCGCGAGGGGAGGTGACCACAAATCAAATCTTCAGGTATCTGTCATTTTTTCTAACGTTAGAAGTGTACTAAATAAATATAATTCTTTATCATCAGCTATTGATACATGTAGCGCAAAAATAGTTGCATTGACTGAAACTTGGCTCCATGCGCATGTCCGCGATCAAGAAATCTTTGATGACGCAACCAATTTTCACATGTACCGTTGTGATCGGACAGTGCGCAGGGGAGGCGGCGTTCTTCTGGCAGTCTCAAAAGACACTCCTTCTTCCTGTATTCATATTAACACTGAACTAGAGCTAGTCTGGGCTATAGTAACCATTGGACACCATAAGATAATATTAGGTGTATGCTATCGTTCTCCCTCTTCACCTTCAACATTTGTCGATGAACTTCACGACGCAATTAATATAGTTTGCACACGATTTCCATCACATCCCCTGTTTCTCCTCGGAGAT
Source organism: Rhipicephalus microplus (assembly GCF_013339725.1). Taxonomy (NCBI): domain Eukaryota; kingdom Metazoa; phylum Arthropoda; class Arachnida; order Ixodida; family Ixodidae; genus Rhipicephalus; species Rhipicephalus microplus. The sequence goes on along the minus strand of NC_051169.1, from coordinate 15,837,920 downwards.
TTTAACTTTCCTAGTATAATGTGGAACGCATACGCACCCTACTCTTTACCGTCTTCGCCGCAACCAAATGAATTCATTAACCTATGTTCAACGTTTTCCCTGACGCAAGTAGTGGCCTTACCGACTAGGGCAACTACTAACAGTGCTAGCATTCTTGATCTGATACTAACAAACCGACCAGACTTTGTTACCGCTATAACCTACGCACCAGGTATCAGTGACCATTCTTTACTTTCATTTTCATTTAATGCACCCTGTCCTAATAGAGATAAAAAAAGAAAAAGATACGGGACTATAAAAAAGCCAACTTTGACAAGATAAACAGTGAACTAGCAACTTTTCTAGACATATTTCTAAGCAGTTTTGATACCCGTTCAGTGCAGTGTAACTGGGATATGTTTGCAGATGAAGTTGAACAACTAACCAATAAGTATATCCCTTGCCGTACTATCACAACTAACGCACGTGCGCCATGGTACAACGCGTACATCAAACGCTTATCTAACCGAAAGAAACGTTTTTATCGTGCAGCAAGATGTTTACCCACTAACCACCCACGCTGGGCTGCCTACAAATCTGCATCATCCATCTACATATCTGCACTAAAATCCGCTAAAGACAACTTCCTCACTCAAGTCCTGCCGTCTATGTTACAAACAAATGCAAAAAAATTCTGGCGAGTTATTAACCCCCTATCTGACAATCATATTTCCTTGATCGATCCATCCGGTAACGAAATTAGTGAAGCCCTTTGCGCTTCTGTTCTCAACGATTCTTTTATCCAAAACTTCTCCGTAGATAGCCATAATGATTTACCTAGCGCAACCTTGCACAATTATTCACCCATGTCATCCGTGATTATCGAAACTCTTGGAGTTGTACGTCTCATTGAATCACTTAAGAACGATTCATCTCCTGGTTATGATGGTATTAACATAAAATTTTTAAAAAATACTAGCGCTTATAGTTCCATTATAGTTACTAAAATTTTTCAACAGTCACTAGATACTTCTACTATTCCTAGTCAATGGAAAATCGGAAAAGTCGTTCCACTCCATAAATCTGGTAATAAACACTCTTCGAATAATTATCGTCCCATTTCTTTAACCAGTATTTGTTGTAAAATGCTCGAGCATATAATATTTACAAACATAGTCAATTTTTTAGAATCAAATTCATTTTTCACGTCAGCACAACATGGCTTCCGTAAAACATATTCATGTGAAACACAGCTAATATCATTCACTCATCACTTACATCAGATCCTTGATAAATCATCCCATGCTGACTGTATTTTTTTAGATTTTTCAAAAGCTTTTGACAAGGTTTGCCATAGACTTCTACTTTACAAACTACACCAACTAAACCTTGACGGTAACCTACTAATGTGGATTGAATGCTTTCTCACTAACAGATCACAATTCGTTACTGCCAACTGTCATAATTCTCCATTTCGCGAAGTTCATTCTGGCGTTCCGCAAGGGTCCGTCTTAGGTCCCTTGTTGTTTCTCATTTATATTAATGACCTGTCATCAGTTGTATCATCAAAAATTCATCTATTTGCTGACGACTGTGTTATTTTTCGAGAAATTACTACCGATAATGACATTAATATATTGCAGTCTGACCTTAACGCTATATCTAACTGGTGTGATAAATGGCTAATGGACCTTAACATTAAAAAGTGTAAAATCATGCGTGTATCAAGAAGTTGCACTACTTCACCTATTTACTATCTTAATAACATTCCTTTGGATTCTGTTAACTCTTATAAGTATCTTGGAGTTCACATAACAACTAACCTCAACTGGACAACTCATATTGAATACATCATTATCAATGCTAACCGCATGCTTGGCTATTTACGACGTAACTTTTTTAACGCTCCACATGGTTTAAAACTGCTACTTTATAAAACACTAATACGCTCTAAACTAGAATATGCTACAACCGTGTGGGACCCTACCTATAATAACCTGGTAACTTCCCTTGAACTTGTTCAGAATAACTCCGTTCGTTTTATATTGTCCAATTATAACAGAACCGCTAGCATTTCAACCATGAAAACTTCACTTGCACTTCCTTCCTTAGCATCTCGCAGAAAAGTCTCCCGTCTAACTCTATTTCACAAGATCTACCATCATCCCATCTTGCATGCCCAACTACTACTTCGCCCACAGCACATTTCCCACCGCATTGACCACCATCACAAAGTAGGCATCCCTTCATGCAACACAAAAACTTTTTTCAATTCTTTTTTGCCTCGCACATCAAAGGAGTGGAACAGACTTCCCGGTGACATTGTTGCTATTACTGATAACAATTTGTTCCGTGATGCTTTAGCTAACATTGTGTAATAAGTTCTTTTTTTTGTGTTTTGTTGCAACAGCTAACATTGTATATTTAGGCTTGTTGTTGTATTACCTAACATGTATTATTATACAGCATATTAACAAACATTGTGCTCTTCCAAATTTATTTGTACGATTTAACCGTATTCACTGCTTTTTTTGTTAAATTCAATATTTTATTGTAAATAACCCACCCCCCTCTGTAATGCCATTTGGCCCTGAGGGTAAAATAAATAAATAAATAAATAAATAAATAAATAAATATATGAATGCGGTGTAACGCAAAACAAACAGCCTTTAAAGCGTGACTCTAAATGCATTTACTCGTAAAAAGTGCCACAAAGCGTCGTACGTTTTTTGTGCTGAAGGCGGCCACGAGTAGTGTCCCTATATTTTTTCTCCACGTGGACTGATCTTCAATATTGTCGAAAACCATCCAAAGTTCTTTTTTGGTGCGCTGAAAGCGTGACAGTCAGTAAGATTGGAGATCATTCCTGCGCAAACACGATTTCCAAATGAGGTGTGTTGACACCATAGAGCATGCCTGAGATTAATTTTGAACGCCTTGGACTTTGGCACCTGGGACAACGCAGAAGTCTTTCATTCCAGCGTTGAGCACACGTCATTCTTGAGTGGGCGCTTTGTTACATTAGACGGGTGTTTTAAAGATCCTGTGTTTGTGGCAATAGAGAGATGTTCTAAAGATACTTCATTTTCAAACACTCATTACTCGCGAAAAACCCAGTCACTAATGTGGCTTCTCCGCAATAAGACACAATAGGTGGAAAAGCCCGCTTCAGTCACTTTCTTTTTTTTTTTTTGTCCAAATTAAGTTGGGCAGAACGCATTAGCAAGACACAAGTTTAACATGGTCATGACGACGCTAAGCTTTAAAATTGTGGAGGGAAGAAACAAAGTAGGAAGCAGCGTAATGTCATGCTTTTTGAAGCCAGTAGCGCCGCCGTCTTGGTGACCCTTCACCTTTACCGCTTCCCATCAATTAGCCGGAGCACATGGGCGCCAGTCGGACTTTCACTGCGATGACCCGATATGCATCCGACGCTCCTGAGAACTAAACTCATAAGGCTTCTGTATGCCTTCCGCAGCCTGCATTTTCGCATGGCTTGTTAAACAATGTGAATACTGCTCTTGCCAAGAGTGCATGACAAGAGCTGCCGTAACCAAGAAGTGGCGAAGGTGTTCGACCCCTCCAAGATGCTCCAAATTTGCCTGTGTGAAATACACGCACACGTAGAAATTCACGGACAAGCACGCCTAAACTGTGGTTTATCCCCTGCCCCGCAAAAGATTTCTGGCAAGGCCACTGTTGAGATGGTACATGCACTACTCACTCACACTCACTCTGTTCGCTTACAGAATCAAAACACAATTGTCGAGGTTACTCACTCACCTGAAAACAGTCTGTGTCGTAATTTGACGTGCCGTGAGGAATGGCTGGGGAGAAAACTATGTCCTAATCTTGTTTTCGGAAACCGTGAGAAAGGAGAGCATCGCAGGCCTGTTTACTATGGAGACATGCACGCTTGGGTCAGTATTCTAGTAGCCCTTTTCGACAAGATGATGTCTTTGATCTACACTTTTTTCAACCCTGTTGCCCAGCACATGGTAGCCAGCTGGTCTGAGAACTGGCTACCACCCTGTCTTTCCTTTCTTCCTCCTCCTCCTTTCTCCATGACTGTAATGAACGCTAAATTAGCCTAAAACTTTCCTCTCTGAAGGAAAGAAGTGTCCTATCAATCTAAAATGCAGATCTCAGAATTGCGTTTGAGAAAATATGAGACACTAACATTGTCTTTATGATAAAGGTGGGACAAAATCATGCTATAAATGTACACCTGTAGGTGTAAAACTAATAGCGTCATAGTAAAGACTACGAAATTACGGATATTATATTTAAAACAATATTGAAAGCTCTTCTCTTCTTTGTCACTGCCTCTTTTTCTTTTTTTTCAAATATGGCATCATTATTACTTTAGTTTACTCTCCTTTGAGATGCAGTGCCTGAAGCAAAAATAATGCGAGCTATACCTAGATGACCTGGTTGAAACTATTTTTAGTTACACGATCAGTAAATTCTTGTGTACTTCATACATGCATTTGTGTAGAAATAAGATAAATTGCACAATAAGCGGGAACGCACTCTTCATGTCAAAATGTTTTACCTAACGCATTTGGCGACTAAGCAGAACGGAGCCGAACCACGATATTGAACTAAGAAAAGAAGAATGGGGGAGAGCACATCAAATCATGAAAACCACCATATGATTATGAGAGACGCCGTAGTGGAGGACTCCGGAAATTTTGACCACCTGGGGTTCTTTAACGTGCACCCAAATCTGAAAGGCTGGTAGATTGCTACTATCCCTCAAGATGAAAGTACATAACAGCTGCATCTTGCTGGTACTTACCTACAAAGCAGAAACCTGGAGACTTACAAAAAGGGTCCTGCTTAAATTGAGGACGATGCTACGAGCGATGGAAAGAAAAATGATAGGTGTAAGCTTAAGAGACAAGAAGAGAGCAGAGTCGATCAGAGAGCAAACTGGGGTTAAGGATATCATAGTGTAAGTCAAGAAGAAAAAATTAGCATGGGCTGGGCGTCTAGCGCGTAGGCTGGATAACCACTGGTCATTAAGGGTAACTGACTGGATTTCCAGAGACGGCAAGCGGGTTAGGGGGAGACAGAAAGTTAAGGGGGCAGAAGATGTTAAGAGGTTTGCGGGTATGAGGTGGCAGCAGCAAGCACAGGACCGAGTTGACTGGCGGAACATGGGAGAGGCCTTTGTCATTCAGTGGACGTAGTTATGATGATGATGATGATAATGATGATGATGATGACGATGCATAGTGGAGCGCTTTCTTACCATCACAAACGTTTTTGTTTCCCGCCGCAGTGGTCTAGTGGCTCAGGTACTCGACGCTGTATACACTCGTATAGTTGACATAGAAGTTTATGAACAATTTAAGCATTTGCAGAGGCATGAGACTCCATTACGAAGTTTCGATAGTGTAGACCGGTGGTTATGAATAAGTTCTTTATTTGTTTCTTGAAAGTCGCACTACTATCCCTAAAGTTCAATTGATCTGCAAGGGTATTTAAAACCTGAGGTACCTGGTAAGCAATACTTTGTTTTCCATACTTGGTTCTTGTTCTAGGATCTCGTTTCTTTTGTTCTCGCAGACTGTAGTGTGGTCTTTCGGTGCAACTTTCTTCATATAGCTTAGTCTTTTGTATTAACTGAAGTAATTTAAAATGATATAATTGATCAATTCTGAGTATGGAATGTTTAATGAATAGTGGAGCAGTGCGCAAGTCTTGTAGATTCCCCCTGTAATTTTCAAAGCAGCGCAATATTTTCTTTTGTATAGTTATTAACTTATGGTAATTCCCTTGTGATGTCGTTCCCCAGACTAACATCCCATAACTTACTTTGGCTAAGGTACTTGGCTGCTGACTCGCAGGTCGCGGGTTCGATTCCAGGCTGCGGCGGCTGCATTTCCGATGGAGGCGGAAATGTTGTAGGCCCGTGTGCTCAGATTTGAGTGCACGTTAAAGAACCCCAGGTGGTCGAAATTTCTGGAGCCTTCCACTACGGCGTCTCTCATAATCATATGGTGGTTTTGCGAAGTTAAACCCCACATATCAATCAATCAATCAATCAACGTTTTTGTTTCTTGCACTGTACTGATGACAACTTATAGTAAATTGTACGAAGAACAGCTGTGCTGCTCTGTGTGTTTTCATAGAATGTAGGAGGTATTCTATAAGCACGAAAGTGCAGGTAGATTTGGCATAGGAGGCGTCACACCTAGGGAACGCTGCCGTTTTTTGTAAGTTTTTACGACGGTATAACAAAACTACACAAAAGTGTTTGTATTATTAAGCGGACTGCGTGATTCGGTTGAGCTTGTTGCTCAAACAATCAGACTGCTTTTCAGCGAAACGCCCATAGGGCAGTTAAAGAAAAGTCCTTGACATTCTTAACGAGTGGCGTACCATGCGCGAACAACGCGAACAATGCAAAACGTCCATGTAAACCAAAACGTCCTCGCAACAATAGTTATTCAGGCTGGGATAACCACTGGCTAAAACATGACCTTCAATAAAAAAAAAGAAACCTAGATCAATCCAAGCACTCGGTCACGGCCAACCGCGTCTGCGTCCCTGGACCTAGTTTCGTATTTTAACGAGAATGTGTCCTTCTGTCGAAAGCCTCGTGTACTAGGGCACTCCTGGAGAGATGGATGCCCCGCGTATGTTTTCGATGCATAAAAAGTAGCACTTGCTCAACGTCAGCGCATGCAAAAAGGAAAAAGGTGCGACGGCAAACACAACCACTCGCGAAGCAAGAAACGCTACCGGCGTTCTTCGGTTGGGCCAAGGTCAATCGATGCCGAAAAAAGCTGCACAGAAGCGTCCCTCGATTCGCCGTACTTCCAGCAGCCTGCCAGACAGACGAGCATCGGAGTCCTATATTTCGAATTGCGGGCCACCGGTCGATGCACGAGCTGAGTGGTGGGTCGGGTGTGCTTCGGCTCAAGGTCCCCCCGACGACGTCTAATATCTCGCGTGGCGGGCTTGAGTGCTACCACTTCGAGTTTATTATGGAAGCGAACGAAGGACCCCAATGTATCGAGCCCGGGAAACAAAAGCCCCCCATATAGCGTTACAGCCATTCACTTATCCGTGGCCTTGCGAACCACAGGTACAATCGAATAATGACGACGCGAGCCCAGTCTTTAATTGCACGGTACTGACACCGCGTGCTTCTGTCACGCGTAAAGAACCGTATAGGCAAAGTTATCCTTATCTCAGTAATAGCATGCATTACTGCGATGGCTATACCTGTGTCGTTGGAAAACACCCGACTGAAGTTTATGAATGTGGTCACTCGTAAATGCAATTAGTGATTGGCAGAGAGTCAGTGCGCTTGTCAGTGGTGAGGGAAAATAGTATAACCGAGTGATCGGTCGATCAGAAGCGGTCGTTTCTGTGAACAGCCTAAGGAACTTAATTCTGGAGAGTGGATGCCACATCTGGCCGGTTCTCTCGGCATTTCAGTATAGAGTCGCACAACAGAGAACGTGCGCGTACAACGCTAAGCGACAGCGCCACGTTGTACTAACGCAATGTGTGTTACGACACGCTGCACAGAACGTGACTTGACTAGTTAAAAAAAAACACTCAGAGGACGGGTTCTACCATGCGACCAAAAGAGGCAAGCTGTACACGACTCCGCGAGGTTAATTTTATCTCATCGACTAAGTGAGGTGCAGTAACTATTGAAATTGCTCGCACGGGAATGAGCTCGCACTCACAAGATGTTTATACGCTAAAGTTGTTCGTAACTGCAGATAAAGGAGAGTAATCTTGGTGCCATAGGCGAAAAAAGCATGTCAAAATAACGCCAACAAATAATGTCATCGCAGGACCTAACTCTCGAATAACAGGATGCAGTCCTATCAAGAACGCAGTTTAGGACCAAGATGAATTGCCTTATCTCTGCGCAACCACTAATTACAGTTTAAGTCAAGTAAAACAACTATATAAGGTCATACAGCAGGCAACCCGTGCCTTTTTTTTAACAAAATGTTACAGACAATGTATCCGACTTTTACGTTAATTGTAGAGCCTACGATTATTCGGCTCCCTTTGTGAATATCTTGGTTTCATTAGTGCCGGTAGCCTGTAGTATGAACTGTTTCGTGAGCCCAGGCTCAGATAAATTATCTTCTATTTCTCGCTTTCTAGTGGAATTAGTTTATATTTCCTATATTTATTATTAATATGGTGCGTGAGACAGCAACAGCAGCTATGTTGTCACGGGCGGAGATGGCACATTTGGCCTTTTACATAGCGAAATCTCGATGAATCAATTCGAAGGTTGGTGGTTAGGAAAACATCACGCATAGTGAAAGTCGAGTGAGATTATTTTCAAAGGCAGAGGAAAAAACAATAACACTATTCATACACTAAAAACAGATGCACTATACTTGATGACTAGAAAGAGAGAGCCCATCATTCACTCGAAAGTCACCGAATCTTTGTATAAGCCAATGGATATAACATTAGTCAGGAGCCATGAAGGCAGTCTTCTGTCTGTCTTAGCCATCCACAGTGATCTGCCAGTACCCTGAGCCCAGTTCTACTGAATAGAAGTATCTGGCAGCGTGCAGGCGATCAAAAGCGTCGTCTGTATGCAGCACAGGACACACATTCTTCTTGGTAGTATGGTTGAGATTGCGGTAGTCGAGACAGAATATCCAGCTATCATCCTTCTCCCGACTCTACCTTCAAACAAGTGCGAGAGGTCCCTCAGAAGCGAACATCTCGCAGACCAGCAATGGGCCGTTCAGCAGACCCACGAAGTGGCCGCCAGGTACTCCCTGTCAGTTCCTACATAGGAGACGCCCGCTACGCGCTAAGTGCGTCTTGCAGGGCTAAAGTCAAGTTTTTCCATTTCATTTCATCATTCTTGTTAACCAGAAGTACTTGGAAAGGACCAGAGACTGGAACACTATTTTATTATGCCCTCATAAAGCATCTTATCTACCTCTATTTTTATAATACCACGCCCCGGAGTTGACACGATATGGCCGTTTGTGAGGGGGTACATGATCATCGTTATCAATTCGACGGGTTACCAGTTATGTCTCGGCCCAAATTATTGTCACCTAAGTCAATGATGTTTTGATACAAAACGAGGGTAGAAACTCGTTCCGAAGTGAACTCGTATGATGATAATCTGTGAAGTGGTTGGAGTAGGAACGTGACGATACTCACAATGGATCCCCATGAATGTTTCTTTTTTTTTTCAGTTAACTTCTCTTACAGTTATACTCGCCAGACAGCACAATGAGAGGCCCTTCAGCCACATCCAGCAGAATGTGCCCGAACGGTTAGGCTATAGTGCGCTGGATCTAGCGAAATTCTTGCACAGGATAAATATTGATGACACTGATTTTTTTAGCTAATGTACAAGAAACTCCGCATCACGTTGAAACAAATTAACATGAACTACTCTAACAGAATAAGGTGGTTTATAATTGTGGTATAGAAACATCGAGATTCAGGGATATGACCAACTCCGTTCTGTTGGCTGGTAGGTTGCTATCCTAAAGGTAAAAGATAAAAAATGGCAGCATATCCACGGGGTGAATGATGGAGAGTAGGGCGAAGCATCCGTCCGTCCATTCGTTCTTACTTCCGTCCGTCCATGCGTCCCTCTGTGTGACCGTTCGTGCATCCATCCACCCGTCCGTGCGTCTGTTGATGCGTCCGCACGTCCATTCGTGCGTCCATCCCTGCGTTCGTGCATGCATTCGCCCCTGCGTCCATCCGTCCGTGCAGCCATCCGTGTGTCCGTCCATGCATCTGTCTTTGCATCTGTCATATGTCTTTGTGTCCATTCGTCCATCTAGTCAACACTACAAAAACCACACCATCTGCGCATCTTTTCATCATATATTCCCTATATAGAAGCACCGCCATCCAGCGGACATTCCAAGGACTAGACGAGAGGTGCCACACGCACACTTTCTTACGGCTAGCGCTTCGTGTGTACTTCCCACTTTTAACAACCTCGAGTTCATGGTATATACTGGTTCACTGTATTCATGGCACTGCGGCCCACCGCTCGCTAAACATTTATAAAACCCAAGAGGTTACGCCCAGCGAGTATAACGTAGCAACCTTTTCTTGTCAGATAGTGCCCAATGTACATGCCAATGGCTGCTAATGTGGAGTGAGAAACAGGAGAACTCGGCTTTTAGTTAACGCACACACTGCGAATTTTTTATTGTTCAACAACGCAAATGAGAAATCTCCCACCGGGACCACCTTGCAGGTAAAAGTGTAACACATGTTACGTACTACGACGAGGGACGAACGGGTGCCGCTTTAAGGAGCTTCGCCCCTAAAAAATTCCTAAACAGAGAGCCTGTTATATCCGAAGTTTATACAAGCAGGCTTGTCTTCTTGAAGCCTGCAATCTTGAAGAAGACAAAGTCTATTTCTCAAAACATTGCCTCCAGTTGATCACGTGTTTAAAATTTTTAATCTCTTCAGGCTTCCATTTTTTTTTCTGGCGGCTGCGTTTTATGAATTGTGATGAAGCCATACGGGTGGTATGGAAAGAAACGCCAACAGTGCGAAGCATGCCCTCTGACCTTCGTGGCAATAACAAGATGCTAGAATTCTCCTTGATTGTATGAACAGTGACTCTTCAGGTTTTATATTGATATCCAAGCTACGGCCGCTTGTAAGAAAATCGCAAATGGCAGAGATAGTAGATGCCACACTGTTGCTGTTTCTTTCCGCTCCTTGTACGTGGTTTGCAGAAACTGTCAGAGGATGGAACAACTGTTCTCTCTCTGTGTCGCACACGGTTACATTTAATTACGCGTATAAACACTTCTCCTACATGATATATGCGTGCATGCGCCGAGACCCCACCAGGAATCGTGTTGAACTTGCACGAACACTGCTAGTGTTCATCAACCAAACATAAACCTTGCGTTCATTTAATGACTAGCTCCCATAAGGACTGACCAAACTGCATCTCCTTGGTCAAATACAACTACACTCACTATGGTATGTAGCTAAAAAACTACGTAGACTTGTTGGCAGAAAACAATGTCCCTCTTCGAGCAAAGCGTTCAAGCTACGTTATACATAGCCCCGCCGCAGTGGCCTGGGGGCTAAGGTACTCGCCTGCTGACCCGCAAGTCGTGGGATCGAATCCCGGCTGCGGCGGCTGCATTTCCGATGGAGGCGGAAATGCTGTAGGCCCATGTGCTCAGATTTGGGCGCACGTTAACGAACCCCAGGTGGTCAAAATTTCCGGGGCCCTCCACTACGGCGTCTCTCATAATTTCATAATCATATGGTGCTTTTGGGACGTTAAACCCCACATATCCATCACTGAATTACGTCATACATATAATAACAGCCTAATTGGTGAAGCTATCGCACCAAAAGTGGATTGAGTGATTGATTGATTGATATGTGGAGTTGAATGTCCCAAAACCACCATATGATTATGAGAGACGCCATAGTAGAGAGCTCCGAAATTTTGACCACGTGGGGTTCTTTAACGTGCGCCCAAATGTGAACACACGGGCCTACAGCATTTCCGCCTCCATCAAAAATGCAGGCGCCACCGCCGGGATTCGATCCCGCAACCTGCGGGTCAGCAGCCGAGTACCTTAGGCACTAGACCATCAGCGGCGGGGCACCGAACGCGCAGAGCATGCAGTGAGCTTCGAGCAGTGTAGGAAATGATTTTTTTTAACTTACATTGTTTCAACAAAAGTAATAATTTATGATTGTTGTAGTGCTGCTCTAAGGACTTAATAGTAGAGAGTTCAGATTACAACACACAAAGAATGTAGTGCGCATTTTCTCGTCGTGTGTATCGTTGATGCAGCCAGGGAAAAAATCTCTATCTCCCCCGACCACCCCCCTCCCCCCCCCCCCAAAAAAAAATTCAGTTTGGGCGATATATGAAGCAATATATAAACAAACATGTGCAAGCATGCGCACATAAATACATAAAGGTTGGTTGAATCTCCCTCTTCTCCTCCAAAAAAATTGTGGCAACGCCCTTGGCAACCATCCGATTTCGCTAGAGCTTAGCGAAGTGAGGACTGCTTGAAGTGCACCCTTAGTCAAAATACACAAAGTTTTTCTCTTTGTGACCCACACAAATATAAACCAGCTGGACAATCAAACCCGCAGTTCAATCGAACCCATATTCATAGCGTGAGAATGTCACGGGCTCACTCATAAATCGCGTCCCACTAGACCGTTCTTGCCAGAAAAGCGCCCCATTTTACCTTCGTGTAGAAGTGGCAGCACGGAGAGCGAGAACTCCTCGCTAAGCCTGGACTCGTGCTTGCGACGACAACACTTGGGCCAACTCGACCTCTTGGCCCCGTGGTACGCAGCGGCTGCCGAGGACTCGGCCCCGATGGGTGCCAGCAAAGCACCCCTGCTACCGCGCGGTGAGTGACGACGACAGCACAGCAGTGGTTCGCTGACCGAGCACAGCTCTGTCTCGGAGCAGCTGCCTTCGGCGCACTGGGTCAGCGACAAGCTGAGCATGCTGCTCTCCAGAAGCACGGCTGCTGGCACGCACATCCCACCACAGTGCCAATACATGCAATGCCTCCTGGCACTGCTGCTGCTACTACTTCTACTACTACTACTACTACTACTACTACTACTACTACTACTACTACTAGCGCTTCACTTCCTGTACTACCACCTGGTCACGGTTGACACTTTCCCACCTAGCGTGGTCCTGAATTTTACCAGCGCAGACTGGGGCTCTGCAACGGCGCGCCACTTCCCTAACACTGCGGCGTACCGCAGAGACCCGCGCCGTGAGTCGAGTATCGACGGTTTCGCGGCGCCGTGAGAAGTGAGTTGATGAGAGGGGCGGGAAATAAAAAGAGGAGAAAGTGGACTCTGACGCGTGACGTGGCTTCCTGTTTCCGGTTCAGCCCTCGTCTCACCAGGTGGAACCGCACGGTCATGCCACGCTTATAATCGAATAGTTCAGGTAAAGAGAGAGAGAGATAGGTGAGGGAGGAGAACGGCTGTCCCTTTGCTTAGCAACGTTGTTGTTCGCGAAAGACCGGTTGCAGCGAAAGCCGGCGAATGGCCAATCGCCTCAAGTTGCTGACCAGCTCGCCGTCGCTATGGACGCTGCGTGGTTTATATTGCCGCATGCGCGCTTGTTGCCTATCTGACTTCGTTTCGCCAAGCATTTTGTCGTCGTTAATTTTCTCCGTTAACTTCATTCTCAGAGATCAGATAGATTATCGAGCGTGGTACAATGAAACGTAGTCTTCGCCTGAGCGCGTATTTTCGCCTGTCATCGATGTGGAGCGACATTTGAGAGAAAGCCGAGTAAAGTGCACCGTTGTACAATGCGCGCACGCAACGATCCCTGCAGCAAAACCCCACTGTCTCTTAGCTGGGCAGAAACTCACAGGTCCCCTTATTTCTTCTCCCAAGACGGCTCTAAGTTGAATGTATTGATCCGTCCCTGGCTTTCCGCACCTAATAACTTTGTGCTGCATTTTAGATCAGAGGAATTGCGTACGATTGCTTCTGTGCGTGGAAAAGACAGACGCAATGTACACTGCTGGGCAGAAGCCAGGAATTTTTTTTTCGGGGAGGGTCAATTGCTGAAGAACTTGACTATTTTAGAAAAACACCTGTTTTCATTAATTGTTTTCGACAAAACACCCACTCTATCGCAATTTCTGGAGAAGGGAGGGAGGGGGTCTTTGTGGCAACTCCTGGCTGCGGGCCTGGTACCATGACGGTGCTTTCTTCCCTGTCCTTTTTTTATTTCCTGTAATTGATTCTTTTTTTCCACCTGTGTAGGGTAGCAAGCTAGTACTGGGCGTGCGTCTAGTTGATCGCACCGCCTTTCATTCATTTTTTTAGGGGCGAAGCTCCTTAGGGCGTGGGCTGTGCGTCCCCTGTAGCCTGTATGTAGCCACCTCTAGTTTAGTTCTTACAGTGTTCACTAGATGGCGGTACCGTCCCCTGTATGTAGCCACCTCTAGTTTAGTTCTTGCAGTGTTCACTATATGGCGGTACCGCCTCCTGTATGTAGCCACCTCTCGTTTAGTTCTTGTAGTGTTTACTAGATGGTGGTACTTGTAGCTGATGATGAAAAGATGCAAGATGTTATAAACTAGAAAGCGGTACTTGTAGTTGATGAAAGACGCGAGATCTTATAAAATAGGAATGATGTCACATATGGCGCGTGTCATTGGTTGAAGGCAATCGTTCGATTTAGTGCGGCGACGTACGCTCGGGGGAGCGATGTAATAAAATCGAGTGGGCAAAATGTACAGAGGATTCATGGTTTACCAGGTTTACCTCCGGAGCTTCGCCCACTCATCATCATTCACTTCGTGGATATGGCGGAATTTTTTTTTCCTCTTCGTCCTCTTAATGCCCCTAACCTTGTTTCGCATGGCCTCTCTGATCGGCCCATTTTAGACAAGCGACAATGTGACGTGATGTCAGTATGATGTCAGAAAATTTGGCCATTTGTGACGTCATGATGGCGTCAGGTGGTAACGTCAAGTGACAACTTCTTGCATCGCTCGTGTTGACGCCACCGACGATCAGTTTTCATGTTTGATGAGGAATGCAAGGCTTTCGCCTGAATAAAAGTGAACGTCTAGGTTCTCCGATCTTCGAAGGTGGAAGGATGGCTGTGAGACACACTGCGGAATCAATACAAGCATGTTTTTTTTTTATGTTGACGTTGTAAGGAACGTTGGAATAAAGAGTGCTCAACTCATAAGGGAGGGCGAGCACGCAAAAGGCTTACTTATATAGATACGCATTTATTCATTTATTTATTATTTATTTATTTGTGCAACCTACATCGCCTAAGTGGGCATTATTATAGGGGGGTTAGGGGAAAAAAGCAGTATTACAGTCGAACAAAGCGCACGTTCGTGCCGTCGAAAATGGGATACATTTGCGCAGCATTCACAAAAAGCACAAATCTTGTAGTGACAAACGAAAAGCATCGGATGGAAGATCAGCAACACACGGAACCAAATTGCTCCATTCGCGAATGGTAAAAGGAAAAAAAAGAATTGGCAAAGGCATCGGTACGACAGATGACCTTTCGGATTTTTTTAGTGATCATTTCTATATATGTGACACGTAGTGTGGGCTCATCATGTGTAAACTTTTGTTAATGCGAATTTCATTACAGAATATAGAATCGAAAAACATTATTCGCATGAATTTCCTGCGCTGCTCAAGAGGCTTCTATCCTAAGTTATTCTTAATGCAGGTAACACTGGCGTTAAAATTGTAATTATTACTGACAAACTGCACTGCGTGGTTTGTATGCGTCCAGGTTCATAGATTAGAGTTTGACCATGAGGATCCCACACTGTGTAGGCATATTCAAGGATAGGTCGGACATTTGCAACATACAAAGCCTTTTCAGACTTTTTGGGGCAGTCTTGAAATTGCGTTTAATAAAGTGTAACCCAACGTTGGCCTTGCCAGTTACGTAACCTATATGCTTATTCCAAGATAAATCAGCAGACAAGTATACACCAAGGTATTTAAAATGTTGAACGCGGTCAAGTTGTGCTCCTGACAAGCTGCGTGTTGAGTAAAAGGTTTGAGCTATCTGGCAAAGCTAAAGAAGCAACATTTTTTTTTTTCACATTCAAACGCATCTTCCATTTCATACACCACCTTACCACAGTGTCAAGATCACGTTGTAAAGGACAAATGTCGTCCATACTGTGCATTGATCTATAAATGACACAATTGTCCACGTACGGCCTCACGTTTGATGTTAGCGTCTCTGACAAGTCATTAACATAGGCCAAAGGAGTAAAGGACCCAATACTGTGCCCTGTGGCACCCAGAAAGTTACGCTGACGTATGAAGAAGATGAACCATTTACTCTGACGTACTGTTTTCTAGAAGCTGAACAATCCCACAACCAACCAAGAACAGATGCAGGCAGACCTAAAAAACATAATTTATCTATATACTTCTGTGTTAAACTAACATCAATGCGTTTATATATTTTGCAACAAATAAAGAGTTGATTGATTGATTGATTGATTGATTGATTGATTGATTGATTGATTGATTGATTGATTGATTGATTGATTGAAAGGAGCGTGTAGAACGGTGTCAAACACTTTCTGAAAGTCTAGAAATACCGAATCGACTTGATTACCCTTATCTTATGAACTTAAAACATCATGAGAAAATTCGTACAGTTGTGTAACACATGACAGACCAGACATAAAACCATGCTGAAATGTACAGAAAAAAATATTTCTTTTCAAGTGCTTTAAACTACCAGTATATATAACGTGTTCAAGAGTTTTACAACATACACTGGTCGAAAAAATTGGCCGGTAGTTGGCAACATTATTTTTGTTTCCAGACTTTGGTTGGCACAACATTCACTAGCTTCCATTCAGACGGCAGTTTCTGACCTTCAAAGTGATTTTGTAAATAAGACGGCTAAAAATGGTGCTAGAACACTTGCACACCTCTTCAATACGTGAATGGCATCTGGTCCCGGAGCCGAGTTTGCTTGAAGTCGTTCAAGAAGAGTGCACACACCACTAGCCGAAATAACAATGTTATCCATAGATTCAAATTGTTGGGTTGTCGTATATGACATTTCACCTTGATATGGTTCGAAAAACACAGATTGATTGAAAATACTGGTTTAAGCAGACCACCTTCTCTGCATCTTCAGAAAAAGTTGTTTCACCGTCATTTATATCCGGAATGCCAACAGTGTCTATTCTATTTGATTTCACATATTTTCAAACTTCCTTGGGATTAGTAATCAGCTTTTTTTTTTTTCAGGAAAGCAAAAGAAGCTCTTTTGCTTGTCTTCTTTTTTTAACAGTCGACTTAACTCAGCAAGTTTTTTTTTTAACATCACCAGTTCCTGATGAACAAAAACGCTTGAAAGTGCAATTTTTTTATCAATTACCTTCCTTGGGCTTAGGGTAATGCAGGGTTTGTCAGCTCTCCGTTTCCCACAAAAATAAATTTGGAAGGTACATGACTACCGACGAAACTAGCAAGCTCGGTTTTAAAAAGTTGCCACAGACTCGTGGTTTTCATGATCGAAGAACACTCTTGGAACTCAGTTAAGAACGAAGTAAGCTTGGAGGATATTGCTTCATAGTTATAATTTTCATAAAATAAATGGTTCACAGCGACATTTTTTTTTACTTTAGGTTTGGGTAAACTAAGCTTTCAACTATTGCCCCATGATCAGTTATCCCAGTCATAGTTGTAACTGAACTTATGAAGGCGGGATGATTACAAAAAACAAGATCTAGTATGTTGGCACATTGCCCAGTGCACCTTGTAGGATATGCAACGAACTGATGCAATGCGTGTTCCCTAATGAGCTGTTCCAGTGCTAAGTACGGACTAGACAGTGAGCGCAAGACGGGAGAATAACTTATCCAGTCAATATCCAGAAAGTTATAATCGCCTCCTAGTAAAATATATTCAGTTCCTAACGTAGCCAATGCTTCAGACAAAGCTTCGAACGGCTGCGCACTGTTGGAGTAGCGCGGCCGGTAAAAACAGCCCACCGCAACGTGCTGTGCTTGTGTGCTGCGCTCGTTACACGTTCTAACGTAGGTTACCAGCCACGCACTCGCCGAGCTAATGCTGTCACGAGATGCATCGATTTTTACCTGGACGACATCATCTTCAACCAAAGTGAATCAACAACCAAAATTTTGAAACAATTTATTCATACCATCACGCATGCTCTGTAGCAATGGTACATACACCACGACTGAGCTTTCGAATTCGATTGCTGATAATGTAATTACCATTGCGTTGTTTTAATAATACATAAATTCATTTGAAGTGGGCTAAAGATGCGTTCAAACGAAAACCAGGAGATGAAGATAGCCCGGCGGGTGCCATCCAACAGAACGCTCCCTCTTTTCGCCTTATTTTACGGCATCTTGTAGTATATGTATCTTTGTTTGGAACGACTTAATGTATCAATCAAATAACTTAGATATCACTCCAATACATAATCTGTTGCTGTGATAAACCTAGGATGTTTCGTTTTAGTTGTTCTCTTGTAACCATGATTGATTCTTCAATATAAAAAAATACGAAAATCGACTACATAAATAAACACGTCCACGGACATTGACACTTTGCCGGCCACCATGCAGGTCGATCATCGCATTTCATGTGTTCGTCACTGTGCATTAACTCGCATCTCCTGTGGCACATACCCGCTCTAGAGCGGGGATGTGCCACCGGTGGCACGTACAAACAAACCCTGTTTCTGTACCTTTATCTATAGGATTGACTCGGCTAGATACCTAAGTAAGCGGGTGCAGAACATGACAATCCACAAGTGGCAGTCATCACAGTTCGCACATCATCGACTGTATTCTCTCGACCCATCTCTACGACAGCGGCTACCCACTGGTCTCTGCAGGGAGGAAGGTGCAGTGCTGTGCCGTCTTCGTCTGGATGTAGCCTTCACCAATGCCTACTCATTTAAGATTGGGATGGCCGACAGTGCGGAGTGCAACGACTGCGCCATCAACTTGTTGCACTACTGAACACCTCTTATGTTACTGCCCGGCATACACAAACGAGAGGCTTCACCTGCGCAGTATTTTAAATCAACTAGACAGAGCTGATTTCACGGTCGAGAAAGTATTGGGACCATGGCACTGCCCATCCCAATTCCGAAAGGGGACGAAAGCGCTGTTGCTTTTTCTCAAAGACACCGGCCTGTTTCTTTGTTTGTGATGTGAACCTGTTACGCGTTGACCCAGTCAGTGACTTTTTTCTCTTCCTCTATAACTTTTCTTCCCCTCTCCCCAGGATAGCCTACCGAGGCTCAGCCCTTGTTAACCTCCCCGCCCTTTTCCTTATTTTCTCTCTCTCTCTCTCTTTCTTTCTCAACAAGTGCAAACGAACACACAAAAAAAACCTGCTACCTGATTATTTGTTCATGAAGTCCCCAGTGTCAATTGGCATTACAGAGGAAAGTGGGTTGTGCAAAAGAAGGTAGCAAGTGCAGTAAACTCATCTAAGTAGACTCTCAATGAACTTTTGAGTACCATTAATAGTAATACCGTCAATTATTATTACGTTCCTTTCCTCTAATGTACGAGGTAAACATGAGTTAAATAAGGCGGTTGTGCTGCATAGTGAGATAATCACTTTGTGACAGCGATCAATGCCATGGTATACATGTCATGAACGAAGAAATAGTTGGCCGCATAGAAAAGAAGAGGGATTCAACTCGAGAAACAGGATTAAGCAACTTTTGTTTTTTCGAGATGCTAAAAAATGGAGTGCAACAAAGTTTTCATAGTGTAGACGCTCACAGTTATGCTATACTTAAACAGGGCAAAACAAATAAAGTTATTCTGGAAATGTTTTAGGAGAAGTCACTAGTTTGTCTAATATAGGGTTCCACACAACTTCACCAGAATACTCTAGTATTTACTCTATGGGCATGATACTCTTTAGCATAATGCTCCAGAATCTGTAATCTTAATACAAATAAGACAGTTGAAAAGTTGTAGCACAAATAGCCAAGCATGTGGTTGGTACGATTTCTTGCAAATTTTATTTGTAGCGACCATGTTAAATTGGTGGTGTTATAGCACATCTAAATGTTGTCACATTACAATGCATCATTGTTGTTGTACCTCGAAAGATAACACTTTCATGGGCAAACATACTAACAATAAAAGCGAAAATTGCTTGGAAATCCTTAATACAAATTAGAAACAACAGAATTGCTGAAACAGAACCATGCGGTTTGCAGCGCCCATAAATAATACTAAAATACAAGATCATTCTCACACAGCATTCCACATTCAAGCTGTTATGAGACCACAACTCAGGTCACGCGCAGTTGTCCACCACCGACGCCGGTGTCCGTAACAACAGCGCGCGAAGTTTGAGAGAAAAAAACGTAGCACCAATGACACAGTGTGGCTCAAACTGGGGTGTGCTAGGTGCCAGCCCAGTATTCTACCAGTGAGCTATCCCGGTGCTTGTGACATGTTGGCAAACTTGCCATGGTCAGGCTTGATGTCGAGGAAGCAATCGCGTTAATACGACGTATAAAGCGTATTAAAACAGTGAAAGAACTACCAGTCGTCGCACAATGTGAATAGCGTAACGAGTGGGCCGTCCAATGCTCGAATTTATTACAAAATTTTTGTTCTTGATCTTGATTACCTGTGGCGCATACCAATTTCATCCATAATTCCTCATCGTCATCAGCCACTGCATGAACAATTGGCACAAAGTTTTTTGCAAGTGTTTAGCGGATACCACGCTTCTCAGAAAAATGACGAAAAATGGCATATCGAATGCCGGCCTACTACCCCCCCCCCAAAAATTATTATTAATTCTTTAGCGGATATAAAGCAAGTGTGCTTGCAATAGTTACCCAATGAGTGTTTTGAAAAGGCTCTGAAAGGTCTAGCTTTCGCTGTGACTGTGCTGGACCTTTCACGCCGGCCTAGCGTTTTTTTTTTCGTAGTTGCCCCGAAAAAGCTGTTTGTTGTAGGGCTTTCCGTTGGCCACCCATGCTTTGGAAAATGGGACGCGCTTGGCACTCTCGATATCAGCGTGCATGGGTGAAACAGTGAAGCGTGTCGCAATCTTGCCGCTCCGACAGCCAGTCACTTGTGTCAATCTTTTTCCGTCGAGACTGTAAGCGCGACAACTTATCAAATCTTATACCTCTAAACCGAGACACTTATGATGTTATCTGCCATGTTCACATTATGCTTCCAGTCATGGTTGCAGACCCCACATATCGTCAACTTAATTCAGACTTCATTCACCAGCGCCAAGTGTGGCTTGAGATCACACGTTCAAGGAGCACATATCGCGAGACTGGTTTTCGAAATCACAACTGAAAGGGTGCACGTACCCGATAAGTTTCTGGGCCCACCAGGGAAGCGCCGTGGCATGACTATAGACATAACGATTTTCTCAGCACTACGGAAGGCCACAATCACAGAAGCCGTCAAGTGGAGGGCATTGACGTTATTTATTATATGACTGCGCAGATTAAGACACAAAATTGCTTTGAACGGGAACAAGCTATATCTGGTAACCACCATTACATAACTGATATTAGCTAGCCAAGCGTGGCCGAAGCCTATTATTAACATCTGGGGTTTAACGCCCCGAGCCACGATATGATTATGAGAGACGTCATAGTGGAGGGAACCGGAAATTTGGACCATCTAGTGTACTTTAACGTGCACCGACAGCGCACAGTACACGGGTCTCAACCATTTTGTGTCTATCAGAATGCGGCCGTCGCGGCCGGCCTCGAACCAACTACCTTCGGGTCGTCAGCCAAACTACGTAGCTGCTACACCACCGGGGCGGACGTAAGACAAAGTCTAGGATACGAACAAATTAATTTGTCCTGCCGGATAAGAACGCGCATGGACGTTATCCCATGCGCAGCAGGGCATCGGCTCTGAATCGATACGCGCCACCTGACACCACTCGGAGCAAAATAAAGCGGTTGGGTTCAATAGCCTGGGATATACGATCGTTGCTCACGTTATAAAATTCAACACGTGTGGTATATAAGGTAGGCGAGTGGCTATTAATGTGAATTATTCGCAGAGATGTAGTACGCCGCTTTCTTTCTAAGTCGCAGCGAGAGGGCGACGAGTGCACTCAGCGGACGCCGATCGATAGTGGAAACAAGAAATGCTTCTCACGAGGGGAAGCCAGCTGATGAGAGAGCCTACATTAGGGCAACGTGCGTCGCTTTTTATTCCTTTTTATCACACGTATTTCTTTGTCTCGCGATGATGGCCTCTCTTTATTGCTATCGAGAACATCAGCGATCATCGCGTACCAACTAAACGGGGTTTTATGGCAGCGACTGCAGCATTTTTGTTACATAACTACTCTCTTTTCTTTTGCCAAACCAGAGGCTGCTTTGTGCGCCTTGAGAACCAGTTGGACGTAGATCTATCAACCATGTTTCAAATTTTCTGGAAAGCAGAGGACAGTCGTTCAAGCTGAAATTTATCGATTAAATTTGGGTACACAGCCCTTCGCCGTCAGTTTCGCGTCTCGGCGGTATCTTGCACGCTTAGATTTAGGTACACTTCCAATAAACTTACCAGTTGCTCGAGAACGTCGGAGCCCAGCACTACGGCGTCTTTCATAATTATATCGTGGTTTTGGTACTTAAAATCCTTAACAATAATATTAATAAACAGTATCTTCAATAATCTTGCAGAACATCTTCAATAATATATTCTGCCTGCTTTTAGTGATATGCGTCTCACACTTTTTTTATGCACAACAAGAATGTTCTCGAACAAGTATGTCCGGTGGGAAAAACGAGTTATATTCAGTCACTTCGTAACAATGCCCCACGTGACAATCCGATGCCCAATGAACCTTTATGTCGCCGAATTCCCGGCTGACTAATTCGGCTTCAGCACGATAAGACGTTCATGTAGTGTGCGTAACATTGAGTGACCTGTTGTGCAATGCAGTGGGTCACAACTTCAGCCACCATCCAGTGCTTCCGCTATCGTGATGCGAGGCCCACAAATAGTAGTACACGCTCCAAAGTCTACCGGGGAGCTGCCGGACAGACTGTGACCGGGAGAAAGCATACCGCACTCACCGGTCGGCGTGTAGAAGCCAAAGCGGTTCACGATGCTAAGCAGCATCATCTAGCTAGGCCTCGCTGACGGGCTTCCCGCTGGGAGAGTCAGCAGCCCAGCCCCGCCGGGAAGGCATCCCGGCTCCGATGGCTCTCGATGTATCCGCGTTCTCACAGCGGCCACATCACTTCCTCCTTCTTCTCTGCCGGTTATCTGGCAGATATCGGCACAATCGCGAGCAAAAAATGACCATGCGCCATTTCGATTCCGACATAGCGCACCGCTCAGACTCGGGGGCATTCTTCTCGAAAAAAGGGCAATGGCTCACGGAGCTCAGACCGGGAAGCTCGCAGCTTCGACATGGTGGCGGGCCACCGAAAACGAGGGAGGGTGGGAGGTGGTTGCCACGGCAACGGCTGTTGCCGGGCAACCCGTGCGGGTAAAAAGGGGCAAAGAAAGGCGTGGTACGGGCGAATAAAAAAAACAGAGGGAGAGGACATTGCCGCTTGATGGGACCATTGGCCTCTAGCGCGTGTCGGGCCGCGTGGTCACCGACTGAATTACGTGGATGGCTGAGACACCGTGTTGAAGGGTGTCGCGTGTGGTGGCGCTTCGCACTCTGCAGGCGGGCTCGATGAGACTGAATGCTTCCGGGTGTGAATTAACGGGTTCAAAAGGTAGCGGGCACTGCTCAACACTGCGATGCCGAGGGCGAGAAAATCAGCGTACGGTTTGGTCAGTTTCATGTCTTTCTTTTATTTTTTTGCTTCTGTAAAAGCACAGGAAGTTCATGATTTCGTATATCTATGCAGGTGATACTTCATTTAACTTGTTGATAATCACGTTTCTGGTGTCGCTACCGAGCATTTCACTTCAGCCGAAGAAGTTGCAGTGGGCTTAACTACAAGATGACAGACCGACAGTCATGTGAAGTCGAGAAGGAATAAAATGAAAAAAAGGGGGGGTCACGTGGCATTAGATAAAGGCTGTGGTGTCTATAAGTATTGCCAACCATGCCCTTGGTAAATGCCGCACATGCAGACTTAGGTTGCGCAGTTCATGACATGACGACATCTTATCATAACGATTCCGGCGAGACAATGAAGCCTTTTCTTTTTCTATGCGGTACTGGTGGATGGCTCAATGCGCCGTACCAACCGCTGTAGTAAAGCAATACCTTTTAGCGCTCCATTAGCCAAGTCATACCACCATGTTCTCACCGTGCCATACTCATGCGCACTTGCTGTTTCTAAGAAATTGATTTGATTGATTTGTGGGGTTTAACGTCCCAAAACCACCATATGATTATGAGAGACGCCGTAGTGGAGGGCTCCGGAAATTTTGACCACCTGGGGTTCTTTAACGTGCACCCAAATCTGAGCACACGGGCCTCGACATTTCCGCCTCCATCGGAAATGCAGCCGCCACAGACGGGATTTGAACCCGCGACCTGCGGGTCAGCAGCCGAGTACCTTAGCCACTAAACCACCGCGGCGGGGCTCTCTAAGAAATCGAATGACTCGATTTCATCTATTTCTAGCTGATATATCTCAGCACATAGCACCCCTTCCCCCCCCCCCCCCCCCCCCCGTTTACTTAACGTGCACTGAACCACCTTATTTGATTTGATTTGTGGGGTTTCACGTCTCAAAACCACTATACGATTATGAGAGACGCCGTAGTGGAGGGCTCCGGAAGTTTCGACCACCTGGGGTTCTTTAACGTGCACCCAAATCTGAGCACACGGGCCTACAATATTTCCGCCTCCATCGGAAATGCAGCCGTCACAGCCGCGATTTGATCCCGCGACCTGTGGTTCAGCAGCCGAGTGCCATAGCCACTGGACCACCGTGGCGGGGCTGAATCACCTAGAGAAATACGAGTACGGGCATAGCTAACTCTGAGTTCTAAGGGACGTTCCTAATGCCCATGATTTCTCAGTGGGTCAAAAAGCACTTTGAGTGTTTCCATCTATCTATCTATCTATCTATCTATCTATCTATCTATCTATCTATCTATCTATCTATCTATCTATCTATCTATCTATCTATCTATCTATCTATCTATCTATCTATCTATCTATCTATCTATCTATCTATCTATCTATCTATCTATCTATCTATGTAGCCGCCTTTTTCTGGGCGCTGTCGCGATCGCCTTAATAACTTGGTGTAGACCGTAACTGGCATGAAAGCGTAAAAGTATTTCAAGAATATGGCTGTCTGGTCAAGACTTGAGCAACGTGAAAATTCTATACCGTACGTCGTCAAACCATTTTGTATACAAGGGCGTCATATACCCCTTTATGACCACGTCAAGTGGGCATAAACCGCAATTGATTGACAGACTACATCTACCCAGGAATGACGGGAGCGGATATTGATTCATAAAGTAGGAAAGTGTTAACAAAGACCTACGTCGCCAGCCTTGACTTAACGAATATAAAGAACCAAAATAAAGTTCCTAGCAGGAATCAAAAGCAAGCGTCAGGGCCATGCCAAGTTTAGAAACTACGTTTTAAAAAGACCCTATGCAGGTGTAATTGGTTGCAATGTCAATTGTGGTTGTAATGCTAAGATGTATTTTTTAACACAGCAACCTATGTATTTCTTTGATATAGGTGTCATGTCGGCTAAACGTAAACTGTGGTTCCAGTGTGTGCTCCGTAATTGTAGCAGTCTAATCAACATTACGTTTTATTGCTGTGATTCATCAAGCTGTGTGTGTTGCTCAATCACGCAAGATTACTCCACTGAAAGTTACGTATAATATTTTCATATACACACCGTAAGGTAAACTTCGTCTCGAGAGAGAGAGAGAGAGAGAGAGAGAAAATTTATTGCGGAAAGGCAGGGAGGTTAACCAGAAAACATATCCGGTTTGCTACCCTGCACTGGGGAAAGGGTAAGGGGAAAGGGAGGAAGAGAAGTACAAACACACATACACACACTCGCACACAGTAGTGTCACAATCGTTCAACGAGGCGGGTCGCTCGCAGAAACTTCATCAGCGCCTTCGTTGCTTTCTGGCGTGAAGCTCGATCTTTCCGACATTCCAAGATTGACTGCTCAGAAAATGGCTGGTCGTCGAGGCGAGCAAACACTGCTGAGAGGGACTGTCGCTGAGAGCTGTACTGGGGGCACTGACATAAAATATGTTCAATTGTTTCGTCATTGTCGCAATGGTCGCATGTAGCGCTGTCTCTCATTCCGATGCGGCAGGCAAAAGCGTTCGTGAAAGACACCCCAAGCCACATACGGCAGAGAAGGGTCGTCTCGGATCGGGGTAGGCCAGATGGAATAGTAAGTCGTAGGCATGGGTCCAGGCGGTGAAGACGGGTGTGGAGAAAACCGGGCGTATTCCGCATAGACCTTGCGACATCCTGCGCAAGCGTATTAATCTTTGCTGCTGCGTCGCTTCTTGATAGTGGAATAGGTTCCATCACTCCATTTTCGTGAGCATTCTTAGCTGCATTGTCGGCATGCTCGTTACCGATGATGCCGCAATGGCCTGGTAACCACTGAAAAGATATGTCATGCCCTTCGTCTATTAGGTGATGGTACAGTTGTCGTATTTCGAGCGCCAATTGATCTTGAGGTCCACGACGTAGAGTATTGTGTAGACATTGGAGAGCTGGTTTCGAATCAGTAAAAATGCTCCATTTTTGTGGTGTCTCTTGGTCAATCCTGCGGAGTGCGCTGCGGAGTGCCGCGAGCTCCACGGCTGTCGATGTCGTCTTGTGTGACGTTCTGAACTGGATGGTTTCGGCTCTTGCTGGGAAGATCACAGCTCCTGCAGATCCTCCAACAGTTGTCGAGCCATCCGTGTAAAGTTTGACATGATCTTTGTATTCTTCGTGTAGCATGAGTAGAATCATCTGCTTTAAAGCTGGCGCCGAGAGCTCCGCCTTCTTGCGAATCCCCGGCACTGTCAAGCGCAGTTTTGGTCGGTCCAAGCACCAAGGAGGTGTTAGTATCCATTCCGGAGGTGTGTAGACTGTTGGAAGGCACTCACGGAAAGTCTCGAAATTACAGATGTCTGTGCTGTAACGTGAGTGCTGATGTTACGACTGTAGGTTACCCTATAAACGCTAGTCTAGTCGGCGTTTCTGGTTAGCCCAAGATGTGCACCATACTACACTTATATGAAAACAGGTCGATCCACCCCGTAATACTTGGCTCGAAGCCAAAAAATACAGTATAAACAACTGCTTGTCGACTGCTTTCCAAGAAACGAATTTTTACAATGCATGGGATCTGCCGAATTTGATTTTTTTAATATTTTGTGAGTTCTTGACCTCTGCTTGTACTTTCTTGGTCATCTTTCTCTCTGACACACACACGCTCTCTCCCCTCTCTCACCTTAACGATTGTACTTCCCAACAACACGCTCACGTTTTCTATGTTTTTACAGCGACGTTTTTCTCTTCTCCAATATTTCCTTCTCTCTCCGCATCTCCAATGCGGGGTATTCTGCCAGCCTTATTCCCAGTTAACCTCCTCGCATTTTTTTTATTCTTATTCTCTTTCTCTCTCTCTCTCTCTCTTTCTCCTCTAAATGTTTTTTTTTTTATTCATCAGCTGAAGATTCTCACGGTGTTACCCGTCAGCGCCAAACCAGCCTTGATGTATCGCAGAGAAAGAAAGATAACTTCCTCACATACTTTACAACCTCGGTTAAAAATGCATTGTATGAGCGACAAAAAAATACGTTTAACAATATATTACATCGATTGTAGTGGCGTACAAAAAAATAGAGCTTCGGGACGTTAAAATCCACATATCAGTCAGCCTTCGTATGATATCGTAAATACTAATGTGCAGTTTCAGCTTGGCCATATAGGACCATATCGGTGTGCAGCAGCAACACCACTGATAGCGACATTTTTTGTGGAGTAATGCCTATGTAGGCCTACGCCTAGCGCGTAAAGCTTCTATAACTTTTCTCGTACTTCTTATCTGCTGGCGCAATCTGTTCGTTATCTGCATACGATGTCAGCGCTCTTTAAGGTTCTACTACGGTGACCTTCATAATATTGTCGTGTGGTTTCGGCACGTAAAACGCCAGACATTGTTGTTAATAACATCTCCTTAAACACATTTCGTAAAAAAAAAACAAGCACGCAACTGCACGAGCGACGAGTTTTCATCTTTATTCAGGAAAAATTTAATAAAACCTCTCTTATGTATTTAAAAGGTCTTTAAAATTTGAAGAGGAATAACAATTCCTGACAATTCCATGCTGGCTTAAAATCCAAAGCCTAAAATTGGCTTCCTCAAAAGCATTCGCTGCAGCCTGGAATAAGAGTCGGGCTCTACCCCTTCTTTTGTTTATTTATTGCTCTTTATCGCACGTCTACCTTTCTCTCCTGTTTAGTTTCCGTATATTTTTTCCCTCCCCTCCCACCATATGCTATAATCCTGGTTGGCTTCGCTTCATTTGTCTTATATTGTTATCTCTCTGCCTCTCTCTCTCTCTCTCTCTCTAGGCTCAAACCAGTACTTCTTTAGCTGATCAATCAGTTAAAAAAACAATGCGGTAAAACGCGAAAGTCAAGATAGGAAAGACCGCAAAAATAAGGTATTATTTGCCAACAGAAAGCGCTATCTACCATATAGGCAGCGATGATCCCTTCTGCCCAAGAAGCCCTTTTGTGCTCATATGCCGTGATGAATATCGGAAAATCGTATCGTGCGAGGAAAGCTAAGTATTAAATTATGTGATTGGTATGCGTGGTTTATCGTCCCAAAACCACCATATCATTATGAGAGAAGATAACGTAGTGGAAGGGCTCTGAAAATTTCGACTACCTGTGGTTCTTTAACGTGCACCCAAATCTGAGCCCACGGGCCTACAGCATTTGCGCCTCCATTTAAATGCAGCCGCCGCAGACGAGTTTTCATCCCGTGACTTGTGGATCAGCAGCCGAGTACCTTAGCCACCATACCACCACAGCGGGGACGTAAGATATAATAATAATAAGAATAATAATAATAATAATAATAATAATAATAATAATAATAATAATAATAATAAAGTCACAGTTTTGCACAAAGGTGAAGCAATCAATGCTTAGCAACAAATTAGAAGGTCACGCGAAGAATAGCAAGCACATGGAAACGTGCCCGCGTTTCTCACGCACACATGACGCACGAAACGTTCTCACAGGTGCAGATGAGCGCGAATAAGCGTCTCCGTTGTTACTTAGCCTTGTCTGAGAAGCGCACGCTCTCTCCCCTCTCTCACCTTAACGATTGTACTTCCCAACAACACGCTCACGTTTTCTATGTTTTTACAGCGACGTTTTTCTCTTCTCCAATATTTCCTTCTCTCTCCGCATCTCCAATGCGGGGTATTCTGCCAGCCTTATTCCCAGTTAACCTCCTCGCATTTTTTTTATTCTTATTCTCTCTCTCTCTCCTCTAAATCTTTTTTTATTCATCAGCTGAAGATTCTCACGGTGTTACCCGTCAGCGCAAAACCAGCCTTGATGTATCGCAGAGAAAGAAAGATAACTTCCTCACTTACTTTACAACCTCGGTTAAAAATGCATTGTATGAGCGACAAAAAAATACGTTTAACAATATATTACATCGATTGTAGTGGCGTACAAAAAAATAGAGCTTCGGGACGTTAAAATCCACATATCAGTCAGCCTTCGTATGATATCGTAATACTAATGTGCAGTTTCAGCTTGGCCATATAGGACCATATCGGTGTGCAGCAGCAACACCACTGATAGCGACATTTTTTGTGGAGTAATGCCTATGTAGGCCTACGCCTAGCGCGTAAAGCTTCTATAACTTTTCTCGTACTTCTTATCTGCTGGCGCAATCTGTTCGTTATCTGCATACGATGTCAGCGCTCTTTAAGGTTCTACTACGGTGACCTTCATAATATTGTCGTGTGGTTTCGGCACGTAAAACGCCAGACATTGTTGTTAATAACATCTCCTTAAACACATTTCGTAAAAAAAAAACAAGCACGCAACTGCACGAGCGACGAGTTTTCATCTTTATTCAGGAAAAATTTAATAAAACCTCTCTTATGTATTTAAAAGGTCTTTAAAATTTGAAGAGGAATAACAATTCCTGACAATTCCATGCTGGCTTAAAATCCAAAGCCTAAAATTGGCTTCCTCAAAAGCATTCGCTGCAGCCTGGAATAAGAGTCGGGCTCTACCCCTTCTTTTGTTTATTTATTGCTCTTTATCGCACGTCTACCTTTCTCTCCTGTTTAGTTTCCGTATATTTTTTCCCTCCCCTCCCACCATATGCTATAATCCTGGTTGGCTTCGCTTCATTTGTCTTATATTGTTATCTCTCTGCCTCTCTCTCTCTCTCTCTCTCTAGGCTCAAACCAGTACTTCTTTAGCTGATCAATCAGTTAAAAAAACAATGCGGTAAAACGCGAAAGTCAAGATAGGAAAGACCGCAAAAATAAGGTATTATTTGCCAACAGAAAGCGCTATCTACCATATAGGCAGCGATGATCCCTTCTGCCCAAGAAGCCCTTTTGTGCTCATATGCCGTGATGAATATCGGAAAATCGTATCGGTGCGAGGAAAGCTAAGTATTAAATTATGTGATTGGTATGCGTGGTTTATCGTCCCAAAACCACCATATCATTATGAGAGAAGATAACGTAGTGAAGGGCTCTGAAAATTTCGACTACCTGTGGTTCTTTAACGTGCACCCAAATCTGAGCCCACGGGCCTACAGCATTTGCGCCTCCATTTAAATGCAGCCGCCGCAGACGAGTTTTCATCCCGTGACTTGTGGATCAGCAGCCGAGTACCTTAGCCACCATACCACCACAGCGGGACGTAAGATATAATAATAATAATAATAATAATAATAATAATAATAATAATAATAATAATAATAATAATAATAATAATAATAATAAAGTCACAGTTTTGCCACAAAGGTGAAGCAATCAATGCTTTAGCAACAAATTAGAAGGTCACGCGAAGAATAGCAAGCACATGGAAACGTGCCCCGCGTTTCTCACGCACACATGACGCACGAAACGTTCTCACAGGTGCAGATGAGCGCGAATAAGCGTCTCCGTTGTTACTTAGCCTTGTCTGAGAAGCGCGCCTTTTTCGCAAGCGGAGAATGCGCAACGATTGCAGTGACCTTTGGGCACCCGGTAACTACAACAGAATACGTACGAGACGTACGATCCTCCCCACTGCAAGATAAGGGTGCGCAATCGAGTGTACAACCCCTTATTCTTTATGCGGGCCAAAATACGGGTGAGAGATGAGAGCCGCCGCGCGCTCACTGCGCCATCTTGCCGATAATGCTGACACCACGATAGTTCCCCTTCGAGATACCTGCCAACAGTGGTAAGGGGTAGATATAAATAGCTTGCCGTTTGAACGTCCAAGCAGGAATCCCACGGTGGCTCAAAATAATAACGCCTCGCATTTACGACGTGGAGGTCCCACGTTCAATCACGCGCGCCGTAGTCTTCTTTCTGGATTTCTTTTTTTCTTGCGTTTCCTTATATATATATAGATACGTATACGGTGCATGACATTGACGCCGACACCGGCGGCTAAATCCAGCCGACAGTGTCCATATAATTGCTATCACAATAATAATAATAATAATAATAATAATAATAATAATAATAATAATAATAATAATAGCTGCACGACAAAGCTCTCACTTTTATGCAATGAGCGGTATAAATAATTAAGAAATAAAGAACGCTGTTCAGAGATAGGAAGCTAAGGGAAGTATCTGGGTGCACCAAGTTTAATTCTATTTACAGCTTGGTAAGTTAACGGTAGAAAGCTATATATTTTATATGGCAGTAGTGGAAAAAAAAAGATGTCTGAAACCATTCCTCTCCCCCAACTTCCACTGTGCCGGTCTTGTCTGCACAGTTAGCGCATAATGCCGGCGTATATATGAGCATGTAAAAATAATTCGCCGTTTATCCTCTATTATTTGTCATCAATCACGTTTCCGGTTAATCAGGACCAACTAGGACAGTTATCACTCATCTGATTTTTGTTTCCTTGATATACAATGTACCAGTGCGCATGCGTTGTGCCTCTTCTTCAGCCCTCGTGACTGTGCCGTCATATTGCTCTTAATGTATACATATAACTTCATTCGTAAATACGCGCCTACTGCGGTGGCAACACCCGGAGTA